>LR738712.1:236139281-236219247 GCA_902687465.1 Secale cereale
GGGGGGGGGGGGTGATCTCCGAATTCCAGAGCCGCAGTAGGCTTCGGGACAGTGTTCAGCGGGGCCCCGGATTGCTTGGGCCCCCTGTCTTCGGTCACCATGGGGATCGTTCCCCCTTGGTTGCCAGTGGGCGAGGGATTGACCTCCAGCGCCTTTTCATCCGCCCCACTCCCTCCTCCTGGAACAGGGGGAGTTTGTAGAGAAGATACCTCGGTATCCCCTACAGTGGGTGAAGAGCCCCGCGGAGGCGTATCGCTCTCCACCATCCCCATCGATAGGGAATTTCCTGATGACAGTGAAGCCACGGGGATGTCATGCGGAGGACTATATAAGAACAAAATAAATATGAGATGCTAAAAAGGAAAATTTATCCGAACATAATCAGTTTAAATAATTACGATTCGGCCAGGGGCTTAATCCTGGGCTAAACTTGATAGATTTGTTCAGACGTTGAGTCTGAACTGACGTGAAGATTTAGCTTCTTCTTGGGCACGGCCTTGCCTGCGTCCGTAGGGCTTGCTATTTTCCTGCCCTTTGTCAGGACGGGGGAGTCGTCTTCTTCTTGTTCTCCCTCCTCCTCTTCATCTTCGGGAGAGAGGTGGGAGCCAGTTTCCTTGGACCTTTTGTCCGCGGGGCCTACAGGGCGGGAGTCGCCCATGACCTCCTTGCCCTTCTTCTTGGCCTTCTTCTCCAGCACCTAGTACGGTGCCGGGACCAAGATCGCCTCAGCCGAGGTGTCTCAGGATCTTCTAGCAAGGGAGCTGGACTAATCTGCTCTGCCTTTTTCATCCAGGCCTGGATAGAATGCAAAAACACTAACTCCTGTTATAATTAAAGCATGGACGGAGTATGTATTCGGCAGAAATTTTAATTACCTCTCATGAAGTGAGCGTGGTGCTGAAGCGCATATCCTATGTCTCCGCTAGCAACCCCTTCTGGGCCTTGAAGAGATGCTTCCATATGTCTTCATGCGTAGTTCCTAAGAGATGCTTCAAGGGCCGGGACCCTTTCGGATTGAACTCCCATAGATAGGAGTCTCCATTGGCAGGGAAGGACGAGATGGACGAGTGATGACCCACAAGTATAGGGGATCTATCGTAATCCTCTCAATAAGTAAGAGTGTCGAACCAAACGATGATCAGAAGGAAATGATAGGCAGTTTTTAGTAAGGTATTCTCTGCAAGCACTGAAATTATCGATAACAGATAGCTTTGTGATAAGGTAATTTGTAACAAGTAAAAAGTAGTAAAAGTAAAATAAGGTGAAGCAAGATGGTCCAATCCTTTCTGTAGCAAAGGACAAGCCTGAACAAACTCTTATATAAGGAAAAGCGCTCCCGAGGACACATGGGAATTATCGTCAAGCTAGTTTTCATCACGCACATATGATTCGCGTTCGTTACTTTGATAAATTGATATGTGGGTGGACCGGTGCTTGGGTATTGCCCTTCCTTGGACAAGCATCCCACTTATGATTAACCCCTATTGCAAGCATCCCCAACTACAAAAGAAGCATTAAGGTAAACCTAACCATAGCATGAAACATATGGATCCAAATCAGCCCCTTACGAATACGCATAAACTAGGGTTTAAGCTTCTGTCATTCTAGCAACCCATCATCTACTTATTACTTCCCAATGCCTTCCTCCAGGCCCAAACAATGGTGAAGTGTCATGTAGTTGACATTCACATAACACCACTAGTGGAAAGACAACATACATCTCATCAAAATATCAAACGAATACCAAATTCACATGACTACTTATAGCAAGACTTCTCCCATGTCCTCAGGAACGAACGTAACTACTCACAAATCATATTCATGTTCATAATCAGAGGGGTATTAATATGCATAAAGGATCTGAAAATATGATATTCTACCGAATAAACCAACTAGCATCAACTAGAAGGAGTAATCAACACTACTAACAACCCGCAGGTACCAATCTGAGGTTTTGAGACAAAGATTGGGCACAAGAGATGAACTAGGGTTTGAGAGGAGATGTTCATGGTGAAGATGTTGAAGGAGATTGACCCCCTCCCGATGAGAGGATTGATGGTGATGACCTCTCCCGGAGGGATGTTTCCGGGGCAGAACAGCTCCGCCGAAGCCCTAGATTGGTCCCGCCAAGATTCCGCCTCGAGACGGCGCCGCTACATCCCGACAGCTTCCTTATGATTTTTTTTAGGGCAGAAGACACCTTGTAATAGAAGATGGGCATCGGGGGGCTGTCAGGTGGCCCATGAGGCAGGGGGCGCGCCCAGGGGGTAGGGCGCGCCCCCCACCCTCGTGGATGGTCGGTGGCCCCCCTCTGGTGCTTTATTCGCCCAATATTTTTAATATGTTCCAAAACTGACTTTCATGGAGTTTCAGGACTTTTTGAATTGTGCAGAATAGGGCTCTAATATTTGCTCCTTTTCCAGCCTAGAATTCCAGCAGCCGACATTTTCTCTCTTCATGTAAACCTTGTAAAATAAGAGAGGAAAGGCATAAGTATTGTTACATAATGTTTAATAACAGCCCATAATGCAATAAATATCAATCTAAAAGCATGATGCAAAATGGACGTATCAACTCCCCCAAGCGTAGACCTCGCTTGTCCTCAAGTGGAAGCCGATATCGAAAAATATGTCCACGTGTTTAGAGGTAGAGGTGTCGATAAAATAAAATACGGACATGAGGGCATGATGATCATTCTTATAACAGCAACATATATATATTGTCATATGATTTCTTATGCTAAAGTAACAATCTATTCACAATGTCAAGTATGAATCAAAAACTTCATTCAAAACTAACAAACTATGATCTCGATCATTGAAGCAATTACAATTTATCATAACATCGGAAAGATTCAATATAAGAGCTTTTCTGCAAGTCGACATACTCAACTATCATTTAGTATTTCACAATTGCTAACACTCACACAATACTTATGGGTATGGAGTTTTAATCGGACATAGAGAAAGATAGGGGCTTATAGTTTTTCCTCCCAACCTTTTACCTCAAGGATAATGTCAACAATAATGCTCTATGTAAACTCACATCTAATTGGATATATATATATATATATATATATATATATATATATATATATATATATATATATATATATATATCAGGATCTTTCCAACACATAGTGCTTGCCAAAGGATAAAGTGTAAAAAGGAAGGGTGAAGATCACCATGACTCTAGTATAAGGTATAAGACAAGAATAAAAGATAGGCCCTTTGCAGAGGGAAGCAGAGGTTGTCATGTGCTTTTATGGTTGGATGCACGAAATCTTATTGCGAAAGAACATCACTTTATATTGCCACTTGTGATAGGGACCTTTAGTATGCAGTCCATCGCTTTTATTGCTTCCATATCACAAGATCGTATAAAGCTTATTTTCTCCACACTAATGGATCATACATATTTAGAGAGCAATTTTTATTACTTGCAACAATGACAACTTACTTAAAGGATCTTACTCAATCCATAGGTAGATATGGTGGAGTCTAATGGCAAAAATGGGTTTAAGGATATTTGGAAGCACAAGTAGTATCTCTACTTGGTGCAAAGAATTTGGCTAGCATGAGGGGGGAAGGCAAGCTCAACATGTTGGATGATCCATAACAATATACTATATTTTGGATATAAGAAAACATAACCCATTACGTTTTCTTCCTTGTCCAACATCAACTTTTTAGCATGTCATATTTTAATGAGTGCTCACAATCATAAAAGATGTCCAAGATAGTATATTTATATGTGAAACATCTCTTTCTTTATTACTTCATATTAATTGTAACAATGACCAAAACTATGTTTGTCAACTCTCAACAACTTTTATTCATCATACTCTTTATATGTGAAGTCATTACTCTCCATAAACTCAATATGTTCTCTTTAATTCTTTTTTATTCTTTCTTTTGTTCTCTCAAGATCATTGTAAGATAATCAAGCCCTTGACTCAAAACTAATCTTTATGATATATAGCTCACGGACTCGGTTACTTAGAAGGATCATAAAGCAAAGCTCAAAACTTGATCATACTAAACTTTATTCTGCTAGATCAAGATATAATCAAAAGGATAGGAATAAGAAAAACGGTAAAGATAGAAGTGTGATGGTGATACGATATTGGGGCACTTCCCCCAAGCTTGGTAGTTGCCAAGGGGAGTGGCCATACCCATGTGATTATGTCTCTTTCTTCGGAGGTGGCGATGTAATATTCTTGGCAATGATACCCCTCAGGATATGATTCTCCTACTTGAGCTTATTAAATTGTTGCTTGAGGTCCATTATTTCATTACGAAGCTTACCCGTGACGGCTAAAGTTCCTTTCACCCAAGGATGTTGCATAGCTGCGGGAGAACAAGTAACACTATTTTTCAAATCTTCATAAGAAATAAATCTGACATTGGAAGAGATGACCGAGTTTGGAATAGCTGAGCTCTGTAGTTCCCCCATCATGAAAATTCGGCTCAAAAACGAGAAGTAACTTCTTGATCCTCCTCCATGGCATCTATCTTTTTCAAGTCGGCCTCCATCTCTTCCTCCGTTGATGGCCCAAAGTGGTCAAAATCGATGTTTGGTCCTGGTCCCGTTGTCGGATGAGACACCCGACTCTCTCCAACTGACTCTTGAGAAGCCATCTTGCTCTAATCTGCGACAGAAACAGCTGGGAACAAAAACAGAGGGTATTTGCATGATACAATGGTCAAAACCTTCGGGAGATTATATAATGATTTTTACCGACCAAAAGAAGTATAGTGCAAGAAAATGGAGTTCGGAGGGCACACGAGGTGCCCACGCGGCAGGGGGCCGCGCCCAGGGGGTAGGGCGCGCCCTCCACCCTCATGGATGCCTTGTGTCCCTTTCGGACTACTTCTTATTTTCTTATTTTCTTAAATATTCCAAAACGGAGAAAAATTCCTATTAGGACTATTTTGGAGTCGGTTTACTTACCGTACCACATACATATTCCTTTTAGGAGTTAGAAACGTTTTGGAAAGTGTCCCTTATGTATTCCTCTGGGGTTACAGTTTCAATGAAATTAGTTTTTACATTTATGGGATTACTTGAGATATAATGTTTGATTCTTTGACCATTCACCACCGTTGGATTTGTGCCTTCGAAGTTGTTGATTTTTATGGCACCGGAACGATAGACCTCCTCGATAACGTAAGGACCTTCCCATTTAGAGAGAAGTTTTCCTGCAAAAAATCTTAAACCAGAGTTGTATAGCAAAACATAATCACCTACGTTAAACTTGCGCTTTTGTATCCTTTTGTCATGCCATCTTTTAACTTTTTCTTTAAACAATTTGGCATTCTTATAGGCCTGGGTTCTCCACTCATCAAGTGAGCTAATGTCAAATAGTCTCTTCTTAGCAGCAAGTTTGAAATCATAATTGAGATCTTTAATGGCCCAATATGACTTATGTTCTAGTTCGAGAGGTAAGTGACATGCTTTTCCATAAACCATTTTGTACGGAGACATACCCATAGGATTTTTATATGCAGTTCTATAAGCCCATAATGCATCATCAAGTTTCTTGGACCAATTCATTCTAGATCTATTAACGATCTTTTGAAAAATTGATTTTTGCTCTCTATTACTCAGTTCTACTTGACCACTAGACCATGGGTGGTATGGGGATGCAATTCTATGATTAACATCATACTTAGCAAGCATTTTACGAAAAGCACCATGAATAAAATGTGAACCACCATCAGTCATTAGGTATCTAGGGACTCCAAACCTCAGAAAAATAACTTCTTTAAGCATCTTAATAGAGGTGTTATGATCAACACTACTAGTTGGAATAGCTTCTACCCACTTAGTAACGTAATCAACAACAACAAAAATATGTGTATACCCATTAGAGGAAGGAAACGGTCCCATATAATCAAAGCCCCAAACATCAAATGGTTCAATAACAAGTGAATAGTTCATAGGCATTTCTTGACTCTACTAATATTACCAATTCTTTGACATTCATCACAAGATAGGACAAACTTACGGGCATCCTTGAAGAGAGTAGGCCAATAAAAACCGGATTGTAATACCTTATGTGCAGTTCTATCTCCAGCATGATGTCCTCCATAAGCCTCGGAGTGACACTTGTGTAGGATCTGTTCCTATTCATGCTCAGGTACACTACGTCTAATAACACCATCTACTCCTTCTCTATAAAGGTGTGGGTCATCCCAGAAGTAATGTCTTAAATCATAGAATAACTTTTTCTATTATTGGTATGTGCAACTAGGTGGTATAAATTTAGCAACAATGTAATTGGCATAATCAGCATACCATGGAGCAGTATGAGAAATGTTTATGACAGCTAATTGTTCATCAGGAAAGCTATCATCTATAAGTAGTGGGTCATCAAGGACATTCTCTAACCTAGACAAGTTGTCTCCAACGGGGTTCTCAGCTCCCTTTCTATCAATGATATGCAAATCAAATTCTTCTAGCAAGAGAACCCATCTAATAAGTCTAGGTTTACCATCTTTCTTTTCCATAAGATATTTAATAGCAGCATGATCAGTGTGAATAGTTACTTTAGAATCAACAATATATGGCCTGAACTTATCACAAGCAAATACAACTGCTAAAAATTCTTTTTCAGTGCTAGCATAATTTCTCTGGGCACCGTCTAGAGTTTTACTAGCATATTGGGTAACATTCAATTTCTTATCAAATCTTTGTTCTAGAACAGCACCTACAGCATAATCACTAGCATCACACATAATTTCAAAGGGCAAATTCCAATCAGGTGGCTGGACAATAGGTGCAGAGATGAAGGTTTTCTTAAGTATTTCAAATGCTTCTACACAATCATCATGAAAGACAAAAGGAACATCTTTTTGTAAGAGGTTAGTCAGAGGCCTAGAAATTTTTAAGAAGTATTTAATGAACCTCCTACCAAAACCGGCATGACCAAGGAAACTTCTTATACCTTTGATGGCCTTGGGACACGGCATCTTTTCAATAGCATCAACTTTAGCTTTATCAACTTCTATACCTCTTTTGGAAATTTTATGCCCCAAGACAATTCCTTCATTAACCATAAAGTGGCACTTCTACCAATTCAAGACAAGATTAGTTTCTTCACATCTCTGCAAAACTCGATCAAGGTTGCTTAAGCAATCATCAAAAGAAGTTCCATAAACAGAAAAATCATCCATTAAAACCTCAACAATCTTTTCACAAAATCAGAGAATATAGCCATCATGCATCTTTGAAAGGTAGCAGGTGCATTACATAAACCAAAAGGCATACGTCTATAAGCGAAGGTACCGAAAGGGCAAGTAAAAGTGGTCTTTTCTTGATCCTCTTTTGACACAGGTATTTGAGAGAAACCAGAATAGCCATCTAGAAAGCAAAAATGTGTATGTTTCGATAATGTTTCTAACATTTTATCAATAAAAGGTAAAGGGTAATGATCCTTTTTATTAGCTTTATTTAGTTTGCAGAAATCAATTACCATTCTATAACATGTAACAATTCTTTGTGGGATCAATTCATCTTTATCATTAGGAACAACAGTAATACCTCCCTTCTTAGGGACACAATGGACAGGACTTACCCACTGACTATCAGCAACTGGATAAATTATACCTGCCTCTAGAAGCTTTAGTATTTCTTTCCTTGACACTTCTTTCATCCTAGGATTTAACCGTCGTTGGTGATCAATAACCGGTTTTGCGTATTTTTCCAATTTTATTTTGTGCTAGCACAGAGTGGGACTAATGCCCTTAAGATCGTCAAGAGTATATCCAATGGCAGCACGGTGCTTCTTCAGAGTTTTCAATAATTCCTCTTCTTCCTGCTCTGAAAGGTTAGCACTAATAATAACATGATATATCTTCTTTTCATCAAGATAAGCATACTTAAGAGTATCAGGTAATGATTTGAGCTCAAACACGGGATCACCCTTGGGTGGAGGAGGATCTCGTAGGATTTCAACAGGCAAGTTGTGTTTCAATAAAGGTCCTTGTTTAAAGAATACTTCATCCATTTCCCTTCTCTCATTCATAAACATATTATTTTCATGGTCTAGCAAATATTGTTCTAAATGATCGTTGGGAGGCATGGCGATAGAAGCAAGACCAATAATTTCATCCTTACTAGGAAATTCTTTATAATGGGGTTGTTTACAAAATTTAGAAAATTTAAAATCATGAGACATATCCCCTAAAACAACAGTAACAATATCCTTTGCGCAGTCTATCCTAGCATTAATAGTATTCAAGAAGGGTCTACCAAATATAATGGTGACAAAAGTCATCTTGTGGGGAACCAAGAACAAGAAAATCAGTAGGATATTTGACTTTCCCACAGAAGACTTCAACATCCCTAACAATACCAACTGGTGAAATAGTATCTCTATTGGCAAGCTTAATTGTAACATCAATACCTTCTAGCTCAGCAGTTGCAATATCATGCATGATTTCTTCGTATAAGGAATGAGGTATTGCACTCACACTAGCACCCATATCACAAAAGCCATGATATCAATGATCTCCTATTTTAACGGAAATAACAGGCATGCCTACAATAGGTCTATGTTTATTTTTAGAATCAGGTCTAGCAATTCTAGCAGCTTCATCACAGAGTTAAATAACATGCCCATCAATATTATCAACCAAGAGATACTTAACCATAGCAACACTAGGTTCAACTTTAATTTGCTCAGAGGGTTTAGGTGTTCTAGTATTACTCTTACGAACCACAGTTGAAGCTTTGGCATGGTCCTTTATTCTAGCAGGGAAGGGTGGTTTCTCAATATAAGCAGTAGGAACAATAGGATCAACATTATAAGTGATAGTCTTTTCTTCAACTTTAACAGGTTCAACTACTTTTACTTCAATGGGAGGATGATATTTAAGCCACTTCTCCTTAGGGATATCAACATGAGTAGTAAATCATTCACATAAAGAAGCTACTATCTCAGAGTCAAGTCCATATTTAGTTCTAAATTCACGAAAAACTTCGGTATCCATAAAAGATTTAACACGATCAAACTTAGGTGTTATACCTGACTCCTTACCTTCATCGAGATCCCAATCTTCAAAGTTGAGTTTAATTATATCCAATAAATCCCTTTCAATTCAATAGTGTTCATCATAAAAGAACCAGTACAAGAAGTATCAAGCATGGAGCGATTATTGAGAGAAAGTCGACCATAAAATTTTTGAATAGTAATTTCTCTTGAGAGCTCATGATTGGGGCATTAATATAACATTGACTTAAGCCTGCCCCAAGCTTGAGCGATACTTTCTCCTTGGCGAGGCCAAAAATTATATATATAATTACGATCATAATGAACCTGATGCATAGGATAAAATTTCTGATGAAATTCCAATTTCAATCGGTTGTAGTTCCATGATCCCATATCATCACATAGCCTAAACCATGTCAATGCCTTTCCCTTCAAAGATAAAGGGAAGACCTTCTTCTTGATAACATCCTCAGGCATACCTGCAAGCTTAAATAATCCACAAACTTCATCCACATAGATTAGGTGCAAATCGGGATGCAATGTTCCATCTCCTGTAAAGGGATTAGCTAGCAGTTTCTCTATCATACCCGAAGGAATTTCAAAGTAAACATTTTCAGTAGGTTCAGTAGGTTGATGAGCAACTCTTTGCTCTACTGGTCAGGGTGAAGATACCCCAAACAATCCCCTCAAAGGATTATGTTCCATAGTAACAAGTGACAGTAAATTTCAGCACACTATATAAATTTTTTCCTTACCAAAGGCGCTTCACTCCCTGGCAACGGGGCCAGAAAAGAGTCTTGATGACCCACAAGTATAGGGGATCTATCTTAGTCTTTTCGAATAGTAAGATTGTCGAACCCAACGAGGAGTAGAAGGAAATGATAGGCAGTTATCAGTAAGGTATTCTGTGCAAACACTGAAATTATCGGTAACTGATAGTTTTGTGATAAGGTAATTTGTAACAAGTAACAAGTAGTGAAAGTAAAATAAGGTGCAGCAAGATGGCCCAATCCTTTTTGTAGCAAAGGACAAGACTGAAAAAACTCTTATATAAGGAAAAGCGCTCCCGAGGACACATGGGAATTATCGTCAAGCTAGTTTTCATCACGCTCATATGATTCACGTTCGTTACCTTGATAATTTGATATGTGGGTGGACCAGTGCTTGGGTACTTCCCTTCCTTGGACAAGCATCCCATTTATGATTAACCCCTATTGCAAGCATCTGCAACTAAAAAAGAAGTATTTAGGTAAACCTAACCATAGCATGAAACATATGCATCCAAATCAGCCCCTTACGAAGAAATGCATAAACTAGGGTTTAAGCTTCTATCACTATAGCAACCCATCATCTAATTATTACTTCCCAATGCCTTCCTCTAGGCCCAAACAATGGTGAAGTGTCATGTAGTAAACGTTCACATAACACCACTAGAGGAAAGACAACATACATCTCATCAAAATATCGAACGAATACCAAATTCACATGACTACATATAGCAAGAATTATCCCATCTCCTCAGGAACGGGCGTAACTACTCACAAATCATATTCATGTACATAATAAGATGGGTATTAATATGCATAAAGTATCTGAACGTATGATCTTCCACCGAATAAACCAACTAGCATCAACTACAAGGAGTAATCAACACTACTAGCAACCCGCAAGTACCAATCTGAGGTTTTGAGACAAAGATTGGATACTAGAGATGAACTAGGGTTTGAGGGGAGATGGTGCTGGTGAAGATGTTGATGGATATTGACCCCCTCCCGATGAGAGAATCGATGGTGATGATGATGGTGATGATTTCCCCCTCCCGGAGGGATGTTTCCCCGGCAGAGCACCTCCGCCGGATCCCTAGATTGGTTCTGCCAAGGATCCGCCTCGAGATGGCGGCGCTTCGTCCCAAAAGCTTCCTTATGATTTTTTCCAGGGCAGAAGACACCTTATACCAGAAGATGGGCATCGGGGGGATGCCAGGTGGCCCACGAGGCAAGGGGCACGCCTAGGGGGTAGGGCGCACCCCCACCCTCGTGGACGGTGGGTGGGCCCCCTCTGGTGCTTTCTTCGCCCAATATTTTTAATATGTCCCAGAACTGTCTTTCGTGGAGTTTCAGGAATTTTTGAGTTGTGCAGAATAGGTCTGTAATATTTGCTCCTTTTCCAGCCCAGAATTCCAGCAGTCGGCATTCTCCCTCTTCATGTAAACCTTGTAAAATAAGAGAGGAAAGGCATAAGTATAGTGACATAATCTGTAATAACAGCCCATAATGCAATAAATATCGATCTAAAAGCATGATGCAAAATGGATGTATCAACGAGCATTACCTGAACCATGTTTGTGAGTTGGGTGCCCTTGGAAATCATGCCGGAGATGCGGCTTTGGAGCGCCAGTACCTCCGCCTGAGACCCCCAATCTGGACTCTTGTCGGTCGAAGAGGTTATCCTCTTTGGGGTTCCAGATCTAAATGCGGGCGCTGCCACCCACTTGGTGTCGCGAGGCTCAGTGATGTAAAACTACTCCTACTGCCAGACCTTATTCGTCTCCAAAAATGGCCCCTTTGGCCAGGTGGCATTGGGGAGTTTTCTTACCATGGCACCTCCGCACTCCGCGTGCTACCCGTCGACCACCTTCGGCTTCAAATTTAAGGTTTTGAGCCATATAACGAAGTGTGGAGGGACACGAAGGAACGCCTCACATACCACTATAAAAGTAGATATGTGGAGAATTGAATTCGGGGCTAGATCATGGAAATCTAGCCCATAGAAAAACAAGAGGCCCCATACAAAGGGGTGGAGAGGAAATCCTAGCCCCCGAATAAAGTGTGAGAGGATGACAACCCTCTCACCAGCCTTAGTGATTGAATCACTTGGTCCTTTTCGGGGACTCGGTGCGCCACATCGTCAGCGAGATAGCCCGCGCTCCGGAGGCTCTTCATGGTCTTTTCCGTGACCGTGGATGCCTCCCACTTGCCTTTAGAACCGGAACCAGCCATCGCTGGGAACGGCGGCGGTGGTGGAGGAGTTGAGAATTGAGGGCGCAAGAGATGTGGGCGCTTGGTCTGGGAAGATTGGAGAACTAGGGCTTGAGGACAGCGTGGGGTTAAAGGGAAAGATTTGAGTCCTTTTATAAGCAGTGAATGCTAAAATGCCCCCCACTCCAGCTGTAAACCTTGCCAGTTCCCAACAAGGTCTTACGTAAGGCGCGGATAAAATGCTCACGTCACATTGATAAGGATCCCGTAATAAGCGGGCACGATCTCTGTTTTGACAAGATGTACCAATGGGGCTATACCTCGAAAAGAGAAACTAGAGCCAAGAAAATGGTTCGATATATTAAAGGGACAAACGTGACGCTTCGGTGAAGAGTTGTCAATAAAGACACAGTATCCATTTTTTGATACCTTGCCTTCGAGGCTAAGGGTTGTACTAACCATGCAGAGCTGGACATAGTACCTTTTCGTAGGGAATATTGCTTCAATATGTTCGGGAGGAGGAACCCGCCTTGCAATGCCGAAGACAGTACGCAAGCCTAACTCATCTTCATTGAAGACTGGTTCAGGGGCTACTGAGGGAGTCCTGGATTAAGGGGTCCTCAGGTGGCCGGATCTTTCATTATGGGCCGGACTGGTAGGACGTGGAGATTATTGATGAAGACTATCTCCCGTATTCGGATAGGACTCACATATGTGTAAAATAGCAAGTTCAGAGTCCGGGTGTAATGCTTTCCTTCCTCTGCAAGGTGATCATGTGCAAACCCTAGGTCCCTCCGATGCATATATAAACCTGAGGGTTTAGTCCATAGAGACAGAAGAATCATAGTAATCACATAGGGTAGACTTTTAGGGTTTAGCCATTATGATCTCGAGGTTGATCAACTCTTGTAACCCCATATTCATCAACATCAATCAAGCAGGAAGTAGGGTATTACCTCGATCGAGAGGGCCCGAACCTGGGTAAACATTGTGTCCCCAGTCTCCTGTTACTATCGATCCTTAGACGCATAGTTGGGGACCCCGTACCCGAGATCTGCCAATTTTGACACCGACACGGCTCGCCAGTGTAGGGAACCAGTGCGAGATGTAGCAGCAGTTGTCTTTACACCAGTTTTGGCATACATAGTGGACGACCTTAGTGCTATTAGTTCTATGTTACTAAATTTGTGCATGTACACACCTGTTAGTATCAATTTGTTGTCATCCAAACACTGTCACTATGCTGTTGCAGTTATATTTACCTTCCTCATAAAATGTTCAATTTGTTATTTATTGTACATGAGTAAGAACTTGTAGCATTGTTGTAGTTAACTATAGCTTTTGATGTTCCAGAATTTGGTTGTTTTCTCAATAATAATTAATTCATTTGCACATTGATCTTTTTGATAAGATATGTCATAATTAACATGTTTCTTTAGTTTTTCAAAATAAGCATTGGTGATTTTCTATGTTGCTATAAACCAATTTCCCCTACAATTGTTACTGATCTACTTTTAAATATTATAGGATGAACAGAAGTGTTCTTACTTGGAGTGGTTTGATCAAGAGTGGCCAGAGTCTTTGAAGATGTGCCTAGCGAAGCTCTGGAGCATGTATGAGGAAGAGAGCAGATGTAGGCTTAGAGAAATTGTTGTCAACGCTGAAGAATATTTGAAGATGCCGGATAAAAAGTGGAAGGTGGAGAATGAGCTCAGATTTTTTAAATCAGACTTTGCTAAGATGGTGTTGGCAAAGGAGGGAGCACTTTCCCAGTTGGCCCGTGCAAAACAGGTTCTTACTGAACTGCAAGCAGAGATGGATAAGACGAGCTTGGATGATCTTGATTAGGGAAATAAATATATTTTTCTAATATTGTTGTTATGAAGTTAAACTAGTTATATGGTGTACTGTGTTGTTTTCATGTAGCTATCGTACTGTGATGTTATAATATATTTATGTGCCTGATATGAAATTGGCAAATAGTTGTTTGATATGAAATGCGAATTTGCGTAATACTGGCATTATTGATTGTAAACTAATAAACATGTTAAATGTTTCATGGAACTTTGCAAATGGTTCTAGCCGTAAAAGCGCTTGTGATGGATAGCCCAATGCCACACAGTTTTCTTCATCAAATCATGTGTGATGTAGTTGATAAAAGCAAAGGGTGAACCAAGGCAGAGCATGTGTGATAGTTACACCTTTCACACACGAGCCTACACATAAAACTGTGTGGGATGTACATACGAGCGGAAACGTTTTCCCTGGATTGACTGTGTGGGTTGTACATAAGAACGGAAACGTATTCCTTGGATTGACTGTGTGTGATATACATACGAACAGAAACGTTTTCCCTGGATTGACTGTGTGGGATGTACATAAGAACGGAAATGTACTCCTTGGATTGACTGTGTGTGATATACATACCTATATAAATGTTTTTCTGGGATTCACCATGTGGGATGTACATACCTACGAAAATGTTTTTCTGGGATTCACCGTGTGGGATGTACATACCTATGGAAATGATTGGGTTTCGATGCCTCACACGATCGCACACGAGCTCATTTGGTGTCCCAGGAGGGACTTCACGACGATTTCTGGGCCATGTGGAAGGACCCCCCTATAGCCCACACTCACTTGGCGACGGTTCCAAATGTCGTCGCGGAAAGGGGTTAAAAATCATTTGTATAGCACCGACGCGTACTAGTGAAATGAGATGTCCATAAATAGCAGTCAAGTCAAGAAACTGAGAAAGATTGTTAGGATGAAGAAACTTGTGATGAATAACAGCAAGATCTTTGTTTGCACAATCAAGAAGACATCAGTCAACTATAGGATGGTACTAACTCTTTTACCTTGTTTTTACCCATTGCGCCATTTCCAAATTTATAACAGTGATTTATGCATATCTTTGTTTTCAGTACTTTACAAAGCAGTTCACTGATGATTACCTCTCAAACCACCTGCTTGGTCAAGAGGTGAGGAAGGTATTCATTCAACACCCATGGTACAATATTGAAGTCTTCCCGAAGAGGACGAAGTTTAGGCGGGCAATTATCCATAGCCACTGGCCTAAAGTTGCAAGGACATTCAACATCACTGAAGGCTCAATATTTTCCTTCCGCTTCTGCAGTTTCCCAAATGAGATTCATTTGTCTATTTACCGTGTATGATGCTACTTTCCAAAGGAGATGTTTTATGTGAAACATGGTGTTGTTGTGTAATGGCGTAACTGAGTGCTGAAGCTATCTGATGTAATTCAGTTATGAAATCCTGGTTGGTGTTATACAGATATGAAATATCTGGTCTGTTTTATAAGAAATGTCAATTTGATTACTACATGGATTATCAATAATAGGCTAATTACCCTACTTATTGGGGTTTTCTATTGTAGACGGTTACTCAGACGGCATCGTGGGCGATGAACTCAAACAACCCACACGGTTTCTAGAAAGTAGGCGTGCCCATCAACTACCAATCACACATGGCTTCTGGAAGAGAACTGTTTGCATTAGGATACCTTGCACAAACGTTTCCACACAAAAAAATGTGTGTGATATACATACGAACGGAAATGTTTTTCCGGGATTCACCATGCGGGACGTACATACGAACATAAATGATTGGATTTCAATGCCTCGCCTTATCGCACACGTGCTCATTTTGCCCCCGCCTGTGTGCCAGGAGGGCCTATGCCCGACGATTTCTTGGTCGTGTGGGAAGGACCCCCCTATCGCAGTCACTCACTTGGCGACGGTTTGAAATGTCGTCGCGGAAAGGGGTTAAAAACTGTTTCTATAGCACATCGCTGCACCAGTGTATCGATACCTCATGCCGATGATCCCTCCCCTCTCTTATCGAGGATTGGCCCCTCTGTATGATATATCTAGCTAGGCCTCGACTTCACACATATTGCATATGTTCCATTTTTTGGTTTGGGATATCATCGACACATATTCCCTATCTATCTCTCCTACACACAAATACACTCACGAAATCACCTGCATAAAAACACCCATGAATGCACACACCATCTCTCCCTAGGTTTGTACCTCTCTCACAAATCCCAACATAGGTGGGGTACGTGCAGGAAGAGAAGAGGTGCGCAGCGACGCATGTACTCCCATCTCTTTCCCAACATCGCCCGCGTGGGTACACCGTGGAGCTCATTTCTGTACGAAAAGGCAGCCAACATGATAATTTGACGCATGTACTGGTTGTCCACTTGGTGGAGGGTCGTGTACCGCGCATGTATAAAATAAAGTGGGACGCATTTTATTTGTAAGTAAAGTTTTATTCCTCAATGGCGCATACTAGTTGCACAAAGTATATAACGATTGTTATTGAGACAAAATAGAAAACGGCCACACTATATACAATATAGGTAGGATCTGATGCTTTGCTTGGTGGGGTTGGTCTCTTCACAGTTCACACTCTCTCTCTCACCACTGGTCACTAATTTGGCCGGATCCCATCTGCCGGCGGAAATGAAGGATGTACGGCGTTGCTCTGGTCGCTGGCGTCGAGGCAGGAAACCCACTGCCGGCAAGTGTAGATCTGCGGTACACGTCGTTCTCTGTGATGAAGCTCCGGCGCAGTAGGGCCTTCTCCCCTTGCTCGATGCCGCATCATATCTCGTCCGGCGCCGCCCTCTGCATTACACCCGGGCGACCCTCAGGTACAGCTTCCTCTAGAATCGGCCTTGCTCCAATACCAAACTTCCCACGTCGTTGCATGTGGATGTTCTCTACTTCTTTGCCTAAGATGTAGCTCAGCCGGCGTACTTCCCATTTTCCAATCTCGTCCTCACGCCGTTTTAGAGAAACCACTATTCTTCTATCTGTCCCGATAATGAATATTCTTCGTTTTGTCGGCGTATGTGTCATCAAGTGTTATTGACTATTAATTGTTTCCTTTCTACCTCTTTTTTGGGGGAATAGGGCTGGCCATTTCACCTCGTTGCTATTGTGACCTTTTGGTGAACTGCACAAATCACTTTTTTCTTAAGAGTGTCTTGTGTAGTTCTACTAAAACTTCACATGGGCAACGTTTCTACATTTCAGTGGGCCTGCACAAGGGAGATTGGCTTCGCAATCGTCCTCATCCAATTTAGAGACTAATCGTCTTCAACAAGTACTTAGTCTTATGAAAGATTACAAAGGTGACCAGCTTCTATTTGAGTGTGTATATTTGATCAACTAGTGCCACTATTATTGTAATCACATTTATTCAATATCTTTGCAGACAGGGATGATCAGCTCGATTTTAGTGGAACAACAGATGATCGGATTATCTTGTCATCCACAAATATCTTTCTTGGCTACTGTTCTGCTTGAAACTAGCTGCCAAACAAATGAACACTGTGGCCAAGAAATGGAACCATGCCTACAAACAAAGCCGATCAATTTTATATTTTTATTTATTTGCCCACCTTGTCACATCTTTGTTTCCAGTTGTCAGTTGTGATGTAAATATTGGTGCTGATATGTGAATCATTGAGATGCATTAGCATCCATGTTACCACTTCCATTTATATTTGATGGAACGTTATAACGAGACAACCTTGGAGGCAAGTGGACACATGAAACCAAAGTTGGAATCTTTTTCTTATGAAAATTAGGAACCAAAGTTGAAACCTCATAACATTACAGTACAATTTCATTATGCGTACATATAAACAAATCATGGAAGCTTGATAGCAATGCCAAAAACCATTCAACTAGATTTCACCGACATGTGGGACATCAAGCATCTGGGTCCACCTACCATGCACCAATATTGAGTTCCCAACTACACGGAGATTCACCCCGGTCGAGATCATGAATCTTAGTCTCGACCATTCGTGCTAAGATTTCCTAGTTCTTGGCTAGGTTGGCCAGACTTTGCTCAATCCTCGGGGTAGCTTCCAATAGATAAGTCATCTGGTCATTTTTGGACTTGAGGTTGGCAATGGGAGCATTGGGAGAAGATGCCTTCTTGCCTTCTTTTGCTGATGCAGCCGCCTGGATTTCCTCTTGAGCTTGAGCGGACGTTGGATGTAAGGGTCCATGACAACAAGATTGTCGATGTACTAAGGTAGGGGTACCTCAGTACCCCAACTTGTGCACGGGCAGTTGCAGCTTCCCGCGGCAGGGCTTACCACACGCTCGCCGGAGACCTTCCTGCTCCATACCAAACCATTCAAAAACAAAGTATGCAAGACAGAAGATCGAGACCCCGGCAAGTGGAGCTTGCCGGGAAGGCCGTACCAGGCTCAAGATTACCTCACTAGCGCAAGGCCCTGGCAAGAGGAGCTTGCCAGGAAGACTAGAAGATTCCATCATAGAAGACACGCCTCGGCGCTATATGCGTCCCGGCGAGGGCCCGGGGAGCGGCAAGCTCCCGGGCCCGGCAAGATCAAGGCCCCGGCAAGGTGCTTGCCGAGAGAGTTGCGCTGTGTGCCCGCGCTCCAGCTCATCAGCCCACGCGTCGCCCTGGGGCCTATCCAGGGACGCGTGGCGGATGGCTGTGCAGCCTGGGGGACACGGTGGCACTCCACGGTGGTGGATCCATCGCCGTGGCGGACGGAGACGCAAGGGCGGGAGCTTTTGGGGTCGACGGCGACGGGTATTAAATGCCCTTGTCCCCCACTGTCAAAGTAGGTAGCGACCACTGTTCACGCACTGTAGCTCCACTGTTCCCGCACTGTTACAACTACCACCTCTTGTACGTTTTTACCCCTTTCTCCTACGTTGACACCTGTCGGTGACCCCTTGCACTATAAAAGGAGGCCCATGCACAACGTGGAAGGGGTTCGGAACCTAGATCACTCATACGCTCGGTGTAGCTGCTTCTTCAAGCTCCCGAGCTCTCCAAATCAATACACAACTAAGCAGGAGTAAGGTTTTACGCGTCTACCGCGGCCCGAACCTGGGTAAAACTGCCCGCGCGCTCGCTACGATCTGCTCTTCGTGCTCCCTCCGCCCTCGTACCGCACAGACAAGGGGCTCCGGTCCCATAGGTGTTCGTGGCGGACAGTTTCCCCCGACATCTTTGGCGCGCCAGGTAGGGGGCGTCGAGGTTGTGCGAACCTGTTCCGGCGTTCGCGCGGGCGCATTCTTCATCAACCTCTCTAGTTTCGTCAGCAACTTCACCAGCAGCAGCTCCATGGCCCCGAAGAAGAAGCCTTCGGAGGTCGGAGGCCCGTCCGCGTCTCACCCGCCGCCTCCGGAGCCAACGGTGGGCGGGGGAGACGCCGTCGGAAGGGTGGTCGCCGGCGAGGACACTCACGGCGCCACCAGATCCAAGAACAGGACGGACGACCGAACCTCGGTCTCCGTGGACGCACCACGTCCATCTCAGCACACAACAACCCAGCAGCGCCATGTCACAGGAGGTGGCATCCGTTTGCTGGGCCAAGGACAAACCGGGGGCTCGCGGGACGCCCGGACCTCCGTCCGGGCACAAGCAAAGCGAAGGCGCCGACGCGGGACCCCGCTCCTTCTAACGCCGTTAGAAGTCCGAGCGTATCCCGCTCCTCGCACCGCTCGCCCGCGTTCCCCTCCACTCCAGCGGAAGCGCTCGCGAGAGCGCAACTGCTCCTAGATTTCCCTCCAGCGGCAGACAAAGCCGAGGACTGGAGGGCCACCATCCAGAGCCTGATCGCCTTCGCCAACAACGATTCTCCACAACAGCCGTTGGCCTCGCGGCCGCGGCAAGCTGAGAAGACGAAGGCCGACGGCGACAAGACCGCCGGGGGTGCGACAAGCGTGCACTCCCCGCCGCGGAAGCAGAAGACGCCGCCCCGCCGGAACAACGCTGACGATGGCTCCACGGCATCGTCGGATCCGCAGGCCCGTCGGGACCAGCGCCAGGTCCTCGACGACCGGCGACAAGAAGACGCTCGCACCACAATCGAGCGCCGCCGAGAAGCTCGGCGACAATCAGATAACAGAGCTGGGAACGCTGTCGACGCGCGCGCGCCCGGTGAACCAGGCGACTTGCCGTACGCGGCAGGCTGCCCTGCGTTCACCCGCGAGCTGCGGCGCGTCCAGTGGCCCAGCATGAAGAATTTCAAGCCTGACGTACCGGAGAAGTACGACGGCAAGACGCACCCCTCGGAATTCCTCAACGTCTATACCATCGCAGTGCAAGCTGCCGGGGGGCGCGACGAGAAGATCTTGGCAAATTACTTCCCGCTTGTGCTTAAGCCAAACGTCCGTTCGTGGCTTATGCACTTGCCGGAAGGTTCCATCTCTTCTTGGGCTGACCTTTGCCACCAGTTTGTTGGCGCCTTCGCCGGCGGCCACAAACCCCACGGCCAGGAGAGCGATCTCCACATTCTGGCCCAGAAGGAAGGCGAAACCCTGCGCAAGTACATCCAACGCTTCAGCCGTGTGCAGCACAACATCCCTGATGTCCACCCTGCCGCGGTTATCAGCGCGTTCCACCAGAACGTGCGTAACCGCCGCATGCGTGAAGAAATGGCGATGACCAAGATTCGGGATGTCAGCGAGCTCTATGCTCTGGCTGACAAGTGCGCACGCGCAGAGGAGGGGAGGAGACTCCCCGGGGAGGATGCTGGTGCACGAGGAAGCGACAGCGACGACGCCGCCCCGGCAAAGAAGAGCCGGCGGCGGAATAACAGAAGGAAGGGCAAGAAAGAGGTGCTTGCCATCGAGAAGTCCGGCAAGGAGGCTCCCGCCAAGCAAACACAGGCTGGCGGCTCCGGCAAGGAGCCTGCCCCTGTAGCGGCAGCCGACAAGCCGGGCAGCTCCGACAAGCAATACTGCAAGATCCACCGCACCAAGGGTCACGATCTCTCCAACTGCAAGCGCGTCGAGTATCTCGTCGAGCAGCAGAAGGCTGAGTACGAGAGGCGCGACAAGGAGAAGGCCCAAGGTGGCGGGGAAGAGCCAAGCAAGAAGCGGCCGTTCAACGGCCGGGGAGGACGCCGCGGCAAGGCCAAGCAGCGGCAAGGAGATCGACCTCCCCGGGGCCGCGACAAGGACGAAGAGGACGACGACGAAGACATGGAGGACGAGGATAACAGCAAGCAGGAGTTCCAGAAAGCCACGGAGGTCCTGTGCATCGACGGTGGCGCCTCTCTGCACACCTCCCACCGCCAACTAAAGCAGTGGGTGCGTGAGGTGAATGCAGCGGAGCCGCCCGTGGAGTCGCGCAGGCTCCTCAAATGGTCCAGCACGCCCATCGTTTTTGATCTTGAGGATCACCCTGACTGCACCACCGCGGTCGGGTGCTTGCCGATGCTGGTCTCACCCACCATCCGCAACCTCAAGGTCACCAAAATGTTGGTTGACGGCGGGGCCGGGCTGAACTTGATCTCCTCTGCTGTGATCAAGAAACTCCAAATTCCAGATGGCGAGCTCGAAGAAACCGGTTCTTTCCAAGGAATCAACCCGGGAAGGAGCAAGCCCAAGGGAAAGATCACTCTGCCGGTGACCTTTGGCGGGGAGCTCAATTTCAGAACTGAGCGCATCACTTTTGACGTCGCCGATATTCCATTGCCCTACAATGGAATACTTGGCCGTCCTGCCCTCGCCAAGTTCATGGCAGCTTCCCATTATGCTTACAATGTACTCAAGATGCCGGGGCCGATAAGCGTCATCACTGTCCACAGCGACAAGAAGGATGCGCTTGTCTGCGCCGACAAGATCTACCGGGATGCGGCAGCTGCGGCCGAGAAGGATACACTTGCCGCTGAAGCTCCCGGGGAGAAGAAGACCAAGACCAAGTCCGGTAAGTGCTCTGGGGCCCACTCCGGCAACCGCACCTCTTCGGAGTGCTGCGCTGCCGTCGAGGACGTTCCATCGAGCTCCACCGGCAAGTGTAAGAAGGGGATGGCCGCTCCTCCGGCAACCAAGAAGGTGTCCGCCAAGGAGGACGGCACTGGTGGTACCTTCACCATCAGTGCTACGCTTGACAGCAAATAGGAAAGCGCGCTCGTTGCCTTCCTGCGGGCGAATGTCGATGTGTTTGCCTGGCAACCATCTGACATCCCCGGTGTTCCCAGGAAGGTAATTGAGCACAAGCTTGCTGTTTGTCCTCATGCGCGGCCCATCAAGCAGAAAGTGAGGAAGCAAGCCGTGGAGCGCCAAGAATTCATTAACGAAGAAATCAAGAAGCTAGAGGCAGCAGGCTTAGTTAGAGGTGTGATCCATCCGACGTGGTTGGCAAATCCGGTCGTCGTGCGCAAGGCCAATGGGAAATGGAGACTGTGTATAGACTTCACCGGTGTGAATAAAGCATGTCCCAAGGATCCATTCCCTTTGCCGCGCATTGACCAGATTGTTGACTCCACTGCCGGATGTGAGCTACTCTGTTTTCTTGATGCATACTCAGGCTATCATCAGATTTTCATGGCCAAAGAGGATGAAGAGAAGACTGCATTTATCACTCCATGTGGCACTTATTGCTTCATACGCATGCCATTTGGATTGAAGAATGCAGGCTCAACCTTTGCAAGGGTAGTGTACACTGCTTTCGAGCCACAGATCCACAGAAATGTAGAGGCTTACATGGATGACATTGTGGTGAAGAGTAAGAGCAAGGAAACCCTGATCCAAGATTTGGAAGAGACATTTCAGAACCTGCGCAGAATACAGCTCAAGTTGAACCCCGAGAAGTGCGTCTTTGGAGTTCCCTCCGGCAAGCTTCTCGGATTCTTTGTGTCACGGAGGGGGATTGAAGCCAACCCCGACAAGATAAAAGCCATTGAGCAAATCGAGGCCCCGAAGCACGTCAAGGACGTCAGAAGGCTTGCAGGTTGTGTGGCTGCCCTCAGTAGGTTCATTTCAAAGTCTGCAGAACGCGCCCTACCTTTCTTCAAAATCTTGAAGAAGGCAGGTCCCATGAAGTGGACTCCGGAAGCGGAGGCAGCGCTGCAGGATTTGAAACGGTACCTGTCCTCCACTCCAATACTTGTCGCACCTAGACCACAGGAAAAGTTGTTGCTATACCTAGCGGCAACCAACCAGGTGGTTAGTGCTGCGTTAGTAGCGGAGAGGGAGTCCGACGAGGAGCCAGCACCACCGGCAAGCGAATCCAGCGACAAGCAGGGGGCTGCTCCGACAAGCTCTGGCCCCGACAAGGACAACTCTGCGCAGGAACAAGAAGGAGTGCGAAGAAGGATGGTGCAGCGCCCGGTGTATTTTGTAAGTTCCCTCTTGCAGGGGGCTAGATCAAGATACTCTGGGGTGCAAAAGTTGCTTTTCGACCTCCTCATGGCCTCGAGAAAGCTGCGCCATTACTTCCAAGCACATGAGATAACAGTGGTCACTCGCTTTCCGCTGAAGAGGATATTGCACAACCCAGAAGCAACAGGCAGGATCGTTGAGTGGGCACTGGAGCTGTCAAGCTTTGGACTCAAGTTTGAAAGTACTTCAACCATACAGAGCCGAGCTTTGGCAGAATTCATAGCTGAGTGGACCCCAACGCCCGACGAAGAAGTCCAAGAAACAAGTACACCCGTACAAGAAGCGACAAGTGAATGGGTAATGTATTTCGACGGTGCCTTCTCGCTGCAAGGCGCCGGTGCTGGCGTGGTACTCATCGCGCCCACCGGAGAGCACCTCAAATATGTTATCCAGATCCACTTTCCCAGGGAGCAAGCGACAAACAACACTGCAGAATACGAAGGCTTGCTTGCCGGCCTCAGGATTGCGGCCGAACTTGGGATCAGAAAGCTGATTGTGCGGGGAGATTCTCAGTTGGTGGTCCGACAAGTTAACAAGAGCTATCAGAGCCCTTTGATGGAAGCTTATGTCGATGAAGTGAGGAAGCTTGAGGAGCACTTTGAAGGTCTGCAGATGGAGCACGTCCCGAGAGCTCAAAATGAAATTGCAGATGGCCTTTCAAAGTGTGCTTCGATGAAGTTACCTGTGGAACCAGGGACCTTCTTGCTCAAGCTGACTCAACCATCCGTTACACCATCAATTGGGCAGTCCAAAAAGAGAAAGTTGGTCTCCGGCGACTACTTGCCGGCGGATCTTCCAGAAACCGCCGCCAAGGTCCCCAAGATCAACAACCAGAACGCTGAGGAATAGTTTGCTCCTACAGATCTTCGGGTCTGTACAGTTGAAGCAAGTGTTCCCGACAAGCCTCGCCCCGGCGAGCTTGCCGGGGGACCATCAGCTCCGGCGGAACCAGAGGTCCTTGCCGTAGAAGCTGAGGTTCCCGCAGCGGCCCTCATACCTTTAGTCCTTGCCGTCGAGCCTCAGGCTCCGGCATGGGCGCAGCAGATCGTCCGTTTTCTTCAAACTGGAGAACTTCCCGACGAACCAGAAGAAATAGAAAAGATAACAAGGCAGTCAAGTATGTACCAGTTCGTGGACAACGAGCTGTACAGAAGAAGACTCAATGGTGTCAGACTGAAGTGCATTTCCAGGGAAGATGGACAGAAGCTGTTGGCAGAAATACACGGAGGCATATGCGGCCACCACATTGGCGCAAGGGCGCTTGCCGGGAAAGCTTTCCGGCAAGGGTTCTTTTGGCAAGAAGCCCTCCAAGATGCAACTGCACTAGTAACCAAGTGTGAAGCGTGCCAGTTCCATGCAAAGCAGACTCATCAGCCAGCTCAAGCTCTCCAAACAATCCCTTTGTCCTGGCCCTTCTCGGTCTGGGGGCTCGATATCCTCGGCCCTTTCCCTCGTGCTGTCGGGGGCTTTGAGTACTTGTACGTTGCAATCGACAAGTTCACAAAGTGGCCAGAAGTGGAGCCAGTGAGAAAGGTGACAGCACAGTCAGCAGTCAGGTTCTTCAGGTCGATTGTTTGCCGTTTCGGGATCCCTAATAGGATCATCACCGATAACGGTACGCAATTCACTAGTCGCACCTTCATGCAGTACGTCCAAGACCTTGGCGCCAAGGTCTGTTTCGCTTCTGTTGCTCACCCGAGGAGCAACGGTCAAGCGGAGAGGGCCAATGCTGAAGTGCTGCGCGGACTCAAGACAAGGACCTTTGGCAGGCTGCGCAAGTGCGGAAGAAATTGGATAGAGGAGCTACCGGCGGCTCTTTGGTCAATCAGAACGACACCAAGTCGAGCCACCGGACAGACACCCTTTGCTCTAGTCTATGGAGCAGAGGCAGTTCTCCCCACGGAACTCGTATACGGATCTCCTCGAGTGCTCGCTTATGATGAGCTCGAGCAAGAGCAACTGCGACAAGATGATGCATTGCTCCTCGAGGAGGGACGTCTCCAGGCTGCTGTACGAGCTGCTCGATACCAGCAAGCCTTGCGCCGCTATCATAGCCGCAAGGTCAAGGCCAGGAGTCTCGAGGAAGGCAACCTTGTTCTTCGGCGTGTTCAGTCCGCCAAGAATTCCAACAAGTTGACGCCGAAGTGGGAAGGCCCTTATCGGGTGAGACAAGTCACGAGGCCCGGCGCTGTCCGCCTCGAGACCGAAGAAGGCTTACCGGTGAGCAACTCCTGGAACATAGAGCATCTTCACAAGTTTCACCCATAAGGCGCGGTTGCCGTGATCCGCTCC
Source organism: Secale cereale (assembly GCA_902687465.1). Taxonomy (NCBI): domain Eukaryota; kingdom Viridiplantae; phylum Streptophyta; class Magnoliopsida; order Poales; family Poaceae; genus Secale; species Secale cereale. The sequence continues at coordinate 236,164,745 of LR738712.1, forward strand.
GGCAACCACCTTTTGTACAAGCTTTGCCGCTGTTGCATGTAACCCTTTGTACAAAGCCGGGCGCAGACCCCGTGCATCAGTAAAGTTTTTGTGTTTTTCACGCCGATTGCCTTTTGCATGCTTTTATTTGCTATTTGCATGTGTTGTTTGGCATTTGGTGCAGCACTCAAGTATCTGGTAAGCATTAGCACGCCGAAAGGCCATGTACTTGTTTCCCTCTTCTTTTCCTTTGCCTCTTAAGCAGAAGGAACGTTCCTCGCGCACAAGTTTGCCGGGGGGGAAGGAGGTGGAGGAGGAACCAAGTGCTGTTCAAGTAAGAGAAGCCTTACCGGGAAGCAAGCAATATATGAAAGCTAAGTTATTAGAATTTGACCAGTTCAAATTTTTAAAATTTTAAGTTGTCTTCCTTGAACAATCACACTTTGTATGGAAAACCTGTGCGCGGAGGAACCTACCCGTAGCTTGCCGCACCCTTATCTTGTTTCCGAGTTCGCTCAACGATTTAAGTGAGCTGCGACAAGTGTCGCGCCCTTGCTTCGTTTCCGAGTACGCTCAGCAAGCTAAGTGCGTTGCGACTAGCTGCGGCAAGGTTGCTTGCCGGTGAGATCTTAGCCAGCAGGCTGCTCAGAGTCCAGCACTCAGCGCTCGCGGCAAAGGCCCCTTGCCGGCAAGCTCCCCGGGAGCGTAGGGTGAAAAACGTACAAAGTCAAGGATTAAGACAAGGAAGATAACATTGCACTGATTGATCAAAATGAGATAAATATCTTACAAAGGATAACTTGTCGCAATGGACTAATGAGTTCATGACATCATATGCAGCAACAAAAAGAGATAAAGATAATGGAGGCCTAATCTACGCGGTCACCCTCGATCCTGGAGATCTTAGCCACCTTGGCGATGATGTGGGCGACCTGCTCCTTCAGAGCCTCCATGTCCGCGTCAGCCGGCAAGCTGCGAAGAACGTTGGTGAGGTTTATGCCCGGGTTGCGGTATACGATCTTCGTCAGCACGCGCTCCAGAGTTCCCGTGCAGAGCAGGCGCGTCTCCTCGGCCAGTTGCGCGGGGATCTTCTTCCGCGGATCTGCAAGGGCCGGCGCGATTCCCCTGAAGAAGAGGCTGAGCTTGGCGCTGTGAGGGAGCTTTGGATCCGGGGAGTAGATGAGGTGCTCCAGCTTCAACGCCAGCAGCTCCTGGTCGATGTTGGACGCGCAAGACACTAAGTCCTCGGTCCATACCTCAACGGTTTTGCGGAAGAGCTCAGCCGCTTTGTTGGCGCTGTGCACTAGGGTCCGTTCCTTGCGGAGCTCCTCCTTCAACTTGGTCTCCCGGGCCCGGGCAGCGTCGAGTGAATCCTTTAGTGTAGAGACCTTCAACTCCAAGTCCTCGATGGAGTCCTTGGCGGCCTTCAACTCGTCGCCCCTCTCAGAAAGACGCACCTGGAGTTCTGAATTGGTGTGGGCGTCCTTCTCGCGCTCCGTTATGAGCGCGGCGACCTTCTCCGCGCTCACCTTCAGCGACTTCTCCAGCCGCGCGACCTTGGCGGCAAGCTCCTTCTTGGCGGTCTCCGCGGCAACCGCGGCGGCTTTCGCCTCCTTCAGTTCCCCGCCAAGGGCCTCCTCCCGAGCGGCAAGGTCCTCCTCGTGGGAGTCGAGGTTGACCTTACGCTGGGCGAGTTCTCCTTCTCGCCGGGACAGTTCCACCCCGGCGAGCCGCTGCTGTTCCTCGGCCTCGGCCTTCTCCAGCACCCACTCCTGGTATTCGCCGGCGAGTCGCTCGCGCTCCTCCGCCACCTCGCGGAGGGCCGCCTGGTTGGCGGCGCTGAGCTCCGCCGCGCGCTTCTGCATCTCCGCGGCGGCCTTGTCGGCGAGGGCCTCCCGACAAGCGAGCTTCGCCTGCCTGGCCCGGTAAAGGACCAGGAGCTGGTGAAGCAGCTTCTCCTCCTCGGGCCCTTCACTCCCGCCGGGCGCCTCGACGATCTTCAAGCCCGCGGAGGCGAGGACTTCCCCATCAAATGCCTCGCCCTCCGCGGGAGCTCGCGACGAAGAACCCCACGGCACCTGGATGAAGACGCCGTTGGGGGCTTCGAGATAATAGCCTTGCTCCTTGCCGGCGGAGGGATCGGTGGCCGGCGCAGCACTTGATGCTCCCGCCGCCTCCGGGCCGGCAGTGCGGTCGCCGTCCCCCTCCCCGGCCGCTGCGTCTGCAGCCGGAACGGTCTCCTGCGCGGCCGGCTCGGCGGCTCTCGCCGTGTCCCCGGCGACAGGGACGTCGCCGCCGCCGCCCTGCGCGCCCTCCTCCTCCTCGATGTTGATGACTTCCGTCTCCATCGGCTCGGGGGGAGGAAGATCTAGAAGAAGAAGAAGGCAAAGAAGTTCAAGCAAAAATCCAAAAAGAGACAACGCCAAGAAGACAAAGTACAAGACTTACCTTGGCGGACGTCGTCAGCGGCGGGCTCCCTCGCCGGGGAGCTCTGCCTTGGCGGAGTGGCCGCCCTCGCCGGGCTGCTCGCCCTTGGCGGGGTACTCGCCCTTGGCGGAGCGCTCTCCCTTGCCGGGGAGTTCGGCCTTGGCGGGGACGGCGGGGCCTGCTGCACCTCGGGGGCGGTCTCCGGACGCTCCTGCCGCTGTGGCTCCACCTCTGCACAAGAAAAGACAAGAAACATCAAGATGTCGAAACAAGACAAAATTCCTAAGCGCATCCCGACGAGCGGAAGAATGGAACCCAGACTTACGCTGGGGGCTGCGCTGGGGGCTGCTCCTCGGAGCAGCGCTCGGGTCCGGCAGGCTTGGCTCCGGCGCGTCCCCAGTTGCCGCGGTGGCCGAGCCTTCCGCGACCTCGACCACAGGCGCCTTGACTTTCTTCGCCACGCGCTGAACCAAGGTCCTGAAATCAAAGCAACAAACAAAATTAGCATCAACAATAATCAAGACAAAACTTGAGAAGATGTAAGATCTCGGATTCTTACTCCTGATCCTCCTCGTCGTCCTCGCTCAAGGCGGAGAAGTCGTACTCCACCTGGGGCGCGTCTGCACGAGGAGCGGAAGACGAAGATTCCCTCGGGCGCTTGGCGGTCCCGGGGGCTGGGGGCTGCGAAGACCCAGCCCCTGTGGTAGCCGGAGCCCGAGGAGCGGGCGGAGCTGCTGCTCCGCTCCGAGAAGACCCCTGTCGGCTCGACGCCTGCTTGCGGGGCGCCTCCGTCGTGGCCCGCGCGCGGGCCGCCTCCGCTGTGGCTGGTGCGCCGGTCGCCCCCGGCGCAGCTTGGCTCCCCCGGGGAGCTGCCCGGCGTGCTGGTTGTTGCCGGGGCGCCTGCGCCCTCTCTCCTGTCGCCGTCTTGCGGAGACGCTTCGGTGGAGACCGCCTTGGGCTTGCCGGGGGCGGGGAGGTCTCCGACGAGGAGAGGTCGTCGGCGTAGAGCTCCGTAGATCCGTCGGAGTCCTTGGCCTCCTCCTCCTCCTCCTCCCCGGCTGGCTCGCTGGGCCCAGCGCCCTGCGCTGCAGCCTCTTTTCCTTTGGCGCCTCCACTCCCTCCGGCGCCTCCGCTCCCCGCGGCGCCTCTGTTCCCTCCGGCAGCGCCATCCCTTGCCGCGGCCTCGGCCACGATTCCATGGATCCCGGAGTGCCTCAGAGAGGGGACCCCGGCGAGCGCGTCGGGAGGAAGTTGCAGCAGTCTGCGGATCTCCGCCTCCTCCGCCTGGCTGGACGCATCCGCAGCCTCCGCCTCTTCAGGCGTATATCCAAAATCTCCTGCCGCTGCGGCTGCAGCGGCCTCTTCAGCCCGAGAAGCCATGTATGCAAGCTCCTGTTCGGTGGTGTCCCGCGTGTGCTCCTTGATGTCATCCTTGTTCTTCGCCACCTCCACGAGGTTGTCGAAGAAGGTGAGGACGTCTATGGGCTTGGGCGGAATCCACGTGCGGTCCACGCCGTGCGAATCACAAGCGGGCATCATGGCGCGGAGAGGATCACAAGCTGTGCTGTTGCAGAGGGGCACCACTCCCCGGGGAGGTCTGAACCTCTCAGGGTGGGCCGGGTCATATTTGAAGAGTTCCCGGACCATCCCCTTCAGCTCCAGCGTCGTGAAGTTGAAGTTCAACCCGGGGCGCAGCCTCATTATGTCCGCCGGATTGCCGTACTCCCAGGCCGGCCTTTTCCTGTCTTGGAGAGGGGCGATGCGGCGGCGGAGGAAGTCTGCGCCTACCTCTGCAACGGACAGCCTGGCGGTCCGAAGACGAAGAATCCGGACGAGGGCGACGTCGAGCTTGATGTCGTCCGAGTCCAACTCGCTCCAATCCCTGCCGCGCACGATGGGCGTTGTGCGCGGCGCGGTGAAGGGCTGCGGCTCGTCCTCAACAATCCAGCACCACTCCGCACGCCACTCCTCCCACTTGCCGCGGAGCTCCCCCGGCAAGTACGACTCCTTCTTATTCAGACGAAATACCCAAGAAATTCCCCCGGAGAGGGGGGCGCCGGCCTCTGCTCTAGGAGTGAAGAAGTGCCTAAACAGCGCTACGTTTGGGTGTATCCCTATGAAGTTTTCGCACATGTGTGCGAAAACCGCCATTGTGAGGATGGCGTTGGGGGTGAAGTCAAGAAGGTGGAGGCCATAGGTGTGCATGACGTCGCAAAAGAAATCAGAGAAAGGAGGGCAAAGACCGCAGTGAAAGAAGGCTGCGAAGAAGTAATACCCGCCGGGGTAGTTGTCCTTGGCGGCGGCCGGATAAGCTCGAGTGCGGGGGTGCGCCTTGGTTTCCTTGGCCCAGAACAAGTAGTACTTGTTCCAGAGCTCCCGCGCGCCGAGCCTCGGCGGGAAGACGAGGTTCCGCTTCCGGTACGCGACGAGCTTCGCTGCTTGCTCCGACTTCTCCCTCTTGGCTTTCTCCGCCTTCGCCTTCTCGGTCTTCGGGGCCATGGCGGAGGCGGCGGAAGAAAGGGGGGGAACGGCGGCTGCGGAGGTGTGGAGGCGGAGCACAAAGGGATCTCTGGAGGAAGAAGAAGATGCAATGAAAGCGCAAGGAGGGGAATCGCTCCTGCTTCCTCTGCTTTTATGGGGAAGTGGGGGGAGCGTTTCACTTTTTCCATTAAGAGAACGTGGGCACGTCCCATCCCACGACGCCGCAATCGACGCGTGCCGTTACGAGGGGATGCGGTGGATACGGAAGTGGATTCGGCGCGCCGTGGGCCGCGTGTGCCCGTGCACTGTCTTGGGCCTGGCCCAACAGCGCTCGGCACCGTGTGTGGCCCAGGCCCAGGGGCTCCTGTCGGTGTACTAAGGTAGGGGTACCTCAGTACCCCAACTTGTGCACGGGCAGTTGCAGCTTCCCGCAGCAGGGCTTACCACGCGCTCGCCGGAGACCTTCCTGCTCCATACCAAACCATTCAAAAACAAAGTATGCAAGACAGAAGATCGAGACCCCGGCAAGTGGAGCTTGCCGGGAAGGCCGTACCAGGCTCAAGATTACCTCACTAGCGCAAGGCCCTGGCAAGAGGAGCTTGCCAGGAAGACTAGAAGATTCCATCATAGAAGACACGCCTCGGCGCTATATGCGTCCCGGCGAGGGCCCGGGGAGCGGCAAGCTCCCGGGCCCGGCAAGATCAAGGCCCCGGCAAGGTGCTTGCCGGGAGAGTTGCACTGTGTGCCCGCGCTCCAGCTCATCAGCCCACGCGTCGCCCTGGGGCCTATCCAGGGACGCGTGGCGGATGGCTGTGCAGCCTGGGGGACACGGTGGCACTCCACGGTGGTGGATCCATCGCCGTGGCGGACGGAGACGCAAGGGCGGGAGCTTTTGGGGTCGACGGCGACGGGTATTAAATGCCATTGTCCCCCACTGTCAAAGTAGGTAGCGACCACTGTTCACGCACTGTAGCTCCACTGTTCCCGCACTGTTACAACTACCACCTCTTTTACGTTTTACCCCTTTCTCCTACGTTGACACCTGTCGGTGACCCCTTGCACTATAAAAGGAGGCCCATGCACAACGTGGAAGGGGTTCGGAACCTAGATCACTCATACGCTCGGTGTAGCTGCTTCTTCAAGCTCCCGAGCTCTCCAAATCAATACACAACTAAGCAGGAGTAGGGTTTTACGCGTCTACCGCGGCCCGAACCTGGGTAAAACTGCCCGCGCGCTCGCTACGATCTGCTCTTCGTGCTCCCTCCGCCCTCGTACCGCACAGACAAGGGGCTCCGGTCCCATAGGTGTTCGTGGCGGACAGTTTCCCCCGACAAAGATTGTCCTCAAACTAAGGCTGCAATGGGCGATGCTCACGATCAAGTAGATAAGTGCTCGTTAAAACCTTGGAGCTGATGAGCAACTGAATGTGTGGAGCAAATCCACATGGTCACTTTTAGTCAGATGAAATTCTCTTGATAGTCTCAACTATAAGGCTTGTGACTTTGAATTTCTGCGGTGTGTCAAACAAATGTAGCAAGATGATGGACTGGCCACGGATCATCCTGTCATCTCCATACTTGGGCAAAAGAGTGTGCCTCAATATTGTGTTAGTGGTGGCCAAACCAGCACACAAGTGCTTCACATATACAATCTTATGACTTTCAACATCTTTGGCAGGAATCGGCTTGTACATGTTAGCCGTGGAGTTGTGATCCATCCCGGGCTTCCCATACACATCAATATCATCATCCTCCTCCTTTGGAGCACCAAGAAGTTCAGCCACTCTGTGATGGTTGACTGGTATTTGGATCCCTCAGTCATACAAACAATTCTGCCATCTAGATAGAAATGTGTTGTGGAGTAGAATGGGGATACATACAAGTCGTACAATAATCACATGCATGTCTGAAACTCTCATGAACATCGGGGAAGTAATCCTCATTGGCATCATGTACTTCCAATCCACTCACTTCGTGTCACTCACTATGGGCTTCTTGTCAAGCAAAACAGTGTCATAGAAGTCTTGTTGCTCAGTGGTGTGAAAGCAATAATCACATGCAGTCCTCCTCCTGACAAAATATAGATTAGACATCATCCACTCTCTCAAACCTTTGTCCTTCCTGAGCATCATGTTCTCTGCAACTGGATGTGAGTTGTCATGATTTGGAATCTTGGGCTTTAGCTTTCCGAGCATTAGTGGCTCGTCATCAATCTTTGCTTCACGCATTGGGGCCTTGTTCTTCTCACTAGCAGATATATTTCTTGTAGACCTATTTAGCTTGAATGCATGGGCCTTCGGTTTGGACTTAGATGGAGCATCATTCCTCATTGCATCATACATGAGCTTTTGAGTCTTGATTGGAGGTGCATCAGCAGTTGGTTCCTCCTCATCATCATGATCATCAGCAACCATGGAGGGTTTGCCAGTAACAAAAGTAGTGGTATTTCTAGCCCTTTGCTTCCTCTTCCCTGCAGCAGCCTCTGCATTACTTGGCTCCTCCAGTGTAAATGTCATGGTTTATTTGGGAGTTGTGGCTTTGTCTTCCTTGGAGAATGGGACCTTCCTCACAATAGTTATGTCCTTGGCAGATGGTCTGGAGCTGGCTGCAGTGCCATACTCCTTTGCAAGCACCTTCTTCTTCTTGGAAGTGACCTCACCAAACACAAAATCCTCATCATCTATGTTTTTCTTCTTCCTTGATCTGGTAGCAGCTTTAGGCAAATTGATGGGAGTGCTCCAGCTGCCTTCATCATAGCTCTCAGTTGGGCTTCATCCTCTTCACTAATATCCTCATGCCGCTCAGACAAGTTCTGGCTATCACTCGCACTTGACATCTTACAAGCTGAACCTATGATCAGATAGGTGTGGACAGAGTGGATGAGTTGTCACAAAAAGTACATAGTTTTCATGAAAATTTAGTTCAAACTTTAGTTTAGGTTTTCACAAAATACATTTCGGATCCACCAAGTTGATAATCTTTGTGATGCCAAAGCACTCAACAGTACTAAAACACACTATTTTGGTCAGACCGAGATGTGTTTCGGTGTCTCTGAGTTGCTAGGGTTTCACTTAAACGTTACTTTCACTCTCACCGATTAGTACTTCTTGGTGGCACCGAGACATACTGTGCAATGGCCGAGGACAAATCGGTGGCACCAAAATTTTAAATTCGGTCGGTCTGAGATGCTTCTGGTGGAAACAAAAACGTAAATTTTTAACTCGCATCTAATCTAAATAGCTTGTTCATGGAATACACATTGCAATATGTGTCAAGAATAATGGCAGACCATTTATGCATTGAATCAGAAAAAAAAGAACATAGAGGGGGTCGAATCTCACCCTAACTTGGCGGAGATTCTCTACGGCGGCAACAGTGGGGCAGATTTCCATTGACGGCGACGAAGTCCTGTGGTGAGGGAGCTCTAGAGATGAGGGCAACGATCCAGAGACCAGGATGACGGCAGCTTTCACGCCCAAGATGTGATTCTACCTCAATCATGTGATAACTTCGCGATTGAGGCACAACCGCATTCCGGGCGCTTAACAAGATGGATATCATTACATCGCACCAATACATAATTAGATGGGGATACATACAAGTCGTACAAAAGTCACATGAATACAACAAATCATACACAAGACATCTGACTATGGATGAAAACACAAGAAAACACACGACATCCATCCTGCTATCCCAGGTTGTCGTCCAGGAACCTATCCCAAGATCGATGAAGAAGAATAAAGAACTCCAACACAAGTAAACATCGCTCTCGTGTCAAGTCATCGGAAACCTGCACCTGCAACTATTGTTGTAGTATCTGTGAGCCACGAGGACTAAGATCCCATAACCATGGGTATCAAGACTAGCAAAGCTCAATGGGTATGGAGAGGTTAAGTGGTGAGGTTGCCGCAGCGGCTAAGCATTGTATGGTGGCTAACTTATGAGTACAAGAATAAGATGACCATCTATGCAAACGGTCGCAAACAAGTAATGATCAATAAGTGATCATGCACTACCTACTAGTCAAACATAACCCCTTCATGTTCTGTTATCAAATTGAAAAGAGACGGTCATGGTTACTCACGCGGTTGGTGTATTTTATTTCAGATCCACTGTCAAGTTCTCTACAACCGGATATTAACAAATTCAAATCTGCCACATAACTGCGGGCACGGTTTTCGAAAGATCGTAACCTTGCAGGGGTGTCCCAACTTAGCCCATCACAAGCTCTCATGGTCAGCAGAGGTAAAACCTCTTATCTTAGGGACAACCCAATCAGACTAAGAATCCCGGTGAACAAAAAATTTCTACAATGGTAAAAACAAGTCCAGCAAGACCTCCCGACGTGCCGACACCCTGATAATAGCCGTGTGTATCTTGTCTCAGTCCACGACAGATGAGCTATGGTTACAGCGACCAAATACCCCGAGTTGCCAAGGTGCGGAGCCGCAACCTGCTCTAGTTTGGGCCAACACTCATGTCGAGCACTGGCCCGGGGGGGTTAAATTAAGAATCCTCGGGTAGCGCTATGCAAGTTTTTAGTTGTTATTAGGCAAATGGTAAAACCAAGGTCGGGCCTTGCTGGAGGAGTTTTATTCAAAGCGAACTGTCAAGGGGGGGCCATGAACCCCAACGGTGTTAGGAATGCAAACTCAAGGAGCATAACACCGGTTTATCGGTTCTTAAGGCGGCATGAGTGGAACAAAACACCAATCAAAAGGCCAAGCCTTCCACCCATTGCCAAATATATAGGTGCATTAATTTAAATAAGTGATATTGTGATATTCCCAAAATATCCAAGTTCTGACATGGAGCAATCTTCATCTTCACTTTCAACTAAAAACGCTATAAGTGGGGTTGAGCAAGCGGTAACATAGCCATACAACAGTTTGCTGGGATGGTGTCAAAGGTTAGAGGGTGTATATTGGCATAATGGGAGGCTTGATAAACAAGTGGTGGGTAGCGCGACATATAGCGATAGCATCGAGACAACTAGCATAGAAATGATAGTAAAGAGATCCAAGGTGATGGTCATCTTTCCTGAGATCCCGCCAAGAATAAGAACGAGTCGATGAAGAGACGAAGCCACGTAGATGAACAAGCGTAGTCGAACGAATCATCACGCTCGCAACAAAACAAATGAGAAGAAGCAAACAACATGGTAAACACAGAACACACAAACATGACATGATGCTCAACTAATTATAATTCATGACAAGGTTACATGATGCAAAACATGGCAAGAGATGATGCAAACAAGAACAACACACAAGGCAAGTTTAAATGAGGCCGGCAACAACATATAACAATTGTGGTAAGCCTACTATGCAAATTTTGGAAATGGTCCATATCTGAACAAACCATATGTTAAAGTTGTTAAACAGCAAGTTAACATGCACCATGATGATCTACACGAAATTCTAGTCAAGTTACATATAAGGTTCATTTAATTCAGAGCTATAGCCTAGAAGATATGAGCAAAATAAGTTGAACATGGCATCGATGCAAAATGCAATCAAAAATCATGCAACACTCTCAAAACATGGATGCAACATGACATGATGCATCTACATGCAAAATCAAGCAAGTTTCATATAAAGCATGCCCCAAATGGAGCCACGGTTAAACACATACACAAGCAACAAGTTTAAAGGACAAGGTGTCCAATACAGCAACTAGGCATATTGCGAGCATCGAAACAACATGCTACAAGTACAAGATAGGCACAAGCATGGCCTCAATTCAAAGGACAGATTGCATGCTTCCAACATTAACAAGAATCAATTTCATAGGCATCAAGAGTTATCCAACATTATCAAGGCAACAAGCAAACTTTATATCACAGATTATGACTTAGTGGAAAACTGGGCATATACATGAGCACAGTTAATATGATGACATGTTGGAGGCAAGAAATAAGTATGCTACAGTGCAAGAACATGTCAAGCAAGAGCATGGCATGCTATTCCATAACATGGAGCTCAAATAACACAACATGGCATATAAATGGGAGCAACAGGTTCATAGCATTCATCAAAAGAAGATGCAAACATGATATAGCAGATTCTCAGACTTAGTGAAAATCTGGGAAGCCAACAACAACATTATGATGCTGACTTTGGGGGCACATAACAACAAGCATATCAAATCTAATAAGCATGCACAGGTCATGAACATGTTGTAGGCATGGCATACTCCAAATAACTCCATTGGCACAACTCCATAGGATGCATATATTAATAACAATAAGCTTTGCCAAATTGCACATGATATTGATAGGCTGACAGTAATATTTTCAAGCAAGTTAAGAGCAAGAAACAAACATGCTACAGCGGGCCATAATTGCAAACAAGGTACTGGCTAGATATAGCATAACATGGAGATCAAGACATGGTCACTGAAAATTCCAAAACTTGCACGGATTTGACTGTAGCATCAAGCAAACATGGCATCACAATATAACAGTTTCAGACTTAGCAGTTTTCAAAAAGTCTCGGAAATCAGCAAACAGCGAGTAGGTCACTTAACAAGCCTGTTGCACTCACCACAAGGCATATCATGAAAAACCAATTACACCATTGCAAAGATGACATGATTATGATCCTAAAACAAGTTGACATGATGCTCAAACAAAAATCACACAAAAAGATATGAAAAAGACAAATCAGCAAGTTATAATAGTCTCAGTACTTCAACAGCCACATGCACTTTTGTAACAGGGATTAACATGGCAAAATGCATCCTAAAATGAGTGCAAATGCAATCGTCATGTAGCGCACAGAGAGATGAACAGTTTGACATATTATACACCTCAACCGGATAAACATGCATGAAGATATGGCATCTAGAATGGGCAGACATGTTATGAGTATTTAGGGACTTAGCCGCTTTTCTGAATTTAAACGAGCAAGCGCTAAAATGCTAAACGACGCACGGGCACTGGATAGGGCAGAGGAGGTGGGCTATAAAACAACTCACCTAGCGGGCCGTGGCCCAGATCGGAGGAGCAGTAGAGCTGGGCCACGGGCGAGGCGCGGCCCACACGCGGGCAAGGCCGGCTGAACTAATGCTCACGCTCGGGCTCCCTTGAGCAGGCCGATGCAGCCATAGCAGCGGACGGCGGGAGAGCCCGGTCCTCTAGCGAGGCGGCGGTGTGGCAGAGGTTTGGCGAGGCGGGATTGGCTGAGGAGATGCGGATCCGGCCGCCCCGTGCCCGGATCTGGCTGGAGTGGCCCGAAGCGGTGACGGGAGCGATGGGGTCGGGACCGTCGAAGCTCGCCGGAGCTCCAGGCGGCGGAGGTGCTGCGAGGATGGGAGTGAGAGAGGTTAGAGGAAGAAGAAAGAAAGGAGGGGGAAGAGAGGAGGCCGACGCGTGGACCTACGAAGCGTCGGTTGCACGGTCGGTGAGGAGGCCGCGAGGACGCGAGGCGGCGGCGCTCGAGCACGGCGGTGCTCGAGCGGAGGCTCGGGAGGAGCGGCTCAGCAGGAGCCCATCGGGAGCGGCTACGCCGGGATGCGGCACGGTTCGAGCACGGGCCGGCCGAATCTGGGCCCGTAGGGCCGCGGCGGAGGGGGAGCCAGGAAGGCGACGTGTCGGGCTCCGGTTGGCCCAGGGGTGACGGTGCGGTGGCGGCTGACCGGTTGGCCGGCGCCAAGTGGCGGCTGAGCACTGGCCCGGCGCGAAATTTTATGGAGAAGGTTGGTGGAGGCCAAAAATGGCATGTGGGGGTGTATTTATAAGGAAAAAGGCTAGGGTTTGATGGTTTTTTCTCCGTTTCGAGCCATTCGATCTCGGTCGGACGGTCCGAAGCGGAGAGGGTACGTAGGTGGGCTGTGTAGATGGGCTAGTCTTAGAGGAGAGAAGCAAAGGAGGGGCCCGGCGGCAGTTTCGGAAACCGAAACGTCCAACGAATAAACCGGCAACTGTGTCGCTCTATATTTAACGGTTGGGCTATCAAACGGACTCCGAATGCGACGAAATTTGACAGGCGGTCTACATACACTATAACAAGACCGCATGCCAACATTCATCCCATTCCGAGAACATTTTCTGGCCACTTACAACACAAGGTTTTGGAGGTGCCGCGGGCGCATGTGAGATTCGGAATCCGAAATGGACAACGGAGAGGACGGGGAGACGGGAAACTACAAACGGATGCAAGTTTTAAAAAAATATGCTGATGAAATGCACATGATGACATGGCAAAGTGCAACACGCAGGCAAAAGACATGGCAACGACAGCGAATAACTGGAAGACACCTGGCGCAACGATCTCGGGGTGTCACAACACTCCCCTACTAACCAGAGATCTCATCCCGAGATCTTAGGAACGAGCCAGAAGAGGAATAGGAAGAACAAAGTTCTTCTTGGACAATTTTGTGAAACAAAAGAATCTTGAGAGGTTGAAAAACCTGAAAGAAAGAACACAACGGAGATGAACCAGACTGAGAAGCTCTGGTAAAATGAGGATACAAGGCATACGGCGAGAACCAAGAGCTTGAATGACAAGAGAGACATTGAAACCACTCCGGTTAAGCTAGAAGACCAGGAATAAGAACAAGAAATTTTAGACAGCACTCCGGTTGAATATGAATGGAAATGAACAATAACTTGAGAGATGGAATAATATTAGACAAGAGGAACAACACAATGCCTCCGGAAAAAAATTGAAAGAATAGAATGAAAAGAACGAAGAAGAGAACAACAACTTCTAGCATGAATGAATCAAAAGCATCCTTGCAAATAAGGGATGAATGGTGTTGTTGAGAAATAAACAACAAAACAAAAAGCGTGTTGTGGACTTATGAACAACATCTCAAAGCTTGAGGTGAATTTCCGCCACTACCAAATGATTCAATAGATGAGACGAAGGAAGAAAGCAAAACTCCACTTCAAAATAATAGGGAGAATTATCTGCACTTCGAGACACAAGAAGAAGAATACTTGAGCTTCTCCCCAAGAATTATTGATGAGCACTTGACGAATGAATTAACTCATCATGAACCACCCTGAAGAACTCCCGTACCAAAACGATGATGAAGGATGAAAATAATAAGAATAAGGCCTTGCGATGATTTAGATGGAGGTACCGACGAAATAGCCGAGAAAACTTTGAACTCCAGAAAAGAAAAGATAAAAACCCTTGGGATTAGTATTTATTCATCATAAAGAAACTCCGAAGGAAGGGAATAATCAACTTGAAGAATAAGAGTTATGGTATGCTTATCCTTCGTCAATTAAATTGATGAGAAATAATGGATTGGTATACTACTTATTCACGTTGAAATTGATTAAAGAGGGATAAAGCACAAAACTGGAGAAAGTCTTCATGATCCACCGGTAGGATTGGAAAGAACAAATGAATTGACATGATAAGAACAGAAGTGAAAATCTCAAACGAACCACCGTAAAAATTGAAACCGAGTGACGAAAAAGAACAAACCACTGGGAAGAATTGAAATTGGACGAAGAAAAGAGAATGAATCGCCGGGAAGAATTAGAAAACGAATAAAGAACTTGAGGGGGATTAGATACAAGCGAACGAACAGATCGCGAACGGATTAAGGAATTCTTGAATGAAGCACCGGAAGAATATAGAGACGAACGAAGAGACATCAATTTAGAATATGTGGAGGATGAAGTTGAAAACTAAGAACAAAGAAATCATCCAAAATGATAGCCTTCAGAGGAACGCAATTGAAAGAATTCATGAAATACTCTGGATGTGTAACACAAGAATTTGTCATGATCGGAACAATTTGAAGGGATGACATTAAGCTTGAAAGACGAATAGTCGACAGAACGGACTAGATTTAGAGGAAACACTTATTCGGTCTTCAAGTGTTGAGAATGGCAATGAGATACGCCACCAAAATTGCTGAGATACTCCGGACGAATGAAAAGAGGGAAGATCGAACCAATCATGAAATGAATTTGAAAACGATCTTGGAGAAGGCATATGACTGATGGAATAAATACTTACATCACACTTGAAAAGAATTTGGGAATAGCTCCGAAAAATATTAGAAGAGTCAGCTAAGATCCTGGGAAAAGACATGTGGGTTATGAGGCCATCGAAGAGGAAACACTAATGCAAAGGATTATTCGAGTGTGAAATGATGCACTGAAACAATTGAAAGACTTGAATGAGGTGACAACCTTGAATTAATTCGAACACAGATGAATCTCCTGAAATGTCTTCATATTCCGGAATAATTAAATGGCGAGAGGCGAACGAGCAAGGGGAAACATCTAAGCAATGAAGAGAATAAAATGAACACCGAAAACTTGAATTGGATCCACCGAAGAAGAAAAGAGAAGAATAATGACGAACTAGACGAGAATTCACTAGTTCAAATAATTGAGGAAAGAAAGCAAAGGCTTCGCAAAGATAAAACGGATACACAATTAAGGACTCCGGCTCCGAGAAGAAAAAAAGGCTGGGCGGGTGGGAAAAAGAAAGACCACTTCGGGTGGGGAAAATGACGCCGGTTGGAAGGAACTGAGGACTGAACTTGCAAAAGATGAAGAGGGTCAAATCAACTTGACGAGAATTGCTGAATAGGGCAGAGGAGGTCCTCGAGCCGGCCGAACCTGCGGTTTTTAAGTCGCCTCGCCAAACCCTCGCGTTGAGGGGCTGAGCTCCGCCATGGCTCTGCCTTCGCCAACTCGCCGCCGTCTGAGATGTTCCGTCGAGCCGCCCCATGCCGTGAGTCGCCCGCTGTTGCGCCCGGCCAGTTCTGGCCACAACCAAGCCACCGCCGTCCCGCTGAGTCGCGTCCGCGGGCCGAGTCAAGCCGCATGCTAAACCCGCTGTATGGCCTCCCTCACCGGCGTCGCGCTCGGCCCCTGCTGTGTATTGCTACGATCTCAAGCTGCTGATTCCATGGGCCATGGCAGAGACAGCAGTAGGAGGTGAGAGCTGTGAGGCGAGAGGAATCGATTGAGATAGAGACGAAGACAAGTCTGCCATGGAAATAGCGCCGGAAGGAGTGGCTCTCGCTGGAGATAAGAAGATAAGGTTGCCAGCGGTTGGGCCCCACCAACGCGCGTGTCATCCGGAGCTAGCGATCAACATGAGAGAAAAATCCTTCTTCGGGCACTACATCAGGAAAGAGCTCTGGACCCATAGGCAACCGTGAGCTATTAGTAGTAGTACTACTTAAATGCTCCTAGATGGACTAGGGCTCAGGCCACGCTGCTCTTGCACCTCGACATGAAGACTCAATCAGTCAAACAATTACTGGTGAAACTAGTGTTACACCATAAGCGTCAATGCACATTTTCCAGTATGGACACGCTGGCCAGAAGAAAAGGTCAACATGCATGAAATAACTTGAGTACTATTAGTACTGTCTCCTCATTAGAGGAAAGGAAACGAAAGGGATCAAGTCCCCAGACTAATAAGGACTGAAGGGAATGCACATCATCAGATCAACTGAGCATCTGCTATCGTTTTTGTCTAACAAAAATATCAGGTGATATCCTTTCGTTTTAATTTTTTTATCAAGACTTGTTATTTTTTTGTGAAAACAACTGCTCTGCCATACAGTGTTGTTATATGTAGAGCAAATTATTTATTACAACGCTGGTGTTATACTACGGGGACGCTGCACGCGCCAGCAACGTTCTGCACCGGCGTTCGTCTGTGCCTTGTTATTCGACGGACATTTGTATGAGCTGCCGCCCCACGGTCCAGTCTACATCAACTCGCCGGGACCGTGCCCGTGATTGATTCACCCGTCGGCGCCGGCTTACTGCGCTTGTGATAGATTCTTCCGTCTCCACCATTTGCAATGCCGCGGCCGACTGTACCTACCGGCTGATTTTTATGGTCGCTTTGTTATCACAACTGGATTGACCTCCGACAAATACCAGGTGCTATTTACCTTGTTTTTCAAGCACATACTAAATCGTGCTAGCAAAATACTTTCCCCTGTTGTGTTTTATATGCAGGAGAGTTATTCATTACAAAGTGGCATTATACCGCCGAGATGGAGGTGTGCCAACATCATTCGGCATAGGTGGTCGTCCTTACTCAATAGACTCCCGCACTGGCTTACCATTCCTTGGCCGACTCGCCCGTCCGCGCCGCCTTACAATACCACGGATGACTCACTCATCTGCCCTCATGGTGGTTCACGCGTCCGCATCAGTTTACAACACGGAGGACAACATGCTCGTCTACGTCGGCTTACAACATTGAGGCCGACTCATGTGTCTGTGCTAACTCCGATGTTGTGGTCGTTTTACTGTCCGCCCTGTGGTCCGGCCTACCCAACATGTCGGGTTGGCTAACGGACACCGATGAGGATCATGAGGTCCAAATACATCAAGTCATTTGGTCACTTCAAGAGCGGTAGCAACTCGCCCGCGTCCATACTGCCTCTAATGTTGCAGTTGTTTTTTTCGTCTGCCTCCATGGTTCGGCATATATCAACACAATGCGGCTCACTTGCCCATTTGCACGGTTTACCGCGCCGCTTCACCATGGTGGTCAACTGATCATCAACTCTGCGGCGGGTAAATACTAGCCTAACGTATCAGGTGAAATCCATACGGTATATTTGTATTATATATTGCTTTCTTTAGAATAGCAATTACTCCAGCAGGCAAAGTTATTTAATGCAGGACACTAAACCGCCATATTGGTGCAAATTTAAAGGCCGTCAGAAAATTGCCAGCTTAAAAAGAAGGATTCCGGTTTAAAATCAGGCTCAAGGGAAAACTATCTCCCACAAAGCTTTGAAGCTCTCAATATCTGGTTTAATAATTTCCGGTTCAAAAGAATAATCTCGCAAGTTCGAGTCTCAAGAAAAATTAAAGGGACCAAAGAGAGTTTGTTCCACAGCACAACTCAAACATAGCTACCCGACGAGCACAGCTCAGAAATATATCACTTGGGTTATAAAACGGAGTCCTCACTACCCTCTTGAACCGACTATCAAGCCAATATTATCATAAGAGCACAGCTCTGGTTACTTCGGTAATCCGGCTATCAAGCCAATATTATCATAAGAGCACAGCTCTGGTTACTTCGGTAATCCGGCTATCAAGCCAATATTATCATAAGGGGCAAAAGAGAGTTTGATGCACAACACAACTCAAACATAGGCACCCACTGAGCATAGCTCACAATGTTACTTGGGGGGGCACTTGTTACACAACAACAAAGAGTTTTAAGGCCCTTGTAATAGTCTATCAAGCCACGGCTTGAAAGCCTGGTGTATACACCTAAAACCCTGGGTTAGCCTACCTTTTTTAAGTAAGTCACTCCGTTCAGATAAACCTGGTATGACCCGCCGAACTTTGAAAAGTCAATCTCATAAGACCCTGAACTTGTCAAAGTTAAAATGACGATTGGTTAAAGATTGAGGTCCTTCTTAAAAGGCTTTGTAAAATGGTTTAACTTAGCGGCCTGGCAGCCCATGAAAAGCCTTGAATTTGGGGCCTGATAGCTGTAAAAAGTCTCGACTACAAGTTTTCATATGCTTTTATTTGCCAAGTTTTTTCTCCTTTGATGAGATTTATAGTGTTTTTGATAAACCGGTGTTCATTAACCCGGCTTGGCTTTCAACTACAAGTTGTTAGTACATGATCAGTTATAATGACCGGTGTTTATTAACCTAGCCTGGCTTGGTACTACAAGTCGCCAGTATATATTTGGATTGCGCCATTGGAACCATGCGCTCGTAAATCATTGGATTATATTATTCAAATCTTCAAATAGCCAACATGGCTGGATTTTAATATGGTTATCAATAACCACTATTATGATTAAGGTTTTCAAAGTCGCTTTAGCGCAATGGCTATCATATTGTCAATGGTATGATTTATTCTACAAAGGAATAGTCCGAAGTCGCTGCAGGCTTACAACTAGGCACTTGGGAGCTACATTATTTAAGTTGAGATTACATCAAATATACAAGTCTCATGTCGCTGCAAGCATGCACCATGACACTTGGGGGCTAATGCAAAGTCATTTTTTTGCTCACCTTACTGAAGACCCGACTCATCACATTATAATGAGCCGGCCCATGGGGGCTACCAATTGCTCCTGTCAACAATTCAAGGTACACAAGTCTTAGTCCATTATACTGAAGGGTCCACTGCTCAGTTGGTAAAGCACAAAGCTCTTAACCTTGTGTGCGTGGGTTCAAGCCCCATGATGGGGGTTACATCATATGATGTTCTTTTCAAAGAAGTATATAAAGTCCCAGCTCAATATTATTTTACAGAGCCGGCCCTTGGGGGCTACACGTTGCTGTCCAAGTCTACATGATCATATTTATAAAGTCCCTGCTCATTATTGCATAATGACCCAGCCCTTGGGGGCTACACTAGTTGAAGTTTTTATGAGCATAGGGCAATTATAAGTCCTAGGCTGCTGCAAGAATGACAACCCGGCACTTGGGGGCTACATATGTGGAATATTCAGTTTTGACTAATGACTAAGATGAATAACTTGGATTTCTTCAAGGTTATAACATTTATATTCAAGCAAGTCTTAAGTGGTTACTACGCTCCCTTCTTAAGACTTGGGGGCTCCAGGTGATATGCATATAAAGGAAGAACATTTTATTATTCTCGGTTTTGAACAAACCAGGGAGATCAATGTGTGACCTAGCATTGGTAATAATCATGACCCGGTGACTATAACAGTCATGACCTAGAATTATCAGTTTTTATAACCCGGCAATAGAGGTAATCATAAACCGACATCTTCAAGCCGGCTGGATATCAGTTCAATATTTCAAAGACCAATATGTTTGTCAAGCCAGAGCATTGAAGGCCGACTCAAATGGATTCTTGATTTACAATATTTCTTATACAAGCAAGTTGATTATGAAGCTGGTCTGTTGACCCGGATTTTCTAGAAGAAGGAAAGGACAAGGACTTAAGGATGGTCAAATGCCGGTTTACAAGGATTCTTAACCCGGAGCACAACCTGTCAAATTTGTTCTTGTGTTTATTTTGCAGCATAAGTTTACCATGGATAAATCCAAGCTAAACTGGGGCTAATGTCGGGGATATACCCCGCGGTATGACCCGGTCGGAAATATGACCCGATCGGACTTGGCGGTTTACTTGAGACCTAGTTTACACTTGGCGATTCACTGGCGACCCGCCCTAACCAGCGGTTTACAAGCAACCTGCCTAAACATTAGGACTCACTAGTAACCCGACGGGCGGCGTGCGGATGACAAGGCCCAAGGCCCAGAAGGCCGGTTCATATTATGGTTGGCCGGTTTATGAGGAAAGCACAAGGAACATTCTCCTACAAAGAAGCAAGGCTAGGACACCACTTGTAATAGAGTAATCCTAATCCTACTAGGACTAGTCATGTAACTCTCCCCTTCAAAATATATAAGGAGGGGCAGGGCTCCCCAAAGAGGGAGAAGAAAAAGAAGAAACAATCTCTAGGGCTAGACACAACGAGCCGGTTTACCGGCAACTCTCTCATGATGATAATGAGACCTAGCCACAAACAACATGTAGGGTTATTACCGGATGATGTTTTTCGGGGCCCGAAGCTGTCTAAATCCTTGTCTTGTGTTGCGTCTCTCGATTCTGCTCAACCCCTCTCAAGCTACCACATAGATGCGTTGGCCTCACGACTAAGTCCTCACACAAGGACATCTGTCGTGACAATTCCACGACAGTTGGTGTATTTTATTTCAGATCCTCTGTCAAGTTCTCTACAACCGGATATTAACAAATCCCAATCTGCCACATAATCGTGGGCATGGTTTTCAAAAGATCGTGACCCTGCAGGGGTGTCCCAACTTAGCCCATCACAAGCTCTCACGATCAGCAGAGGTAAAACCTCTTATCTTTCGAACAACCCGATCAGACCCAGAATCCCGGTGCACAAGACATTTCGACAAAGGTAAAAAAAATCCAGCAAGACCTCCCAACGTGCCCACACCCTGATATTAGCCGCGCGTATCTTTTCTCAGGCCACGACGGATGAGATATGGTTACAG
The DNA here is from genome assembly GCA_902687465.1 of Secale cereale. Classification (NCBI taxonomy): domain Eukaryota; kingdom Viridiplantae; phylum Streptophyta; class Magnoliopsida; order Poales; family Poaceae; genus Secale; species Secale cereale. The sequence goes on from LR738712.1 coordinate 236,185,621, forward strand.
TGACCAAATACCCCAAGTTTCCAAGGTGCGGCGCCGCAAGCTGCTCTAGGTTGGGCCAACACTCATGTCGAGCACTGGCCCGGGGGGTTGAATTAAGAATCCTCGGGTAGCGCTAACTCCCTATGCAAGTTTTTAGTTGTTATTAGGCAAATGGTAAAACCAAGGTTGGGGCTTGCTGGAGGAGTTTTATTCGAAGCGAACTGTCGAGGGGGGGGGGCATAAACCCCAACCGTGTTAGGAAAGCAAACTCAAGGAACATAACACCAGTTTATCGGTTCTTAAGGCGGCATGAGTGGAAAAAAACACCGAGCAAAAGTCCAAGACTTCCATCCATTGCCAAATATATAGGTGCATTAATTTAAATAAGTGATACTGTGATATTCCCAAAATATCCAAGTTCCGACCTGGAGCAATCTTCATCTTCACCTACAACTAACAACGCTATAAGAGGGGTTGAGCAAGCGGTAACATAGCCATACAACGGTTTGTTGGGATGGTGTCAAAGGTTAGAGGGTGTTCATGGCATAATGGGAGGCTTGATAAACAAGTGGTGGGTAGAGCGACATATAGCGAGAGCATCGAGACAATTCGCATAGCAATGATAGTAAAGAGATCCAAGGTGACGATCATCTTGCCTGAGATGCCGCTAGGAAGAAGAACAAGCATATGAAGAGACGAAGCCACGTACACGAACAAGCATAGTCGAACGAATCCTCACCATCGCAACAAAACAGGAACTAACGAGAAGAAGCAAACAACATGGTAAACACACAACACACAAACATGCCATGATGCTCAACTAAATATGATTCATTTCATGGTTACATGATGCAAACATGGCAAGAGATGATGCAAACAAGAACAACGCACAAGGCAAGTTTAAATGAGGTCGGAAACAACATATAACAATTGCCGTAAACCCTCATATGCAAATTTAGAAATTGGTCCATATCTGAACAAACCTTATGTTAAAGTTGTTAAACAGCAAGTTAGCATGCACCATGATGATCTATAAGAAATTCTAGTCAAGTTACATATAAGGTTCATTTAATTCGAAGCTACGACCTAGAAGATATGAGCAAAACAAGTTGAACATGGCATTGATGCCAAATGCATTCAAACATCATGCAACACTATTAAAACATGGATGCAACATGACATGATGCATCTACATGCAAAATCAAGCAAGTTTCATATAGAGCATGCTCCAAACGGAGCCACGGTTAAACACATACACAAGCAACAAGTTTAAAGGACAAGCTCTCCAAAACAGCAACTAGGCATATTGTGAGCATCGAAACAACATGCTACAAGTACAAGATATGCACAAGCATGGCCTGAATTCAAAGTACAGATCGCATGCTTCCAACATAAACAAGAATCAAATTCATAAGCATCAAGAGTAATCCTACATTATCAAGGCAACAAGCAAACTTTATATCACAGATTATGACTTAGTGGAAAACTGGGCATATACATGAGCAGAGTTAATATGATGACATGTTGGAGGCAAGAAATAGGTATGCTACAGTGCAAGAACATGTCAAGCAACAGCATGGCATGCTAGTCCATAACATGGAGCTCAAATATCACAACATGGCATATAAATGGGAGCAATAGGTTCATAGCATTCATCAAAACAAGATGCAAACATGATATAGCAGATTCTCAGACTTAGAGAAAATCTGGGAATGCAACTACAACATTATTATGCTGAATTGGAGGCACATAACAGCAAGCATATCATATCTAATAAGCATGCACGGGTCATGAACACGTAGTAGGCATGGCATACTCCAAATAACTCCCATTGGCACAATTACATAGGATGCATAGATTAATAACAATGATCTTTGCCAAATTGAACATGTTGTTGACAGGCTGACAGTAATATTGTCAAGCAAGTTAAGAGCAAGAAACCAACATGCTACAGCAGGCCGTAATTGCAAACAAGGGCATGGCTGGATAAAGCATAACATGGAGATCAAGACATTGTCACTGGACATTCCAAAACTTGCAAGGATTTGACTGTAGCATCAAGCAAACATGGCATCACAATGTAACAGTTTCAGACTTCGCAGTTTTCAACAAGTCTCAGAAATCAGCAAACAGTGAGTAGGTCACTTAACAAGCCTGTTGCACTCGCCACAAGGCATATCATGAAAAACCAATTACACCATTGCAAATATGACATGATTATGCTCCTAAAACATGTTGACATGATGCTCAAACAAAATTCATACAAAAAGATATGAAAAAGACAAATCAGCAAGTTATAACAGTTTCAGTACTTCAACAGCCACATGCACATTTGTAACAGGGATTAACATTGCAAAATGCATCCTAGCATGAATGAAAATGTAATCATCATATAGCGCACAGAGAGATGAACAATTTGACATATTATACACCTCAATCAGATAAACATGCATGAAGATATGGCATCTCGAACAGGCACACATGTTATGAGTATTTAGGGACTTAGCCGTTTTTCTGAAATTAAACGAGCGAGCGCTAAAATGCTAAACGACGCATGAGAGCTAGATAGGGCAGAGGAGGTGGGCTAAAAAACAACTCACCTAGAGGGCCGTGGCCCAGATCGGAGGAGCGCTGGAGCTGGGCAGCGGGCGGGGCGCGGCCCACGCGCGGGCGAGGCAGGCCAAACTGATGCTCGCGCTCAGGATCCCTCGAGCAGGCCGAGGCAGCCATGGCAGCGGGCACGGCGGTGCCCGGTCCTCTGGCGAGGCGGCGGTGTGGCAGAGGTGGCGCGAGGTGGGGTTGTCCGGGGAGATGCAGATCCGGCCGCCCCGTGCCCGGATATGGCCGGACTGGCCCGAAGTGGCGACGTGAGCGACGGGGTCGGGACCGTCGATGCTCGTCGGAGCTCTATGCGGTGGAGGTGATGCGAGGCCGGGAGGGAGAGAAGTTAGAGGAGGGAGAAGGAAAGGATGGGGAGGAGAGGAGGCCAATGGCGTGGACCTGCAGGGCGTCGGCGGCGCAGTCGGGGAGGAGGCGACGAGGACGCGAGGCGGCGGCTGTCGAGCACGGCGGCGCTCGAGCGGAAGCTCGGGAGGAGCGACTCGGTAGGAGCCCAGCACGATCGGCGGCGTGGTGATTTGGCCCGGTTCGAGCCCGGGCGGGCCGGATCTAGGCCCGCAGGGCCGCGGCGGCAGGGGAGCCAGGGAGGTGATGTGTCGGACTCCGGTTGACCCGGGGGCGACGGCGCGGTGGCAGCTGACCGGTTGGCCGGGGCCAAGTGGTGGCGGAGCAGTGGCCCGGTGCGGAATTTGATGGAGGAGGTTGGTGGAGACCAAAAATGGCATGTGGGGTGCATTTATAAGGAAAAAGGCTAGGGTCTGATGGTTTTTGCTCCGTTTCGAGCCGTTCGGTCTCGGTCGGACGGTCCGAAACAGAGAGGGTAGGTAGGTGGGCTAGGTGGGCTGTGTAGATGGGCTAGGCTTAGAGGAGAGAAGCAAAGGAGGAGCCCAGCGGCAGTTTCGGAAACCGAAACGTCCAACGAATAATCTGGCAATTGTGTTGTTCTATGTCTAACGATTGGGCTATCAAACGGACTCCGAATGCGACAAAATTTGAAAGGCAGTCTACCTGGACTATAACAAGACCGCACGTCAACATTCATCCCATTCTGAGAACATTTTCGGCCACTTACAAAACAAGGTTTCGGAGGTGCCGCAAGCGCGTGTGAGAGAGTCTGAATCCGAAACGGACAACGGAGAGGATGGGGAGATGGCCAACTACGAATGGATGCAATTTTCGAAAAAAGCATGCTGATGAAATGCACATGATGACATGGCAAAGTGCAACACGCAAGCGAAAGACTTGGCAACGGCAGCGAATAACTGGAAGACACCTAGCGCAACAGTCTTGGGGTGTCACAACACTCCCCTACTAACAAGATATCTCGTCCTGAGATCTTAGGAACGAGACAGAAGAGGAATAGGAAGAACAAGGTTCTTCTTGGACAATTGAGTGAAGCAAAAGAAGCTTGAGAGGTTGAACAACTTGAAAGAAAGAACACAACGGAGATGAACGAGACTGAGAAGCTCCGGTAAAATGAGGAAACAAGGCATAAGGCGAGAACCAAGAGCTTAAATGACAAGAGAGACATTGAAACCACTCCGGTTAAGCTAGAAGACCAAGAATAAGAACAAGAAATTTTAGACAGCACTCCGGTTGAATATGATTGAAATGAACAATAACTTGAGAGATGGAATAGTATTAGACAAGAGGAACAACACAATGGCTCCAGAAAAAATTGAATGAATGGAATGAAAAGAACGGAGAATAGAACAACAACTTCTAGCCCGAATGAATTAAAAGCATCCTTGCAGAGAAGGGATGAATGGAGTTGTGGAAAAATCAATAATAAAAGAATAAGCTTGTTGTGGACTTATGAACAACATCTCAAAGCTTGAGGTGAATTTCTGCCACTACCAAATGATTGAATAGATGAGATGAAGGAAGAAAGAAAAACCCCACTTCAAAATAATATTGAGAATTATTTGCACTTTGAGACGCAAGAAGAAGAATACTTGAGCTTCTCCAGAAGAATTATTGATGAGCACTTGACGAATGAATTAACTCATGATGAACCACCATGAAGAACTTCGGTAGCAAAAGGATGATAAAGGATGAAAAGAATAAGAATAAGGCCTTGTGATGATTTAAATGGAGGTACCGAGAAAACTGTGAACTCCGTAAAAGAAAAGATAAAAACCCTTGGGGTTAGTATTTATTCATCATGAAGAAACTCCGAAGGAAGTGAATAATCAACTTGAAGAATAAGAATTATGTTATGCTTATCATTCATCAATTAAATTTATGAGAAGCAATGAATTGGCATACTACTTATTCACGTTGAAATTGATTAAAAAGGGTTAAAGCGCAAACTGGAGACAGTCTTCATGACCCACCGGTAGGATTGGAAGAACGAATAAATTTACATGATAAGAACGGAAGTGAAAATATTGAACGAACCACCGTAAAAATTGAATCCGAGTGACGAAAAAGAACAAACCACCGGGAAGAATTGAAATTGGATGAAGAAAAGAGAATGAATCACTAGGAAGAATTAGAAAATGAATAAAGAACTCAAGGTAGTTTAAATACAAGCGAATGAAGGGATCGCGAATGGATTGAGGAATGCTTGAACGAAGCACCGGAAGAATATAGAGACGAACGAAGAGACATCAATTTGAATAGTTGGAGGACGAAGTTGAAAACTGATAATAAAGAAATCTTCCGAAATGATGGCCTTCGGAGGAACACAATGGAAAGAATTCATGAAATACTTTGCATGTGTAACACAAGAATTTGTCATGATCGGAACAATTTGAAGGGGTGGCATTAAGCTTGAACGACGAATAGTCAAGAGAATGGACAAGATTTAGAGGAATCTCTTATTCGGTCTTCAAATGTTGAGAATGACGGCGAGATACACCACCAAAATTGTTGAGATACTCCAGACGAATGAAAAGTGGGAAGATTGAACCAATCATGAAAATAATTTGAAAACGATCTTGGAGAATGCATATGACTGATGGAGTACATACTTACGTCACACTTGAAAAGAATTTGGGAATAGCTCCGGAAAATATTAGAAAAGTCGGCTAAGATCCTGGAAAAAGACATGTGGGTTATGAACCCACCGAAGAGGAAACACCAGTGCAAAGGATTATTCGAGTGTGAAATGATGCACCGAAATAATTGAAACACTCGAATGAGGTGACAACCTCGAATTAATTGGAACACGGATAAATCTCCAGAAATGTCTTCAGACTCCAGAATAATTAAATGGCAAGAGGCGAACGAGCAAGGGGAAACATCTGAACAATGAAGAGAATAAGATCAACACCAAAAACTTGAAGTGGATCCACGGGAGCAGAAAAGAGAAGAAGAATGATGAACTAGACGAGAATTCACCAGTTGAAATAATTGAGGAAGAAAGCAAAGTCTTCGCAAAGATAAAATGGATGCACGATTAAGGACTCCGGCTCCGAGAAGAGGAAAAAAAGGGTGGGCGGGTGGGAAAAAGAAAGACCACTTCAAGTGGGGAAAATTGACGTCGGTTGGAAAGAACTGAGGACTTAACTTGCAAAAGATGAAGAGGGTAAAATTAACTTAACGATAATTGCTCCGGATGGAAAGAGTTGCCACCGCAACGAACGAAAACTAAATGCTTGATCCTAAAAAAATTGAAGGGGAAGAGGAGTAATTCAAAACACCTACGTCAAGATTCCTCGCCAGAGCGACGAAGGGGTTGAGGAGTAAAAAAGAATTCATACTCTCCGATATAACTAGACTCCGAAAAGGTTTTCTTCTAGACTCGACAACAGCAAAACTACGATCAATCAAGAGGGCTCCTATGGTCGGTCAGGGCTGTGATACCAACTTGTCATGGCCAAGATGCGATTCTATCCCGATCACATGATAACTTCGTGATTGCGGCACAACCGCATTTCGGGCGCTTAGCAAGATGGATATCATAACATCGTACCCATACATAAATAGATGGGGATACATACAAGTCATACAATAGTCACATGAATACAACACATCATACACAAGACATCCGACTACGGATGAAAACACAAGAAAACACACAACATCCATCCTACTATCCCAGGCTGCCGTCCAGGAACCTATCCGAAGATCGACGAAGAAGAAGAAAGAACTCCAACACAAGTAAACATCGCTCTCACGTCAAGTCATCGGAAACCTGCACCTGCAATTGTTGTTGTAGTATCTATGAGCCACGAGAACTCAACAATCCCATAACCCTGGGTATCAAGACTAGCAAATCTCAATGGGTATGGAGAGGTTAAGTGGTGAGGTTGCACCTGCAGCTAAGCATTGTATAGTGGCTAGCTTATGAGTACAAGAATAAGATGAGCATCTACGCAATGGTCGCAAACTAGTAATGATCAATAAGTGATCCTGCGCTACCTACGTGTCAAAAATAACCCCACTGTGTTCTCTTCTCAAATTGAAAAGAGACGGTCACGATTACTCACGCGGTCGGTGTATTTTATATCATATCCTTTGTCAAGTTCTCTACAACCGGATATTAACAAATTCCAATCTGCCACATAACCGCGGGCACGGTTTTCCAAAAATCGTAACCCTGTAGGGGTGTCCCTACTTAGCCCATCACAAGCTCTCATGATCAGCAGAGCTAAAACCTCTTAGCTTAGGGACAACCCGATCAGACTCAGAATCCCGGTGCACCAGACATTTCGACAATGGTAAAACAAGTCCAGCAAGACCTACCGATGTGCCGACACCCTGATAGTAGACGCGCGTATCTCGTCTCAGCCACGACGAGCTATGGTTACAGCGACCAAATACCCCAAGTTGCCAAGGTGCGGCGCCGCAATCTGCTCTAGGTTGGGCCAAAACTCATGTCGAGCACTGGCCCGGGGGGTTGAATTAAGAATCCTCGGGTAGCGCTAACTCCCTATGCTAGTTTTTAGTTGTTATTAGGCAAATGCTAAAACCAAGGTTGGGCCTTGCTAGAGGAGTTTTATTCAAAGCGAACAATCGAGGGGGGGGGGACCATAAACCCTAACCGTGTTTGGAACACAAACTCAAGGAACATAACACCGGTTTATCTGTTCTTAAGGCGGCATGAGTGGAACAAAACACCGAGCAAAAGGCCAAGCCTTCCACCCATTGTCAAATATATAGGTGCATTAATTTAAATAAGTGAAATTGTTATATTCCCAAGATATCCAAGTTCCGATATGGAGCAATCTTCATCTTCACCTACAACTAACAACTCTATAAGAGGGGCTGAGCAAGCGGTAACATAGCCATACAATGGTTTGATGGGATGGTCTCAAAGGTTAGAGGGTGTATCTTGGCATAATGGGATTCTTGATAAACAAGTGGTGGGTAGCGCGACATATAGTGATAGCATCGAGACAACTAGCATAGCAATGATAGTAAAGAGATCCAAGGTGATGGTCATCTTTCTTGAGATCCCGCTAGGAATAAGAACAAGTCGGTGAAGAGACGAAGCCACGTAGACGAACCAGCGTAGTCAAACGAATCGTCGCGATCGCAATGAAACAGGAACTAACGAGAAGAAGCAAACAACGTGGTAAACACACAACACACAAACATGACATGATGCTCAACTAATTACAATTCATGACAAGGTTACATGATGCAAAACATGGCAAGAGATGATGCAAACAAGAACAACACACAAGGCAAGTTTAAATGAGGCCGGAAACAACATATAACAATATCTGAACAAACCTTATGTTAAAGTTATTCAACAGCAAGTTAACATGCACCATGATGATCTACACGAAATTCTAGTCAAGTTACATATAAGGTTCATTTAATTCGGAGCTATGGCCTAGATGATATGAGCAAAACAAGTTGAACATGGCATTTATGCAAAATGCATTCAAACATCATGCAACACTCTCAAAACATGGATGCAACATGACATGATGCATCTACATGCAAAATCAAGCAAGTTTCATATAGAGCATGCCCAAAACGGAGCCACGGTTAAACACATACACAAGCAACAAGTTTAAAGGACAAGCTGTCCAAAACAGCAACTAGGCATATTGCGAGCATCGAAACAACATGCTACAAGTACAAGATAGGAACAAGCATGGCCTGAATTCAAAGTACAGATCGCATGCTTCCAACATCAACAAGAATCAGGTTCATAGGCATCAAGAGTAATCCAACATTATCAAGGCAACAAGCAAACTTTATATCACAGATTATGACTTAGTGGAAAACTAGGCATATACATGAGCAGAGTTAATATGATGACATATTGGAGGCAAGAAATAAGTATGCTACAGTGCAAGAACATGTCAAGCAAGAGCATGGCATGCTATTCCATAACATGGAGCTTAAATAACACAACATGGCATATAAATGGGAGCAACAGGTTCATAGCATTCACCAAAACAAGATGCAAACATGATATAGAAGATTCTCAGACTTAGTGAAAATATGGGAAGGCAACAACAACATTATGATGCTGACTTTGGAGGCACATAACAGCAAGCATATCAAATCTAATAAGCATGCATAGGTCGTGAACATGTAGTAGGCATGGCATACTCCAAATAGAGTTGCGTGGTATAATCCATGGACTCAACATTAGTCATAAAGAACTCATATAATTATTGCAAAATTTACGAGTCATCAAAACAAAGTATTCAATGCATGCTCCTAGGGGAAGGTTTGGTACGAGTCAACCATCGCGCGATCCCCACCTCCGCACAAAGGATGACACTCAATAAATACCTCATGCTCTAACTTTGTCACATAGCGGTTCACCATACGTGCATGCTACGGGAATCACAAACTTTAACACAAGTATTTATAAAATTCATAATTACTCCACTAGCATGACTCTAATATCACCATCCTCATATCTCAAAACAATCATCAAGTATCAAACTTCTCATCATATTCAATGCACTTTAGATGAAAGTTTTTACTATATTCATCTTGGATGCCTATCATATTAGGACTAGTTTTATAACCAGAGCACCTTACCATGATGTTCTAAAAGACTCTCAAAAGGATATAAGTGATACATGAGAGATCAACAATGTCTACAAAATAAAACCACCACCGTGCTCTAAAAGATATAAGTCAAGCACAAGAGTAAAACTATCTAGCTCAAAAGATATAAGTGAAGCACATAGAGTATTCTAATAAATTCTAAACCATATTTATCTCTCTCAAAAGATGTGTCTGGCACGGATGATTGTGGAAAACTAAAAAGAAAAGACTCAAATCATACATGACACTCCATGCAAAACACATATCATGTGGTGAATAAAAATATAGTCCCGAGTATAGTTACCGATAGATGAAGACGAAAGAGGGGATACCTTCCAGGGGCATCCCCAAGCTTAGGCTTTTGGTTGTCCTTGAATTTTACCTTGGGGTGCCTTGGGCATCCCCAAGATTAGGCTCTTGCCACTCTTTGTTCCATAGTCCATCAAAGCCATACTCAAAACTTGAAAACTTCACAACACAAAACTTAGCCAAAAATCTCGTGAGCTCTGTTAGTATAAGGAAACAAACCACCACTCAAAGGTACTGTAATGAACTCATTCTTTGTTTATATTGGCGTTAAACCTACTGTATTCCAACTTCTCTATGGTTCATACCTTCCGATACTACTCATAGATTCATCAAAATAAGCAAACAACAAACGAAAAACAGAATCTGTCAAAAACAGAACAGTCTGTAGTAATCTGTAACTTTCGAATACTTCTGTAACTCCAAAAAAATTGAAATAAATTGGTAAACGTGAGGAATTTGTCTATTAATCATCTTCAAAAAGAATCAACTAAATAGCACTCTCCAATAAAATAAGGTAGCTAATCTCGTGAGCGCTAAAGTTTCTGTTTTGTACAGTGTGATCATATAAACTTCACACAAGTCTTCCCAAAGGTTCTACTTGGCACAAACACTAACTAAAACACAAAACCACATCTAAACAGAACCTAGATGCAATATTTATTCCTAAACAGAAGCAAAAACTAAGAAAATAAAATTGGGTTGCCTCCCAACAAGCGTTATCGTTTAACGCCCCTAGCTAGGCATGATAGAAGAATAGATCTAGGTATTGCCATCTTTGGTAGGCAATCCATAAGTGGCTGTCATAATAGATTCATATGGTAATTTGATTTTCTTTCTAGGAAAGTATTCCATGCCTTTCCTGAATGGAAATTGGAATCTAATATTTCCTTCCTTCATATCAATATTTGCACCAATCATTCTAAGGAACGTTCTACCAAGAATAATAGGACATGAAGGATTGCAATCTATATCAAGAACAATGAAATCTATGGGCACATAATTCCTATTAGCAACAATAAGAACATCATTAATCCTTCCCATAGGTTTCTTAATGGTAGAATCCGCAAGATGCAAATTTAAAGAACAATCATCAAGCTCATGGAAACCTACCAAATCACACAAAGTTTTTGGGATTGTAGAAACACTTGCACCCAAATCATACAAAGCAAAGTATTCATGATCTTTAATTTTAATTTTAATAGTAGGTTCCCACTCATCATAAAGCTTCCTAGGGATAGAAACTTCTAATTCAAGTTTTTCTTCATAAGATTACATCAAAGCATCAACTATGTGTTTGGTAAAAGCTTTATTTTGACTATAAGCATGCGGAGAATTTAGTACGGATTGGAACAAGGAAATACAAACTATAAAAGAGCACTTATCATAATTGAATCCCTTGAAATCCAAAATAGTGGGCCCATCACTATGCAAAGTTTTAATCTCTTCAATCCCACTTTTAACAATTTTAGCATCAAGATCTAAAAACTCCGAATCATTGGGATGCCTTTTAACTAAAGTAGACTCATCTCCAGTCCCATCTTTATCAAAATTCATACTAGAAAACAAGGATCTAATAGGAGACACATCAATAACTTTCAAATCTTCATCTTTATTTTCATATTCTTCCGGTTTAGCAGCCATCTTATTAACTAAGGTGGATTGCTTGTCCGAAATTTGGACTATTAAGTTCTCAAGATGAGCAAACTGAGATTTCAAACCATAAAATTCCTTAGACATATCATCAAGCTCTTTATTCATGTATTCCATAAAGCTTTTCTGTTCTTTAAGCTCGTTTCTGAAGAAATCATTGTGCTCAAATTGCACAGACATAAAATGTCTAACATTGTTTTCAATTTCCTCCAACCTCTTAAGGTGAGGGTCAACACTGATAGGGGAAGTCATAATGACAAGCAAGCAAGCCAACACACAAGCAAACAAGAAGCAAGCGAACGGTAAACACACGGAAATAGAAGGGCGAATAAAACGGCAAAGGTGAAGTGGGGGAGAGGAAAACGAGAGGCAAATAATGTAGTGCGAAGGATAAGGATTTGTGATAGGTACTTGGTATATGACTTTTGTGTAAGACTCCCCGGCAACGGTGCCAAATATTCTTCTTGCTACTTCTCGAGCTTGCGTTGTAATCCCTCGAAGAGGAAAGGGTGATGCAGCACACTAGCTTAAGTATTTCCCTCAGTTTTTGAGAACCAAGGTATCAATCCAGTAGGAGACTACGTACGAGTCCCTCGCACATGCACAAACAAATAAGAACTTCGCAGCCAACGCGATAAGGGGTTGTCAATCCCTTTACGGTCACTTACGAAAGTGAGATCTGATAGATAGGATAGTATAATATTTTTGGTATTTTTGGTATAAGAACATAAAGTAAATAAAGCAAAGTAAAGTAGATGGAAGATTAATATGTTGAGAATAGACCCGTGGGCCAAAGGTTTCACTAGTGGCTTCTCTCATGATAGCAGAATTCTACGATGGGTGAACAAATTACTATCGAGCAATTGATAGAAAAGCGCATAGTTATGAGAATATCTAGGCATGGTCATTATATATAGGCATCACGTCCGTGACAAGTAGACCGAAACGATTCTGCATCTACTACTATTACTCCACACATCGACCGCTATCCAGCATGCATCTAGAGTATTAAGTTCATAAGAATAGAGTAATGCTTTAAGCAAGATGACATAATGTAGAGGGATAAAATCAAGCAATATGATATAAACCCCATATTTTTATCCTCGATGGCAACAATACAATACGTGCCTTGTTGCCCCTGCTGTCACTTGGAAAGGACATCGCAAGATTGAACCCAAGGCCAAGCACTTCTCTCGTTGCAAGAACTATTGATCTAGTAGGCCAAACCAAACCAATAATTCGAAGAGACTTGCAAGGATATTATAATCATACATAAAAGATTTCAGAAAATAATCGAATATTCTTCATAGATAATCTTGATCATAAACCCATAATTCATCGGATCTCGACAAACACACCGCAAAAAGATTACATCAAATAGATCTCCTCGAAGATCGAGGAGAACTTTGTATTGAGATCCAAAAAGAGAGAAGAAGCCATCTAGCTAATAACTATGGACGCGAAGGTCTATGGTAAACTACTCACAACTCATTGGTGAGGCTATGGCATTGATGTAGAAGCACTCCATGGTAGATCCCCCCCTCCGGCGGAGCTCCATAACAGCCCCAAGATGGGATCTCATGGGAACAAAAGGTTGCGGCGGTGGAATTAGGGTTTTCTCTGTACCCTTGATGTTTTCTCGGTATATGGATATATATAGGAGGAAGGAGGGCATCGGGGGAGCCAGAGGGGGCCCACGAGGGTGGGGGTGCGCCCAGGGTAGGGGGCGCGCCCTGGACCCTCGTGGCCACCTCCTTCGTTCCCTCGCGTGTACTCCAAGTCTTCTGGGTAGATACGGTTCCAAAAATAACTCTCCCGAAGGTTTCATTCCGTTTGGACTCCGTTTGATATCCCTTTTCTGCGAAACTCTGAAATAGGCAAGAAAATTGCAATTTGCACTGGGCCTTGGGTTAGTAAGTTAGTCCCAAAAATAATATAAAAGTGTATAATAAAGCCCATTAAACATCCAAAACAGAATATATAATAGCATGGAACAATCAAAAATTATAGATACGTTGGAGACGTATCAATCACCAAAACATACATCAAGTAGATCACATGAATATCCCATTGTCACCACAGATAAGCACATGCAAGACATACATCTAGTGTTCGCAAATCCATAAAGACTCAATTAGATAAGATAACTTCAAAGGGAAAACTCAATCCATTACAAGAGAGTAGAGGGGGAGAAACATCAGAAGATCCAACTATAATAGCAAAGCTCACGATACATAAAGATCGTGCCATATCAAGAACACGAGAGAGAGAGAGAGAGAAAGAGAGAGAGAGAGAGAGAGAGAGAGAGAGAGAGAGAGAGAGATCAAAAACATAGCTACCGGTGCATACCCACAGCCCTGAGGGTGAACTACTCCCTCCTCATCATGGAGAGCGTCGGGATGATGAAAATGGCCACCGGAGAGGGATTCCCCCTCCGGCAGGGTGCCGGAACAGGGTCCCGATTGGTTTTTATTGGCTACATAGGCTTGCGGCGGCGGAACTCCTGATCTAGGTTATGTTCTGGAAGTTTGGGTATATATAAGAGGTGTTGGAGTCGAGAATAAGTCAGGGGCTCCCCAAGGCAGCCACGAGATAGGGGGGGCGTGCCTAGGGGGTGGGGCGCGCCCCCACCCTCGTGGTGGCCTTGGGACTCTTCTGGTCATTCACAGGTACTCCGTGGGCTTCTTCTGGTCTAAAATCAACCTCAGTGCAATTTCAGGTCAATTGGACTCCGTTTGGTATTCCTTTTCTATGATACTCAAAAACTAGGAAAAAACAGAAACTGGCACTGGGCTCTGGGTTAATAGGTTAGTCCCAAAAATCATATAAAATAACATATAAATGCATAAAAAAGATCCTAGATGGATAATATAATAGCATGGAACAATAAAAAATTATAGATACGCTGGAGACGTATCACGGCGGCGCGGCTAGCAGCTATTCTGATCGAAGGCAAATCTTCGGTGGCAGTAGAGACCCGAAACATGGCAAATATTCTTCAGACTGCGGTGGCGCAACAGGAGGCTTATTCATACAGCCGTGATCTGGTTCATTCCACCCCATGGCCTGCTCGAAGTTACAGCATGCATGTTGAGTCGCTCGTGGTCTCCTGTAGTGAGCAGCGTCGTAATCCACCCCATGAGTATAACCCGCCCCGTAATAATGAACTAATGGCCAATGCCCAAGCTATTGTGGAAAACATCAGGGCTCGGCGTGAGATGGAAGTAGCAGCTCAACTGGGTGCTTATCAGCAGCCTTCATCGACTCCTTTGGTATCAGTAGAAGCCGGGATGACATCCAGAAAAGTGGGAGTGCCGTGTTTGTCACCGGCTCTGCACAATGAGTGTTTACCCAAGGATTTAAAGGCCCTCGTTAGGTTCCTAACTATATAGCTGATCTTTCCTCGAGGCTTGGATCGAGAGTTACGAATTGTCCATGGAGATTCTAGATGTTAATGATGCGGTGTGTGCTAAGTACTTCACAATGATGTTGGAGGGACCAGCACATACGTGGTTAAAAGGTTTGCCTGCAAACTTAATTAATTCATGGGCCAAGTTAAAGGCGCGGTTTATCAAAAAAATCAAGGGACCTGTAAGCAGCCTCTGACGGTCATCGATTTGGCTAACTGTGTGCAACAACAGGATGAGTCAGCTCACCATTGGGTTCGCCGGGTCTCAGCTATTATCCACTCATCTGATAGTATTGCAGCAGGTTCGGCTGTCCTGGTCCTAGAGAAGAATTGTCATTTTGCGCCCCTTAAGTTAAAGCTCGGGTGGCTTAAAAGATATTGCAATGATATGGGAGAACTCATGGCGGCTCTGATCAAGTATGCTGACCCGGATTCTACCAAGGATCCTGGGTCTGATGAGGAGAAATCCAGCAAAGGAAAGAAGAATACTAATGGTAAAGAGAAGGAGCATCACATAGCAGGGAACAATGGCAATGGACAGGGCAATGGTGGAAATCGTAGGAACCTCGGTGGCGGGTCGGATTTTGTGGTAAACACCAACTCTCAATATAAAAATTAGCATCGTCGGAACAAAAGGCAAGTTGGAGGACCAAAATTTAACCTTGAAGCAACCCTCAAAGACCCTTGTCCTGAGCACAGTGTGCCGGGTCAACCATCGACTCATGCTTGGAAAGATTGCTTCAGCATGAGGCAATAGCGGAATTATAACCCTGGTAATGGCAACAACAATGGGCCACATGGCGGGTCAGGATCTGGGCCTCAGGGACCTGGTTTCGGCAACGGCGGCTCAAGTTCTGGTTTTCAAGGTCAAGGCAACCAAGGTGGTTACAATCAACAATCTGGTCAGGGAAGCTAGCAGCAAAATAACCATTTAGGATACCAAAGCAATCCAAAACATCTCAACGGTGGCCAATATCATGTGTTCACTACAAGTCTTTGCAAGCGGGGTCAGAAGGTTCACAAGCGAGCGGTCAGTACGGTTGAGCCGGTGGTACCTCAGTATCTACGGTGGTTAGAGCATCCAATTACGTGGAGCAGAGAGAATCACCCGCCCCGGATTGAGAATCCGGGTCAGCTTGCTTTGGTGGTAGCACCTCAGGTTGGAGGTTATAAGCTCACTAAAGTACTTATGCACAATGACAGTAGCATCAATATTCTCTATTATGGGACTTTTCGACGAATGAATTTAACTTATAAGGACCTTAAGCCGTCATCTATAGTTTTTCATTGGTGTGGTACCTGGAAAGTTAGCATACCCGGTGGCGAAAATTGCTTTGGAAGTGGCTTTTGGTAATGACTATGACTACAGGGCAGAGGCGTTATGGTTTGAAGTGTGTCGGGGAAACTGATCCACGAACACCTATGGGACCGGCGGGCCGAGTCCCTTTCGGTTTGGCGGGGGCGGAGATCGCACGAAGAGCAGATCGAGGCGAAGCACACGAGCAATTTACCCAGGTTCGGGCCGCACGGATGCGTAAAACCCTACTCCTGCTTTGATTTGTATTGAGTTCTTGGCTCGGGAGAGCTAAATGCTACAATACGCACCAGCAGCTAACGAGACCGAGCATGAGAGTGTTCGAACCCCCCTCTACGTTGCGCATGGGCCTCCATTTATATGCTCAAGGGGTCACTGACAGGTGGCAACACAGTTGAGGGTAAAAATGGAAAGGTGTTGTAGGTGGTACACCTACTTGTACAGTGTTCCATACCTAACCCTGATGGCAGGGGACAAGGGCATTAAATGCCCATCGCCATCGCCCAAACACTGCAAAAAGGGGCCGTCAGGGGCGCCACCGTTCGCCATGATGGCAATCTTGTCAGCGCCGCATGCCACCGCGCACCCCTGGCTGCACAGCCTCCCGCCACGTACGCTTGGGAGGGTCCCAGGGCGACACGTGGATGGATGCGCTGGAGCGCGGGTACAGGGTGGTAGCTTGCCGCGGCAAGCGCCTTGCCGCGGTCGTTGTCTTGTCGCGTCCGGGAGCTTATCGCTCACCGGGCCTTGCCGGGACACGTGGCGCATCGCGGCAAGTTCCTTGAGATGCCTTGGTTGGCCTTCCCGGCAAGCTCCTCTTGCCGGGGTCTTGTGCCTTGAGTGGCCTTCCCGGCAAGCTCCTCTTACCGGGGCCTTGTCTCCTTGGCTTGAATACTTTGTTCTTGGATGGCTCCAAAGGAACCACGGAGGACTTTGGCAGTCGCCCGGCAAGCCTTGCCGCGGGACGCTGCGACTGCCCGTGCACAAGTTCGGGATACTAGGGTACCCCTACTCTAGTACACCGATAGGAGCCCCTGGGCCTGGGCCATACACGGTGTCGAGCGCTGTTGGGCCAGGCCCAAAACAGGGCACGGGCACGCGCGGCATGGGTTCATGCCGTATCTCACTCCGTATCCACCGCGCCCTCCCTTAACGACACGCGTTTAATGCGGCGTCGTGGGAGAGATCGTGGGTGGTTTCTTTATTCGGAAATGCGGAACGTCCGCCCCCTCCCCCCTTATAAGCAGGGGAAACAGGGGCAGTTCGTCCTTTCGCCCGTTGCTACTTCAATCCTCGAAAACCTCTACTGCTCCCCTTCTTCCCAAAGCTGAAAGAGAGCAGCGCTCCGCCCCCCATCGCCACCAGCACCACCAGCGCCATCGACCTCCCTCACCGCTTCCGCCATGGCTCCGAAAGGCGAGAAGGGGAAGGCCGTGAAGTCGGCCGAGGCGCAGCGGCTCGCGGCGCTGCTGAAGGAGCGGGCAATCTCCCCCCCCCCCCCCAAGCTTGCCACGAAGGAGCTGAGGGAGTACTATTACCTCTTCTGGTCGGGGGAGACGCGGGCGCATCCGCGCACCAAGGTACTCCCAGCCGTCGCTTGTAAAATGGCTCCGAATGGATACCCATTCTTCGCCTTGTTCTTCTACTGCGGGCTCTTCCCGCCTTTCTCTGAATTTTTCTGCGATATCATGAACACCTACGGGTTCCACCTCCTTGATTTCACCCCCTATGTCGTTCTGACCATGGCAGTTTTCACACACCTCTGCGAAAACTTTGTCGGAGTCCATCCCAATGTAGCCCTTTTCCGCCACTTCTTTACGCCCCGAGTTGAGAGAGGAGAGCCTTTATCCGGCGGAGTCTCCTGGATCTCGAGGGCCCACAAGAAGGAAGCTTATCTAGAGGGAGAGCTCCACAGCAAATGGGGGGAATGGAGAGCACGCTGGTGCTGGATTGTCGAGGAGAACCCGCAGCCATTTACCACCCGGCGCCAAGCCCCGGTAGTACGCGACAATGATTGGAGCGACTTGGCCCCGGAGGACGGTAGGCTGAAGATCGTCGTCACCCGGATCCAACGCCTCAGGCTTGCCGGGCTCATTGTAGGCGCAGTTGGCGCGGATTTTCTTCGCCGCCGCATCGCCCCCCTGCAAGAGAGGAGGAGACCCGCCTGGGAGTTCGAGAATGCGGCAGATATCATGAGGCTGCACCCGGGCCTCAACTTCAACTTCACCGTTATGGAGCTTAACGGGATGCTACAGGAGCTGTTCAAGTACGACCCTGATCATCCCGAAGTATTCAGGCTGTCGCAGGGCATCGTTCCGCTGTGCAACAACTCTGCGCTCAGCCGCATTCGCGCAATGATGCCGTTGTGCGACTCTCATGGGATCGACCCGACTTGGCAAGAGCCTGCAGATGATGCCGTCCAGGCGTTCTTCGACAGCTTGGAAGAAGTGCCGATCCGCTCCGACGAGAAGAAAGGCCTCACCCGCGACACCACTGATAAGGAGATGGCAGCCGTGGGCGAGTTTGGATTCACCGTGGAGGAGGCAGAGGCAGCAAAGGCGGCAAGCCTTGCCGAGCGAGGGGAATTTGTCGGCGAGGGAGAGCTTGCCGGGCATGACGCTGAGTCGAGCGAGCCCGCCGGGCAGGGCGTCGGGTCGAGCGAGCCCGCAGAGGATACGAGCGGCTCGTTGGAGATCGACTCCTCCTCCTCCTCTTCGGGCAGCTCGCCGCTAGCAGAGCCCCCAGCTCCACCAAGAAGGCGTCTCCGCAAGGCCGGGGACGTAACGGAGCGGCAGACGAGTCGACAGCAGCCGCGCCGCATGACAAGCTCCACCGCGGCAAGAACTGTTGCCGCGGGGGCACCTCGCGCTACTGCAGCAACTGGAGCGGGGTCCTCCCGGACCACCGCTTCTGCTCCTACCGCCCCTCACGATACGGCGGCGGCCGGAGCGGGGTCGTCTCAGACCACCACCACTGCTCCCGCCAAGCGGCCAAGGGAGCCTACTCCTCCACCTCCTCGCGCTGGACGTGAGCCGGACTTCGACTTCTCCGCGCTCAGCTCCGACGAGGAAGAAGAAGAGTAAGATTCTTGTTGTACTTGTATTTTTTCAATTCTTGCTGTTTTGTCTTGTATCTCATTTACTTCATTCCGGACTTATTCCTTTTCAGGACTCTGGCCCAGAGAGCGGCAAAGAGAGCCAAGGTCCCGGCGAGGAGAGAGGAGGTGATCATCCTCGAGGATGAACCCACCGAGACCACCTTGCCGGACCCGGCAACTAATCTTCAGAGGAGTCCCCGACGCAGCCCCCAGCGTAAGTGTATGGTTCACTTTCCGCTGTTAGGCGCGCGTGGGTGTTCTTTGGCTGATATTCGTTTGTTGATTTGTGTAGGAGCAGAGCAGCCACATCAGGAGCGCCCGGAGACCGCCCCCGACGTGCCATCTGCTTCAACTACGCCGCCAAGGGGAAGTTCTCCGGCAAGGGTTTCCCCGGCAAGGGAGAGTTCTCCGCCAAGGGCGAGTTCTCCGCCAAGGGAGAGCTCTCCGGCAAAGGAGAGCACCAGCGGCCCTCCGCCGGCGGAGACTACAACCACGCCGCCAAGGGAGAGTTCCCCGGCAAGGGACACTGCCGAGGAGCCGACCCGCGCGGGTAATCCTCTCGCTTCAAACTTCCCTTGGGCTTTTCTTCTTTTGATCTTCTTTTTGGATATTTGCTTGACTTATTTTCCTTTTCCGACTGTCAGATCCATCTGCTGCTGAGCCGATAGAGACTGAAGTTGTTTCTGACGACGCCGCTGCCACCGAAGAAGCAGCCGGCGCTGACGATCCCGCCGGCGCTGAGGCCGCCAAGGCTGCCGCCGCAGCAGCTGGCGAGGGGTCTGGCGATCGCACTGACGGCCCTGAGGCCGCAGGAGCGCCAGGCGCTACGCCAACCGCCGATCCCTCCGCCGCTGCCGCAGCGCCAGGCTCCGAAGAGCCCGAGCCAGGCGCCTACTTGAAGGCCGGCGACGGCGTCTTCATCAAACTCCCCTGGGCCTCAAGCTCCAGGGCGCCGGTCGAGGGAGAAATCTTCGACGGAGAGGTGCTCGCCTCCGCTGGGCTGACGCTGGTCGACGCGCCGATCAGCAGCAGCGGCGAGCCTGAGGAGGAGCGGCTGCTACGGAAACTGTTGTCGCTCTACCGCGCTCGGCAGGCCAAGCTGGAGTCCCGAGAGGCTCTTGCCGCGAAGGCGGGAGCTGACATTGAAGCGCGCGGAGAAGCTCCGGGCCCTCAACCCGGCAGCTCTCCGGTCCCTGGCAGAGGAGCGGGAGCAACTTGCCGAGGAGCAGCAGGCCTTCTTCCTCGAGAAGGCTGAAGTGGAAGAACAGCAGCGGCTTGCCGCTGAGAAGCTGTCCACGCAGGAGGGTGAGCTGGCGCAGCGGAAGGTCAACCTCGACAGCCACGAGGAGGAGCTTGCCGCGCGCGAGCAATCACTTGGCGGGGCCCTCCAGGAAGCAAAGGACGCTGTCGCAGCTGCCGAGACCACCAAGAAGGAGTTGGAGGCGAAAGTGGCGTAGCTGGAGGCCGATCTCAAGGCGAGAGGTGAAGAGATCGCCGCGCTCAAGCTTGAGCGGGAGAAGGACGCCCACAGCCACTCAGAGCTGCAGGTTCGTCTCGCCGAGAAGGGCAAGGAGCTTGCCGCCGCCAAGGACTCCAACGCTGATCTTGAGTTGAAGCTGACCACTTTGACCAAGATGCTGAACGGCGCCAAGGAGCGGGAGGCGGCCTTGAAGGAGGAGATCAAGGCCGAGAAGGCGCTGCTGGCGAGTGCTGCTGTCACCCAGAACACCTTTAGGGAGACTGTGGAGCACTGGACGGAGGGTCTCGTCAATGCTGCCGCAGATATCGACAGGGAGCTGGCGCAGCTGGGGGTGGAGTATCTCGGGTACTCCTCCGATGAGAACCTCCACCCCAGCGCCAAGCTCACCTTGTTCTTCAGAGGCGTGGCGACGGCCCTCCAGCGACTCCGGGAGAGGATCCCAAAGCAGCTGGCGGACGAGTCGCGCAAGCTCTGCGCGGGAGCCCTTCAAAATGTGTTGGTGAAGGTGGCCTTCCGCAATCCAGGCCTCAACCTCACCAACGTCCTCAAGTCCCTGCCGTCGGACGCTGATCTGGACGCGCTCAAGGCCCTTGTCGCACCCATTGTGGACAAGGTGAGCGGCATCAAGAGGGTTGAGGGCGATCGCGTAGATTAGGCCGCCCGTTTTCTTTTTTCCTTGTCGCTGCTGATCATGTTATGAGAACGATCTGTTAGAGCCGCGACATGTTACCTTCTAGGATGTCTTATGGGCTTTATTATACACTTTTATATCATTTTTGGGACTAACCTATTAACCCAGAGCCCAGTGCCAGTTTCTATTTTGCTCCTATTTTAGGATTTTACAGGAAAGGAATATCAAACGGAGTCCAATTAACGAGCCAATTTTTTTATGATTTTTTCTAGACCAAAAGAAGCCCCCAAAGCAGAAGAGGTGGGCCAGGAGAGCCACGGGCTTCCCTCAAGGGTGGAGGGTGCGCCCTGGGAAGAGGGGGCGCCCCTCTATCTCGAGGACGGACCGTAGCTCCCCTTTACTTGGCCCCGACTCCAAAAATTCCTATAAATACTGGAACCTCCAGAAATTAACCTAGATCGGGAGTTCCGCTGCCGAATGCCTCTGTAGCCACCGAAAACCAATCTATAGCCGTTCTGGCACCCTGTCGGTGGGGTGAATCCCTCTCCGATGGCTATCTTCATCATCACGGCGCTCTCCATGACGAGGAGGGAGTGGTCCACCCTCGGGACTGAGGGTATGACCAGTAGCTATGTGTTTGATCTCTCTCTCTCTCTCTCTCTCTCGTGTTCTTGAGATGGCACGATCTTGATGTATCGTGAGCTTTGCTATTCTAGTTGGATCTTATGATGCTTCTCCCCCTCTAATCTCTTGTAATGGATTGAGTTTCCCCATTGAAGTTATCTTATCGGATTGAGTCTTTAAGGATTTGAGAACACTTGATGTATGTCTTGCACGTGTTTATCTGTGGTGACAATGGGATATCATGTGATCCACTTGATGTATGTTTTGGTGATCAACTTGCGGGTTCCGTGACCTTGGGAATCTATGCATAGGGGTTGGCACACGTTTTCATCTTGACTCTCCGGTAGAAACTTTGGGGCACTCTTTGAAGTACTTTATGTTGGTTGAATAGATGTTTCTGAGATTGTGTGATGCATATCGTATAATCATGCCCACGGATACTTGAGGTGACAATGGAGTATCTAGGTGACATTAGGGTTTTGGTTGATTTGTGTCTTATCGTGTTATTCTAGTACGAACTCTATGATAGATTGAACGTTACTACGGACTCTTGAATAGATCGATCAGAAAGAATAGCTTTGAGGTGGTTTCGTACCCTACCATAATCTCTTCGTTTGTTCTCCGCTATTAGTGACTTTGGAGTGACTCTTTGTTGCATGTTGAGGGTTAGTAATATGATCCAATTACGTTATCCTTGTTGAGAGAACTGGCACTAGTGAAAGTATGAACCCTAGGCCTTGCCTACTATCATTGCAACACCGTTTATGCTCACTTTTACCACTTGCTACCTTGCTGTTTTTATATTTTCAGTTTACAAAAACCAATATCTACCTTACATATTGCACTTGTATCACCATCTCTTCGCCGAACTAGTACACCTATACAATTTACCATTGTATTGGGTGTGTTGGGGACACAAGAGACTCTTTGTTATTTGGTTGCAGGGTTCCTTTGAGAGAGACCATCTTCATCCTACACCTCCCACGGATTAATAAACCTTAGGTCATCCACTTGAGGGAAATTTGCTACTGTCCTACAAACATCTGCACTTGGAGGCCCAACAACGTATACAAGAAGAAGGGTGCATAGTAGACATCAGTGGGTTATTCTTACGATGAGTGGACTCCACTCATCATTCATGAGAAAATGGATGGTAATCGGGATGCCCAGTCCCATGCTCAAAATCATAATAATTAAACAAAACTCCCCCAGGGCTTTTGCTGGTTTGGACGGTACCCCGTGGATTCGGATGGCCGTGGAGTGTGCTTGTTGGTGGTTGGGGGAGTATAAACTTTACCATTCTGTTTGGGGATCGCCTATAATGTGCGTAGCATGGGAGATATCGAGATTCTTGGTTGTTATGTTGACAATGAAAGTATACCGCTCAAAATGTTATTCATCTCTATTTAAAAATCAAGCTCTGGCACCTCTACAAATCCCTGCTTCCCTCTGTGAAGGGCCTATCTATTTACTTTTATGCAGAGTCATCATCCTCTTATCAAAGAGCACCAGTAGGAGAGCACCTCTGTCATTTGCATGTATAACCATTAATTTGCATTGAGTATGATCATGACTGGATCTCTTTTACCATGAATTACAATGTCTAGTCAGTCCTTGATCATTAAAGGTGCTCTGCATTGATGTTTTGGGGTCTCAGAAAGGGCTAGCGAGATACCATCTTGTTATATTATATCATGATTGTTTTGAGAAAGTGTTGTCATCCGAGGTTTATTATTATTGCTCGCTAGTTGATTATGTCATTGATATGAGTAGACTTGAGACCTGAAAGTTGTTGTGAATGTGGTTAGTTCATGATCTTGCTGATAACCTGAATGTTGGCTTACATATTTACAAGAACAAGAGCTAACAGAGTTTGTCAAAGTTTTTCTTTAACACTTTCAGTTTATCAACTGAATTGCTTGAGGACAAGCAAAGGTTTAAGCTTGGGGGAGTTGATACGTCTCCAACGTATCTACTTTTCCAAACACTTTTTCCCTTGTTTTGGACTCTAACTTGCATGATTTGAATGGAACTAACCCGAACTGACG
This sequence comes from Secale cereale, assembly GCA_902687465.1. NCBI lineage: Eukaryota > Viridiplantae > Streptophyta > Magnoliopsida > Poales > Poaceae > Secale > Secale cereale. Next base: position 236,209,751 of record LR738712.1, read on the forward strand.
CTGTTTTCAGCAGAATTGCCATGGTGTTGCTTTTGTGCACAAATAAAAAGTTCTTGGAATGACCTGAAAATCCACGGAGAATTATTTTGGAAAACATAAAAAATACCTGCAAGAAGATCTAGACCAGGGGGCCCACACCCTGTCCACGAGGGTGGTGGCGCCCCCCCCCCCCCCAGGGCGCGCCCCCTGCCTCGTGGGCCCCCTGGTGCTCCATCGACGTATCCCCAGATCCTATATATTCACTTTTGGGGAGAAAAAAATCAGAGAGGAAGAATTATCACGTTTTCCTAGACGGAGCCGCCGCCAAGCCCTAATCTCTCTCGGGAGGGCTGATCTACAGTCCGTTCGGGCCTCCGGAGAGTGGAGATCGTCACCATCGTTATCATCAACCTTCCTCCATCACCAATTCCATGATGCTCACCGCCGTACATGAGTAATTCCATCATAGGCTTGCTGGACGGTGATGGGTTGGATGGGATCTATCATGTAATCGAGTTAGTTTTGTTAGGGTTTGATCCCTAGTATCCACTATGTTCTGAGATTGATGTTGCTATGACTTTGCTATGCTTAATGCTTGTGACTAGGGCCTGAGTGCCATGATTTCAAATCTGAACCTATTATGTTTTCATGAATATATGTGTGTTCTTGATCCTATCTTACAAGTCTATAGACACCTACTATGTGTTATGATCCGGCAACCCCGAAGTGACAATAATCGGGACCACTCCCGGTGATGACCATAGTTTGAGGAGTTCATGTATTCACTATGTGTTAATGCTTTGGTCCGGTACTCTATTAAAAGGAGGCCTTAATATCCCTTAGTTTCCTATAGGACCCCGCTGCCACGGGAGGGTAGGACAAAATATGTCATGCAAGTTCTTTTCCATAAGCATGTATGACTATATTCGGAATACATGCCTACATTGCATTGATGAACTGGAGCTAGTTCTGTGTCACCCAAGGTTATAACTTCTACATGATGAATTGATTCCGACATAATTCCCCATCACCGATCCAATGCCTACGAGCTTTTCCCATATTGCTTGTTGCTTATTTACTTTTCCGCTGCTACTATTACAAAAACTACAAAAACACTATCATTACTTTTATTGCTGCTACCGCCACTATCATATTAATTTGCTACTAAACTATCTTGCTGCAGATACTAAGTTTCTAGGTGTGGTTGAATTAACAACTCAGTTGCTAATACTTAAGAGTATTCTTTGGCTCCCCTTGTGTCGAATCAATAAATTTGGGTTGAATACTTTACCCTCGAAAACTGTTATTATCCCCTACACTTGTGGGTTATCATGTACCGAGAGAACTCGATGAGCACACTCTTAATAATTATCCTAAGTATAAGCCGGTGAAGTAGTTCCTTCACCGGTTTAATGAAGAAAGGCGTAAGGCTACTGGCGAAGAGGTGGCCCGGCTCTTGGCGGACGGGTTTATTGCGGAAGTTTTCCATCTTGAGTGGTTGGCTAAGACGGTGCTGGTACTTAAGAAAATGGCACCTGGCGCATGTGTGCAGATTATACAGACCTTAATAAAGCTTATCCAGCGTATCCTATTGCTCTTCCCCGAATTGATCAGATCATAGATGCCATGGCGGGTTGTGAGTGTTTGTGCTTCTTGGATGCATATTCTGGTTACCATCAGATTAAAATGGCATTTAAGAACCAAGAGAAGACGGCCTTTATCACACCTTTTGGAGCTTTCTGCTATGTGTCTATGCCTTTTGGGCTCAAGAGTGCCCAGGCAACTTATTAGTGTTGTGTCCAGAACTGTTTTCATAACCAGATTGGTCGTAACGTCCATGCTTATGTGGATGATATTGTTGTCAAGTCCAAAATGAAGGAAACTTTGTTGGATGGTTTGAAAGAGACCTTTGATAATCTTCGGATTTATAAATGATGCTTAACCCGGCCAAGTGTGTTTTTGGTGTGCCTGCAGGCAAACTCTTGGGTTTTTGGTTTCAGAGAGGGGTATTGAAGCTAACCCGGAGAAAATTAAGGATATCACTTCATTGTCTAAGCCGACATGTATTAATTATGTTCAGTGCTTGGCCGGTCGTATTGCAGCTTTAAGCGGGCTCATAAGCCGCTTGGGAGAGAAGGCAATTCCTTTGTATCAGATGATGAAGAATACATATCACTTTATCTGGAGTATTGCTGCCAATGAGGCATTTGAGGCGCTCAAAAAACAATTAGTTGAGCCGCCTATCCTTGCAACTCCTGTCGAGAAAGAACCTCTGCATTTATATGTGGCTGATAACAGCAGGGCTTTCAGTGTGGCGATTGTGGTAGAAAGCAAGGAAGCAGGTAAGGAGTACCCAGTCCAGAGGTCGGCTTATTATGTTAGCGAGTTGCTAATTGAGTCCAAACAACGATACCCGCATTGGCAAAAACTGGTGTATGTGGTGTTCATGGTTATTCATAAGTTAAAGCACTATTTTCTTGGCCATCCTATTATAGTGGTCAGTTCTGCTCCTTTGGGGGATATTATTCAGAATAGAGAAGCGACAGGCCGGGTGGCTAAGTGGTCCATCGAACTTGGTACCCATAGATTGAAGTATGTGCCAGGCTCTTGTGGATTTTATTAATGATTGGATAGAGCTGTAGACACCTGAAGAGAAGCCTGATAACACATATTGGACTATTCACTTTGATGGATCCAGGCAATCAGAAGGTCCGGGGGCTGGAGTTATTTTCACTTCCCCACGAGGTGATAAATTTTGTTATGTTTTAAGGCTGATGTTTCCTTGTACTAACAATGTAGTTGAATATGAGGCTTTGCTTCATTGCCTTCGAATGGATAAAGAAATGAATTTAAGCCGGGTCAGGTGTTTTGGTGACGCAGACTTGGTGCATGAGCAAGTCTTGGGTACTTGGGATTCCAGAGACCCGCTCATGGTGGCTTATCTCCGGGCGGTTGATAATATTGCTGGTCACTTCAAGGGTTATCAGTCGGAGCATCTTGACCAAAGGAAGAATGGGGCGGTTGATACTTTAAGCCGACTTGGATCTCAGGATAAGCCGGTGCCCCCTAATGTGTTTCTCGATGTGTTGAACAATCCTTCTGTCAAATTATCGTCAGAAGAGGATCTTGCTATCCCCGACCCGGAGGCACAGTTGGTGGTGGCTCTCCATGTTGTTCATGATTGGACACAACCTGATTTGGCCTACATGACCTGGGGCTAGTTACCTGAGGATGAGACCTTAGCCAGACAGATAACCCGGCGATCTAAGTCCATGACAATTTTTAATGGCGAGTTGCACCGATGCAGCATCATAGATGTGTTCCAGCACTGTCTCTCTCCTGAAGAGGGCCGTGTGATTTTAAGAGAAATCCATGAAGATGACTGTGGTCATCATGCCGGTTCAAAATCATTGGTGGCTAAAGCTTTTCTTCATGGGTTTTACTGGTTGATGGCTCATGTTGATGCAGAAGATATAGTCAGTAAATGTGACGGATGTAAAAAAAATCTCGTCGGGGTCATGTGCCAACTCAAGAGTTGAGAACTATTACAATCACTTGGCCGTTTGCGGTCTGGGGACTTGACATGGTCTGTCCTTTCAAGAGTTCTAAAGATAAGAAAACGCACCTATTGGTGGCCGTTGACAAATTTACCAAATGGGTTGAGGCAGAGCCGGTCAGCAGGTGTGATGCTGTGACGGTGGTTCGGTTTGTTAAAAAGTTGATCTTCCATTTTGGGTTTCCTCATAGTATTATAACCGATAATGGCACAAATCTATCTAAAGGTGCTATGGAGGAATTTTGTCAACGAGAGCATATTCGTCTTGATGTTTCTTCTGTGGCTCATCCACAGTCTAATGGTCAAGCTGAGAGGGGTAATCAAGAAATTTTGAGGGGTATCAAGTCCCGGCTTCTAGTTCCTTTGCAGCGAACGCCGGGTTGTTGGGTTGAGGAGTTACCTTCAGTACTCTGGAGCATTAACACCACCCCCAATAGATCAGCAGGTTATATGCCTTTCTTCATGGTTTACGGTGCAAAGGCAGTTCTTCCAAGTGATATCCGTCATGATTCACCTCGTGTGGTGGCTTATGTTGAAGTTGATAATGAAATAGCACGTCAAGATGCAATTGATGCCTTGGATGAGGAACGTGATCTGGCAGCGACTCGTTCAACAATATATCAGCAAGACTAGCATCGCTACCATAGCCGTAGGGTGAAGACCCGGACATTTCAAGAAGGTGATTTGTTGCTCCGGCTCATCCAGGATCAGACTGGTATGCACAAGTTATCCCCACCTTGGGAAGGAACCTTTATGGTTATCAAAAATTTGCACAATGTGTCATATTATCTCATTGATGTGCGTGAGCATAAGGATTCTCGAAAGTCGGAAGAGGAGACCCGCGGTCCGTGGAACATAGCGCATCTCCGACCATATTACACTTAAGCCGTCAACATTTATCTGTGTATATACTTTTCAATGTACAAACATTTTTATGAATAAAGTCGGCATCCCTGAGTTACGGGGCCTCTGCCATTTTTTTGGCTATTTGAGCTATTACTTGGTGATCGTCAGGTCGCTTGGGGGCTTGTAATCTACGGGTTTCTCCCCCCTTTTCGGGGCTTAACAGGCCGGGTTAACAGGTTTTACCTGCTTGTTTGCGACTTGCTACTCCAAGATGACCCGCCGAGTTTTTAGCAGTCAATCTTTTTAAGACCCTAAACTCGTTAACATAAAACTTAGAGGCTTGTGTCATGTGAGAGTTGGCTTATAGTGAGGTGGTAAAACTATGGTCGTTGCTGCATTTTAAAGCAATCATGTGGTGTCAGCCAATAGGCCATTGCTGCCTTTTAAAGCAATCATGTGGTGTCAGCCAATACGCTGTTGCTGCCTTTTAAAGTAATCATGTGGCGTCAGCCAAATAGGCTGTTGCTGCCTTTTACAGCAAACATGTTGCATATCGCAATAAGTTGTTAAAGCTTTTGACAATAAAAGTATGAGGACCTAGAGCCACATTCTTTCCGTCCTGCTTTTTTAAGCTGGATAGGTACATATTTGAGATTTGCATCTATTGTTGGTTTGTTTAATGTATTTTGAGGTAACAATGTTTTTGGTTTTTGAGCTGAAATATGAACCGCCGAGTCATTTAATTCCGGCTTATAAAAGTCATAATTGACTATTTCGGGCTATCACCCGCCCTGGGTTTTTTTTGACTTAGGTCACCAGTATATTGCGCTTCATACTTGAATCTTTTGGATTATGACTCGTGTTGTTTATAAACATGGAGTTACCAACTTTTTGACGATCATGATAAGTGGGAGATATGGAAGGCTATTATCAAAGGTTTATTACCTTGATTTATTTCGGCTTCTAAGTCACCAGTGCATTTTGCAGTAGAATAAAATTGCAGAATATATCAAGGATTACGTCATATATTTTGATCAGGTCCGCATGCATCGCAATATTTTTTATAAAGCATTTTTCAAGCCTAAACATGCACGATGGCATGACAGATCATTGTTTTAACACTAGCCTATTAAAAGGCTACCATGAGCCGGCAAAATTGGAGAAAAGAGTTCTTTGGAGCTGTATATCACAATTGAAGAGACGTTATGCCTTTAGTTGCTGTTGTTGTGGCGAGTCGATGATCCAGGTCATCCCGCTTCGGCTCTTCTTCTTTGTTCATCTAAAGGTCACGTGTCATCCTGTTGATGCCAGTTAAGGCCTTGAAGAAAGCTTCATCATCGATAATTGGAGATGGATCAACATCAGGAGCAAAAGTGTGCTTACAAGTTAGACGAAAGATCCACGATGTCGTGAGCCCAGGTTTTGGCCTTAGCATTTTCCATATCATACTCTTGTTGATATATGAATAGATCAGTTTCCTTAGCCCGTTTGCATGCTAAGGGACACATTTCCTTTACATATTTGGCAAAGTCCGTCTCATCAAAAGGAGACCCATCTTCCTTCAGACTTGGACAATCGGTGGCCATCTCTATCGGGTTTAGTTCTTCTTGCCATGCTTTAGCGCGACTGAGAGCGGTAATTGCACCAGAGCGAACGGCTGATAATTTTAGTTCAGCTAGTTTCTGAGGCATTATAGACAATTTGGCTAACACATCTTGGATAAGTGTGGGTGGTTCCTTCCCATTAGAGAAAGGAACAAGGGCCCGTTGAGTGCCGGTGCAAAGTTGCTCTACCAGCGAGAACACAACTTTCAATTTTAGCAGCATGTCTGGGCCGTGGTTGGCACTTCTACGACCTATTTTGCAAGGTTATGTATAAGTTGTCATGCGGATTAAAATAATTTAATATGAGGAATTCTGGATCAAGTGGTGTTTACCAAATAGGGCGGCTGTCATCTGAGTAATACGGCGTTTTAAGCCAGAAAACTCTATAGTGGCATCTTTTAATGAAGACTCAACATCCTCTGCCCTTTGCAATAGCAGGGTCTTCTCCTCTTCCCAAGCGGCTCTTTCATTGGAAAAGCTAGCTTTCAGCTTTTCGTTCTCATCCAAGCTAAATTAAACTTGGATTCAGCCTTGTGAGTTTCCGCCTCTTGGTGCTTCAGCATGTTTTTCAGCTCAACCAATTGTGAGTCGGTCAAGCTTAAAGCATCTTGCAATTAAAGATACACAGATATAGGTTTATTTCAAACTGGATACGTCAAGGAGCGGCAAGTATGTAAGTCCCAAGCACATTGTAAGCAATACACTTGGCCCTTGGGGGCCAATGCATCAAGAAGTTCTTCTCAGATTATATTTTTGAAGACCCGGTTCATCTTTATAAGATGAGCCGACCCTTGGGGGCTAACATATCACGAAGTTTTCTCAAGTTAAATTATTGAAGATCCGACTCATCTTTATCAGATGAACTGTCCCTTGAGGGCTATGGCAGCACTATTGCAGGATGCTGCTAACGCGACACTACGATCAGAGACCCTTCCACAAAACTGTGTGCGATGCAATAATCGCAAATGGTAATATAAAAACCCATCAAAAAGGTGTAAAACATTTGCGATGACGAATGCATCAAACATCGTTCAGATTTTAGTTGCGTGTGCGGTGCAGGGCATACGATTCAGTTCAATGAACTATTTTCGATGAGGCAGAAGAACATAACGGGCAGCCAGATGAAGGTGTCTGTGATATATGGCATACGGTTCACTGGGATGAACTGTTTGTGATTAGGAGGATCAAAAGAAACGGTCAGCCAGATCAAGGTGTGTGCGATAGAGGGCAAACAGTTCACTCGGATGAGCTATTTGCGTTGAGCCAAGATCACAGAAACGGTTCAATATAACAAGATGTGTGTGATACGTGACAAACAGGTCTATAATCAGAAATGTGTGCGAAGACTGATAATAACACACACAATTGCTTCTAATAAGACGTATGTGATATGCTCTTTCTACACAACACCTATTGTCCATTGGGCGACGGCAGTCATCTGGGTGCGCCATAAGGATGCGAAGAGGCATCCTATATCAGCAAGGACTAGTTGTTCCACCAATAGCTCATCTAAGAGAACTCTCAAGTTAACTGTGCTCAGGCCGGAGCAGCCATCAGATGGGTGACCGGATGAGAAGTTGTCTTGATGTTAATCCCACTGATGGGATGTATCTTAAAGGTCCATTAAGGACATTTATGATACATCCCATCAGTGGAATAAACCTCAAGGTCCTTGTTTTGAAAAAAAATGTTTTTTAACACATGTTAAAGAAGGTCTACCGCATTTCTTTTGAGAATGTGCGGTACGTGGCATACAGTTGATCCATCTGACCTGTTTGTGATGGAATAAGCCGTGTGTGTTGTGGGAAAACGCTCGCTAGTATACAACTGTTTGCGATTGATGAATTCATCACCGACGGGTTCCCTAGTGTGGTCCGCGTTCATCTTATCATCTACTTCTTGTGCTTGCTCGATGTTCCTTATATGCTAAGTTTCCATTAATTGATGGCGTTTTATGAACACGTCACCGTTTCCCGCCATTTCCTCACATGTTTCCCGCCACCCAGCGATATTGCGCATAAACCTAGGCGGCGCGCGATGCACAGAGGCAACAAGCGCAGCCTATAGCACATCCACCTTTTCCAAGCATGCCAACCCACCAAAGTGCCGCCTCTGCCATCAACCTCGTCGACGAGGAAAATGAGAAGGCGCCATGGCCCATCGAGGCTGAGGCGCTCCCCGGCAACGTGATGGACGACACCGTGATGCGCGTCATCGCCAGGGTTGAGCAGACCCTTGGCGCATGGCGCTTCGGCTTTGCGGATCAAGATATGCATGTCAGCGCCGAGAGGTTGTAGCTCGCCGCACAACATGATCGATGGAGCGTCGAGGAGCAAGCTAGGTGTGTCCGCGCCGATAGGTTGTGGCTCCCACACAACGAGACCATTGGAGCGCCGCAGAGCAAGAGGCGCGGCACGCCGCACAACAAGAGCGGATCCATCAGCGCTTGCCTGCTGTCGACAAGGCATCGCAGCTAGGTACATGTCCCGTCAGTACCCCCATTCCTCGCCAGGAGTGGGTAGAGGACCTCTGCGTCGTACTTGCACCGGACGCCCGCCGCGCCATTCGCATGGGTCACGTTGTTCGCCTTGTCCACGGCCCGCTTGATGCCAACGCGCTGGTCGGTAGGCTCGACCGCCTCCTTGGCCCAGGCATCCACCTAGGCGTGGTAGAGGAATATGGCCGTCGCATCCTCGAGCTGGTGATCTCCGATGAAATAGCCAACTTGGAGCTCGAGATCGGGCTCCAGATGTACCGCGGGCGTGCCGACCGCTTGGACGAACACTGTAACATCCCCAGTATCACACTACAGTGATCACTCTCTGATAATGCCTAGTCACCATGATTATCAGTGCTTGATTATCTTTTGGATCATAACTCATTTCTAATTCCAATTCAAATTACAATTCAAACTTAAAGTGAAAAATAAAAATTGTTCAAATCAGAAACTAAAATGTTAATTAAGTAGAAAATAATTCATAACTAATTATCTTTAGAAAAACAACATCAACTGAATTCATTATGTGACTCAAATAACATGAAACAACATCAAAACAGAAATTTAAAGTGCCAAATCATTTATTAAAAGTTTGAATGAAATCATTTTGGCTCCAAAACTTTTTCTGACAGTGGTAAATATTGCACTATAATTATTGAGCTAAGTCACATATTCTACAAAACTCAAATGGTGGCTAAGTAAATTGCAAACAGAAAATAAAACATAAATAGAAAGAGAAAAAAAAAGCAAAGTATATAAAAAAGGAAAAGCAATGGGGTGGGAGATCCCGTGGCCTCCCGTTGGGACTCGGCCCATCCCAGCAGGCCGGCCCATGCCCCCTCCCCGGTCGCCCTCCCCTCCCTCTTGTTCCACCGACCCCGTGCGCGCGCCATGCGCGCCCCACCGCACCCGCTCGCCGGTGTCGAGGTGGATAAGGGCAACGCCTTGGGCTCCCCTTACCCTAGATCCCCCTCATCCACTCCTCCTGGACCTCCTCGTCCATTCCCCCCTTCCT
>LR738712.1:236219318-236262187 GCA_902687465.1 Secale cereale
CCCCTCGTTCCCCACCGCATCCGAGCGCCGCCATGACCTCGCCGTCGTAGAACTAGCGGCCACCGCGACCTCCTCGCCTCACCACCATGCCAGCTCGCTCTGCCTCTGTCCTCTACGTCGTGTGCAACCACCGGAGCGAGACGGGAGCCACCACAGCGAGGGGATCAAGCTCTTCCATGTCTTCGGTCGTTGGCACTTATCCGTCGATCCGCTCCGTTCTTCTGCTCCTAAACTCCCAAGGGCCATCGGCGTGCCGCTCGGTGAGCTTCTCCATCTCTTGCTCCTATCTGTTAGCCTCTTCACGTGTCGTAGCTAGCTGCCACCGCGTTCGTGCTCTGCTCGCCACCAACGGGCTTGTGGCCGACGCTGTGGTCGATGTCACCACCGCGTGAGGCCACAGTCGTGCTCCTGGTGCTCCCAGGAGCCCCACGAGCTCCCCCATGCTCCCTAGCGTAGTTTCCATCGAGGTCCCGTACGAGCTGCCACCGTAGCTTGTCAGCGGCCTCATTTCCGGTGACCTTTTAGTCCAGCACCACCACAAGTCAACACTTCCACGGTTCGAACGCAAGTTGTCGCGCGCGTTTTGGCGCTTCGTAGCACGTTTCTGACACCGGGCCGAGTCCTCCGCCGCGCCTCGAGGACGCTGGCGTCAAGCCGCCGGACGCGCTAAGCTGGCACACCTGGGGCCACCCCCTGGGTCGCTGCCAGTGGGGCCCCTGGCCCCTGACCTGGTCAATTGTGCTGACTTGGCAGCCCCCAGCCACTGACATGCGGGCCCCACCGCATAATTAGTTTAACAAATGTATTATTAATTAAAACCTAATTAGTTTCTAAATAAGAGACTGACATGTGGGGCCCAATAGCTATTTAACCTCAGTTTAGTTTTATATAAACGATGTTAATTAACGGAGGCTGACTTGTGGGCCCCACTTGTCATGTTTAACCTGGTCAATGCGGTTGTTAACCTGCTCACGTCATCCACACGTCATGCTGACGTATTATTCCATTTCTGTTAATGTAAATAATTTTAGAAAATAGTATAAACTTTAGAAATTCATAGAAATTAAACCGTTACTCGGATGAAAATGTTTTATATATGAAAATCGATCAGAAAAATCAAATGAACCCGAATACGTCGTCCGTTCATCTGTCACATGCCCCTATAATGCTGAACATGGAATCGTCCCCTCTCTTTCATTTGTCCAGAATCCGTCTAACGTCGCGAAATCAGCCTCGGATGTTTTCCCCCTCCGTCTGCAAGGTGTAGCACTACGCTAGTTCAACCCTAGCTCTGCATATCATCATGTCATGTTGAGTGATGCATCTGTTTGCATTGTATTTACTGTTTCTTCCCCCTCTTCTCTCCGATAACCCCGAGACCGATGATGCCCCCGTGATCGACTACTTCATCGACGACCGTTCCTTTGCAGCAGAGCTTCCAGGCAAGCCAACCCCCTTTGATCATTCCGATATCGCCCATTCCCTTCTCTCTTATGCTTGCATTAGAACTGCTACTGATTTTTGTATGATCCTATTCTGATGGTAGCCTGTTGTTGTTACCTGCTTTGATACCTTACATGTTTATCCTAAACTGCTTAGTATAAGTTGGTTGAGACCCATCAGAGACCCCCACTTTGTCCCGACTGCCCTGCTGTATTATCAGAAGACCCGATCAATGGGATCGAAAACCAGGCCCCGACACCGCACATCACTTTCCCTTTAATTGCTCGACACTACTGGGTTACTATCGAGTGTCGAGGGTTATACCTTATCAGCACTTCTGATGTTAACCTTGTAGGTTACTTCATCGGTTATGGTCATCTAGGGTGATTCCTCCTTCTCTACTCCCGATAACGACACTATCCTGCAACTCCTCAAGAGTGGACCTCGGGGGTGATTCCTCCTCCGTTCACCTTGACAATAACATTAGGTGGAATTCCATCGAGGGTGATTCCTTAGGGTTCCCTTTGGTGTTATACACACGGTTACTACGGTTACTATGAATTTACACTGAACCATGTTACTAAAGACGGGTTGACCCTGAGGGGTACCTGCGCGAGCTTATTTGCGAGTGACGTGGAGTAGGGTTGACCTAGAAGGTGCCTGCGAGCTAATTATGTGGCATCGCCGGGCATTCCTGGCCCTTGCCGTAAGTCCACGAGACAGGGCGATGGGGTCACATGATCGTGAGCCTTTGCTCGTTACCGCGCGCTCCCAAGACACTAATAGTTTGGATATTCGATCTGAGGGGCCTCTGGCCTGATAGCACTAACCATCACGTGGGCATAGTATGGGCGTTATGCGTCGTATGCATCAGCCGAAGCTTAATGGACGTTATGCGACTAAGCAGCGCGCGCCGGGTTGGACTGCTTAAGCACCTGCCTTTTTAGGAGGTAGCTAGGTTTGCTCACCGGCCTCCCATGCAACATGCAGGAGTTCCCGGGGCGATGGCACAAGACCCCTGGGGGCATAGGTTTAGTCCAGCGTGCTGACCTCTCTATTAAGCCTAGGTCGGGTTGTGGCATATCGTTTTGGCCAAGGTCGGGCATGACCAAGTAAAGTGTGTCCGGTCAGAGTTAAGCGGGCATGATGGGTAAGTTGGTGCACCCCTGAAGGGAAGAAAACATCTAGCGATAAAGTGTCCTACGATAACGGACACTTGGAGTTGTATCCCAATTGATACAACTAGAACTGGATGCTGAGGCATGAAATGGATGCGTGGCTCCGGGAGTCGAGAAAGGATCCCAGAGCGTTGATACAACAACATAAATATGACTTATGTTATACTACTCTACTTGCTCCTCTTGCTGGAAGACGGTGGTTTCCAGAAGATGCTAGTCTTCGATAGGACTAGCTTCCCCCCCCCCCTCTTATTCTGGCATTCTGCAGTTAGTCCATAGATACTACCCATTTCATTGACACTGATGCATATGTAGTGTATATCCTTGCTTGCGAGTACTTTGGATGAGTACTCATGGTTGATGTGCTACCCCTTTTCCCCCTTCTTTCTTCTTTCTGGTTGTTGCAACCAGATGGTGGAGTCCAGGAGCCAGATGCTACCTTTGACGACTGCTACTACCCCGAGGGAGCCTACTACTATGTGGTGGCTGCCGACGACCAGGAGTAGTTAGGAGGCTCCTAGGTTGGAGGCCTTGCCTTTTCGTTCATGTTGCTTTTATGCTAGCCTTCTTAAGGCAAACTTGTTTAACTTTTGTCTGTACTCACATATTGTTGCTTTCGTTGACTCTTGTGTATTCGAGCTTATGTATTCAAGTCCTCGAGGCCCTTGGCTTGTAATGTAAAGCTTGTATTATTTTATTTGTGTCTAGAGTTGTGTTGTGATATCTTCCCGTGAGTCCCTGATCCTGGTCGTACACATTTGCGTGTATGATTAGTGTACGGTCTAACTGGGGGCCTCACAAACACCTGCATGAGTTCAGGCATAGCCAAGAGATACCCTAGGCAAGAGCTGCTGGTCATGGTCTCATGGACGCAATTTATTTTGTTGAGTCGTTTCGACGTGGATAGCTATGTATTCACAACAATTATAGTATTGCTCTGCTAACTGCTCTGTTTCAATGTGTGTACTATGTTTTCCGTTCTAATATGTTCTGTTTCAATGTGTGTATATACGCTTTCCATTCTGTATATGTGGATGATAGCAGCTAGATTCAAATTAGTATACAACAACAGATAGAAAATTGAATTCATAATATATATATATATATATATTAATTGTTCATTAGTTCATCATAGAATATATATAATATCATCACATATTCATGATGATAGTTAACTACTAGGTGCAATGCATAAAATTGGAAACAAACAATACTAAAACTAATAATCCCTCCTGGGGCAGTATTCCGGCAGCCCCTCGCCAGCAGCTCCCTGGTGCACGGCGTCTTCCCAACGCGGAGGCAATACTCCGCCTCCTCCGCCTCGCAGCGCTTGACGTACTGATCTGCCTCTTGCTGGCGGACGAGCGCGAATGATCTTGCCATTTCGTTGGGCGCCCACCAGAGCTCCTCGTCACTGGCACGCTGGAGCTTATCGGTTCACCTCCACGCAGCGATGAGGCGCATAGCGCCTTTGACCTTCCTCGCGAAGTACCCGTCTTCGTACACCTCCTCCGCACGATGACGTGCCCGCCCCCAAAGCTCCACCGCCTCCTTTTTCCACGCGGCATCACGGGCTTCACAGGCCAGCTGGTAACTAGCTTCCTCGTCCGCCATCTCCTTCTTGAATGCCACTTGCCTGGCTTTCTCTGCCGACGGCAGAGACTTACACACACAAATATTGTACTGGCCCGAAAACCAATCCAAAGTTGGGGGGTCCAGCGGAACCTCGTCCGGCGGCACGTAGGGGTCCCTGTTGCTGCTCTCCGAGTGAGCGTCCTCGGGGGGTGGCGACTCCTCGGTCGGCATGTGGGCAGACCGGAGGCGCTATGGCAGAGATTTGAGAAAGAGAGAGAGAGAGGGTGGGCGAGGGGAGGATGTAGACAAGAATACAGGCGGGACGACCTGAGCAAGGTAGTATTTATTGGCCGCCGGAATCTAGATCGATGGGAACAGTACACACGCCGGTCGTTGGAATTTACGAGTACTTTAGTTTGAATTACACACGATTCCCGCATTAAAATCTGTGTGTGAACTTAATAGTTGACGGTTTCCAATACAGAACCGTGTCTGATTAATAACCCCCGCCATTCACCTTCCAAACATCGAGGCACGAAATAGAGTGACAACCATGTGGGGGGCGGTTGTCTCGCCAGATCTTTATGTTTTATTTTTTTAGCACCATATATTGACATCGTCTGGTGATTTTTTAACTCGCAAAAAAGTACACAAAAATATGATTTTTCAAACAGTTATGGTTAGCCGTTGCATGTAGATGTAGTTCAAATTTGAATTAGGGTCTTTAAATGGCTAGAAAATCACTTAAACGGCTTTAAAACATCAAATGACCCCTAGAATTTTCCAATTTTTCACATGACAATTTTAGTAGTGCAGGTTAAACATAGAAAAAATTAAAGGACATAAGAGGAGCTATCTCCCGTTCGTCATCAAACATGCATTGTTCCCTCTCGGAACCACGAGCCTTCTAGTGAGTTGCTCCAGTTTGTGAGGGGTGTGTGTCCAAACTTTCGTCAAACAGGCTAATTTTTTTACCACATCATCTTAGTGGCGTGACATTACATCAAGCAACGTTTCATGTTTTTCTGACCATTTTTTAATTTTTTGGAATAAAATTCCATGGTACTTCATGCATGTACATGTGTCCATGCCGTGAGACCAATATGTTTAAAAATTCCTTCTAATTAACTGCACATGGAATTAACTCGCACACAAGTATATAAATATGATTTTTCAAACCGTTATGGTTAGCTGTTGCATGTAGACATAGTTCAAATTTGAATTACGATCATTAAATGGCTAGAAAATCACTTAAATGTCTTTAAAAGGCCAAATGGCCCCTGAAATTTTCCAATTTTTCACATCAAAGTTGTATTAGTGCACATTAAACGTAGAAAAAAATTAAAGGTCGTACGGGGAAGCTATCTCTCGTTCGTCATCAAACATGCATTGTTCCCTCTTGGAACCACGAGCCTTCAAGTGAGTTGCTCCGGTTTGTGAGGGGTTTGTGTCCAAACTTTCGTCAAAGAGGCCATTTCGTACCACATTTTCTGCTGGCATGACATTACATCAAGCAAGGTTTCATGTCTTTCTGATCATTTTTTTAATTTTTTGGAAATTAAAATGCCATGGCACTCCATGCATGTACATGTGTCCATGCCGTGAGACCAATATGTTTGAAAATTCCTTCTAATTTACTGCACATGGAATTAACTCGTACACAAGTACACAAATATGATTTTTCAAACTATTATGGTTCGCCGTTCCATGTAGATGTAGTTCAAATTTGAATTACAGTCATTAAATGGCTATAAAATCACTTAAATGTTTTTAAAAGGTCAAATGAACCATGAAATTTTCCAAATTTTCACATGACAGTTGTATTAGTGCACGTTAAACGTAGAAAAAAATTGAAGGCCGTAAGGGGAAGCTACCTCCCGTTCGTCATCAAACATGCACTGTTCCCTCTCGGAACCAGGAGCCTTCTAGTGAGTTGCTCCGGTTTGTGAGGGGTGTGTGTCCAAACTTTCGTCAAACAGGCTAATTTTTTACCACATCATCTTGGTGGCATGACATTACATCAAGCAAGGTTTCATGTTTCTCAGATCATTTTTTAAATTTTTTGGAATTAAAATGCCATGGCACTCCATGCATGTACATGTGTTCATGCCGTGAGACCAATATGTTTGAAAATTCCTTCTAATTTATTCCACACGGAATTAATTTGTACATAAGTACACAAATATGATTTTTCAGACCGTTATGGTTAGCCATTGCATGTAGAGGTAGTTCAAATTTGAATTAAGGTCATTAAATGGCTAGAAAATTACTTAAATGTATTTAAAGGTCAAATGACCCCTGACATTTTCCAAATTTTCACATGACAGTTGTATTAGTGCATGTTAAACGTACAAAAAATATTGAATACTGTAAGGGGAAGGTATCTCCCATTCGTCATCAAACATGCATTGTTCCCTCTCGGGACCACGAGCCTTCTAGTGAGGTGCTCTGGTTTGTGAGGGGTGTGTGTCCAAACTTTCATCAAACAGGCCAATTTTTTTACCACATCATCTTCGTGGCATGACATTACATCAAGCAAGGTTTCATATTTTTTAGATCATTTATTTATATTTTGGAATTAAAATGCCACGGCTCTCCATTCATGTACGTGTGTCCACGTTGTAAGACCAATATGTTTGAAAAATCCTTCTAATTTACTGCACATGGAATTAACTCGCACACCAGTATACAAATATGATTTTTCAAACCGTTATGGTTAGCTGTTGCATTTAGATGTAGTTCAAATTAGAATTACGGTCATTAAATGGCCAAAAAATTACTTAAATGTCTTTAAAACGTCAAATGACCCCTGGAATTTTTCCAATTTTCGCATGACAGTTGTATTAGTGCACGTTAAACGTAGAAAAAATTGAAGGCCGTACGGGGAAGCTATCTCCCATTCGTTATCAAACATGCATTGTTCCCTCTCGGTACCACGAGCCTTCAAGTGAGTAGCTCCGGTTTGTGAGGGGTGTGTGTCCAAACTTTCATCAAACGTGCCATGTTTTTACCACATCATCTTGGTGGCATGACATTACATCAAGCCAGGTTTCATGTTTTGCTGATCATTTTTTAATTTTCTGGAATTAAAATGCCATGGCACTCCATGCATGTACATGTGTCCATGCCCTGAGACCAATATGTTTGAAAATTCCTTCTAATCACATGGAATTAACTCGCACACAAGTACACAAATATGATTCTTCAAACCGTTATGGTTAGCCATTCCATGTAGATGTAGTTCAAATTTAAATTGCGGTCACTAAATGGCTAGAAAATAGCTTAAATGTCTTTAAAAGGTCAAATGACCCCTGAAATTTTCTAAATTTTCACATGACAGTTGTATTAGTGCACGTTAAACGTAGAAAAAATTCTAAGGCCGTAAGTGGAAGCTATGTCCCGTTCGTCATCAAACATGCATTGTTCCCTCTCGGAACCACGAGCCTTCTAGTGAGTTCCTCCGATTTGTGAGGGGTGTGTGTCCAAACTTTTGTCAAACAGGCCAATTTTTTTACCACGTCATCTTGGTGGCATGACATTACATCAAGCAAGATTTATGTTTTTCGGATCATTTTTTAGTTTTCTGGAATTAAAATGCCATGGCACTCCATGCATGTACATGTGTCCATGTCGTGAGTCCAATATATTTGAAAATTCCTTCTAATTTACTCCACATAGAATTAACTCACACACTAGTACACAAATATGATTTTTCGAACCGTTATGGTTAGCTGTTGCATGTAGATGTAGTTCAAATTTGAATTATGGTCATTAAATTGCTAGAAAATCACCAAACTGTTTTTAAAAGGTCAAATGACCCCTGAAAATTTCCAAATTTTCACATGACAGATGTATTAGTGCACGTTAAACGTAAAAAAAATTGAAGGCCGTAAGGGGAAGCTATCTCCCGATCGTCATCAAACATGCATAGTTGCCTCTCGGAACCACAAGCCTTCTAGTGAGTTGCTCCGGTTTGTGAGGGGTGTGTGTCCAAACTTTCATCAAGCAAGCCAATTGTTTTACCATATCATATTTGTGACATGACATTACATCAGGCAAGATTTCATGTTTTTCAGATCATTTTTTAATTTTTTGGAATTAAAATGCCATGGCACTCCATGCATGTACATCTGTTCATGCCGTGAGACCAATATGTTTGAAAATTCCTTCTAATTTACTGCACATGGAATTAACTCGCAAACCAGTATACAAATATGATTTTTTTTTCAAACCGTTATGGTTAGCCGTTGCATTTAGATGTAGTTCAAATTAGAATTACGGTCATTAAATGGCTAAAAATCACTTAAATGTCTTTAAAAGGTCAAATGACCCCTGGAATTTTTCCAATTTTCGCATGACAGTTGTATTAGTGCACGTTAAACGTAGAAACGAATTGAAGGTCGTACGGGGAAGCTATCTCCCATTCGTTAACAAACATGCATTGTTCCCTCTCGGAACCACGAGCCTTCAAGTGAGTTGCTCCGGTTTTTAAGGGGTGTGTGTCCAAACTTTCTTCAAACGTGCCATGTTTTTACCACATCATCTTGGTGGCATGACATTACATCAAGCAAGGTTTCATGTTTTTCTGATCATTTTTAATTTTTTGGAATTAAAATGCCATGGCACTCCATGCATGTACATGTGTCCATGCCCTAAGACCAATATGTTTGAAAATTCCTTCTAATCACAAGGAATTAACTCGCACACAAGTACACAAATATGATTTTTTTTCAAACCGTTATGGTTAGCCATTCCATGTAGATGTTGTTCAAATTTGAATTACGGTCATTAAATGGCTAGAAAATAGCTTAAGTGTCTTTAAAAGGTCAAATGACCCCTGAAATTTTCTAAATTTTCACATGACAGTTGTATTAGTGCATGTTAAACATAGAAAAAATTCGAAGGCCGTAAGGGGAAGCTATGTCCCGTTCGTCATCAAACATGCATTGTTCCCTCTCGGAACCACGAGCCTTCTAGTGAGTTGCTCCGGTTTGTGAGGGGTGTGTGTCCAAACTTTTGTGAAACAGGCCAAAAAAATTTCCACATCATCTTGGTGGCATGACATTACATCAAGCAAGATTTCATGTTTTTCGAATCATTTTTTAATTTTTTGGAATTAAAGTGCCATGGCACTTCATGCATGTACATGTTTCCATGTCGTGAGACCAATATGTTTTAAAATTACTTCTAATTTACTCCACATAGAATTAACTCGCACACAAGTACACAAATATGATTTTTCGAACCGTTATGGTTAGCTGTTGCATGTAGATGTAGTTCAAATTTGAATTACGGTCATTAAATGGCTAGAAAATCACTTAACTGTTTTTAAAAGGTCAAATGACCCCTGAATTTTTCCAAATTTTCACATGACAGATGTATTAGTGCACGTTAATCGTAAAAAAATTGAAGGCCGTAAGGGGAAGTTATCTCCCGATCGTCATCAAACATGCATTGTTCCCTCTCGGAACCACGAGCCTTCGAGTGAGTTGCTCCGGTTTGTGAGGGGTGTGTGTCCGAACTTTCTTCAAGCAAGCCAATTGTTTTACCACATCATATTGGTGGCATGACATTACATCAGGCAAGATTTCATGTGTCACATCCCTAGCTTCTGTTACTACCAAGTGCTAGCATCTGGTGTTGCATCATGTTTACTTTTCTCTTAAACTTGAAATGGGGTTGTCCAAACCATAGCACCAGATGAATCCAACTAGGTTCAAATTAAAATATTTTTCAATGAATCCAAAATGCCTTTGAAAATGTTCATGATTTTTGATAAAGGTGAAAACCTCTGCCAAAAATGATGCAACTATTTTTAGGCCATTCTGGATTTTTGAATTAATGTATATTGTATTTGGATTGGAGCAAATAAAATCTACAAATTATTCTATAGCTCCAAGTGTTTTGAAAATTATTGTGGGTCTCTGGAATAACCCAGTCAACATCCACAATAATTTTCAGAATCTATAAAAATGGTTTAGTGCCTAAACTAAATCAAAACACAGAAAACAAAATAGAAAAGGAAACAGAAAAGTTTTAGAAAAGCAGAGAGAGAGAAGGAGCTACCTGGCCTTACCCTGCAGAAGCAGCCCAGCCCACCATAGGCATACCTGTCTTCAACCTCTGCCTACTGGCAGAGGCAGGACCGAGCACGGCGCTCGCGCGCGCCGGCACGCAGCTGTTTGCCTGGCCCTCCCCTGGCCAGCGCGATGCCGTAAACGACCTGGGGCAGACGTCTCGAACCCCCCTGACCTCTCCCTCGCCCCCTTGCTCCCTCCCTCGTCTCTCTAGAGCCAGGGCCGACGAGCCCGTGAGCACGCCACCGCCGTAGCTATGTCCACCGCCACCCCCTCGCCTCTCCGACGTGCCCCCGAGCTCCGCCGTGCCTCCCTTATTCTCTCCGTCGACCCATGCGACCGCGGGAGCCCTACAGCATCGTCCCCGACCTCTTCTTCCTCTTTCGGCTACCGAGATCGCCGGCGACCATGCGCCGTCCCTGATGCGTCCCCCAGCTTGCTGAGCTCCGCCGCGACTCCGCTGTGAGCACCTCGTCATTTCCCCTCTCCTATCTTCCTCGTTTGCGTGCCGTAGCCACACTAACCACCGGACCCGAGAGCTCACCGCCGCCGTGGTTCTTCACCGCCGCGGCCAGGGCCACCCCAGCTCACAGCTGAGCGCGTCACCGTCTTCGCTGAACTCCCAGGAGCACGCAGCAGCCACTAGCTCCTCCTCTTGTGCACTGTAGCCTTGTTTCCATCAACGTCCGAACACCGGTCGCCGCCACGAGCTCAACTCCGGGGAGCCTGCTCCACCCCAGCTCCTCCCGCTTGCACCATTCGATGCGGACGAGTCTACTCGTTCCGTAGATGGCCTCGGCCTTCTATTTTTTCGCCGTGGGACGAAACCCGAGCCCTCCGCCGTGTCTGTCGCCGCCGGCGACGAGCCGCCGGCGTTTTTGACCTTTTTGACCGGTGGGTTGACCACCCCGGGTCACTAACGTATGGGCCCCACGCCCTTAGTCAACCACTAACTCGCTGACAAGTGGAGCCCGCCCTGTTAATTAACCTAGGTTAGTACTAATTTTTTTGGTTAATTAGTTAGTCACTGACATGTGGGCCCTGCCCTGTCTAATTATAGTTTAGGATTTAGTTAGTGCTAATTAACCCTGTTAATTAGCAGAGCCACTGACGTGTGGACCCCGCACGTCATGTTTGACCCTGGCCGACCCTGTTGACTAGGTGACGTCAGAGTGACATAGTGCTGATGTCATAAATGCTTTTCTGGGATTTTAAATAAATCAGAAATGATTTATTTATTTTCAGAAAATAGCCAAAACTTTTAAAAATCACAGAAATTAATCTATAACTCAGATGAAAATAATTTATATATGAAAAATGATCAGAAAAATTCAAGGAATCTGTTTATGGCATTTTCATGCATGTTTGAACAAGTTAAACCTGCTGATCAGGTCAAATCAATTAAATGGCATTTAAATAGTCACATATGGAGTTTGAATTTGAACCTTTGGTTCAAACCAACTTCATTTAATATGGTTGCTAGTTGCATTAGCTCAATCAACAGCATATTGCCATGTCATGATCATGCATCATATTGTCGCATTGCATTGATTGTGTTCTTTCTCTGTTGCCGGTGTTTGTCCCCTCTCAGTAGACGCTGTTCCGACGATGTGATCGATGACAGCGATGAAGACCCAATGTTATCTTCAGAAGTGCCAGGCAAGCAAAACCCCATTGAGCATTCCGATACAATCCTACTCTCTCGCTCTTGCTCTCTTTACTGCATTAGGACAACAACGCTTCAACTGTTACATGCTGCGGTAGTTGAACCCCTTTCCACTACATGACCTGTCATTGCCACAGTAAATAGTTGAAACCCACTAGTATGAGTAGGAGTTGTTTGAGCCATGTTGTGCCTACTCATTCATGCTTTCTGGTTATACCTGCTATTGCTTAGAGTTGTGTCAGGTCTGATTCATCGGGGATGAATTGGAATGTGATGAACATGTCCTACTTTGTGTGAGCTAAGTGTGTGAACATGATTTGGTAAAGGTAGCGATGAGAGGCCATGTAGGAGTACATGGTGGGTTGTCTCATTGAAACCGTCCTCACGAACTGAGTTCTGTGTTGGTTGATCCATGAACAGCTACTACCACACGTTGGGCCCTGAAATATGACCCCGCTCGACTTATTGACTGCCCTTGTTCTCTGTCCAGGAGTTGCAATTAGTTTCTGGTGTTTGTAGTTTACTGGAGGTCGTGCGCAGCGCTGACCCTCGGGGTGGGCTGTGACGCGGCAGGTACGTGGCACGGTGTACCGGTCGCCCGTTTGGTCGCCCGTTTGGTGACGCGGGAACCCTGTACACATCGTTTGGGGCCGTGAGCGACACCCCGGCCGGATCTCCCCACGGATGGAACCCAAATAGGCGATAAACCTGGACGAGAGACTTGAGTGGTTGGTTAGGTCGTGGTCTACACCCACGCCGGCTTTCGCTTGAAGTCTGCCGAGCACATGTCGTGCGCAGACGCTAAGTGGTGGAAACATGTGTGAAGAAGTACACCCCTGCAGGGTTATATATGATCTATTCGAATAGCTGTGTCCGCGGTAATGGACTTCTGGATTGCCTATAATAGTTCATAGACAAGTGAAAGTGGATACTCTAAAACGCGCAAGATAAGTGTGAGTGCTATTGATGGCCTTCTCGTAGGGAGACGGGAGTGGATCCATAGTGGTGTATTGATTGGTGAATATGTGGACTTGTGTGCGCCACCTCAAAAGTGTTACTTGCAGTCGTAGTTCAGGATAGCCACCGAGTCAAAGCTGGCTTGCTGCAGTCAAACTCCACCACCCCTTTGTTTATACTGATGCATATGTAGCTAGTTCTGATGTAAGTCTTGCTGAGTACCTTTGTACTCACGTTTGCTTAATCTATGTTTTTGCAGAGAGACTTCAGTCTCGCTAGTGATTCCGCGTGGACTTCGACGTTTAGCTTGTTACCTCAGCTACGATCTTGTACCCTTGGGAGGGTCTTGTAGATAGTCAGGCTCCTCAGCCTTTTTCATTTGTAGTTGTCTGTACTCAGACATGTTTTGCTTCCGTTGCATGTATGCTCTGTATGTTGGGTCATGTGACCTCTGTTTGTAATAAATGCTATGATGGCTCTTCTAGGCCTTTATCTATATGAGTTGTTGAGTTATGTTGTAATGCCATGTTGTACATCACATACTTGCATGTTATGCGTACGTGTAATGTGTATTGCTATGTGTGGGATCCGACACCTAGTTGCTTACCTTTGCTAGCCTATCTTAAAGGGAAATGTCTCCTAGTTCTTCCATCGAGCCTTGGTAGCTTGCTACTGCTCCGAAACACTTAGGTTGGCCGGCATGTGTCCTTCTTCGTTCATGTGTCTGTCCCTTAGGGGAAATGTCACGCCTTGTAGCTAGCTACGACTTGGGTTCATACATTGATGACCGACACGTTCATTGTTGGGTCATGTATTCATGTCTCTGTAATTGAGTGCCACTTTTGGTTTGTAACTAGTCATGTCGGCCCGGGTTCTCTATCATATGGATACTAGCGACACTATCATATACGTGTTCCAAAATGCGCAAACGGTCCCAGACCAGGTAAGGTGGTACCCGTGGGGATACCGTGCGTGAGGCCGCAAAGTGATATGATGTGTTACAGGCTAGACCTGTGTGACTTAGGATCGGGGCCCTGACATCATGTTTTTCAGATCATTTTTTTATTTTTTGGAATTAAAATGCCATGGCACTCCATGCATGTACATCTGTCCATGCCGTGGGACCAATATGTTTGAAAATTCCTTCTAATTTACTCCACATAGAATTAACTCACACACAAGTACACAAATATGATTTTTCAAACCGTTATGGTTAGGCGTTGCATGTAGATGTAGTTCAAATTTGAATTACGGTCATTAAATGGCTAGAAAATCACTTAAATGTTTTTAAAAGGTTAAATGACCCCTGAAATTTTCCTTTTCACATGACAATTGTTGTAGTGCACGTTAAACGTAGAAAAAATTTGAAGGCCATAAGAGGAAGCTATCTCCCGTTCATCATAAAACATGCATTGTTCCCTCTCGGAACCACGAGCCTTCAAGTGAGTTGCTCCGGTTTGTGAGGGGTGTGTGTCCAAACTTTCGTCAAAGAGGCCATTTGTTACCACATCATCTTGGTGGCATGACATTACATCAAGCAAGGTTTCATGTTTTTCTAATCATTTTTTTAAATTTTTTGGAAATTAAAAGGCTATGGCACTCCATGCATGTACATGTGTCCATGCTGTGAGACCAATATGTTTGAAAATTGCTTCTAAATTACTGCACATGGAATTAACTCGCCCACAAGTACACAAATATGATTTTTCAAACTGTTATGGTTAGCCGTACCATGTAGATGTAGTTCAAATTTGAATTACGATCATTAAATGGCTATAAAATCACTTAAATGTTTTTAAAAGGTCAAATGACCCCTTAAATTTTCCAAATTTTCACATGATAGTTGTATTAGTGCACGTTAAACGTAGAAACAATTTAAAGGCCGTAAGGGGAAGCTATCTCATGTTCGTCATCAAACATGCATTGTTCCCTCTTGGAACCACGAGCCTTCTAGTGAGTTGCTCCGGTTTGTGAGGGGTGCGCGACCAAACTTTCGTCAAACAGGCCAAATTTTTTATCACATCATATTGGTGGCATGACATTACATCAAGTAAGGTTTCATGTTTTCAGATCATTTTTTTAATTTTTTGGAATTAAAATGCCATGACACTCCATGCATGTACATGTGTCCCTGCCGTGAGACCAATATGTTTGAAAATTCCTTCTAATTTACTCCACAAGGAATTAATTCACACTCAAGTACACAAATATGATTTTTCAAACCATTATGGTTAGCCGTTGCATGTAGAGGTAGTTCAAATTTGAATTACGATCATTAAATGGCTAGAAATTCACTTAAATCAATTTAAAGGTGAAATGACCCCTGAAATTTTCCAAATTTTCACATGACAGTTGTATTACTGCATGTTAAACGTAGAAAAAAATTGAAGACCGTAAGGGGAAGCTATCTCCCTTTCGTCATCAAACATTCATTGTTCCCTCTCGGGACCACGAGCCTTCAAGTGAGTTGCTCTAGTTTGTGAGGGGTGTGTGTCCAAACTTTCGTCAAACTAGCCAATTTTTTTACCACGTCATCTTGGTGGCATGACATTACATCAAGCAAGGTTTCATGTTTTTTAGATCATTTCTTTCTTTTTTGGAATTAAAATGCCACGGGTCTCCATTCATCTTCATATGTCCATGCCGTGAGACCAATATGTTTGAAAATTCCTTCTAATTTACTGCACATGGAATTAACTAGCACACAAGTACACAAATGTGATTTTTCAAACCGTTTTGGTTAGCCGTTGCATTTAGATGTAGTTCAAATTAGAATTATGTTCATTAAATGGCTAGAAAGTCACATAAATGTTTTTAAAATGTCAAATGACCCCTGGAATTTTTCCAATTTTTGCATGATAGTTGTATTAGTGCACGTCAAATGTAGAAAAAATATTGAAGGCCGTATGGGGAAGCTATCTCCCATTCATCATCAAACATGCAATGTTCCCTCTCGGAACCACGAGCCTTCAAGTGAGTTGCTCCGGTTTGTGCAGGGTGTGTGTCCAAACTTTCGTCAAACATGCCTTTTTTTACCAGATCATCTTGGTGGCATCACATTACATCAAGCAAGGTTTCATGTTTTTCTGATCATTTTTTATTTTCTGGAATTAACATGTCATGTCACTCCATGCATGTACTTGTGTCCATGCCGTGAGACCAATATGTTTGAAAATTTCTTCTAATCACATGGAATTAACTCGCACACATGTACACAAATATGATTTTTCAAACCGTTATGGTTAGCCGTTGCATGTAGATGTAGTTCAAATTTTAATTACGGTCATTAAATGGCTACAAAATCACTTAAATGTCTTTAAAAGGTCAAATGACCTAGAAATTTTTCTAAATTTTCACATGACAGTTGTATTAATGCACGTTAAACGTAGAAAAAAAATTGAAAGCCGTAAGGGGAAGCTATGTCCCGTTCGTCAATAAACATGCATTGTTCTCTCTCAGAACCATGAGCCTTCTAGTGAGTTGCTCCGGTTTGTGAGGAGTGTGTGTCCAAACTTTCATCAAACAGGCCAAAAAATGTACCACATCATCTTAGTGGCATGACATTACATCAAGCAAGATTTCATGTTTTTCAAATCATTTTTCATTTTTTTTTGGAATTAAAATGCCATGGCACTCCATGCATGTACATGTGTCCATGCCGTCAGACCAATATGTTTGAAAATTCCTTCTAATTTACTCCACATAGAATTATCTCGCACACAAGTACACAAATATGATTTTTCAAACCGTTATGGTTAGCCGTTGCATGTAGATGTAATTCAAATTTGAATTACGGTTATTAAATGGCTAGAAAATCACTTAAATGCTTTTAAAAGGTCAAATGACCCCTAAAATTTTCCAAATTTTCACATGATAGTTGTATTAGTGCACGTTAAACGTAGAAACAATTTGAAGGCCGTAAGGGGAAGCTATGTCCCGTTCGTTAACAAACATGCATTGTTCCCTCCCAGAACCATGCGCCTTCTAGTGAGTTGCTCCGATTGTGAGGGGTGTGTGTCCAAACTTTTATCAAATATGCCAAATTGTTTTACCACATCATCTTGGTGGCATGACATTACATCAAGCAAGATTTCATGTTTTTCAGATCATTTTTTTTTGGAATTAAAATGCCATGGCACTCCATGCATGTACATGTGTCCATGCCGTGAGACCAATATGTTTGAAAATTCCTTCTAATTTACTCCACATAGAATTAACTCGCACACTAGTACACAAATATGATTTTTCAAACCGTTATGGTTAGCCGTTGCATGTAGATGTAGTTCAAATTTGAATTACGGTCATTAAATGGCTAGAAGATCACTTAAATGTTTTTAGAAGGTCAAATGACCCCTAAAATTTTCCAAATTTTCACATGATAGTTGTATTGGTGCACGTTAAATGTAGAAAAAAATTGAAGGTCGTAAGGGGAAGCTATCTCCCGATCGTCATCAAACATGCATTGTTCCCTCTCGGAACCACGAGCCTTCTAGTGAGTTGCTCCGGTTTGTGAGGGGTGTGTGTCCAAACTTTCGTCAAACAGGTCAATTGTTTTACCACATCATCTTAGTGGCATGATGTTACATCAAGCAAGGTTTCATGTTTTTTGATCCTTTCTAAACAAATTGGTATTAAAATGCCATGGCACTCCATGCTTAGTTGTGTCATAGCCATTCGACCAATATGTTTGAAAATTCCTTCCTATTTACTGCATATGGAATTAAAATGCATACAAGTATAAAAAATATGACTTCTCAAACCGTTATGGTAAGTTGTTGCATGTACATGTAGTTCAAATTGGAATTACGGTCATTAAATGGCTAGAAAATCGCTTAAATGTATTAAAAGGTCAAATGACCCTTGAATTTTCCAAAATTTGACATGACAGTTGTATTAGTACTTCAAATTTTCTCGTACATTGAAAACACCATCCTTCCACTTTACTCCAAATTCGTCTTTCACAGCTAATAAAAAATAACCACAACATCACACATAGTCCTTTTGTAGGAACCGTTTGCGAAGAAAATTGATGGCTCTATTTAAGTCTACCTCCTTAAGCTTCGCCGACTCATCTGCTCCAGTGCCGGCAATCCCCGAATG
Organism: Secale cereale; assembly: GCA_902687465.1. Lineage (NCBI taxonomy): Eukaryota > Viridiplantae > Streptophyta > Magnoliopsida > Poales > Poaceae > Secale > Secale cereale. The sequence goes on from LR738712.1 coordinate 236,237,315, forward strand.
CACGAATCCCGATCCCCATTCCGGCACCCCTTCTTTCAAATATGACGTTGTGGAAACGCTTCGTGAAGGCTCGTACGACGGTCGCGTCCTCCCCGAGCGCTGCCGCCTGCGCCGAGAGCGCGGTCGCCTATGTCCGGAGTGCCGCCGCACCCGCATTGAGCGCGGCCGCATCCGCCGAGAGGGCGTCTGCGGCAGCCGACAGGTCAGCTACAAATGCTGAGAGCGCTCGAGTTGTTGTCCATGCCACCGATGCCGCCCTGGCCCGGGTCGAGGCCATACACGCCAAGATCGAGGATGCACACGCCAAGATATTCCAGGCCACCTCGAAATCCAGCATGCAACCCACGTCCGAAAGGGCGGAGGTGGCCATGGAGCACCTTCTTCCTCATGAGATCGTCGAGCGGGAGTTAGAGATGCAGGAGGCGGTGGAGATCAAGGAGCGCCGGGAGGAGGAGTTGCGCGTGGCCGAGGTCGAGGTAGAGAAGAGTCTGTCCGTCGAGGAATCAGCGGTAGAGTACCAACGCGAGCTCTGGCGCAGCCACTACTACGTGTACTACAACCTTGAGGGTGGCGCCGAGGACGAGGACGATGAGGCGGTCGACTTTAGCAGGGGGACGCGGAGTCCACCAACGGCGACATGTTGCCAGGACAAGTCATCGATGTCTCATCTCACACCGGCGATGCATAGGCTGGCGTGGTGGCAGATTTGTTAAAATTATACGTACTTAAGCTTTGTTTTTAATGTTGGTCTTTTGTTAGAGCAATGTTTAGGTCAACTGGCTCTGTTTAATTACTAAAATTGCTCAATTCAGTAAGTGTGGTCTGTGTGCTGTATGCTCTTTTGTGTGCCCAAATTAGCAAGCGATGTTAAATTATGCAATGACGTACATGGGGAAATTTCCACCAAAATTTGAATTATCAAACTCATCCCATGCGCGTAAAGCATAAGAATCATTTGCGATGCACACAATAGTTCAAAGTGAATGGTGTCCGGCGGCACCCCGCGCAAAGTTTCCCGCCACATTTCAATTTTTTTGGCCTACCGCCGAAATAACTACCCCTTCCCCACCCCCTTTTTGCCCTGACCACAAGTCACATTTCCCATGTTTTCTCCTCCTTCCTTCCTTCCTAAGCTATAGACGCTTCCTCGCTTGCTTCCTCGCTCTCGCCGTCTCGCATCCTACTGCTGGGGTCACCATGGTCTTCTTCAAAGACCTCTCCAGCGGTTCCTCCTCCGACGATAACTCCTTCACCACCCGAGTATGTCTCTCTTCTCTCTCTTGGGCTATGACTTGGAATGAAGGATTTTTACCCGACGGTCGATTTGAGTCATTTCTTCCTCTTTTAGCTCCCTATGACCATCAGTTGCAACGAAAGGAGCAGGGTGGTTGAAGATCTGTCTACTCGTTGTCACCGTCAATCTCCATGTGTGAAGCTAGTTGCGTTTGAATCCGTGGACAGTGGGAGGAAGTTTCTGTCATGTACAGAGAAGGTTAGACCCTCTTTCATTGTTACAAATCATTTGTTAGATGTGATTCAGCCACTGTCACGGTCCCAACCCATTCATACCACACCTTCAACCAAATGCATCCTAAGACAGTGTCATAGTTTGTACCAAGTACCTAAAATTGTTGTCATCTCATCAGCGATGCCATTAGAAAATTATTTGGCACCGCTTCAGCAGTTTGTGCAACCAACTTTGGTCCACACATCTGAGCAGCCAAGCAGTAAAATACTAAATCTGAATGGCACGAAGGAACTGGGCATCAGAGCAACTAGGTGCTCCGATGTCCGGGTCCCTGATTTTTTTTCGCTGCATCGGCTCACTAGTGCAGGGCATCGGTGCGAGATGTGGCAACAATTGTCTTTACGCCGGTTTTGCCAACATAGTGGACGGCCTTAGTGCTATTAGTTCTATGTTACTAAGTTTGTGCATGTACACACCTGTTAGTATCAATTTGTTGTCATCCAAACACTGTCACTATGTTATGTCGGTGTTGTTGATGAAGGTTGACGGCGGCAGCAGAGCTCAAAAGGCAGCAACCAGGGCAAGGAAGATGAAGAGGAATAGGGGTAAAAGGTGAAAAAGACCCCCTACCTATTTATAAGGGGAAAGGCAAACGGTAAAATGGCAGGCGCGGAAATCGAGGAGGCAAAATCATTATCTTAACAACAGAAGTGTCTAGATTCTTGGAGTGATCAGTTAATACAAAGATCCGTTATGACGTCCTCATATTCCTTTAAAGTTAATAAATGTGACGTCATCTTTCGTCATGGCGGGTTACCAAACTTTATTTAGGTAAAATGGTGAAAGGATACAGAAGGCTAGCCAATCAAAGGATGAAGATTGACATGAACAAGTTCAAATCAACCTAGGGCCTAATGTTGGGGATATAATCCCGTGGTATGACCCGCCCAGGAGGGGCCGAGTTGTACTATTGGCGATTCAACATAGAAGGACCAAGAAGGCCTAATGAGAAGACCAGGAGACGGCTTACGAGCAGGCTCATTGGAAGCCATAACCCGGAGGCGACTCAAGACCCGAAGGTGTAAGTCGCCAGATGGTAACTTTCCTACCAAGGCAAGGCGACTTAGAGCTAGAGTCGGTTACGTTGTATAACCCAACCTGAACTTATGTAAGCCATCGGGCCTCGACTAGTGTATATAAAGGAGAGACCCGGCGGCGGCTTAGGCCAAGAAAAAACTGATCGATAGCTAGGTAAAGCGGACTTGCTCCCTTGTAATCGAGAGACTAGCAATATAGCAACAAGCAGAAGTAGACTTTTACCTCATTGGTGATGGGATGAACCTGGATAAACTCGTGTCTCTTGTCCCGCTCAACCCCTTCAAGCTAACCACAATGACCATGGCCTCACACCTAAGTCTTTTCACAAAGGTATCTGCCGTGAAAAAACCACGACACCAAGCCTTATCCTTCACTTATAGGTGGGGTCATACACATAATACACGTATAAATATTTTCGAAACCACATTTTTGAAATTATAGTTATCCCTCCATTGCAAAATAAACGTCTCAATTTTGTACTAGTCATAGTATAAATTTGTACTAAACTCAAGACACTTATTTTAGGACGGAGAGAGTACGGCGCAAGTTTTAGACTTCAAATCATATTAAGGACAGTAAAACCGAGCCTAATTCGAGGCCTCTCACACATCCAAGCTTTCTACCATCAGATTTCATGTCTTGATCATAGTTGGCCGTCTGATACATCTCCTTTCGCACGTGGGCTTCTCCTCACCTCCTCTCGCGTGTGGGTTGCTGATGGGCCAACTGTCCTGGGCAGCTGCTCCATAAACCAAATCAAGGCTCTCTCATTCTTTTACATGACTAGACATCTGATTCTGGATGGACGGCGATCGTTCGTTTCCTCCCGTCCACCCTGACCACTCATCCCTCTCGTTCAATTCCCACCTCGTCTCTCCTCTCTCTCTCTCTCTCTCGCCCATGACACAGGCGACGGCGCCACCATCCTTGTGGCGCGGTCAGACAAGGAACGCGCAAGGTGCGTGAGGGGATATGTGTTCGCACACGAACATGTCACAGTGTACCACCAACGCCGAGGGTGATGCACCGCAGCTCACGTCGAAGGAGACCCGTCCGGAAGCGCGGTACGCAAGCAATCCAGTGGGCGCTTTTGTAGACCCGAAACCCCGGGGTCCCAGAAGAGATCATGTCTGGACGCACGGAGGCTATGGGCTGCCCTAGGTCATCCTGACCGCCCCTAGGGCCTCGAGGTTCGCCGCCCTGCAACAAGAAGAACGAATGAAGAACGAGGAAGAAGAAGAACTAGAGTTAAGGAGAAAAGATAAAAGATAAAAAGTGATAGATGAATTGATCGATTGTGTGTTGTTTAATCGGTCGTCACCCCTTAGGTATATAAGAGGCGGTTGGACATTCCGTGCAAGAAAAAGGCTTGGATTCACGTCCAAAACCCTAGCCAAATTCGGATTGGTTTTGTCTGAACTTTCCAAAACTGTTCGGTTTAAACTGGCTGCACCTTGCGGGTAATTCTTGAGGTGGTAAACGACCTCGGATAGAGAAGAGAACAAAAGCAATCTTGATTGCTTCGACGAGATGAACAACTTTAATGTTGAATGTTTTTTAATTTGAAGCCATCTTCTAGGCCAAAACTTTCACGCAAAACACATGTTCGCTCGCGCTACCTATCAGACATAGGTCCGGTGGGGCGCGCCACATCTCGTCTCATGACAGGGCTGCACTTCGATAGCTCTAACTTTTCCATACGAACTCGGATTGGGATGATTTTTATATCAAAATCGACCGTTTCGACGAGACGAAGACAAGAATGTATTTCCATATGAGTCCGTCTTGGGGGCATAATCAGACGATTAGTGTTCTGAATACAAATTCTCAGTATTTCGAACACAACTTCGGCCTTCGAGATGATGGCGATGGCCCAAACTTCAAAGGTGTTCATATGGACAATACGAAAATATCTTATGTAGATCACTTCTCCATTTGAGGTCATATTAATTAAGTTATTGACTATGCCAAAATGTGGTGTCAACACATGCCCCCTGTTTTTCGGCAAAACTTGGATGCCGAAAAATAATTTGCACATAGCTTGTTCTAAGGACGATGTCAACACTCCATCGGCCATTTTGCCTGTTTTTAGGACGATAAGTATATATAGACCATTGCTTGTTTGAACATCTTGATGCAAACTTGGGTGAAAATTTCTCAACTTCTATAACAATCCGGTGATAACGTTCCATAGATCAAAACCATCCTCCGAACCATGTTGTTCACTCTTTTGCTAGGATTTTCCAGATAGTCAAGAATGAACTTCCCCCAATCCTTAATTCGCCTGCATAAAAGTTTTATTAGTGGACGAAGCTGTGGACTTCGGTTCGGCCATATCTATGTTGACAAGATGAAGCATCGGCTATTGAGTGAAATGCCATACACCATGATTAACATATTAGCTGGATGCTTGATGTGCCAACTCTTTCGAATTGTCATGTCTAAATATATTAACAATTTTAATGCAACCCAAGGTAAATTTTGCATCTAGACATACCCCAAGATAAACTATAAGTGATTCGTCAAAACATTGATAACCCTTGGATATTTGTCACACTATTCATAACAAATCACCGAAAGCCTCAATATGTATAGCACCTATAGCAAGTAAAAGAGTCGATCCGAATAACAATGCATATTCGGCTTTGATTAATCATGCATAAAAATATTTTAAGCGGCATGAGGCTTCAAAAATTAGTACCATAAGGAGATATATAAACAACACCAACACTTTGGCCATTGCTACGAATTCAACCATCAAAGCATAAGAGCATATCCATCCGTTGGCCCCCCAGGGGGCGTCTAAAAGCGCCGCCTGGGGGTGAGCCAGCGCAAAAAATAGCCCTAGGGCGAGTCGGTCCCCAGCCGTCGGCCCCCAGGGCCGCCCCCAGGCGCGTATTAAAATAAAAAAAGGAAAGATATGATAAAAACCAGTTAAATTTCGGCCAAACATGGCAAATTTCGGTGAAATTCACGCATTTTTCATTACATAACCTAATCTAAAAAAGAAAGGGGCTGAACTCGTCACCGCCGTCGCCGCCATCATCGTCGTCGGCCTTCTCCTCCTTGACGCGGGCGCCCCTGCTGGACCCCTGCCCGGCGTCGCCATGGCGGACTGGCGGCGGCGCGTCGTCGTCGTCGTCGCTGTCGCATAAGACGACAACCCCGTCTTCTTCGCGGCCGCGTCGGCGCTCCTCGAAGCGGCGCAGGGCGGCACGCTGGCGCTCCTTCTCCTTCTCCCGGCGCGCCTTCTCCATCGCAATGGAGTCCTGGCACGCCCATTCCAGGGCCGCGTCGTCGTCGTCGAACTCCGCCTTCACCGGCGCCAGCCCTGGCTCCATCTTTGGCTTGACGAAGCGGGGAGGAGCCGACGAGGAGGAGGCGCACCGGCCGCCCTCGTTGATGACAATGCCGACGCTGCGAGTGCGCCAGCCGATTGGCGTCTCCGCCGCGGGCTCGGCCTTGACGCCGAGAAGCGCCGGAGAACCGGAGGAGTGGGAAGACGAGCGAGAGGAGGAAGACGAGGAGGAGGCGAACCTCCATGGCGCCCATGCGCGTCGGTGTTGCGACGGGGCGGCCCCCGTCGTAGGATAGGTCAATGGCGGGTTGTTGCCGCCGTCGAGGTGCGCCAGCACGCCATCCAGCGTGCGGCCGGGGACGCCCCACCACAGGTGGCGCCCCTCGCTGTTCTTCACGCCACTGACCACCGGCGCGCCGTTGATGGAGGCCAGGCGCTGCTGATGGCAGCGTTGGAAGTACGCCGCCCAAGCCGCGTGATTGCCGGCGGTGTACTGGGGGAGGGAGCGCTCGTCGTCGGTTAGGGAGGCGCGCGCGACCTCGACCTCCTCGACGAAGTACCTGGGCTTCGCCACAGCGTCGGGTAACGTGGGAACGGGCACTCCCCCGTCGCTGAGCTGCCACCCCATCGGCCCGGCGCGCATGTCCGGCGGCGCCGGGATGTTCGCCTGGAACAGGAGCCAGTACTCCTGTTCACGGAGCGAACGGCGGCCGAAGCCGTTCGCCGCCGCCTCGTCTCCGGGGAAGCACTCTGCCATGGCGACGGGCTCGGCGGTGGTAGAGAGGGAGAGAGAGGGGCTGCCGGTGGCGATCGAGAGAGGACGACGGGGACGGAGAGGGAGGGGCTGGGCGGCGGCGAGGGGCGAGTCTGGTGTTGGCACAGGCGACTGAGAGACCGCCGGCTTTTATAGCCGCTCCGCGCCCGTGTGTACGCGTGCAAGGGAGGGGAGGCGTCGGCGCGCCGTCCCGTGACGCGCCGCCCATGAGGAATCAATGGCGAGGCTGACCGGTGATTGCCTTGCCATTGATTCCCCGCGGGAACCGAGGCAGTTGGGGGAAGACGAGCTGCCATGTCCCTAATGCGGCTGGCCCGCAACTTTTTCGTGCCAAAACAGTTCGCCCCAGCACCCCCGGGCGCCCCCCAGTGCGCCAGGTTTGCCCTGGGTCCGTCGGCGCTGTTTCCGGCCCAGGCCGGCGAAAATCGGGCTCCTGTGGGCGCGACTGGGCCGTTTTTTTGGTGCCAGCGCAAAAAAACGCCTGGGGAGGCCTTCTTGGGGGCGCGGCTGGAGATGCCCTAATCTCCATAGTACTAGAAAGACAAGGATAATATCAGTATTATGCATGTCATAAATCCGACGGTCGATAATAAAACAACAATGATTTGGCCTCTCATAGACTTGAAAGATTCGTAGGCCAAATCATATATATTAAATCAAAGCATAAACCCACTCAATTTCTATGAATTGGTCTATGCAACATATTTTGAATAGCACCGATCATAATGGTTCATCTCCATGCAAGCATAATATAAGTATACATATAAATTTCCATGAACATGTACCTTGTCTTGCTCTCCACTCAAGCTAAGGACAATGTTAGAATGCTACACCGGCCATGCTTTGTCATATTATTAAGGCGATAAATAAATATCGGCCACCTCCATAAGGTTCATGTAGAATTCATCCACCAAATCATGTATAGGCGAAATAAACAAATGAAATGACAAATCAAGTATTCCGGCTCTTTGGATCAGCAACAAACTTGTAGGTAATCAATTGTATAGTGACTTGGTAATACCCTATCATAATATAGAAAATTATGTTGCATCCATGGATCAAAATAAATCCATAGAGGGTAATTGATCATACCCAGGGATGAATTCCATGGCAAAGGCATCAATGACATGGTTGAAGAAAATGGATGATGTGCTAACCGAAGATTTGGATGTTGTGATGCACTCCTTCGGCTTAATTGTTTGTTGCTTCCATCCTTCTCTCTCTTCACTTTTATTGTACTTCTTGTAATGGACGCTTGCACATAATTCTTATTTTGGGTACTTCCTTTCGGAACCCATGCCATATTCCTTTCCTGAAGTTCCTGTGCACTATGTTTTTGCAATTTCTTCTTTTGCCAATATGATAAGCCGAGTGGCCACCCCGGCTATGGTTTTGTTTGAAGCAATGGCAACTCTTGTTTTACCTTGTGCACTCTCAACTTCTTCTCTTCAGATTTGGCACTTAATTGACTTGCCTCGTCTCCTTTAGTAGCCAATGTCAACACTTTAATTGGCTCTTTTTAATTTGAGATCAAATTTGGAGTTGCACTCTTACGACCATCTCTTTTAACACGGTAAACTTGGTTGACCACCTATTTCTTCTTCCTTGAGCTCTGGACCGATCCCTTATGATTGAAACGGTCTTTAACATGTGATTGTTCAAATGTTGATCTTCTCGGAGCTGCATAATATTAGTGAGATGGTTTAAAACAAGATGGAGAATGTGCCCTTGTATCATACATGTCCCGTGATGGATATGAATCTACATGAGCATAGGGAGGCATCCACGGCATTGGCATTGGCGGCCCAAAATAAGGATATGAATATGTTGCATAAAAATTGTCACTTTGTCAATACCGATCCTCATACTTGCGCCTTGGGGGTGATCTTGGTTTCTTTGCATGATTTGGCCGATATGCATTCTTCTCTTCACTCTTCTTTTGATATTTATCCAATAGTTCAGCGAAAGTGATTTTTGATCTCTTGCACGTGCGCTTATTTCGGCCTTTGTTTTCTTTTCGTTTGCTTTCATCGATCATTGGATTTCTTTGTTGCCCCCCAGCCCTTGGCGTCTTCATTGTAACTTCGATGGAATCTTCACCCTCAAGATTATATTCATTATGCCCTTCAACAACTCCTTTTCTTGAAAGCTTGATCCTGTCACCTGCAGTTTTTACCTTCTCTCTAAATGGATCGGTTTGAAAGAGCTGATGCAAAAAGTTTTTGCCATTGGGACCAATCAGAAAACACTGGCCATCTCTTGGTGTTTCAACAAATTTCAATCGTCCTTTTTCAATGGACGATTTAACTATTTGACGAAACATATTGTAATCCTCAAAATTATGTTTGAACGAATGATGCAAACTTCAATACATTTGTCCTTGAATTGATGGATTGACATGGTGATCAAGAATTCTTATGTAATTATTTTTCAGCAACAAATCAAATATTTGATCACACATGCTTGAATTGAAGATAAACTCTTTATTCTCTAGCCGATCTTGCTGTGAGAATGGCTTTGAAGTTAAGCAAACGAATGGTTCAGATTTTTCATTACCCCATACGGCTATTGTGTTTTGCACTCTATCTTCGATGTCTTTGAAAAGGAAATTATACCATCATCGGTTTTCTGAATAGAGTATAACCTTGGCTTTAAATTTCTGAAATCAAAGTAGTTAGAACATACATGTCTCAATTGAGGCCATGCGTAAGCCAAGTATGAAGCAAGCAAAGCAACCCAATTAGATATGAATTTTAAATAAAGCAATGGGAAAAACTTTGGCTGCAATAATAAATCACTATCGGTCTTTGTAAATGGCACAATAGGTTGACCGATATGTTCTATAACAATTTTATTGCTAAGAAGTAAATTACCCTTCTTCGCTGGTCTTTCAAAATTACTTATGAGGATTTTTCTAATAGATGCATCAACAATAAAGTTGTGACCAAATCTGAAAACAGGTAAATTACTTGCTAGACATACCTCTTTAAATATGTTGAGAGAGCATGATGGTGGTGTAACTTGAACAATATCTTGCTTCGTCTTTGGATGGCTCCCCAACACCTTGTCATCATCTCTTTCATGATTCCGTGCATCATTTCTTTGAAGATCATTGTCAGCCGAACTTTGTTCGGCTACTTGCTCTTGTCTTTGATGCTTGTCAATTTCTACGGCACGGAACTTATAGGGCAGGAAGTAGGTTCCATTAACTTTAGAAAAATCAAGCACCACTGTTTTCCTATGCTTGCCATGCCCTTTCTCAATAATGCTTGCCTCTTTGGATTTGATGGATTCAAAATATATTCTACTTGATTCGGCTTTTCCAAGCGAAGCATTTTTAGTTTCTGAATCATCATTCTTCTCACCGATTATATCAATTGGCATGGCTTATTTTATTTGAGACAATTCCCTATCACTTCTCTCTTGGTGAAGTACTTGCACCCTATCGCGCAAAGCTTTAACTCCCCTCTCAATTTCATCCCGCTCAAGATCAGTTTGCCCCCCAATGCTTTTAGGATCTCTCGGCAATAAACTGTTAGTGTTGCCGAAATTCTGCATCTGTGTAGTGGGTGTATAATATGTTGCGGTACTAGGTTGAGGTGTATGCACTAGTGTATAACAATATGCTCTCTCGTCAATTCTATCAATTGATGAAGTTTCATCTTCTTGCAAAACTCTAGCCTTTATTGCATAATCAGGATACAACCCCTTTTCATATTGTTCAAGGCAAAGAGCACTAATCCTCTTATTTTGTGCCAAGCTTTTTTTTAGTGCAACCACAACCGCTTCTGGAAGGGATTGCTCCACAATACTTTTAGATTCTTTCGGCAATGATTCATGAGTGTTGCCGAAATTCTTGAATTGCGTAGAGTATGCATTATATGCTACAGTATTTGATGACAACACATGTGTTCTTGTAAAATTTTCACTTATTCGGCTATGACAATGAAGATGCGGGGCTGAATTATGAACATCTACCGTTGCATACGGTGCTGAGAAATTACTAACATCAGGTGTAGCATATGATGGTTGAGGTAATTGGCCGAATACCTAGTAGTAGCATGGCCAATTCTCCCATCCACCGGCAAGGTTGGATTTACATATTGCAAATTAGTTGTCGATGAATAAAAGGGTGAAACACTTTCTTGTATGCTATTGAAAGTTCTAACTTGGGGTGTTTCAAAGTGGTTAACCGAACTCATCATGTTGCTCATCGGCATATGAATTTGCTGGGTTGCCGATGCATGTGAGTTGGAATACATATGTTGTATGTTATTAATATCATAAGAAGGTGAACCATGTAAATTACTTTGAATCGGCCCTTGCACGTAGTTAGATGCATGATTGAAAAAACCAAGGCTGGCCGATTAGAGTATATTCATTGAACGATCTAGTAACACCATATAAATTATTTGCATCTACATAAGGGGATTGGGTATTCATATTACCTTTGTAGATTGCAAACCCTAGATGACGATCTCTTCGTAGCAAGAACGGGCTGGAGACCGTTCAAAGCTTCGTCCCCAGCGGAGTCGTCAAAAAGTGTGTTCTCACACAAACACGTCACTGTGTACATCCAACGCTGAGGGTGATGCACCGCAGCCTACGTCGAAGGAGACCCGTCCGGAAGCGCGATACGCAAGCAATCTGGCGGGCTCTTTTGTAGACCCGAAGCCCCGCGCGCCCGGGAGGGACCCCGTCTAGACGCACGGCGACTATGGGCTGCCCTAGGTCGGTCTGACCGCCCCTAGGGCCTCGAGGTTCTCCACCCTGCAACAAGAAGAACGAACGAAGAACGAGGAAGAAGAAGAATTAGGGTTAAGGAGAAAAGATAAAAGATAAAAAGTGATAGATTAATTGATCGATTGTGTGTTGTTTAATCGCCCGTCACCCCTTAGGTATATAAGAGGCGGCTGGACTTCCCGTGCAAGGAAAAGGCTTGGATTCATGTCCAAAACACTAGCCAAATTCGGATTGGTTTTGTCAGAACTTTTCAAAATTGTTCGGTTTAAACTGGCTGCACCTTGAATGTAACTTTTGAGGTGGCAAACGTCCTCGGATGGAAAAGAGCCCAAAAGCTATCTTGACCGTTTCGACGAGACGAACAACTTTCATGTTGAACGTTTTTCGATTTGAAGCCATCTTCTAGGCCGAAACCGTCACGCAAAACACATGTTCGCTCGCGCTACCCATGAGACATAGGTCTGGTGGGGCACGCCACATCTCGCCTCATGATAGGCTGCACTCCGATAGCTCTAACTTTTGCATACGAACTCGGATTGGGATGATTTTTATATAAAAATCGACCGTTTCAACGAGACAAATACAATCAATGTAGAAAGTATTTCCATATGAGGCCGCTTGGGGGCATAATCAGCCGATTAGTGTTCTGAATACAAAATCTCAGTATTTCGAACACAACTTCGGCCTTCGAGATGAGATTGGATAGCGATGGCCCAAACTTCAACGATGTTCAGATGGACAATACGAAAATATTTTATGCAGATCACTTCTCCATTTGAGGTCATATTAATTAGGGAGAAGTATATTTTCTGTCCCTCAACTTTATCGATAGTTTAGAAATGATCCCTCAACTTCAAAACCAGTAAAATGTAGTCCCCCAACTGTTGAAACCGGATATTTTTCGTCCCTCGGAGTACTTCGGTGGTTTTGTGCCGATGTGGCATGGATTTGACAGTTGACCTCATCTTAGTCTTCTTCCCCCGCTCTAACATGGAGTGGGAGACGCCGGGGCCAGCAGTAGAAGGCGGAGAAGAGAGGTGGTACTCAGCAGTACTCGCTGCAACCTGGTGAACGCGGCACCAATTTGCACTGCCTCCCCACGGCCATCGACAAGCTGTGCAAGCTGGTAGGCCCGACGTCGCCCAGCAGCCGTCGTACCACAGTCCCGTGGCACCCAACCACTACGACCACTTTGTCGTTCACCTGCCGTCATCGTGGTCGTGGACACTGGGTTGGCCGTGGCGCAGCTACAACAACGGATACGGCGACGACCCCGGCAGTGTGGCTCCGCGCAGATGCATGGCCAATGTTCAGAGTACGCCCACCTCGCCGTCGTACATGGCACAAAGCGCGCAACGCCGGTAGTACCTCGTCGAATAGTTGAAGCGCTCGACATCAGCAAGTAACCAGGAGCGCCCACGGGACGTCAGCAAGCAGGTGACGGCGTGCGTGTCTCCCTGCTCAACATGGTAATGGCCGCACATGGGCCTACTCGCTGGGGCGGGAGAAGAGGTACGGCTACCCATGGCTAGGTCGTAGCACTGGACGAGCACCGGCAGCGTCGGGTACCAACGTCAGATCGCCGAACAACTTGTGGAAGGCAGGGCAGCTGGACGAACTCCGGATCAGCGCACAGACTTCCCATGAAGACGAGACGACCAGCCATGGCGGGGTTGCGCACGAAGAACGGGAGCACGTCATCCACGGAGAAGTGCGGCGGCGCGCTGTCGTTGCCGCGTGCCAGCAGCATGGCCGCGACCATGCCGCCGGCGCCAGAGCCTGTGGCAAACGGGTGTGGCAGTCTATCCACCTCAAACTCCGGCACGAACTGCATGAACACCTACAAGGCTACAACCACAGACCACCCACCAGCTCCACCCAGCTCTCCATGTCTCTGCAATCTCCTGCTCTTTTGATCTTGTTTGAATCCAGTTCCAAAGATCACAGCAGGAGGAGGCCGACGCGCGCATGCAGCAGGTGCCTACGAGTGTGCACATTGCATGCATAGCAAAATAGAACGAAGATGGGAAGAGGTGAGAGAGAAAGAAAATGATGAGGTGGTAGTCAACTGAAAATACCAGGGTCAAAACCATGCATGTTATCAGTGAAACCACACGAAGCGGTAAGAGGGACTAAAGTTATCCGGTTTGAAAAATTGAGGGACTAAGATGTGGTGGTTTTGAAGTTGAGGGACCATTTTTATACCTTTGAATGAGTTGAGAGATGAAAAATATACTTTTCCCTATTAATTAAGTTATTGACTGTGCCAAAATGTGGTGTCAACAATATAGGGGACGCGCTCAAGCCGAGGCGCCACGGGGGGATCCAGCAACGATGCTACACTTACGCTCAATTCATACGGGATCGTTGTTACGGGAAGGTGTGTCAATATTTGATTGGAAGTTGGAATAAGGTGGACCCCACAATGAAAATCAGAGCACACAGAGATTGGTGGGAAGAGAGTCCGCAGATGCAAACCATGGAATGCTACCCGTAAGTGTAGCATTTTTGGGGATCCAGCATGAAGAGATAGACGAGCGGACCCAACCCTTCCAAGTAGTTCCGCTAACCTTGGGCGGATCCTAGGTCCGCCTCCGCCACCGGCTCGCTGGCCCGCCGTCATGACGATGTCCGAGGCTCTCCCAACCCCGCCCCCTTTTCATTCGGCAATGGTCAGGTCTGCTCCATCGTGCCGAAAGAGGACCAAACACCTTCCACGCGGTGGTCGAGCTCGTGGAGTCGTTCAAGCATGCCACATCCTTGATGCCGGCGCTGATCTTTCCATGCCAGACGACGCCCAATCTTCTTCAGCAGACCAGGTGCTCCATCCTTAAGCATGGCCGTGGTGTGAGTGTGGTTGAATGTGTTAATTTGCTCAGGCGAACACTTCTTTCTTTGAAGAAATAGTTGCCTGCTCTCTTTTTTCTCCATTAGAGATGGTGCATGAGATGTGACCCCGCATTGATTCTTTTATCGATCAGGTGACTGTTTTGTACAATCTGAATGAAAAAATGGAGCTATACCCTCTCTGCCTTCCATTGAGACCTCCTGACGTTAGTCAGCCATGTTCACAGCAAAGTTCTGTGTCAGTTAGCGACCCTTCTTCATCCATGTGATTTTGTAGATGTTCCCATATAAAGCCCAGTTGATTTACTGTTGCTTGTTGTAGGGGTTGTTGCGCTTGTTTGCTTGGAATTTCTATATTGGAATTGGAATTGCTCGGAACATGTGCCTGACCCACAACTGCGATCATGGCTGCTAGAGCAGTACAGTTGTTAGAATTTCTGTATTTGTATTGCTCAGAAGGTGTTCCTACTTTGAACACAAATGTGTTTTGACTTTTGCAAGGCTTATGTTTGATGTACAATATCCAAGAGGCACGGGAGCTGCCAGAGTTCACATTCAGGTATGTTGCTTTGCTTCTCCTTGGCTACCACTGTGGCACTATCACCGCTTCATTTAGTTTGACATGTGTTGTGATTTTCATTATCAACATGCACTTCTGTGGATGCTTTGAGTGGTCCATATTAACGGTTGTTATAGTTTGCAACATCATGTTACAAGTTGTTTGAGAGACAGGTCCATCAATTCATTCCCAGTTCAGATTAGTGCATTTAGCATGTGTTGTGTTTATAACTTGCCAAACAGGACAATAGGTTAGTGATATAAAGAAGAACCACAAGTTTTAGAAATACGATGATTTTTTCTGGTAGATGGCTAATTATAAATATATGACTAGCTTCTACCTGAACAACCATAAGAATTTGACAATTTGTAACATCTACTTTTTCTATTAAATGTGTATTGTTCCAGAAATTTTATTTTAATGCACGACTTGATGTACATCTCTTGAGTACATGGATGAACTAATAGACAATGGTGGAACGACCATGATCAATCTACTTTGTTGCTTCATCTTGCAGTACAATAATGATATGCTAAATTATTAGCATTATGATTTGGAATAAAGAATTTCTAGGCGTCATCTTCTTACATTATTACGTAGAATAAACATTCTCTCGATTCTTAAGGCTGGTCACAATGGGGTGGAACTTAGGAGTAACATCACATATTTTAATACAACGTTGCTTATGTGGCACATATTTAATGAAGAGTGAGGTGCTTGTGATAACTAGCTAAGTTACCGGAACATCACACACTTCAAGAAGCAATGAGTCTATAAGCTAATAAATGCAACGTTGCATGACACTACTTACATGTTCCTACCCACTGTGGAGGTAGTAACATAGTCTAGATAAGTGTGTATGTTACTACCTTATGTTCCTTCCCATTGTGACCAGCCTAAGGTACTTAAATGGTTGTTCAAATTGTATGGTCCTTTCATTCTAAAATTATCTTTTCCGTGCATTATTTTAGAATAAATAACTCTTACATTTTATAGGGTTTCTTGCCAAATGGGTCCTACTCTATATGCATTCTTGTTCGGAACCTCTACAGCTATTTGTCATGACCATAGGGCATTGTTGCATCGTATCTGGCCATGTACAAATTTATCACAATATTACCCTTTATATTGCATCTTTAATTTAGTCCTCCAGCATATCTATCTTCTTGTCCATCAGATTTAATGAGAAACTAATGCTACTGCGACCATAAGTATTGGTGATTTCTGTACATGCATTGAACCAACTAAAGTTGACATTGATTCTGTAGCTTCTTCCTTGGTAAGAATAGTGTACGCTCATCTTTGCATAGTTTGTATATAGTTAAGTTTGTCATGTACATGAGCAAGTGTGGCCACATGGCTGACCAAATAGTATTTGTAGTGTCTTGGACTGTTATTTATACAAATTTTCATTTGTATAAATTGATCTGAAGAGAAAGGTCACAATTGTATTTTCATTCCATATATGTAGTACTTCCACTAATCTTTTTTTACTCTACAAATATACAGGGCGCAAGCATTGCAAATATCAAATGCACCAACGGTTGACGGAGCCCATCCATCCACTGAGAGCATTGCTACTTTCCACATACCATTGATTAGTCTATCTGTTTACTTACATCAGATACTCTATATTTAATTATATTGCCGATGTCACTTACATTTATGTAACTAAGAGAAAATAGGACTTTGTATGGATGTCAGACTATTATTATTTTGACATGTTTCACTGTGAAACTTTGTCGAGATTAGTATAGTGATCAGTTTCGGATTGCCATTTGTTTTCACTTTCCTTGTACGATCACCTCTTGGCACATTCATGGTCATGAAATGCTTATGTTGTAGATTTATAAACCAATTTATGAGATACTAGAAAAAACTAGGTAGACATGGACTAAGAGGATGGCCAATATGACCCGAAAAATATACAAGAAGATAGTTACATAAAATGATAAATATTGGCTTAGGTTCAGAAGTTAGGAATGCGGTTCTTTCACGTCTATGTATTTGTAAAATTATATCACTCTAACTAAAAAATAGACGGATGCAGTAACGTGCGCCACCATGATCTAGTTACTTGTAAAACTAGTAAGCTTGCACGTGCAACACACGTCTCAGCTAATATATTACTCTCGATCAAATACTACCATATGCTTATAGTTCTTGATGCTAGTGTAAGAAAATGACAACAAAAAAACAACCAATGTAACATTCTTCAGAAGTAACCATTACAATATGGCGGCTTGAGTTGAGTTTGATCAATCTATACACTCTATTTTTCTTTCTTCTAAAGCAGCATATAGCTCTATCATGTGAGGACCACAAGTACGATGTACCACAGATGCTTCTTATCATCGACCCCCCTCTACGAGACTTGGATCTCATATTAAGCTCAAGACAATCAGCTCTGCTCCACAATAGTAGTACAACCACAGTTACTTTGGCTACGTGTGCTACAGATGCTAAGGCTGAAGCGACCATGCAAGAAAAATACATGCTTGTCTCATCTCAGCCAATACTTTTGTTGTTATACAGGTTGCACTTCATTTCTGGTTCGGCTGCAAGCACTGTCGCTCCCTTGCGCTTCACGTCCTTGCCTTTGGCCTTCTTGTCTTTGGTTTCGGCAGCGGGGATCTCGACGAGCGAGAGGCGCCCCTCCTCTGCCATGGCACACTTGGTTGCGAGGTTGAACAGCTCCAAAGACGTGCATAGATCTTCATGGATGGCGAGCTCTTCTTTCATCTTGACGTCACGGACACCATCTGAGAATACCGAGATGATGGCCTCGTCCGTGACCTTGGGATCTTGACGTGGACGCTGTTAAAGCACTGGATAAACTTCTGTAGGGTTTCTCCTGGTTGTTACTTGGTACGCCGCAGGTCGCCCGCGGCCGGGGGACGATCTCGAGTGCCTTGGAAGTTGGCGACGAACCGGTCGCGCATCTCACTCCAGGTGGAGATCGATCCCGCGGGCATGTTCAAGAGCCATGAGCATGCGCCATCCCTGAGGGCCATGGGGAACCAGTTCGCCATGATCTTCTCGTTGTCGCCGGACGCCTCGATGGTTAGCTCGTAGAGCTGCAGGAACTCCGCAGGGTCGGGGGTGCCATCGTAGCGTGGAGGCAGGTCGGGCTTGAACTTCCCAGGCCAGTTGACGTTGCATAGCTCGGGAGCGAGGGCCTTGCAGCCTGCTGTCGACACCGGAGCTTGCTGGGGTGGGTGGGACTTGGTCTTGCTCTTCGCACGCCACCGCGGCAGGGGGCATGCGGTCTCGTCACTGTGGTGGAGGGAGCGCAGGTGCTCCGCCACGGAGCCGCTGGATCTCCTAGCAGCTTCCTTCTTTGCGCGCTGGCACCGGGCGTGGGCGGTCACGCCGTGGGGCTAGACGCCTTGGGTCTTGGACGATGCCTTGATGCTGGGATATTAGTGGAGCTTCTTGGGCCTCGTCGTCCTCATGGGGAGGCGGACGAGGCAGGGAAAGGAACGGCGCCGGAGAGCCCCTGACGGCGTTGACGAGCTCGGCGATGTGGTCGAGCCATTCTTCGTAGAAGTCGTCGACGGGGCGGCAGCGCAGGAGCTCACGTGCCATGAGCAATGCAGCTTGCGCATCCGCGGGTCCGCGGCGAGCATGGGATGAAGAGATCGCCGGAGTCAGCGATGGGGTAGCGATGCGTCCATCGTGCCGCACAGATGGGTGTAGAGACGATGTCTGTTGTTCTTGCCGCGCTGGACCGGTGGTGGCGTTGGCAGCAGGCGATGGAGAACGACGGGGTGGTCCACCGGCAGGAGCGTTCTGAGCGATGCGGGCGGCAAGGGCAGCCCGCCGCTCAGCACGGGCTCTGCGAGCGTCGGCCATGGACTGCTGGAACGATGGAGCACTGAACGGCGGAAGGGAAGTTTCAGCGCACCCCTACGTGGCGCGCCAAATGTCGGATTTCGGGTTCCGGCAAAACCCTTAAGGTTCGAACTCTGGGGTGCGCATGAAGATCTCTCCTTCCACCCTAGCTCGTCTACTCAACAGCCCTAAGCCTAGCTTGTCAGATCCAATGAACAAGAGACACAAGATTTATACTGGTTCGGGCCACCATTGTGGTGTAACACCCTAATCTAGTGTGTGTGGTGGATTGCCTTGTAGGCAGAGGAAGAACCAGTACATGGATGAACTGCCTCCTGAGGAGAGGTGTTCTTGGGCTCGGGTGAGCTTGTGGTGTGTGGCCTTCTATCTGATCAGCTCAAGATGAGATTAACTACGTCCCCCCTGAGATGAGCTCTACGGTGGTGGCTAGGCCCTATTTATAGTGGCCCGGGTCCTCTTCCTAAATATTGAAAGGGAAGGGATCCCACAATGGCCAAATTTGAAGGGGGCAGCTAGTACAAGCTATCCTGATAAAAGGTGGTCTTCGCTGCCAAAGGCTCTGGTGGTGACGCCGCAGTGGGCTCCGCGATGACCTCCGTCCTGCCGTCCTGCTGGTCTTGGTCTTGTCGCACCGATATGGAAACCTTTGCCTGACGCCTCGGGACTCCGCGCCTGCACCTGCTCCTTTAGCACTGAAGAGGAAACTGGCACTCTGCGCCCGCTGGCACCCGCCTGGCTTTGGTCATCACTGCTTACGTTATGAGGACCTCACGAGGTGCCCCTCGCCTTGATATCTCCGATCCTCACGAGCTGGCTTGGCGAGGCCGCCCCAGGGGATGTCATGTGTCGTACGCCTCGCGAGGCTTGGCCCCTCGCGAGGGTCTTGAGTGTTGCTAAAGATGTTGGGCCTTACTAGGCCGCCTTGCGAGCCACGCTCTGGGCCGCAGTCAGGCAAGTCTGGGTACCACCGTTCCCAGAACACCGACAGATCACATACACAAGTTTCTGATAATGCGGATATCTCTGCTTGGAGGGAGTCAAGACTTCGGAAATGTAATAGACTAGGCATTGGACTTTGTAGGCCTTGCCTTCTTCTTCCCGCTCGACCATGAGTACAATGCTGAAAATTTATCCAGGGGTTGCGATGTACAATAATAGAGGCTCTTTGCTGACTGGGGCAGCAAGCACCGGCTGGGTGGAAAGCAGGGCTTTGAGTTCCTCGAACGCTGCTTCAGCTTCAGAATTCCACTCGAACTTTTCAGACTTCTTCATCAGTCGGTAGAGAGGCAATGCCTTCTCACCGAGACGAGAGATGAATCGACTCAATGCGGCCAAACAACCAATAAGCTTCTGAACGTCGTGTATACGCACAGGGCGTTTCATTCGGAGGATAGCGCTAACTTTTTCTGGGTTAGCATCGATCCCCCGATCGAAAATGAGGAAACCGAGTAACTTGCCGCCCGGGACTCCAAATGTGCACTTTGACGGGTTGAGCTTGATATCATAACTTCTCAGGTTTGCGAATGTTTCAGCGAGGTCAGTCAGTAGGTCGGAACCTTTACGTGACTTGACCACGATGTCATCCATGTACGCTTCCACGTTCCGACTGACTTGCTTCAGTAGACACTTTTGGTTCATGCGCATGAAAGTCGCACCGACATTCTTGAGACCAAAAGGCATGGTAACATAACAAAAACACCTGAATGGGGTGATGAAGGCTGTCTTTATTTCATCGGGCCCAAACAGTCGGATCTGATGGTACCCGGAATATGCATCCAGAAAAGACAAACGCTCACACCTCGCAGTCGAGTAGACAATTTGATCGATGGGAGGAAGAGGGAAATGATCTTTCAGGCAGGACCGATTGATATGTTTGAAATCGATACACATGCGGAGCGACTTGTCCTTCTTGGGGACCATAACTACATTGGCGAGCCACTCGGAGTGATAAATCTCGCGGATGAACTCAGCTGCCAGAAGCCGAGCCACCTCCTCGCCAATTGCTTTTCTCTTTTCCGCGGTAGACCATCGGAGATGTTCCTTCACAGGTTTCACTTTTGGGTTGACCCGCAAACGGTGCTCAGCCAGTCCCCTGGGTACACCTGGCATGTCGGATGGTTTCCATGCGAAGATGTCCCAGTTCTCACGGAGGTGGATGAACGCTTCTTCCTATTTGCTATCGAGTGTGGTTGAGATGTGAGTCGGAGCGGCATTGGGGTCAGTAGGATGAATATGCACAGGCTTCGTCTCTCCTGCCGACTGGAATGCTAACTCAGAAGCAGGCTTCTTAGCATGCTACAAATCACTCGGATCCACATTCTTCTGGTATTCTTCCATCTCTACTATTGCCATCTGCTGTCAGCAATTTTTGAGCCTTTCTAGAAGCATTCTTCTGCCTTCTGCCAATCTCCAATGACAGTGATCACGCCTTTGGGTCCTAGCATCTTCAATTTGAGGTATACATAACACGGTCGAGCCATGAAACGGGCATAGGCAGGCCTGCCCAGAATTGCATGGTAAGCACTGTGGAAGTCCAGCACCTCGAATGTCAACTTTTCTTTGCGGTAGTGCGTTGAGTCGCCGAAAACCACATCAATGGTGATCTGACCAAGTGACTCAGCCTTTCCGGGGATGACCCCGTGACATCTCATGTTGCTCTCACTCAGCTTGGACATCGGAATGCCCATCCCCCGGAGGGTTTCGGCGTACAGGATATTCAGACCACTGTCGTCATCCATCAGGACTTTAGTCAACCGCGTACTGTCGACAACTGGGTCGACCACCAATGCTTGACGCCCGGGGCTAGCAATGTGCGTGGGGTGGTTTGACTGGTCGAATGTAATGGGAGTCTTAGACCACTTTAGGTACGTCGTTGTTGCCGAAGCAACCATGTTGACAACTTTCAGTCGACTCTTGCTTTCAACATCAGCGAAAATCATCAAGGTGGAGTTGATCTGGGGGTAACCCCCATCCCCTTCTTTGTCTTTGGTCTCCTCAGATTCTTTCTCCTTCTCAGCGGGCTGGTCCTTCTGGAAGTTCGGAACCAGGAGTCGACATTGAAGAGTGGTATGTTTGGGGTAAACCAAATTCCCCTCTTCATCCTTCTTCGTGTGAATAGGACACGGTAAATCAAGCACGTCATTTCCTTCTTGGTCTTTCACTTTATTGGGGATCCAAGGACCTTTAGGTTTCCCTTAAACTTTCCCCTGGGTAACAACCGCAGCCTCTCCTGGAACTGAAGGCTCCGCTTTACGCTTCGGCTTCCGATTGGAATTCTGATCATCTTGTCCGACTGGTTTCTTACCACTATGGAGTTGATCTGCTTCTTCAACGTTAGCATACCGACCGGCTATCTCCATCATCCAAGTCGAAGACATATCTCCCGTCCGACCGAACTTCAGGTTGAGCTCTTTGTACCGTACGCCCTCTTTGAAGGCGCAGACTACTTGATGCTCGGACACTCTCTCCATCGTATGATGCAAAGTGGTCCACCTCTGGATGTAATCCCTCAAGGTCTCATTCAGTTTCTAAACACAATGCTATAACTCTGCCAGACCGGCGGGCCGCTTGCAGGTGGCCTCGAAAGTCCTGACGAACACTCGGGCCAACTCCTCCCAGGTGAAAATACTCCCAGGGGCCAACTGATTTAGCCAAGCTCTGGCCGAGCCCCCAAACATCAGGGGGAGGTGCTTCGTAGCCACATCATCATTGCCACCACCAATCTGCATATCCACTCGGCAATCTTCTAGCCAAGTACCTGGCTTTGACTCGCCGGTGAACTTGCTCACTCCCGCTGCCAATCTGAAGTTAGGGGAAATCTCGGCGGCCCTGATGGCATTGCTGAAACACTCGGGCCCAGAGATAGACGCTCTGATGACACTCGGATGGTCTCTACCTTGTCCTTCTCGGTATGCTGGGTTCCTGTCGACCAGGCCTTGCACAAGAATCGTTCTTGCGTCGAAGCCGGGTCTTCGGGGATCCACAGGGATCCTTCGCTCGTCGTCACACAGACGAGTGCCGTCATGTCACCGATACGACCCGCTTCCCGGAGGAGGCGTAGGCACTCGGCGGCAATCATTGTGACCGAGTCGACGATCATACTGATCATCGTTCCGACCTAGGTTTTGTTCTTGATGGGGCCCACGACCCTCACATCGTGGGGGCAATCTTGGGCTATGGGCCGACCAGACGGTGTCCGCAGCCACCGATCTGCTGTGAATCCTGTTGCGCGACTGGGAAACGGCCGCATTCTGCTCTCCATTTGTTCGAAGCAACGCCCAAATCTGCTGCAAGCCTTTCCCAGCCTCCGACTGAGACGGCTGGATCGAATCTGCGATGCTGGCCGCAGCTTCGAGGTTCTGGATCGGTGTTCGGAATACCTGGGGTTCGCGTGGGAATAGCTGCCGCGGCCGTCGATAGATTCAGGAATCAATCGACGGGCGCGATCATCGAGCGAACGCTGAAGGTTTTCCAGCCGCGCGCGCTCGGCCACGGTGGCAAGGCGCGTGGCCTCCAGAGCTTGAGCTTCCGGAGTTTCTCTCAAGATGGGGGTGTAGAGTGCATCTTTGTTGCGGTGGCAGAGCTCTTCCCTTTGCTCGACAGTGAGGGGCTCGAGTATGTACCCGTCGTGGTCGTACGACTGACCATCGTCACTGCCGCCATTACCGCCGCGAGTGTACCCCGGTGGACTGCGCCGTGAGTCGACCATGAGGACCTCAGCCGCGAGGTCGCTGCTCCCGCACTTAGAAAGCATGTCTACGGAACCAGCCGATCGGCCTGTAGTGGTACTAGTCGGGCTCGATGGCCGCGACTTGGGGGGTGGTCGTTTGGCGGGCCACCGCGTGCTTCACCAACTGCTGGAGCCGCGATTGACCGGATCGGTTGCGGCGGCGACCAGCGGGGGCAACAGACGACGGAGGAGCCGACCGATATTGAGTCGACAGCTGCCGAAGAAGGATGCCGCAAGCACTAGCGCGGAAGTGCGCTGCTTCGCGGACGGGCAGTGCCTCAACATCGAGTGGGAGCCTCCTGGAACCAGGCGGAGTGGTCGGCGATGAAAACAAGCGCGTCGAGTCGGATCTCGCGGCCCAATGCCAGACCGCCGCCGTAAACCATGATGATGGAGATCGGGGAAAAACTTGCAACCTCACCGGAAGTCGCTAAGACACCTGCCCCACGATGGGCGCCAACTGTCGTGGTACTAAGTCTGACAGTAAGAATCGAGAGTACGTAGGAGGAGGCAATATCCTAGCTATGGTGAGGTTGTACACAAGGTGTTTACGAGTTTAGGCCCTTCTCAGGGGAAGTAACAGCCCTACGTCTCGGTGCCCGGAGGCGGTCGACTGAAATATGTATGTGTGTATGTGTTACAGGGGGTGCGAACCCTTGTACCGGAGGAGGGGTGGCTTATATAGAGTGCGCCAGGACCCCAGCCGCCCCACATTACAGAGGGTTCAATGTACATAAAGGCGGGACATTACTGATAACGCATATAATAAAGGATAATAAAGGCTACCATTACTGTGGAGTGAATGCCCGGCCGTTGCTGGCCTTATGAGACCTTGGACATTCAGAAGTCAAGTAATTTCTTGTATGGTCGAGTGGCTTCATCCTTCTGAGTGGATTTGAGTTATCTGAGTGAGGTACACCGTCGAGTGAATTGCTCTCTTGGGCCATATCAGTCGGCGACTTCTGTCGTCTTTGGAATCTCTTTGAGCTTCTAGGGCAGTGACCTTGGGTAGGGTACTTAGGTCAGGCCTGTGACCCTACCCTAGGTCTGTGGTATCATCAGGTGGGGCGAGAGGACGTGAACGGCGGGGCAGTTTTATCGATGGATGGCTTGAAGCGTTCAACACTGGATGTGTGGTTTGTTGCGTCAAACATCGGAGGATTAAGGGCCATTAGATCTTATTGATGAATGGATCTGATTATTTGGTTCTCCGCCGTCTCTTCCTTTAATAGGGGTAGTAGATTTATAACTTAGGCGATTATGGGGTCGCAGCTAAGCCCCCGAGTGAGAGGGTTGCTCTTCACTCGGAGTGTTTTTGTAACTTAGGCGATTACGGGGTCGCAGCTAAGCCCCCGAGTGTGAGGGTTGCTCTTCACTCGGAGTGTTTTCATAACTTAGGTGATTACGGGGTCGCAGCTAAGCCCCCGAGTGAGAGGGTTGCTCTTCACTCGGAGTGTTTTTGTAACTTAGGCGATTACGGGGTCGGAGCTAAGCCCCCGAG
>LR738712.1:236262244-236349306 GCA_902687465.1 Secale cereale
GGGCTGCTCTTCACTCGGAGTGTTTCTCTGACTTAGGCGATTACGAGGTCACATCTAAGCCCCCAAGGGGGAGGGTTGCTCTTCACTCAGAATGTTTTCGTAACTTAGGCGATTACGGGGTCGCAGCTAAGCCCTCTAGCGAGAGGGTTGCTCTTCACTCGGAGTGTTTTTGTAACTTAGGCGATTACAGGGTCACAGCTAAGCCCCCGAGTGAGAGGGTTGCTCTTCACTCAGAGTGTTTTTGTAACTTAGGCGATTACGGGGTCGCAGCTAAGCCCTCGAGTGAGAGGGTTGCTCTTCACTTGAAGTGTTTTTGAAACTTAGGCGAATGGGATTCGCGGCTAAGCCACCCACTGGGGGATTTGAGAACATGTGCCTTTCGAACAACAATCATTATGGAATTGTCGCAAACTTGTCTTTGAAAAAAACAACCTGGAGGATTCTTATTACAACTCGTCTGGTCGAGTGCTTTAAGTGTAAAAGCGGCGGAGTAGATCCGCATTCCATGAGCATGGCTCAACTTTTTTCTTGTCTACGTTGTAGAGGTGGTATGCCCCATTGTGGAGAACTTTGGTGATGATGAAGGGACCTTCCCAGGCTGGAGCAAGCTTGTGAGGTCGTTTCTGACGTACTCAAAGCACAAGGTATCCTTCCTAGAATGCTCGGCCTCGAACATTGCGGGCGTGGAATCGACGCAGGTCCTGCTGGTATATGGTCGAGTGGATCAGGGCCATCTCGCGCTCTTCCTCCAGGAGGTGGACTGCATCTTGGCGAGCTTGTTCTACTTCTGCTTCTGAGAAGAGTTCTACCCGAGGGGCATTGTGCAGCAAGTCACTCGGAAGTGCGGCCTCGGTGCCATACACCGTGAAGAAGGGGGTCCGATCAGTCGACCGGTTCAGGGTTGTCCTCAACCCCCACAGAACATATGGCAGCTCAGTCGCCCAAGCACCAGCAGCGTGTTTGAGGTCGCGCATCAGCCGTGGCTTCAACCCTTGGAGGATCAAGCCATTCGCCCTTTCTGCCTGTCCATTTGACTGCGGATGTGCTACAGATCCGTAGTCGACCCGACTATGTTGGGAAGAACAGAATGCTCTGAACTCATCTGAAACAAAGTTGGAGCCGTTATCTGTGATGATGTTGTGGGGGACTCCATATTTGAATATCAGTTCCTTGATGAAGCTGACAGCGGCGCTTGAACCGAGGTTCTTGATGGGTTTGGCCTCGATCCATTTGGTAAACTTGTCGACTTCCACGAGCAGGTGAGTGAAGCCACTCCTGCCTGTCTTGAAGGGCCCGACCATGTCCAACCCCCAAACGTCAAACGGCCAAACTAATGAGATAGTCTTCAAGGCAGACGCAGGTTTGTGGTTTTGAGTAGAACTGACAGCCCTCGCATTTGTCGATGATATCTTTCGCCATCTCGTTCGCACGGGGCCAGTGAAACCCGGCTCGATATGCCTTGGCCACGATGGTCGGAGAGGAAGCATGGTGGCCACAGCTTCCCGAGTGAATCTCATTCAGGATCATTCGACCTTCCTCGGGGGTGATGCAGCGCTGAGCAACTCCCGTGACACTTTCTCTGTAGAGCTGACCCTATATCACTGTGAAGGCTTTGGATCGACGGACGATCTGACATGCTTCATCCTCATCCTCTGGGAGTTCCTGCCTAAGAAAGTATGTTATATATGGCACTGTCCAGTCGGGTGTGATCACCAAGACTTCCATGATTAGGTCGACCACGGCTGGGACTTCAATTTCAGTCGGATTAGACGCACTTATCGGTTGCGGGGCTCCTCTATGAAGGGGTCTTCTTTGACTGACGGGGTGTGTAGATGCTCCAAGAACACATTCTTGGGGATAGGTTTCCGAGTGGATCCTATCTTCGCGAGATCATCAGCAAGCTGATTCTTGATTCTGGGCACGTGGTGGAGCTCTAAACATTCGAACTTCTTTTCT
Source organism: Secale cereale (assembly GCA_902687465.1). NCBI lineage: Eukaryota > Viridiplantae > Streptophyta > Magnoliopsida > Poales > Poaceae > Secale > Secale cereale. Next base: position 236,264,201 of record LR738712.1, read on the forward strand.
AGCTTTTGTACTGCACTGCAATAACTGGTCATTGCTAGGCTCCTGACGTCCCATTCCTTCATTACTTGATTGACCACTAAGTCTGAGTCGCCGTATACCATTAGGCGACGGACATCAAGAGAAATGGCCATACGCAAACCATAAAAAAGTGCCTCATATTCAGCTTCGTTGTTCGAAGAATCAAAGTGAATTTGCAGGACATAACAGAGCTTGTCGCCTCTGGGGGGACACCAAGACCACACCTGCGCCGGATCCGTTCAGCATCTTGGATCCATCGAAGAACATGGTCCAATGATCTGACTGGACCTAAGTCGGCTGCTCCTGTTCGATCCACTCGGCAACAAAATCTGCTATTGCCTGAGACTTGATAGCTTTCTTTGCTTCAAACTTGATATACAACGGAAGGAGTTCAATCGCCCATTTAGCCACTTGACCGGTTGCATCCCGATTGTTCAGAATTTCAGATAACGGAGCGTCGCTGACAACTGAAATTGAATGATCTGAGAAGTAGTGTGCAACTTTCTTGGCGGTTAAGTAGATCCCAGACACAAGTTTCTGATAATGCGGATATCTCTGCTTGGAGGGAGTCAAGACTTCGGAAATGTAATAGACTAGGCGTTGGACTTTGTAGGCCTTGCCTTCTTCCCGCTCGACCATGAGTACAATGCTTAAAATTTATCCAGGGGCTGCGATGTACAATAATAGAGGCTCTTTGCTGACTGGGGCAGCAAGCACCGGCTGGGTGGAAAGCAGGGCTTTGAGTTCCTCGAACGCTGCTTCAGCTTCAGAATTCCACTCGAACTTTTCAGACTTCTTCATCAGTCAGTAGAGAGGCAATGCCTTCTCACCGAGACGAGAGATGAATCGACTCAATGCGGCCAAACAACTAGTAAGCTTCTGAACGTCGTGTATACGCATAGGGTGTTTCATTCGGATAATAGCGCTGACTTTTTCTGGGTTAGCGTCAATCCCCCGTTCGGAAATGAGAAAACCGAGTAACTTGTCGCCCGGGACTCCGAATGTGCACTTTGACGGGTTGAGCTTGATATCATAACTTCTCTGGTTTGCGAATGTTTCAGCGAGTCAGTCAGTAGGTCGGAACCTTTACGTGACTTGACCACGATATCATCCATGTACGCTTCCACGTTCCGACTGACTTGCTTCAGTAGACACTTTTGGTTTATGCGCATGAAAGTCGCGCCGACATTCTTGAGACCAAAAGGCATGGTAACATAACAAAAACACCTGAATGGGGTGATGAAGGTTGTCTTTATTTCATCGGGCCCAAACAGTCGGATCTGATGGTACCCGGAATATGCATCCAGAAAAGACAAACGCTCACACCTCGCAGTCGAGTAGACAATTTGATCGATGGGAGGGAGAGGGAAATGATCTTTCAGGCAGGCCCGATTGATATGTTTGAAATCGATACACATGCGGAGCGACTTGTCCTTCTTGGGGACCATTACTACATTGACGATCCACTCGGAGTGGTAAATCTCGCGGATGAACTCAGCTGCCAGAAGCCGAGCCACCTCCTCGCCAATTGCTTTCCTCTTCTCCGCGGCAGACCGCCGGATAGGTTCCTTCACTGGTTCACTTTCGGGTCGACCCACAAACGATGCTCAGCCAGTCCCCTGGGTACACCTGGCATGTCGGATGGTTTCCATGCGAAGATGTCCCAGTTCTCACGGAGGAACTGGATGAGCGCTTCTTCCTTGCTATCGAGTGTGGTTGAGATGTGAGTCGGAGCGGCATTGGGGTCGGTAGGATGAATATGCATAGGCTTTGTGATGACCCACAAGTGTAGGGGATCTAACGTAGTCCTTTCGATAAGTAAGAGTGTCGAACCCAACGAGGAGCGGAAGGAAATGATAGGCAGTTTTCAGTAAGGTATTTTCTGCAAGCACTGAAATTATCGGTAACAGATAGTTTTGTGATAAGGTAATTGGTAACAAGTGACAAATAGTAAAAGTAAATAAGGTGCAGCAAGATGGTCCAATATTTTTTGTAGCAAAGGACAAGCCTGGACAAACTCTTATATGAAGGAAAGCGCTCCCGAGGACACATGGGAATTATCGTCAAGCTAGTTTTCATCATGTTCATATGATTCGCGTTCGTTACTTGGTATGTGGGTGGACAGGTGCTTGGGTGCTGCCCTTACTTGGACAAGCAACCCACTTATGATTAACCTCTATTGCAAGCATCCGCAACTACAAAAGAATTATTAAGGTAAACCTAACCATAGCAAGAAACAAGTGGATCCAAATCAGCCCCTTACGAAGCAATGCATAAACTAGGGTTTAAGCTTCTGTCACTCTAGCAACCCATCATCTACTTATTACTTCCCAATGCCTTCCTCTAGGCCCAAACAATGGTGAAGTTTCATGTAGTCAACGTTCACATGACACCACTAGAGGAAAGACAACATACATCTCATCAAAATATCGAACGAATACCAAATTCACATGACTACTTATAGCAAGACTTCTCCCATGTCCTCAGGAACAAACATAACTACTCACAAAGCATATTCATGTTCATAATCATAGGAGTATTAATATGCATAATGTATCTGAACATATGATCTTCCACCAAGTAAACTAACTAGCATCAACTACAAGGAGTAATCAACACTACTAGCAACCTACAGGTACCAATCTGAGGTTTTGATACAAAGATTGGATACAAGAGATGAACAAGGATTTGAGAGGAGATGGTGTTGGTGAAGATGCTGATGAAGATAACCCTCCCCAAGATGGGAGAGTTGTTGGTAATGATGGCGGTGACAATTTCCCCCTCCCGGAGGGAAGTATCCCCGGCAGAACAGTTCCACCGGAGCCCTAGATTGGTTCCGCCAAGGTTCCACCTCGAGACGGCAACATTTTGTCCCGAAAGCCTCCTTATGATATTTTCCAGGTCAAAACACCCCATATAGGAGAAGATGGTCATTGGGGAGTCACTAGGTGGCCCACGAGGCTGGGGGGAACGCCCCCCACCCTCGTGGACAGGTGATGGCCCCCCTGACATATCTCTTTCGCCAGATATTTTTTATATTTTCTGAAACGGTGTTTCATGGAGTTTTAGGGCTTTTTGAGTTGTGCAGAATAGGTCTCCAATGTTTGCTCCTTTTCCAGCCCGGAATTCCAGCTGCCGGCATTCTCCCTCTTCATGTAAACCTTGTAAAATAAGAGATAAAAGGCATAAGTATTGTGACATAACGTGTAATAATAGCCCATAGTGCAATAAATATCAACATAAAAGCATGATGCAAAATGGACGTATCAACTCCCAAAAGCTTAGACCTCGCTTGTCCTCAAGCGAAAGCAGATATCGAAAAATATGTCCACATGTTTAGATATAGAGGTGTCGATAAAAATAAAATACGGACATGAGGGCATCATGATCATTCTTATAACAACAACACATATATATATTGTCATACGACTCTTTTGCTAAAGTAACAATTCATTCACAATGTCAAATATGAATCAGAAACTTCATTGAAAACCAACAAACTATTATCTCAGTCATTGAAGCAATTGCAATTTATCACAGCATCTGAAAGAGTCAATATAAGAGCTTTTCAGCAAGTCCACATACTCAACTATCATCTAGTCTTTCACAATTGCTAACACTCACGCAATACTTATGGGTATGGAGTTTTAATCGGACACGGAGAAAGATAGGGGCTTATAGTGTTTCCTCCCAACCTTTTACCTCAAGGGTAATGTCAATAGTAATAGATCATGATAGCTTACATCCAAGTGGGTATATATGCCAGGATCTTTCCAACACAATGTGCCTGCCAAAGGATAAAATGTAAAAATGAAGGGTGATTATCACCTTGACTCTTATAAGGCAAGAATAATAGATAGGCCCCTCGCAGAGGGAAGCAGAGGTTGTCACGTGCTTTTATGGTTGGATGTACAAAATCTTAGCGCAAAAGAACGTCACTTTATATTGCCACTTGTGATTGGGACCTTTATTATGTAGTCCGTCGCTTTTATTACTTCCATATCACAAGATCATATAAAGCTTATTTTCTGCACACTAATAAATCATACATTTTTAGAGAGTTTGCAGCAACGACAACTTACTTGAAGGATCTTACTCAATCCATAGGTAGGTATGGTGGACTCTCATGGCAAAACTGGGTTTAAGGATATATGGAAGCACAAGTAGTGTCTCTACTTGGTGCAAGGAGTTTTGGCTAGCATGAGGGGGAAAGGCAAGCTCAACATGTTGGATGATCCATGACAATATACTTTGTTTTGGATATAAGAAAACATAACCCATTATGTTGTCTTCCTTGTCCAAGATCAACTCTTTAGCATGTCATATTTTAATGAGTGCTCACAATCATAAAAGATGTCCAAGATAGTATATTTGTATGTGAAAACCTCTCTTTCTTTATTACTTCCTATTAATTGCAACGATGACCAAAACTTTGTTTGTCAACTCTCAATAACTTTTATTCATCATACTCTTTATATGTGAAGTCATTACTTTCCATAAGATCAATATGATCTCTTTGATAATTTTTATATTTTCTTTTATTCTCTCATGACCATAGCGAGAAAATCAAGCCCTTGACTCAACACTAATCTTTATTATATATAACTCACGGACTCGATTACAAAGATAAAGATCAAAAAGCAAAAGCTCACAACTAGATCATGCTAAACTTTATTTTACTAGATCAAGATATTACCAAAAGGATCGAACTAAGAAAAAGGGTGAAGATAGGAGTGTGATGGTGATACGATACCAGGGCACCTCCCCCAAGCTTGGCGGTTTCCGAGGGGAGTGCCCATACCCATGTGATTATGTCTCCCTCTTTGAAGTTGGTGATGATGGAGTTGAAAGCAGTGATGGTGGATCATCATACATCGAGCGTAGGAGATCCTCCAACTTGCGGATAATACCCTTGAGTGCAGCGATATGCTCCTTCAGCAAAATATTTTCACCTGTGAGATATTTGTTTTGTATTTGAGATAACTCAATCATCTTGAAAGCTTCAATCTCAGTTGAAGTAAAAAGGTTTGGAAGGGGTTGAGGGATGTCTTCTTCTTCTGCTGATGGAGCCTGATCTTCCATAGTCTTCTTGATCCTATTCTCCTTGTTGATCTCCCCAGGTTCTTCCCTCTTCAGCTCTATCTTCATTAGCCAAGCAACGTTGCCCTCATTGTTGGAGGAGGAGGACGACATGATGCATGGCCTTGTAAATTCTGGTAGAAAATAGCTCGAAACAAAAACATGGGATTTTTGCGTGATACGGTGGTCAAAACCTTTGGGAGAATATATAGTGAATTTTTACCAACCAAAAGAAGTAACGTGCAAGAAATCGGAGTCCGGGGGGCACACGAGGCAGGGGGCGCACCCAGGGGGTAGGGCGCACCCTCCATCCTTGTGGACGCCTCGTGTCCTTTTCGTACTGCCTCTTATTTTTCTATTTTTCTAAATATTCCAAAACGGTGAAAAATTGCCATTATAACTATTTTGGAGTCGGTTTACTTACCGTACCACATACCTCTTCCTTTTCGGGGTCTGAATCATTCTGGAAAGTGTCCCTTATGTATTCCTTCGGGGTTACGGTTTCAATAACATTGGTTTCAACATTTATAGGATTACCTGGGATATAATGTTTGATTCTTTGACTGTTCACCACCTTCGGATTTGTGCCTTCGAAGTTATTGATTTTTATGGCACCGAAACGATAGACCTCCTCGATAACGTAAGGACCTTCCCATTTAGAGAGAATTTTTCTGTAAAAAATCTTAAACGAGTGTTGTATAGCAAAACATAATCACCTACGTTAAACTCACGCTTTTGTATCCTTTTGTCATGCCATCTTTTGACATTTTCTTTAAACAGCTTGGCATTCTCATAAGCTTGGGTTCTCCATTCCTCAAGCAAGCTAATCTCAAATAACCTCTTCTCACCGGCAAGTTTGAAATCATAATTGATCTCTTTAATAGCCCAATATGCCTTATGTTCTAGCTCAAGAGGTAAGTGACATGCTTTTCCATAAACCAGTTTATATGGAGACATACCCATAGGATTTTTGTATGCAGTTCTATAGGCCCATAATGCATCATCAAGTTTCTTGGACCAATTCTTTCTAGACCTATTAACAGTCTTCTGCAAATTTAATTCTAGCTCTCTGTTACTTAGTTCTACTTAACCACTAGACTGTGGGTGGTAAGGGGATGCAATTCCATGATTAACATCATACTTAGCAAGCATTTTACGGAAAGCATCGTGAATAAAGTGTGAACCACCATTAGTCATTAAGTATCTAGGGACTCCAAACCTCGGAAAAATAACTTCTTTAAGCATCTTAATAGAGGTGTTGTGATCAGCACTACTAGTTGGAATAGCTTCTACCCACTTAGTGACGTAATCAACAACAACTAAAATATGTGTATACACATTACAGGAAGGAAATGGTCCCATATAATCAAAGCCCCAGACATCAAATGGCTCGATAACAAGTGAATAATTCGTAGGCATTTCTTGACATCTACTAATATTACCAATTATTTGGCATTCATCACAAGATAAGACAAACTTACGGGCATCCCTGAAGAGAGTAGGCCAATAAAAACCAGATTGCCATACCTTATTTGCAGTTCTATCTCCAGCGTGGTGTCCCCATAGGCTTCGGAGTGACACTTGTGTAGGATCTATTCATGTTCATGCTTAGGTACACAACGTCTAATAATACCATCTACTCGTTCTTTGTAAAGGTGTGGGTCATCCCAGAAGTAGTGTCTTAAATCATAGAAGAACTTTTTCTTTTGCTGGTATGTGAAACTAGGTGGTATAAACTTAGCAACAATGTAATTAGCATAATCAGCATACCATGGAGCAGTACGAGAAGCATTTATGACACCTAATTGTTCATGAGGAAAGCTATCATCAATAGTAGTGGGTCATCAAGAATATTCTCTAGCCTAAACAAGTTGTCTGCAACGGGGTTCTCAGCTCCCTTTCTATCAGTAATATGCAAATCAAATTCCTGTAGTGGGAGAACCCATCTAATAAGTCTAGGTTTAGCATCTTTCTTTTCCATAAGGTATTTGATAGCAGCATGATCAGTGTGAATAGTTACTTTAGAATCAACAATATAAGGTCTAAACTTATCACATGCAAATACGACTGCTAAAAACTCCTTTTCAGTAGTAGCATAATTTATCTAGGCACTGTCTAGAGTTTTACTAGCATATTGGATAACATTCAATTTCTTATCAACTCTTTGTCCTAAAAGAGCACCTACAACATAATCACTAGCATCGCAGATAATCTCAAAGGGTAAATTCCAGTCAGGAGGCTGGACAATGGGTGCAGAGATTAATGCTTTCTTAAGTATTTCAAATGCTTCAATACAATCATCATCAAAGACAAAAGGAACATCTTTTTGTAAGAGATTAGTCAGAGGCCTAGAAATTTTGGAGAAGTCCTTAATGAACCTCCTATAAAATTCGGCAAGACCAAGGAAACTTCTTATACCTTTGACGTCCTTGGGACACGGCATCTTTTCAATAGCATCAACTTTAGCTTTGTCAACATCAATACCTCTTTCAGAAATTTTATGCCCCAAGACAATGCCTTCATTAACCATAAAGTGGCACTTCTCCCAATTCAAGACACGATTAGTTTCTTCACATCTCTGCAAAACTCGATCAGGGTTTCTGTCACACCCTGATTTTCATGTCACATTGCTTAAGCTAATTCTCATGTTAAAAATGTGGATTTGCAAAAACTTTTGAGTGTTTTTGACTTTGCTTGATTTGACTTTTGTCTGCTGGTTGCTAGTGCTCTAAAAATCAAATAAATCCTCCAACTCTTATACTTCATCTCCTTGACTCAAAACCTTTTCCCAATGATCATGCCATGTGTATATACCAGTATAGAATTTTCTTATAAAAATATTTTGGCCAAATGGTATTTTCTAAAATTAGTTTTCCAAAAACCCCTGAATTGAGGTTTGCACTGCAAGTACCTTATTTAGGGTGTGAAAAATCTTTCAAAAAGTTTATTTGAATCCTATTAGATATAGGACTCCCAGAAACCACAAAAGTATAATTTTAAAAGTTATTTTTATATTTTATTTAAATGCTTTTTCTTAAGGCCAGAAATGGTCTTTAATAGGGAAAAATTATTTAAACATTTCAAAAATACTTGCCAAAATTCAGGGAGACTCATAGGACATATATTGTCCATATATAAGAGTTTCAACACATGGTCATGTTCAAAATATTGGACAAATCCTTCCAAAACCCTTTCTGGATATTTCAAGCTTTTGAAATATTTACAAAGGAAATATTCTCCAAAAATTCCAGGGAAATTCTATCATGCCATATATGACATATTTGATGATCTTGCAAATCCTCATGCCTTGAAGAGCAAGGAAACATCCTCAAACCCATTCAAAACCATTCTGTCCATATTTGAAGTTTGAGCAACTCTACATTGCCAAACTTGTCCAAATGCTCTCAAATCTGGTGCACATGCTAGAATAGCCTAATAAGGCATCTAGACCAAATGGCACAAGATTTGTAATAGAGAAACTTGATCAGATCACCCCAAAACCACTTCTGTTCATACTCAAATTTGAACAACTTTACATTGTCAACTTTTTATCTGGAGCCTCAAACTTTGTGGGCATGTTCATGACCCCAAATGATGATGCTACACCAAGTGGTGCATCAAGGGGAGATGATTTGCTTAACTCCAACATGATGAAACCATTTCTGTTCATTTCTAGGGTTCACCAAAGTTACATTGGCCACTTTGCCCAAATGAGCTCAAATTTGTTGTAGGGGCCTAATTATATGTGACATTTGATCCTGTTAAATCCCATGTCAAGTGGATGTCATTTGCTTGACCAAACACTGATCAAACACCTTCTGTTCAATTGCCAAAACAAGTGTTTGGACCCCTTTCACTATTTCCCTTTACTCCAAATTCTTACCACAGCTCCCCCTGATCATTCTCTACCCCCAGTAACCTTCCCATGGCCTCAGCTCAATTATTGGAGGGTAAAAACCCCATTTTTACTCTTGTGGACAGCCACTTTCTTCTCCTCCTTCACCTCTCTCCTCACCCCAGTGGCTCCCAGAGCATCCAAGACTGCCTCCCCCTTTCTTTACTACTCCCTCTACCCACTGGACACGGCTGGACACAAGAGGACACGACCAGGAAGCACAGGCACGACCATGCCGGCCAAAGGCGTGCTCTGGAGCACGCTACAGTGCACCGAGGCACTGTAGCTCGGCCCTCCCGAGGCTTCCAGACGGCCTTGGGCAGAGAGACCGTGTCCCCCGAGGTCCCCTCGACGTCCTCAACACGCTGGGCTGTCGGCCCCCTCCTCTCTCCTCCTCCCTCACCCCTGCCCGCACGCGCACCGGCCGACCCCGAGCTCCAGTGAAAAACCTCGCACGCGCGGCCTCTCTGGCGCCTCCCCGCTCCTCCTCTCTCTCCCTCTAAGCGTGGACTAACCCCACGAACGCCCCGGACACCCTGCGGCAGGCTCGTGTGGCCCGTGGCAGCGGCAACACGCTCGCCGGCGCACGGCGCCTTGGTGGACCGACGCCCCCCTACTTAAAGGGCACCCCGAGCCCCCCTTGCACCTCCTTTCGCTCCATCCCTCTCCCGTGCGTCTTCCGAGTCATTCCATCGCCCTTCTCGTGCCCTGTGGTGCCCGCTCCACCATCGTCCGACGAGGCCGCCGCCATGGCCAGGTGCAGGAGGTGCTCCGACTTCTCCCCTGCCGCCCCAAGGGTCCTCCTGGATGCGCCGCTCCCCGGGGATCCCTCCGGTGGCCGCACCCTGGCCGGAGGTGGCCTGTGCCGCCGGGGACGGGCGCCGGCGTCGCGCGGCTCGGGCCTCCCCTCCCCTCTGTTGCGGGAGCGGGAGGAAGGAGACGACCCTGCGGAGGGGGCCCACCTGGCAGCGACCCGGCCAGCCGGGCCCAGCCGTTTAAGTGGAAACGGCAACGGCGCAGCCCGCCTTCCCAGCGCGGAAGCGCACCGCCGAAAGGCGCCTCCGACGTCACCGCTCCCCCCTGTGCACGCGGCCGAGCCATGGGCCCGCCCAGTTTCTATGCGGCTAACCTCCGCCCAGTGTGCAGCATAAGGGTATAACCCCTATTCTTTTCCTTTTTCTTTATTCTGCCAACTTCAAAATGCCTAGAGTATTCATATGAACTCCAAATTGCATGATTCAAATTTCTGGTAGCTTCTAAAATCATGCCCTATCACATGATGCAACATGCACATTACTCCAGAAACTTTTCCTATACAAATATTTATCAAATGCCCATTTTCCACTTTCTGTGATTAACTTTAGAAAATCACAGAGAGCTCATTTTGGATCCAAATGCAGTGATTCAAGTTCCTAGATGCTTGTCATGTCCAAACTTAGTTTTGGAACATTTTTAATAATAGTTTCTGTACCTCACCAAATATTGAGCCATTTCTTCATATTTATCAGCTTTGGAAAATCCTAGGAAATTCATTTCAAATCCAAATCCAGTGAAACCAACTCCTAAATGCTTCAAAAATCATGACTTGATGATGGGTACCTTTGCTCATCATTCAAGGAAATGTTTCTGTATACTTCTTCCAAATCCATAAACCCTTTGGTTCCAACATATTGAAATGTTCCCAACTACCTATTGGTCCAACACCTATGAAACCACCTTGGTCATTTCTAATATGACCAGAAGTATCCTAGAAAAGTCCAACTCCTATTTTTAGAGCACTTTTATTGTTGCTTTGATTGTGTTGCTTATTATGATTGTTTCCATCGTTAGTTGACGTAATAAACGGAGTAATCGGAGATGGACCAGAAGATTTGAAGACTCCGAAGAATAAGGCAAGCAGCCCTTTGACCATGTTCAAGAAACCCTTTTATGCATGTCTCATAGCACCTTATTATTCAATGCATCGGAATCATGTTGAGGTGGAAACCACCTTGGTTGCTACCATTGTTGCTTACTATTGATACTTGCATCAAACATGACCCTACCTTCCTATGAGGGTTATGTGGGTGGGAGTAGTTAGGTTGCTTTAATAGTGGCTACACAAATGGGACGGGTATATGCATGGTGACAAAAGCAGGATACTTTCAAAAGACTTTTCGAAAACCCCGTCGGGTGCCACTTATGCCCGAGGGAGATGGTGAGATGGGTAACCACTTGATGACGAAGTGGTGTGCCGAGGCAAGTGTGTGTGTTTTGAAAAAACGGATTGGTTTAAGTTGCGACCGTTATTCCAACCTTACATGCGCAACCACTCTACCCTTATATGGGAAAGGGCATTATTGATTACCTAGGTCGATACTAGCATGGTGCCCGCATTACTAGTGACGGGAGTGACATGAGGTCACTCTTGGGACGGGGTCGTGCTTGGATAGGCGGCCATGACTGTTTTCACAGGGCACCGGACACACCGTTGGTACCCCGTGCTTGTGATATGTGATGAATACGGAGCGAGTCTCCACAAACCTTGAGATGTGAAATGTTTGGCACGGGGCTGCTACCAATCGAGTGGACTCTATGTTAGTGTCGTCTAGGGAAAGATAGTGATCGGGTGCTTACCCCGGGTACCTGAGGTACCGCGGGTCGTGGATGACACGGAAGTTCCCCGGATCTAGTGGGTAAAGTGTGCAACCTCTGCAGAGTGTAAAACTATTCGAATAGCCGTGTCCACGGTCATGGACAGTTGGGTAACCGCTCTTGGGCTACGTCCAATGTTTGCGAAACCTGGTGTGTGTGTGTGAGGAAACAACATGGTTCAGTGATATTGATGAAGTCAACATGGTTTAGTGATATTGTTGATGTGATTGTGAGGAAGTCACAATGAGCTTGAGCATGAGTTGATTACAACTCTTCCTTGAAAATGATGTCTGTGACCTCCTGATACTTGTTACAGACACATGCATATCCTTGTTATATGTTGATCATACTTGCACATGAAAAACTAGCTTTCCGCAAAACTACCAATTTAGTAGTAGAGCCTTGCATAATTATTCTGTTACCACACTTGGGTTGCTTGCGAGTACATTCAATGTACTCATTGGCTTGCCACTGGTTATTTTATTGGGCAGGCAGGAGAGAACAGGTTATGATGAAGATTTCTCGGTGACGAGCATGCGAGCTAGGACGCTTCCCAGTCAGAATGCCTGTAGGGTTAAGGCAGATGGCATGGGTCCCAGTTGTCTTTGAAGATTTTCCGCTGCGATGATATACTCAAGACTTGACCATTATGGTCCTACTTGTGTAACACGGTATGTAAGGATGTAAGACTCTTGTTATTCAGCTTCTATGTATTCAGTGAGCATTGATCTTTGGGATCATTGTACACGTGCATTCGGTGATCACGACTTATGAGTCAGGGTCCCCACAGTTTCTCAAGCAATCATCAAAAGAGGTTCCGTAAACGGAAAAATCATCCATGAAAACCTCAACAATCTTTTCACAAAAATCAGAGAATATAGCTATCATGCATCTTTGAAAGGTAGCAAGTGCATTACATAAACCAAAAGGCATACGTCTATAAGCAAAGGTACCGAAGGGACAGGTAAAAGTGGTCTTTTCTTGATCCCCTTTTGACACAGGTATTTGAGAGAAACCAAAATAGCCATCTAGAAAGCAAAAACGAGTATCTTTGGATAACCTTTCTAGCATTTGATCAAATAAAAGGCAAAGGGTAATGATCTTTCTTAGTGGCTTTATTTAATTTACGGAAATCAATTACCATCCTATAACCTGTAACAATTCTTTGCGGGGTCAATTCATCTTTATCATTAGGAACAACAGTCATACCTCCCATGTTAGGGACACAATGGACAGGACTTACCCACTGGCTATCAGCAACTGGATAAATTATACCCGCCTCTAGAAGCTTTAGTATTTCCTTCCTTACCACTTCTTTCATCTTAGGATTTAACCATCATTGATGATCGGTAATAGGTTTCGCGTCCTCTTCCAACTTTATCTTGTGTTGGCACAGAGTGGGACTGATGGCCTTAAGATCATCCAGAGTATATCCGATAGCACCACGGTGCTTCTTCAGATTTTTCAATATTTTTTCTTCTTCCTGCTCTGAAAGGTTAGCACTAATAATAAAAGGATATATCTTCTTTTCATCGAGATAAACATACTTAAGAGTATCAGGTAAAGGCTTAAGTTCAAACATGGGATCACCCTTGGATGGAGGAGGATCCCCTAGAATTTCAACAGGCAAGTTGTTTTTCAATAAGGGTCCCTGCTTAAAGAATATTTCATCTATTTCCCTTCTCTCATTCATATACATATCATTTTCATGGTCTAGCAGATATTGTTCTAATGGATCATTAGGAGGCACAACAATAGAAGCAAGACCAATAATTTCATCCTTACTAGGCAATTCTTTATCATGGGGTTGTCTACGAAATTTAGCAAAGTTAAAATCATGAGACATATCCTCTAATCCAACAGTAACAATATCCTTTTCGTAGTCTATCTTAGCATTAACAGTGTTCAAGAAGGGTCTACCAAATATAATGGGACAAAAATCATCTTGTGGGGAACTGAGAACAAGAAAATCGGCAGGATATTTAACCTTCCCACACAAGACTTCGACATCTCTACCAATCCCAACTGGTGAAATAGTGTCTCTATTAGCAAGTTTAATAGTAACATCAATACCTTCTAACACAGTAGGTGCAATATCGTGCATAATTTCTCTATATAAGGAATGAGGTATTACACTCGCACTAGCACCTACGTCACATTAACCATGATAGCAATGATTTGCTATTTTAACAGAAATAACAGGCATGCCTACAACAGGTCTATGTTTATTCCTAGTATCGGGTTTGGCGATTCTAGCAGCTTCCTCTTGGAGGTAAATAACATGCCCATCCAAATTTTCGACCAAGAGATCCTTAACCATAGCAACACTAGGTTCAACTTTAATTTTCTCAGAGGGTGTAGGTGTTCTAGTATTACTCTTACGAACCATAGTTGAAGCTTTAGCATGATCCTTTATCCTAACAGGGAAAGGTGGTTTCTCAATATAAGCAGTAGGAACAATAGGATCAGCATTATAAGTGATAGTCTTTTCTTCAACTTTAACAGGTTCAACTACTTTTACTTCAATGGGAGGATGGTATTTAAACCACTTTTTCTTGGGAAGATCAACATGAGTAGCAAAAGATTCGCAGAAAGAAGCTACTATCTCATAGTCAAGTCCATATTTAGTGCTAAATTCACGGAAAACGTCGGTATCCATAAAAGATTTAACACAATCAAACTTAGGGGTTATACCTGACTCCTTACCTTCATAGAGATCCCAATATTCAGAGTTGCGTTTAATTCTTTCCAGTAAATCCCATTTGAATTCAATAGTCTTCATCATAAAAGAACCAGTACAAGAAGTATCGAGCATGGAGCGATTATTGAGAGAAAGCCGAGCATAAAATTTTTGAATGATCATTTCTCTTGAGAGCTCATGATTGGGGCACGAATATAACATTGACTTAAGCCTCCCCCAAGCTTGAGCGATGCTTTCTCCTTCGCGAGGCCAAAAATTATATATATAATTACGATCACGATGAACCTGATGCATGGGGTAGAACTTGTGATGAAATTCCAACTTCAATCGATTGTAGTTCCATGATCCAATATCATCGCATAGCCTAAACCATGTCAATGCATCTCCCTTCAAAGATAAAGGAAAGACCTTCTTCTTGATAATATCCTCGGGCATACCTGCAAGCTTAAATCCACAAACTTCATCCACATAGATTAGGTGCAAATCGGGATGCAGTGTTCCATCTCCTGTTAAGGGATTAGCTAGCAGTTTCTCTATCATACCCAAAGGAATTTCAAAGCAAACATTTTCAGTAGGTTCAGTAAGTTGAGGAGCAACTCTTTGCTCTACGGGTCGGGGTGAAGATACCCCGAACAAGCCCCTCAAAGGATTATGAGCCATAGTAACAAGTAACAGTAAATTTCAGCACACTATATAAATTTTTCCTTACCATTCCACATACCAAAGGCGCTTCACTCCCCGGAAACGGCACCAGAAAAGAGTCTTGATGACCCAAGAGTGTAGGGGATCTATCGCAGTCCTTTCGATAAGTAAGAGTGTCGAACCCAACGAGGAGCAGAAGGAAATGATAGGCAGTTTTCAGTAAGGTATTTTCTGCAAGCACTGAAATTATCAGTTACAGATAGTTTTGTGATAAGGTAATTGGTAACAAGTGACAAATAGTAAAAGTAAATAAGGTGCAGCAAGATGGCCCAATCCTTTTTGTAGCAAATGACTAGCCTGGACACACTCTTATATGAAGGAAAGCGCTCCCGAGGACACATGGGAATTATCGCCAAGCTAGTTTTCATCATGTTCATATTGTTCGCGTTCATTACTTTGATAATTTCGTATGTGGGTGGACCGGTGCTTAGGTGCTGCCCTCACTTGGACAAGCATCCCACTTATGATTAACCTCTATTGCAAGCATCCACAACTACAAAAGAAGTATTAAGGTAAACCTAACCATAGCATGATACAAGTGGATCCAAATCAGCCCCTTACGAAGCAACACATAAACTAGGGTTTAAGCTTCTGTCACTCTAGCAATGTCAAGCCCAAGATGCGATTATATCCCGATCACGTGAAACACTCGTGATTGGGGCACAACCGCATTTCGGGCGCTTAGCAAGATGGATATCATTACATCGTACCATTACAAAAATACATGGGGATACAACAATTCATACAAGTCACAAGAATACAACAACATCAATACAAGGCATCCGACTACAGATTCAAACATGAAAAGCACAACGACATCCATCTGCTATCCCAGGCAGCCGACCAGGAACCTAGCCCAACACTGACGAAGAAGAAGAAGAAAGAAATCCAACAGAAGGTAACATCGCTCTCACGTCGAGTCATCGGAAAACCTGCACCAGGAACTGTTGTTGTAGTATCTGTGAGCTACGAGGGCTCATCAATCCCATAACCATGGGTATCAAGACTAGCAAAGCTTAATGGGTATGGAGAGGTAAGTTGGTGAGGTTGCAGTAGCGGCTATGCAATTATATGGTGGCTAACTTACGAGTACAAGAATAAGATGAGCATCTACGCAAATGGTCGCAAACTAGTAGTGATCGCTAAAGATCCTGAACTACCTGCGGTTCAAACATAACCCCACCGTGTTCTCTTCTCAAAATGAAAAGAGATGATCACGGTTACTCACGCGGTTCGTGTATTTTATCTCGGATCCTCCGTCAAGTTCTCTACAACCAGACATTAACAAATTCCAATCTGCCACATAACCGCGGGCATGGCTTTCGAAAGTTCATAACCCTGCAGGGGTGTCCCAACTTAGCCCATCACAAGCTCTCATGATCAGTAGAGATAATAATAATATTACCCCTTATCTTCGGGTAAATCCGATCAGGCTCGGAATCCCGATGCACAAGACATTTCGACAATGTTAAAACAAGTCCAGCAAGACCTCCCGGTGTGCCGACACCCTGATAGTAGCTGCGCGTATCTCGTCTCAGGCCACGACCGGATAGGTCAAGCTACGGGAACCAGAACCTTGAGTTGCCTCAAGTCAGCCCCGCAGGCTGCCCGTTTGGGACCAACACCATCAGCACTGCCATCAGCACTACAATAAATAAAATGGTAGTGGATCCTTATTAGTCCATCCAAGAGACGAGCTGCTCTTGGCATGCTAGCCATGCATCACCCACCGCGTAAGTCTTCCCTTCGATCGGGTGCGAAAGTTCAGAAGAGGATTTCATTTTCTACAATGCAAAACTATGATGCTTGCAAAGGCTATAGATACCCCGCAACACAGGCTGAGATTGACACCATCATTGAAGCGGGTTATGAAGTTTCTGCCCATGAGAGGGTTATCATTCATCCCTCGCCGCCGGCGAGTCTACGTTGGACGGCGGCGTCACCACCGATTATTTTTGGTACGGTTCAATCTGCGGATTTCATTCCTAATACTGCGCCGGCTTCTTTGCAACCACGGGATCTGCATGCCCGAGATACGTTGTTGGTTTCTCCCACGTCCATCCCGGAATCGCCGACTCCCCATGTTGGGCCTTCTGTGTCTGGGCCGATTGCGCCATCCGGCCCTTTGCACGCTGACTTACCATCGTCGTAGGAGGCGCGTGATCAATTTAATGATATGGTGGATGACATGGTGGCCCGTGTGTTAACATGCTCTAAATGTTTGCAACAGGGCCACATGTCAGCTTCTTGTCCTGTTTGTCTGGCTTGCAATCGTGCTGGTCACCGAAGCTATCAATGCAAGCAATGGGCTACGGATAACGGTTTTGTTTGGAAAGTTAAAAAAGGTGTCGCAAAATCTTGGTAAATCGAAGGAGGTGGAATCAGTTCCTGCCACGAGTCATATTCCTATTCTACCTCTTTGCGTCTCCTCGGTTTTAGAGACGACCTCCCACACGCACCTGCAGCGTCTTGTCCCATCGCTGCCGCCCACCCCCGTTGGCCAAGCTTCATCCTCAACACCACCTCCCACCTTGCTGCCTCCATCGTCCATGGCCAACTTCGCCATTAACCCTGCGGAATTCCTACCGCCGGGCTTTGATGTCATTGATGGAGGGCCAACAAGGTTGTCGCGGACGTTTCTTTCTCCGGCGGTTGCTCCAGATCAACACCACGAGCAGTATGCTATTGGCATCGTTGAGCCCCCTCTACCGCCTGGTCAGATTTTGCAGTTCCGCCAGCTGGTTAGTGATTTTGTCATGAATTATATTCATCGAGATGTTCTTAGTGACCAACAGTGGATCGAAGGTGTTGGCTTGTTTGAGTTTAGAAGTACTTCTTCTCGACACACTATCATGGATCATCCTCCTTATGACCTTGGTAATGGTCACTTTGTTCGTTTCATACCACACAACCACGTCATTAATCACAGAGCTACCTAAGGATTTCGTAGAGGCTGGCTTATGATCTTGGGGATTCTGCTGGATTATCGCAACTCCAAATATATATCTGATGCAGTCAGTACCTTTGGTCGCTATCACCAGTGGCATCAGGATGATCCTCGCATGGTTTGCACACTTGTTTATGCTTCTTTTCCCTGCCCAGAGCAAGTTCCGCGTGATATTGTCTATCGAGAGTATGGTGAGTTTGGGGCCACGAGAATCTCATGGACTGCTCCTGTTTATGTCCTCTCGGCGGAGTTCGCTGACATTCTTCCTGCGGATGAAGATCCAATGCCGCTGAATGGAAATCCGCACCCTTTGCCTGGGCAACTGCAGTTTGATAACTTGAACTTTGTTATGCCTGAATTTCCTCAGTTAGGATGGAATGAGCCCCAGTTAGCTTGGAATGAGCCACCCGAGCCGCAGCAGATCAACGAGGAGGTTGTAGTTGAGGATTGGGTCCAAGATGACAACCCTCAAGAGGTCTCGCAGGAATCTGTGGTGATGGATATTCTGGGCCAGGTCAAAGTTCCGACAGTGACAGTCATGCTCTTGCAGTGTACCAGCCACCTGCTCTTCAGCCGCCGATTTTTGTTGGCCGTATTCTTACTGTTTATGGACCTGAGATTCCCCTGCAGATGCTTTGGACCCGCTGCTTTTCTCACATGATGCCTTTTGTGGAGTCTTTGCATATTCCTAAAGGTATGCCTCTGCTCAGTCCTATCCAGCCGATTTTTTTGCCAAAGGGTTCCTGGGAGGTTTCTTTCTCCACTACGCGGCTATGCAATGAGCTGGTGTTTCTGCCGCCTGCACTTTGTTCTTCCGAGCCAGTGATCACAAAACCAAAAGTTGTCCGCTCTCTATGTTTTGATGAGGTTGCAGTTTCCAGCGATGCAATGGCAACGTCTGATCCTCTGACTGAGGTGGAGATGGATACCTTCAGTTTTACTGCGACAGCAAAGAAGACTCGGAGGCGCAAGTTTTCTGCAGTTGTGGAATCTCAGGTCAGGCGTAGCGCTCGACTGTCTGCACTTAGGGATGGTTTCAGGCACAGTGTGCCGAAGCCAGTTCCTCTGAAGAAACCATCGGCCAAGCCCCTGAAGAAGAGGAAGGTGCAGGAGCACAAGTCTGACGACGCGACAGCTGCAGTTCCACAGCCCACACCAATTCGAGTTCTTCAGCAGATTGGGCATCACCTTGGCATTGCTCCTGAGAAGATTTCTGCCGACAAGCTTAATACTGCACCGGCATCTTCGTCCGCTACTTCTTCGGCTCATGATGATTAGTCTGTTCTTCATGCTGGGTTTATGGTTAACCCCTGTTAAAACCATCTATCTCGCTAGTTTATTATTTTCAGTTCTTGAAGTTAGTTGCAACTTGCGGTTCTGGAAGGGTCATCATTATGTGGTGCCTGTTTTGCTACTTTTATTTTGGGGTTGTAATGACTAATACTTTCTTTAGAGATTGGAAGGTTTTATGCTGGAATGTGCGTGGGTTAAATTCAGAAAATCGTCAACGTGCTGTTCGTCGGAAAATTGAGGAGAGTGGCTGCTCTGTTATTTGTCTTCACGAAACGAAATGTGAGGTTATGGATCAATGATTCATTCGCAAATTTTGCCCGCGACGCTTTGATCATTTTATCTTTGTTCCCTCGGTTGGGGCTTCTGGTGGCATGATAGTGCTATGGAACTCTGCTATTTTTACTGGCAAAATGATAGAATCTCTCAGTTTTGGCATAACTATGGAATTTCAATCGAGACACATCTCTGAAGTCTGGACCCTGGTTACTGTTTATGGGCCATGCCAAAACCCTGCTAGAGACACCTTTATCACATGGCTGTATAACCTTGACATTCCCATAGATGCTAACTGGCTTTTGCTTGGGGATTTCAATTTTCTTAGGTCCATGGACAACAGGAATAGGCCAGGTGGCAATGTTAATGATATGCTTTTATTCAATGAGGTAATTGGACACCTTGGCCTTATTGAGCTTCCTTTGAAGGGAAGAAGATTTACATGGTCAAATATGCAAACTGTACCTTTGTTGGAGCAAATTGACTGGTTTTTTACTACAGTCAGCTGGACATGTCACTTCCCAAACACTTTGGTGCTGCCTCTAGCCAGATCAACATCAGATCATACTCCTTGTGTGGTTTCCATCAAAACCATGATCCCTAAGGCCAAGATTTTTTGTTTTAAAAATTACTGGGTTGATTTACCTAGATTTATGGACTGTGTTAGTCAAGCTTGGTCTAAACCTGTCCACAGGATTTCTTTTGCTGCTATCTTATCTGCAAAATTTAAGAATCTCAGATATGCTCTCAAGGTATGGCACACCAACCTTTCTAAAATCAAGAGGCTAATCCAAGATTGCAACAAGGTAATCCTACACTTGGATACTCTTGAAGAGCTTAGACCTTTATG
Source organism: Secale cereale (assembly GCA_902687465.1). Taxonomy (NCBI): domain Eukaryota; kingdom Viridiplantae; phylum Streptophyta; class Magnoliopsida; order Poales; family Poaceae; genus Secale; species Secale cereale. The sequence goes on from LR738712.1 coordinate 236,284,593, forward strand.
CACACCTGAAGCTAATTTCAGAAGGATTGTGAAATTACACTTGGAGGAGATCCTAAGACTACAGTTTATTTACTGGAAACAAAGATGCACAATTAGAAACATCAAAGTTGGGGAGGACAATACAAAGTTCTTTCATGCTATGGCAACTGAAAGATTCAGGACCAACATCATTTCCAGTATCACTGTGGATAATGATATCATATCTGACCATGCTACCATGTCAGCACTCTTCTTGCAAGAGTTCAAAGATAGAATGGGTTGTTCCAATGGTATTCACATGGGGTTTGACCTGGACTCCATTATTACAAGAGTGGAGGGTCTGGATGATTTAACTAGGCCTTTTTCAAAAGAGGAAATTGAGCTGGTTATCAAGCAAATGCCATCTGATAGGGCTCCTGGGCCTGATGGTTTCACTGGGCTCTTTTAAAAAAAATGCTGGAATGTTATTAAGAAGGATTTCATGAAGTTAGTGCAAGAATTTTATGATGGATCTTTAAACTTGGAATGTATAAACACTTCCTTGATAACTCTGATACCCAAGAAACTAAGCTCTGAAACTATGAATGACTACAGGCCTATTTCTCTCACTAACACATGCCTAAAGTTTTTAACAAAACTGTTAGCTAATAGGCTGCAAGGAGTCATTCTGTCATGCTTGCACAAGAATCAGTATGGGTTTTTGAAGTCTAGCTCTATCCAAGACTGTTTGGCTTGGTGTTTTGAATATATACATCAATGTCAGGCTTCAAAAAGACCTATTGTTCTTCTTAAGCTGGATTTCACTAATGCTTTTGACACCATTGAACATGAAGCTATTTTAAGAATCCTTAGATACAAGGGTTTCAATGAGAAGTGGATTTCATGGATCAGGACTATCTTATCTTCTGGATCTTCATCAATTCTGCTGAATGGGGTGCTAGGAAGTCACTTCCATTGTAAGAGAGGGGTCAGACAAGGGGATCCCATGTCCCCTTTGCTATTTGTTCTAGCTGCTGATCTATTGCAATCTGTGGTGAATGACATGTGCAGCAAAGGAATTTTAACTCTGCCAATCCCTACAAATTGTCCACATTATCCAATTGTTCAATATGCAGATGATACTTTAATTGTTCTTCCTGCTGTAGATCAGCAACTAATTGCCTTGAAGGACATGTTGGATGTTTTTGCAGCTTCAACTGGATTATCAGTCAACTTTGCTAAATCTGTGATGGTACCCATTAACCTATCTGCTGAAGAGGCAAACAGATTATCAACTCTTTTAAGTTGTAAGCTTGGAACTATGCCCTTTACCTATTTAGGTTTGCCCATGGGTACCACCAAACCTACAGTCCAGGACTTGCTTCCTTTGGTGCACAGAATTGAAAGAAGGCTTTCTGCATCATCTTGTTTTCTTAATCAAGGTTGCAGACTACAACTCCTACAGTCAGTCTTATCTTCTATGCCCATTTATTTCCTTTGCACTCTGGACATTCCAATTGGCATTCTCAAGCAGATTGAAAGAATACAGAGACAATGCCTTTGGAGAGGCAATTCTAACACACCAAAACAGTCTCTTGCTGCATGGAAATTGGTCTGCTTACCAAAGGATAAAGGGGGTCTTGGGGTGCTTAATCTCAAGGTGCAAAATGAAGCTCTGTTGATGAAATTCCTCCATAAGTTCTACAACCATCATGATATCCCTTGGGTCAGCCTGGTCTGGGATTCTTACTACAATGACTCTGTGCCTCACTCCACTATCCTTTGTGGATCCTTTTGGTGGAGAGATGTTTTCAAATTATCTTCCAAATACTTGTCTTTTGCCAAGCCTTGCCTTGGTAATGGCACCTCCATCTTATTCTGGAATGATCCTTGGCTATCTGACCTCAATGGAGAAACACTGAGTAATTATTTCCCCAGATTATTCTCATATGTGATTGATGGTCAACTTTCTGTGGCTCAAGTGTTGGATCAGGATCTTATGGGGCTTTTTCACCTGCCTTTTTCCACACATGCTTTTGATGAACTGCAGGACCTACAGACTGCTGTGAGTTCTCAGTGCACTTCACAAGACACTGATAGCTGGATTTGGCCTTTTAATAAAGGATCTTTTAGGCCAAAATCATACTACACTCAAGTTCATCAGCAAATAGTTACTGACCCTATCTTCCCTTGGATATGGAAAAGTGCATGCACAATGAAGATTAAAATGTTTGGTTGGCTACTGCTTAGAGACAGGCTGAACACCAGAGATATGCTACAACGCAGGCATTGGCATGTGGATGACCTAACCTGTGTTCTATGTCCTCATCATATATATGAAGATGTGAGCCATCTTTTCTTCTCCTGCATCTTCAGCCAAAGAGTTTGGAACTACTTGCAAATCTCCTGGGATCCAGTACCTGGTATGACCACCTACCAAATGGCTTGCAAAGCTAGGGCTGATTTTGGCAAACCATTCTTTACTGAAGTGGTTTTCACTGCTGCCTGAAACATCTGGATTACTAGGAATGGAAAGGTCTTCAGAAACAAAACTCCTCTTTTCCAGCGATGGAGACACAATTTTATCCATGACATGACCCTTTTATCTCATAGGATAAAATGTAAATACAAGGATAGTTTCATGTATTGGCTAACTAACTTACCTTAGGTTCTTTTGTTTAGTTTGCTCATGTAAGTATTTCTAACCTTGTTGTAATTTGATTTTATTATATTTCAATAAAGTGGGCTGTGAGGCTTTTGCCTTGCAGTATATAGTCAAAAAAAAGGGAAAATGAACTAGCGAGAAGAAGCAAGTAACACGGTAAACACACCACACAAGAACATGGAAATATGCTCAACCAAGTATGATGCAAGACAAGTCTATATGATGCAAAACATGGCAAGGGATGAAGCACACAAGAACATCACACAAAGCAAGTTTAAATGAGGCCGCAAACAACTTATAACAATTCCGGTAAGTCCTCATATGCACATTTCGAAATTGGTCCAGATCTGAACAAACCTTAAGTTCAGGTTGTTAAATAGAAATTTAACATGCACCATGATGATCTACTCGAAATTCTAGTCAAGTTTCATATAAAGTTTGTTTAATTCGGAGCTATGGCCTAGAAGATATGAGCAAAACAAGACAAGCATGTCAAATATGCAAGATGCATCCAAACAGCAAGCAAACACACTCCAAACATGTAAACAACATGATATTATGCTTCTACATGCAAAAACACACAAGTTTCATATAGGACACGCTCCAAACGGAGCAATGGTTCAACACATACACATGAAACAAGATATAACAACAAGCTGTCCAAAAACAGCAACGTGGCAACTTTGGAGCAAGGTATATTTATGCTACAGCACCCAAACATGAAGACAAAAGGCATGGATGTGAAATAGACATGATAGTTAACAAGCATGAACTCAGAGGACACCCAAAATCTTGCTGGAACACAATTTAACTAGCATGGCAAGATTCAAGAAGTTTACTGATTTCTCAGACTTAGTGAAAAAACATAGCATGGCAGAAACAACGACAAGTAGGCATGTTTGCAAGCTTGTGCCACTCATCTCAAAGCATATCATGGCATGTGAAGACAACCAACAGCAAGAAGACATGTTTATGAAGCTACTCATGACAAGAACATGGTCGTAGGATGCATAGAACACTAGCTATTCACATGGAAAAGACTGAACTTGATGATAACAGGCTGACAGAAACATTTTATAGCAACTTGAGAGCAAGAAAGAAATAAGCTACAACAACCTATAATGGCAAACAAGGACATGTATAGATAGAGCATAACATGGACAACAAGACATGATCATTGGATATCCCAAAACAAGCATGGATTTGAGTGGCGCATCAAGCAAACATGGCATCAGGTTAATACAGTTTCAGACTTGGCAGATTTCAACAAGTCTCAGGAAACAACAACAGCGAGTAGGCCACTTTGCAAGCTTGTTGCAAACGCCACAAGGCATATCATGAAAATTGGATTGCACCACAGCAAAGATGACATGATTGTGCTTCTAAAATATATTGACATGTGGCATAAAAGACAAACACACCAATAGCTATGAACAAGACAAATCAGCATCTAATAACAAGTTTCAGCACTTAACAGCCACATGCACTTTTGCAACAGAGATAAACATGGCAATATGGCACCTAACATTAATGCTACAGCAATCATCATGTAGAGCACTTCACAATGAACATTTTGACATATCATACACTCCATTTGGACCAACATGCAAAAAGATATGATCACCACAAGCATGCAACAAAATAACAGTTATCAGCAGTTTATACCTTTTAGCACTTTGCAACTATGATTAGGGCATCAAGATGAACTCGAACAAGCATGCCACAATACAACAATATGAAGAGCATCACGAGACGAACATTTTGACATATCATATGCTTCATTTGGACCATCACACAAAAAATTATCACCATGCGAACATGCACACATATAAAGCATTTTCAGGGACTTAGCCGTTTTAGAAAGGAAAAAAACAAGCGGGCGCTAGATAACTAAAACGTGCACTGGGCAGGGATAGCGGGTTTCTCACCATGGGCCTTGGCCCAGGATGGTGGAGAGAAGGCAGGCCCGCGGCTGGGCCTGGAGCTGGTGGGCCGGAGCGCTGGGCCGTGCACGGAGCAGGCCGGCCGGGCCGGTGGCTGACGCGGGGCCCACGAGCGGCGGCGCTGGCTGGCGTCGGGGCATCATCGTCGCTCGATGCGGCCGGTGCAGGGGCGGCGGCGCGGCAGAGGAAGGGGAACGCCGGGGCTGGCGGAGCAGGGCGACGCATGGGCGGATCCGGCCGGCCGGCGCCAGATCCGGTCACGGGACCTCGCCGGAACGGACCAGGAGCGGCGGTGGGGTTCCTGGAAGTGCGGGTGCATAGGCGGGGCCGGCTCCGGAGCAGCCTGGCGCTAGCGGGGGAAGATGGCGACGCGGGACGCCGGAGGCGCGAGGTCCGGTTTGGTCGGACAAGTTCGCCGGCAGCGGGCTCCGGTGGCCGCCGGGGTTGGAGGTGAGGCGTTGGCAGCGGGGACGAGGGGGTGGTGCGGGCGAGCTCGGGAGGGGCAGCGGGGAGCGGGCGGCGACGCGCGTCCGGGCTGCGGCGGTGGCGGTTGGGCCCGGTCGGCCCACGGCGGGTCAGATCTGGGCCCTGGAGGGCCTGGGCGCGGGAGGTGGGAGAGAGGGCAACGTGGCGGCTGCGGGTGGAGGGAGAGACTGGCAGCGGCGCAGGTTACGAGGAGGGCTAGGGTTTCCTTGATTAGGAACGCTAGGGTGTCCATTTATAGGCAGGAGGGCTAGGAGAGGGGGTTTGAGGCCGTTTTGGAGCCGTTCGATCGTCATCGGACGGCCCGGAGCAGAGAGGTAGGGTAGCTGGGCTAATGGGCTGTGTTGGAGGCCTTGGGATGAGAAGAGAGAGAAGAAGTGCGGCCTGGCACAGCTTTCGGGGCACCGAAATGTTCGACGAAAATGCCGGCAACGGTGCTGCTATACTTCAACGGTTGGGCTATCAAACGAGCTCAGGCGGTCTGTCTACACTATAATAAGACCACATGCCAAGTTTCATCCCGTTCCGAGAATGTTTTTTGGCCACATATAAAATAAATAATCGGAGGTGCCGCGGGCACGTGCGAATGTGTCTGGGCTCAGAATGGACAACGGAGAGAACGGGCGGACTCGGACGAAAGCAAGTTTTGAAAACATGCTGATGCAATGTACACGATGACATGGCAGAAAGCAACACGCAAGCAGATGACATGGCAACAGCAATGAATAACTAGCTGACACCTGGCGCATCGGTCTCGGGGTGTCACAACACTCCCCTACTAACAAGAGATCTCGTCCCGAGATCTTAGGAACGAGACAGAAGAGAAAAGGAAGAAGGTGAAACCGAAGAACCTTGAGAGGTTGAACAACTTGAAAGAAAGGATACAACGGAGATGAACGAAGTTGCAAAGACTTCGTTAAGCAAGAGGAACAAGGAATACGATGAGAATCAAGGAGGTTGAAAGGCACGAAACAAGACCTGAAGGAACAAGAATGAATTCGAAACCACTCCGATTAATAGGGATAGAAAGGAATTTCCACGAAGGAATTCGGGCAGCACTCCGGCTGAAAAATGGAAGGAATAGAATATGAACTCGATAAGACGGAATGATACATGGCGAGATGAACAAGGTATTGCCTCCGGACGAATTGAAAGAGTGAAATAAAAGAACGAAGAAGAAGATGACAACTTTCATCATGAATGAATTTGAAAGCATCCTTGGAAGGAAGGATTGAACGGAGTTGTTGAGAAAATCAATAACAAAAGAATAAGCTTGTCGTGGACTTATGGAAATCATCCGGAAACTTGAGGTGATATCATACCGCAATCAAATATTGAATAGATGAGATGAAGAATGAAATGCAAAACTCCATTTCAAAAGAATACGGAGGATTATTTGCACTACAAGACGCGAGAAGAAGAATACTTGAGTTGATCTAGAAGAATTTGATGAATACTAGAAGAATGAATTATCTCATGAAGAACCACCATGAGGAACTCCGGTAACCAAAAGGATGATGATATAGAAATGATGGATGAAAAGAATAAGATTAAAGCCTTACGATGATTTAGACGGGGTTCCGACGAGACAGCCGAGAAAATTTGAACTCCGGAAAGAAAAGATGGAAGCACTTGGGACTAGAACTTATTCGTCAAGAATAAATTCCGAAGGAAGGGATTAATCAACTCCACAAAGGAGAATAAGAATTATGTTATGCTTATCCTTCACCAATTAAATTGATGAGAAATAATGGATTTGCATATCACTTATTCGCGATGAGTTGATTAAAGAGGAATATAGCACAAAACTTGAGAAAGTCTTCGTGAACCACCGGTAGGATTGGGAAGAAGAATTAATTGATATGATAGCACCGAAAAAGAACTCTTGAGCGAACCACCGTAAAAATTGAAGCCGGGTGAAGAAAAGGAACGAACCACCGGGAAGAATTAAAATCGAGTGATACAAGAGAATGAATCGCCGGGAAGAATAAAGCACTTGAGGAAAATCTGAATGACGAGAACGAAGAGATCGTGAACTGATTAGAGAATACTTGAACGAAGCACCGGACAGCATGTGAGACGAACAAAGAGGCATCAAAGAAGAATATTTGGAGGACGAAGTTGAAAACTGCGGACAAAGAAATCTTCTGAAATGATGACCTTCGGAGAATCGAAATGGAAAAACAATTCTTGAAAATACTCCGGATGGGTAAGGAAAAGAATTTATGACAAACGAAAAAATTCGAGAGGATAACATGAAGGTAGAACGGACAAGTTTCATAGGAAAACTCTACTTCGGTCTTCAAATGACAAGGAGAAACACCACCAAAATTATTGAGATACTCCGGAAGTATGAAAAGAGAGAAAAGGTTGATCCACGCATGAAAAGAATTGAAAGCGATCTTGGAGAAGGCACATGACGGATGGAATCCATACTTATGTCACACTTGAAGAGAATATAGGAACACTCCGGGAAATAACTAGAAGAGTCAGGTAAGATCCTGGGAATAAACATGTGGGTTATGAGCCCACCGAAGAGAAAACACCATTGAAAAGGATTATTCGAGTGAGAAACGATGCATCGAAACGTTTGAAAGACTCAAATGAGGTGACAACCTCGAATTAATTGGACACAAACGAATCTCCTGAGATGACTTCGGCACTCCGGAACAATTAAATAGCGAGAGACGAATGAGCAAGGGGAAACATCTGAGCCGAGGAAAAACAGTATGAACAACACCAAATACTTGAGTTGAATCTGCCGGAAAAGAAGAAGAGGTGAAGAATATCAAACGAGAGGAGAATTCATCACAGAAGAAAAGAGAAGAATGATGACGAGCTAGACGAGAATTCACCTGTTGAAATAAATGAGGAAAGAATGCAAAGGATTCCCACGAGTAGGATGGGTACTCGATTAAGGGCTTCGACTCCGAGAAGAAAAAGGGTGGGTGGGTGGGAAAAAGAAGGAACACATCGGACGGGGAAACAACGTCGGTTGAGAAAAACTAAGGATTGAACTGGAAAAAGACAAGGAGGAATGAATCGACTCGACGAGAGATGCACCAGATGAAAAGAGCAGACAACGCAACGAACGAAACTAACCACGTGATCCTAAAAAAAATTGAAGGGGAAGAGGAGTAATTCCAAAACACCTACATCAAGATTCCTCACCAGAGCGACGAAGGGGCTGAGAAGTAAAAAAGAATTCCTACTCTCCGATATAACTAGACTCCGAAAATAGTTTTTTCTAGACTCGACAACGACCAAGCTACGATCAATTAAGGGGGCTCCTATGGTCGGTCGAGGCTCTGATACAACCTTGTCAAGTCCAAGATGCGATTCTATCCCGATCACGTGACACACTCGTGATTGGGGCACAACCGCATTTCAGGCGCTTAGCAAGATGGATATCATTACATCGTACCATTACAAAATACATGGGCATACAACAATTTATACAAGTCACAAGAATACAACAACATCAATACAAGACATCCTACTACGGATGCAAACATGAAAAGCACAACGACATCCATCTGCTATCCCAGGTTGCTGACCAGGAACCTAGCCCAAGACTGATAAAGAAGAAGAAGAAAGAACTCCAACAAAAGGTAACATCGCTCTCATGTCAAGTCATCGGAAACCTGCACCTGCAACTGTTGTTGTAGTATTTGTGAGCCACGAGGACTCAGCAATCCCATAACCATGGGTATCAAGACTAGCAAAGCTTAATGGGTATGGAGAGGTAAGTTGGTGAGGTTGCAGCAGCGGCTAAGCAATTATATGGTGGCTAACTTATGAGTACAAGAATAAGATGAGCATCTACGCAAACGGTCGCAAACTAGTAGTGATCGCTAAAGATCCTGAACTACCTGTGGTTCAAACATAACCCCACCGTGTTCTCTTCTCAAAATGAAAAGAGACGGTCACGGTTACTCACGCGATTCGTGTATTTTATCTCGGATCCTCTATCAAGTTTTCTACACCGGACATTAACAAATTCCAATCTGCCACATAGCCGCGGGCACGGCTTTCGAAAGATCGTAACCCTACAGGGGTGTTCCAACTTAGCCCATCACAAGCTCTCACGATCAGCAGAGATAATAATAATATTACCCCTTATCTTAGGGACAATCCGATCAGGCTCGGAATCCCGGTGCACAAGACATTTCGACAATGGTAAAACAAGTCCAGCAAGACCTCCCGGCGTGCCGACACCCTGATAGTAGCCGCGCGTATCTCGTCTCAGACCACGACCAGATAGGTCAAGCTACGGGAATGAGAACCTTGAGTTGCCTCAAGTCGGCCCCACAGGCTGCCCGTTTGGGACCAACACCATCAGCACTGCCCCCTTGTTATGTAGAAAAGAATCCTCAGGGACGCGACCCCCTATGCAAATTAATTAATTAATTAAGTTATTATTATGTTGCAAATTAAAACCAATTTTGGCCCTTGCTGGAGGAGTTTTATTCAAAGACGAACTATCAAGGGGTCCCCATATACCCAACCGCGTTAGGATAGCAAAATCAAGGAACATAACGCCGGTTTATCGGCTCCTAAGGTGGCATGAGTGGAACAAAACACCGAGCAAAAGGCCAAGCCTTCCACCCATTGCCAAGTATATAGGTGTGTTAATATATATAAGATATATTGTGATAATCCAACACCAAGATCCGACATGGATCAATCTTCATCTTCACCTGCAACTAACAACGCTATAAGAGGGGCTGAGCAAGCGAGTAACATAGCCAATCAACGGATTGCTGGGAAGGTGTCAAAGGTTAGAGGTTTCATGGTAACAAGGAGAGGCTGCAACAAATACATAGGTAACATGACATATAGCGACAGCATCGAGACAACTAGCATAGAAATGGTAGTAAAGGTATCCAAGGTGATGGTCATCTTGCCTCAGATTCCGCAAGGAAGAAGAATGAGTCCATGAAGAAGACGAAGAAGAAGCCACGTAGACGAACCAAGTGAAGTCGAACGAATCCTCACGATCGCATCGGAAAATGAACTAGCGAAAAGAAGCAAGTAACACGGTAAACACACCACACAAGAACATGGAAATATACTCAACCAAGTATGATGCAAGACAAGTCTATATGATGCAAAACATGGCAAGGGATGAAGCACACAAGAACATCACACAAAGCAAGTTTAAATAAGGCCGGAAACAACTTATAACAATTCCGGTAAGTCCTCATATGCACATTTCGAAATTGGTCCAGATCTGAACAAACCTTAAGTTTAGGTTGTTAAACAGCAACTTAACATGCACCATGATGATCTACTCGAAATTCTAGTCAAGTTTCATATGAAGTTTGTTTAATTCGGAGCTACGACCTAGAAGATATGAGCAAAACAAGACAAACATGTCAAATATGCAAGATGCATCCAAACAACAAGCAAACACACTCCAAACATGTAGACAACATGATATTATGCTTATACATACAAAAACACATAAGTTTCATATAGGACACGCTCCAAACGGAGCAACAGTGCAACACATACACATGAAACAAGATATAACAACAAGCTGTCCAAAAACAGCAACGTGGCAACTTTGGAGCAAGGTATATTTATGCTACAGCACCCAAACATGAAGACAAAAGGCATGGATGTGAAATAGACATGATACTAACAAGCATGAACTCAGAGCACTCCCAAAATCTTGCTGGAACACAATTAAACTAGCATGGCAAGATTCAAGAAGTTTACTGATTTCCCAGACTTAGTGAAAAAACATAGCATGGCAGAAACAACGACAAGTAGGCATGTTTGCAAGCTTGTGCCACTCATCTCAAAGCATATCATGGCATGTGAAGACAACCAACAGCAAGAAGACATGTTTATGAAGCTACTCATGGCAAGAACAGTGTCATAGGATGCATAGAACACTAGCTATTCACATGGAAAAACTGAACTTGATGATAACAGGCTGACAGAAACATTTTATAGCAACTTGAGAGCAAGAAAGAAATAAGCTACAACAACCTATAATGGCAAACAAGGACATGGATGGATAGAGCATAACATGGACAACAAGACATGATCATTGGATATCCCAAAACAAGCATGGATTTGAGTGGGGCATCAAGCAAACATGGCATCAGGTTAATACAGTTTCAGACTTCGCAGTTTTCAACAAGTCTCAGGAAACAACAACAGCGAGTAGGCCACTTTGCAAGCTTGTTGCAAACGCCACATGGCATATCATGAAAAGAGGATTGCACCACAGCAAAGATGACATGATTGTGCTTCTAAAACATATTGACATGTGGCATAAAAGATAAACACACCAATAGCTATGAACAAGACAAATCAGCATCTAATAACAAGTTTCAGCACTTAACAGCCACATGCACTTTTGCAACAGAGATAAACATGGTAATATGGCACCTAACATTAATGCTACATCAACCATCATGTAGAGCACTTCACAATGAACATTTTGACATATCATACAATCCATTTGGACCAACATGCAAAAAGATATGATCACCACAAGCATGCAACAAAATAACAGTTATCAACAGTTTATAACTTTTAGCACTTTTGTAACAATTATTAGGGCATCATTATGAACTCAAACAAGCATGCCACAGTACAACAATATGAAGAGCATCACGAGACGAACATTTTGACATATCATATGCTTCATTTGGACCATCAAACAAAAAGTTATCACCACGCGAACATGCACACATAAAAAGCATTTTCAGGGACTTAGCCGTTTTAGAAAGGAAAAAAACTAGCGGTCGCTAGATAACTAAAACATGCACTAGGCAGGGATAGAGGGTTTCTCACCATGGGCCTTGGCCCAGGATGGTGGAGAGAAGGCATGTAATGCCCAGGATGGGACTATATCTCCTACGTGTCGAGGCACGACTTAAAGATATAAGCCCATCCTAGAATGATCTCAAGTTTGGGTATCTTTGCACGACTCATGTAAAAGAGGGATTAAAATGCAAAAGGAGATAGTTGGCTTACACTCGCCACTTCACACAATACATTACATAAGCAATCATCATACAAAACATCACAACCCGACTACGGGTGAAGATCCAAAAGAAAGATACCAAAACAACATAAAACCACAGGTCGGGATCGAATCCTAGTAGAAACCACTACTGATCGTCGAAACGTCACAAGCAAACGGCCAAACTCTTCATCGAGCCCCTGGTGAAGGACTTGAACCAGCTCCTGCATCAAGCTCGGCTGAACCTGCATCTGGTGTGGTGAAGTAACTGTGAGCCACAGAGGACTCAGCAATCCCGTTCCCGGGTAACAAGACTATTTAAGCCTTGGGTGAGGACAAGGCTGAAGAAAGAACGAGAGGTGAAGGAACAACAAGAGTCTGCAGCAGCAACTAGCACTAACTTACGTAATAGAGAGCGAGAAGAGAAGAGCATCGGTCGAAAGATGATCACGAAGTGATCCTAGCTAAAGCCGGTCAAACATAACCCCACCGTGTTCAACTCCCGAATCCCTATTCGGAAATTGACAGTCACGGTACACACGCTGGTAGTGTATTAGAAACATTGTGTCAAGTTATCTACAACCGGAATTAACAAGCTCCCATCTGCCACATAACCGCGGGCACGGCTTTCGAAAGTTCAAACCCTGCAGGGGTGTTCCAACTTGGCCCATCACAAGCCCACGATCCGCGAAGTCGCAACTCCATAGGTGGGAAGACCCGAGTATTCTCGGAATCCCGTGCTCAAGTTAAACCGAACTAAGGTAAGGCTAATCCAGCAATTCCTCCCGGCGTGTCGACACCCTGATAGTAGCCGCGCGTATCTAAGTCTCAAGACACGACCGGATGGGCGATTCTACGGGTGGATACCAAATACCTCGGGTTGCCCCAAGGCGGCCCCGCAGAACCCGCGTTTGGGACCAACGCCATCAGCACTGGCCCCCCTGCTATGTAGAAAAGAATCTCCAAGGAGCGTCCCCCTTATGCAAATTAATTAATTAAGTTGTTATTATGAGGCAAATAGTACCAAATGTTGGGACTTGCTGGAAAAGACTTAGCACTTAGCGGTTTATCAAGGGGGTCCCATACACCCCAACCGTGTTAGGAACGCATAATCAAGGAACATAACACCGGTTTATACGGTTCCTAACGGCATGAGTGGAACAAAACACCAAGCAAAAGGCTTAGCCTTCCACCCTTGCCAGTATATAGATGATTTCATTTTTAAGCATTTATATAGTGTGATATAACCCAACCAAACTTCAACATGAAGCAAGCATCTTCAAACTTCACCTGCAACTAACAATGCTATAAGAGGGGCTGAGCGAAGCGTACTTAGCCAAGCAACGGTTTGCATAGGTTGGTTGGTTAAACATGGCAAGAGGTTACAAGTAGGAGGCTGACAAGAAGACATGGGCATCGAGGCAAAACTATAGATCGAGACTACTAGCAATAGGCAAAGATAGTAATGGTATCCGGGTTCGGTCATCTTGCCTGGAATTCCACAAGGGAGAAGAACGGATCCACGAAGAAGACGGAGCAACATAGACGAGAGAATCCTCACAACTCCGGAACGAAACCGAAGCTAACAAGAGAAGCAACCGGAAAGAAAACAAACAACACGGTAAACACACAAGCATCAACATGGCATACGATGCGCAAAAAAGTATGATGCATGTCCGGTTTAAATATGCATGGCATGGCAAAGTGCACAAACAACACTACAAGTTAAGTGGAGATCAATATGCAATGAGTTGCATATTGACGAAACACCACATCATAATTATTTAATTTACTCTCGTTATTAACAAGACAAGATTAAATGTTTTTAGCATGGCAAGAGGTGAAACATAATAAAACTATACTAATTAGGCAATTTAAATGAGGCCGGAGAATAACAACATCATATCCGGAAAATCCCCATAAGCATGTTTAGTAATTATAAAGCAAACACAATTAAACATTCAAGGTTGTTAATATGATGCGGATGACATGATCAAGTTTATGCAATTTTATTAACAGGTTGACTTAAGAGGATAAGAAGCATTTGTCACCGTGGTGGAACGAAAGGGTGCCACGGCAACGATCCGAAAATGATGCAACGCATCATATCGGTGCCGGTAACTCGTTGAGAGTCTGGGCAAAAGCAAAGATGGCGTGAGCGAGTCAAACGAGATGAAAGGTGGGGTGATCCCGTTACCGGGTTCCCACGAGTCGGTGACGAGGCAACCGAGGAACATGACAAAAGGTGGAACGGGCACGAAGCACACACGGGAGACATTTCATACAACACAATCAAGCATGCATTCCACGGGTCACGTCTTGGGGTTATACCTTCGAAGCGTGCGTTTTGGGGCGGTTCGAGACGTAGAGGAAGGAGGCGTTCCGTTCGGAGAGGAAGTAGACGTTCTCATCTCTTCACCGAAGGTAGTCGTTCTCGTAGCGGTATTTGTACTCGGGCGACGGTAGTGGTACTCGCGGTCATCGAGCGACGGTAGTTGTACACGATCCGTAGAGGTACTTGTCATCGTCTCGTTCGGTCATCGTGGTACTTGACAAAAGGTTGTGGTGTCGATATCGTAGTTGTACACGTGGTCGTCGTGGGAAGTAGTGGAACTTGGTCGTTTTCCGGGCGTCGGTAGTCGTACACGGGCGTTTTGTAGATGTTCACGGAGCTCGTTCGTAGATGTACTCATTTCCGTAGATGTACACAAAACCGTAGAGGAACTTGTTTCGAAGAGGTACTTGGTCGGTTCGCCGGGTACTCGTTCGGTCATCTGTCAAGTCAACAGAACAAGCACACACAAAACACAAACAAAACTACAGCAACAAAACTCAACACGGCAGCACGACGAGGCCACCGGAGGCGGCAGCAACAGCAAGGAGGTCGCCGGCGCTGAAGTGCTGGAGGTGCTCGGGCGCTGCGGGGACTTGAGGACGAGGCAGGGGCTCCACTGGACGGAGACGGAGATTTGCAGAGGAGGAGGTCGGGGTGCCTCTTGGCGCTGGAGCACTCGCGCCTTGAGGACGGAAGGGGCGGCCGGCTCGCGGGCGGAGCTCCTGGCGCGGACCCGACGCGGGCGAAGGAGGAGCTCCTGGCGCGCAGGACCCTGGCGCGGTCCCGGGCCGGCTTGGGGATGCGGCGGTAGCGAGAGGAGGCGCACGGGCGATGCAGGGACCGAGGCCACCGAGGGGCGCTCCTGCGCGGCGCGACAGCAGGGAACGGAGGGAGGAAAAGAGAGCGCCCGGGTGGCTCCTGGCCGGGCTCGCGCGAGAGGACGCAAGGGGACGGAGAGGGAGTTGAGGGCCGGCCTGGAGGTGCAGGGCCGGAGGACGGAGGCCAGATCGAGGTAGGAGGCTGGGAGCGAGGGACTCGCGCGATGGATCGGAGGGAAACGGGGGGAGGCGAGCGAGGGGAAAGAGAGGAGCGGGTCGAGGGTGCGGGACGAGAGGAGCGATGGGGAGAGAGAAACGGGATCGAACGAGGGAACGGGGCGAGCGAGAGGATGCCTGGCGGCGGTCGGTGGGAGAGCGAGGGGAGATCGGGGCTCCGCTAGGGTTAGGGGTCGAGGCTGGCCTCGGGCTGGAGTGGGCCAGAGGAGAAGTGGCCTTGCTGGAGAGGTGGCTGCTAGGGGAAGAGGAGGCCCAAGAGGCTGGCTGCCTCTTTTATTTATTTTCCTTAGCAGAAAAATAAAAGAGAAGAAAGAAAGAAAAAAAGTAGGGGAGTTAGGAAAAAGTTAGCACCTGGAATTATATTTTTCTCGGGCTCATAAAAATAAGCACGACCGAAGAAAAATACAAAAGGCCAGCTCGGAAAATAATTCAAACATATTTGAATTTAATTCAAATAGGTTTGAACTAAGACTTGAATATTGAAGTGTCCAAAAATGTTCAAATTTTTGGAGGAACCTCGAAACAACGGAAAAGAATTATCGGCAAGGTTTTAAGGAGAAACTCGAAGTGAAAAGACATGGGGAAATATTGCAAGTGTGTTACGGTGATCCCAAACAATTGGAATATTTATTATATAGCTCCCTAAATATTGAGAGACTTTTATATGTTATAAAGAGAAGACACCTTCCCTCGATTTAAATGGACCGAAGGTCCACACGATTTATTAAGGTTGAGATGCAAAATTAAAATGACATGATGACATGATGCATGCAAAAATAAATAACACAAGCAAAAATAAAACACACGGGAGACCCGGAACAACTGGAATCTTCGGGAATCTTCTGGAATCTTCTGGGACGTCGGTCTCGGGCGTCACAACTCTCCCACACTAACAGAGGATCTCGACCCGAGATCCTAGAGATATCACCGGGTAAAAACGAAAAGGAGGAGGTAAAACAAAGTTGCTTCTTCGACAGACGAGTGAAACCAAAGAACCTTGAGAGGTTGAACAAGTTGAAAGAAAGAATGCCACGGAGATGAACGAAGATGAAAAACTCCGTTAGAAAAGAGGAACAAGGAACATAACAACAACCTTGTAGGTTGAAAGACATGAAGCAAGAGCTCACGGATGACAAAATAATTTGACACCGCAATGGTATAGCCGAGGAATAAGAATGACAGAATTTGGACAGCACTCCGTCTGAAAATGAAAGGAATTAACAAAAACTTGAGGAGATGGAATGATATTTGATGAAAACAACAACATATTGCCTCCGAAACAATTAAAAGAATGGCACAAGGTGTAAGAAAGATTCAGACAGCACTCCGGTTGAAAAGAGAGGCAAAACATGAAAGGATGACGGAACTAGAATGAAGAATACAACACTCCGGTTAAATGATAAGCAAGGGAAAGAACATGATCTTGATAAAAACGAGATGATGGTCAAGAGAGCAACATAACAAGGCCTCCAGAATGAAAGAATAGAATATAGTTCAATGAAAGAAATGAACGGAAAAAGTATGACCACTTCTCTCAAAATGAATTGAAAGAGCATCCTTACGAAGAAGGGTAGAACGGAGTTGATTGAAAAAATCAACAACGAAACGAATAAGCTTGATGTGGGCTTATGGAAAACATCTCAACAATAAGAGGTGACAACCAGCCACTAGCATAAAACAATTGATTGGATTGAGATCAACAAGGAGACGAAGAACTTATTTCACCGGGAGGATAAATGAAGAACTTGGGTCATTTATAAGCACCACAATACAACAATCCTTAGGGAAAGCTTTTAGGTGAAATACAACCCAAGATAACTCCAAGAGATAAAAGGAGGGGTTGGAAGGATCTCCTAAAGAGAAAGAAATGATGGTTTTAATTATCTCATTCCTGATAACTTGTGAATCATGAAACATGAAGGAATTGCCAAAAATGACATAACACCATCAGAAAAGATAAGGTAGAAAGGATTGCAATTGGAATGCATGATGAAGAATGCTTGAGCTCCAACAAGAATCTTAATGAAAACTTCCAGGATGAATTAAATGATGAAGAACCACCATGAAGAACTCCGGTAATGAAAGCATGAGAAGTGAAAGATGAAAAGAATAAGATTCAAGGCCTGCGATGAATTAGATGGAGCTTTGGAATGATAATTGAAATAACATGGAACTCCGGAAAACAAGATGAACAACTTAAGACCGAGAATATGATATGATGAACAAGCTCCAGACAAAAAAATTAAACACTTGGAAGGAATAAGAATAAGAATTATGTCATGCATCTCCTGAACAAAGAAAATGATGGTCTTCGGAGGATCACAAAGAAAAGAATTCATGAAAATGCTCCGGATGGCATAAAAGGGTTCCTCACAATCAAAACGATAATGAGGATGGCATGAAGCTAGAACCACGAATATTCAAGAAGACGGTTCAAGATTTAAGAGAAACACCTCTCCGGTCTTCAAATGTTGAGAATGAAGACGGGAAATGCCATAAGAATTGTTGAGCACTCCGGCATGAAGAATTAACAAGGTTGAAACAATGATGGAAAAGAATTTGAAAGCGATCTTGAAGAAAAGGCACACCGGTTGAAAAGGATTTACATGACCATCTCGATGATCAAGAAGGACTAGCACTCTCATGGAAATATGAGAACGCCGATTAGGAAAGGTATGGAATCAACGTTTGACATCGAAGCAACTCGAATACCAGAATCAACAAGAACAAAGGATAGATGTGCAGCATGATCTTCACAATATCATCCGAGCAGAGAATTGAACGAATGAATTCCGCAGGTACATCAACTTGACGAGAAGGCACTTAGGAGAACAAAAGGATAAAATAAGAAAACAACAAGGTACAGACGGGAACAAACACAAGATAGAAGTTTCGTTCGACATCTTCGTGCTGAAAGCTCATGGAACGTGTTACAAAAGGGTTTTGTCATCCCCGGATCAGCATAGCCAAGGACCCTTTAAGATGCAACTCCCGATCAGAACAAGTCCATAAAACCACTTCACTCAATGTAAAACCCCAAACTTCATATCGAGCATCCGTTGGAAGAATGCCTAGAACTACTAGATGAACCCACCTATAGATTTCCGAAAGTTTCCAGTTATGCAATCAGGTGTTGGGGATACACGGGAAGCACCGCGCAATCAACTCTAAACCTACATCCAGGTGTATCCATCCTTCAACACATAACCAGTCTTTCTCGGAAACTGTGTACCTCGGACCTTCGAAAAGCATCCACTATAACAAGCTATGGCAATACTCTCGAACTACCTCCCCAGTACTGGGTGATGTCGGGGTTATCTTGCCACTGGCCGTATAGGAGAGATTTTCGATGTCGGTCGTCTTAAGTATTTAGTACTGCCGCGATGTGCTTGTGTCAACGATACCCCGAAGCTCAACTCCTCGGTAACAGGAGGCATCGAGAACAATATCCTTGTCACAAGAACATCGAAACAATCCCAGAATACTCGCGGGATTCCTAAAAAAAAAATTGGTGCAATTTTGAAAATAGAAGAGAAAAGAGTAATCGTCAGGAGTCCTCACCAGAGAGAAAGGGGATGAGAAGCAAAGAAATCCTACTCTCCGATATAATATAGGACTCAAAAAGTTTTCAGTGTGTGCCTAGACTCAACCGTCAACGATTCGATCAAACAGTGGGGGCTTGTAGGTCGGAGAAGGCTCTGATACCAACTTGTAATGCCCAGGATGGGACTATATCTCCTACGTGTCGAGGCACGACTTAAAGATATAAGCCCATCCTAGAATGATCTCAAGTTTGGGTATCTTTGCACGACTCATGTAAAAGAGGGATTAAAATGCAAAAGGAGATAGTTGGCTTACACTCGCCACTTCACACAATACATTACATAAGCAATCATCATACAAAACATCACAACCCGACTACGGGTGAAGATACAAAAGAAAGATACCAAAACAACATAAAACCGCAGGTCGGGATCGAATCCTAGTAGAAACCACTACTGATCGTCGAAACGTCACAAGCAAACGGCCAAACTCTTCATCGAGCCCCTGGTGAAGGACTTGAACCAGCTCCTGCATCAAGCTCGGCTGAACCTGCATCTGGTGTGGTGAAGTAACTGTGAGCCACAGAGGACTCAGCAATCCCGTTCCCGGGTAACAAGACTATTTAAGCCTTGGGTGAGGACAAGGCTGAAGAAAGAACGAGAGGTGAAGGAACAACAAGAGTCTGCAGCAGCAACTAGCACTAACTTACGTAATAGAGAGCGAGAAGAGAAGAGCATCGGTCGAAAGATGATCACGAAGTGATCCTAGCTAAAGCCGGTCAAACATAACCCCACCGTGTTCAACTCCCGAATCCCTATTCGGAAATTGACAGTCACGGTACACACGCTGGTAGTGTATTAGAAACATTGTGTCAAGTTATCTACAACCGGAATTAACAAGCTCCCATCTGCCACATAACTGCGGGCACGGCTTTCGAAAGTTCAAACCCTGCAAGGGTGTTCCAACTTGGCCCATCACAAGCCCACGATCCGCGAAGTCGCAACTCCATAGGTGGGAAGACCCGAGTATTCTCGGAATCCCGTGCTCAAGTTAAACCGAACTAAGGTAAGGCTAATCCAGCAATTCCTCCCGGCGTGTCGACACCCTGATAGTAGCCGCGCGTATCTAAGTCTCAGGACACGACCGGATGGGCGATTCTACGGGTGGATACCAAATACCTCGGGTTGCCCCAAGGCGGCCCCGCAGAACCCCCGTTTGGGACCAACGCCATCAGCACTGCCCCCCCTGCTATGTAGAAAAGAATCTCCAAGGAGCGTCCCCCTTATGCAAATTAATTAATTAAGTTGTTATTATGAGGCAAATAGTACCAAATGTTGGGACTTGCTGGAAAAGACTTAGCACTTAGCGGTTTATCAAGGGGGTCCCATACACCCCAACCGTGTTAGGAACGCATAATCAAGGAACATAACACCGGTTTATACGGTTCCTAACGGCATGAGTGGAACAAAACACCAAGCAAAAGGCTTAGCCTTCCACCCTTGCCAGTATATAGATGATTTCATTTTTAAGCATTTATATAGTGTGATATAACCCAACCAAACTTCAACATGAAGCAAGCATCTTCAAACTTCACCTGCAACTAACAATGCTATAAGAGGGGCTGAGCGAAGCGTACTTAGCCAAGCAACGGTTTGCATAGGTTGGTTGGTTAAACATGGCAAGAGGTTACAAGTAGGAGGCTGACAAGAAGACATGGGCATCGAGGCAAAACTATAGATCGAGACTACTAGCAATAGGCAAAGATAGTAATGGTATCCGGGTTCGGTCATCTTGCCTGGAATTCCACAAGGGAGAAGAACGGATCCACGAAGAAGACGGAGCAACACAGACGAGAGAATCCTCACAACTCCGGAACGAAACCGAAGCTAACAAGAGAAGCAACCGGAAAGAAAACAAACAACACGGTAAACACACAAGCATCAACATGGCATACGATGCGCAAAAAAGTATGATGCATGTCCGGCTTAAATATGCATGGCATGGCAAAGTGCACAAACAACACTACAAGTTAAGTGGAGATCAATATGCAACGAGTTGCATATTGACGAAACACCACATCATAATTATTTAATTTACTCTCGTTATTAACAAGACAAGATTAAATGTTTTTAGCATGGCAAGAGGTGAAACATAATAAAACTATACTAATTAGGCAATTTAAATGAGGCCGGAGAATAACAACATCATATCCGGAAAATCCCCATAAGCATGTTTAGTAATTATAAAGCAAACACAATTAAACATTCAAGGTTGTTAATATGATGCGGATGACATGATCAAGTTTATGCAATTTTATTAACAGGTTGACTTAAGAGGATAAGAAGCATTTGTCACCGTGGTGGAACGAAAGGGTGCCACGGCAACGATCCGAAAATGATGCCACACATCATATCGGTGCCAGTAACTCGTTGAGAGTCCGGGCAAAAGCAAAGATGGCGTGAGCGAGTCAAACGAGATGAAAGGTGGGGTGATCCCGTTACCGGGTTCCCACGAGTCGGTGACGAGGCAACCGAGGAACATGACAAAAGGTGGAACGGGCACGAAGCACACACGGGAGACATTTCATACAACACAATCAAGCATGCATTCCACGGGTCACGTCTTGGGGTTATACCTTCGAAGCGTGCGTTTCGGGGCGGTTCGAGACGTAGAGGAAGGAGGCGTTCCGTTCGGAGAGGAAGTAGACGTTCTCATCTCTTCACCGAAGGTAGTCGTTCTCGTAGCGGTAGTTGTACTCGGGCGACGGTAGTGGTACTCGCGGTCATCGAGCGACGGTAGTTGTACACGATCCGTAGAGGTACTTGTCATCGTCTCGTTCGGTCGTCGTGGTACTTGACAAAAGGTTGTGGTCTCGATATCGTAGTTGTACACGTGGTCGTCGTGGGAAGTAGTGGAACTTGGTCGTTTTCCGGGCGTCGGTAGTCGTACACGGGCGTTTTGTAGATGTTCACGGAGCTCGTTCGTAGATGTACTCATTTCCGTAGATGTACACAAAACCGTAGAGGAACTTGTTTCGAAGAGGTACTTGGTCGGTTCGCCGGTTACTCGTTCGGTCATCTGTCAAGTCAACAGAACAAGCACACACAAAACACAAACAAAACTACATCAACAAAACTCAACACGGCAGCACGACGAGGCCACCGGAGGCGGCAGCAACAGCAAGGAGGTCGTCGGCGCTGAAGTGCTGGAGGTGCTCGGGCGCTGCGGGGACTTGAGGACGAGGCAGGGGCTCCATTGGACGGAGACGGAGAGGTGCAGAGGAGGAGGTCGGGGCGCCTCTTGGCGCTGGAGCACTCGCGCCTTGAGGACAGAAGGGGCGGCCGGCTCGCGGGCGGAGCTCCTGGCGCGGACCCGACGCGGGCGAAGGAGGAGCTCCTGGCGCGCAGGACCCTGGCGCGGTCCCGGGCCGGCTTGGGGATGCGGCGGTAGCGAGAGGGCGCACGGGCGATGCAGGGCGACCGAGGCCACCGAGGGGCGCTCCTGCGCGGCGCGACAGCAGGGAACGGAGGGAGGAAAAGAGAGCGCCCGGGTGGCTCCTGGCCGGGCTCGCGCGAGAGGACGCAAGGGGACGGAGAGGGAGCTGAGGGCCGGCCTGGAGGTGCAGGGCCGGAGGACAGAGGCCAGATCGAGGTAGGAGGCTGGGAGCGAGGGACTCGCGCGATGGATCGGAGGGAAACGGGGGGAGGCGAGCGAGGGGAAAGAGAGGAGCGGGTCGAGGGTGCGGGACGAGAGGAGCGATGGGGAGAGAGAAACGGGATCGAACGAGGGAACGGGGCGAGCGAGAGGATGCCTGGCGGCGGTCGGTGGGAGAGCGAGGGGAGATCGGGGCTCCGCTAGGGTTAGGGGTCGAGGCTGGCCTCGGGCTGGAGTGGGCCAGAGGAGAAGTGGCCTTGCTGGAGAGGTGGCTGCTAGGGGAAGAGGAGGCCCAAGAGGCTGGCTGCCTCTTTTATTTATTTTCCTTAGCAGAAAAATAAAAGAGAAGAAAGAAAGAAAAAAAGTAGGGGAGTTAGGAAAAAGTTAGCACCTGGAATTATATTTTTCTCGGGCTCATAAAAATAAGCACGACCGAAGAAAAATACAAAAGGCCAGCTCGGAAAATAATTCAAACATATTTGAATTTAATTCAAATAGGTTTGAACTAAGACTTGAATATTGAAGTGTCCAAAAATGTTCAAATTTTTGGAGGAACCTCGAAACAACGGAAAAGAATTATCGGCAAGGTTTTAAGGAGAAACTCGAAGTGAAAAGACATGGGGAAATATTGCAAGTGTGTTACGGTGATCCCAAACAATTGGAATATTTATTATATAGCTCCCTAAATATTGAGAGACTTTTATATGTTATAAAGAGAAGACACCTTCCCTCGATTTAAATGGACCGAAGGTCCACACGATTTATTAAGGTTGAGATGCAAAATTAAAATGACATGATGACATGATGCATGCAAAAATAAATAACACAAGCAAAAATAAAACACACGGGAGACCCGGAACAACTGGAATCTTCGGGAATCTTCTGGAATCTTCTGGGACGTCGGTCTCGGGCGTCACAAGGCAGGCCCGCGGCTCGGCCTTGGAGCTGGTGGGCTGGAACGCTAGGCCGTGGGGTGGAGCAGGCCGGCCGGGCCGGTGGCTGACGCGGGGCCCACGAGCGACAGCGTTGGCTGGCGTCAGGGCGTCGTCGTCGCTCGATGCGGTCGATGCATGGGCGGCGGCGCGGCAGAGGAAGGGGGACGCCGGGGCTAGAGGAGCAGGGCGACGCATGGGCGGATCCGGCCAGCCGGCGCCGGATCCGGTCGTGGGACCTCGCCAAAACTGACCAAGAGCGGCGGCGAGCTCTGCAAGGCGACATCGGCGGGGTTCCTGGCAGCGCGGGTGCACAGGCGGGGCTGGCTCCGGAGCGGCCTGGCGCTAGCGGGGGAAGATGGCGACGCGGGACGCCGGAGGCGCGAGGTCCGGCCTGGTCGGACAAGTTCGCCGGCGGCGGGCTCCGATGGCTGCCGGGGTTGGAGGCGAGGCGCTGGCAGCGGGGACGAGGGGATGGTGCAGGCGAGCTCGGGAGGAGCAGCGGGGAGTGGGCGGCGACGCGCATCCGGGCTGCGGCGGCGGCAGTTGGGCCCGGTCGGCCACGGCGGGTTAGATCTGGGCCCTGGAGGGCCTGGGTGCGGGAGGTGGGTGAGAGGGCGATTTGGCGGCTGCGGGGGAGGGAGAGGCTCGCGTCGTCATGGACTACGAGGAGGGCTAAGGTTTCCCTGATTAGGAAGGCTAGGGTGTCCATTTATAGGCAGGAGGGCTAGGAGAGGGGGTTTGAGGCCGTTTCGGAGCCGTTCGATCGTCATCGGACGGCCCGGAGCAGAGGGGTAGGGTAGCTGGGCTAGTGGCCTGTGTTGGAGGCCTCGGGATGAGAAGAGAGAGAAGAAGTGCGGTCCGGCACAGGTTTCGGGGCACCAAAACGTTCGACGAAAATACCGGCAACGGTGCCGCTATACTTCAACGGTTGGGCTATCAAACGAGCTCCGAATGCGACAAAATTTGGCAGGCGGTCTCTCTACACTATAATAAGACCACATGCCAAGTTTCATCCCATTCCGAGAATGTTTTTGGCCACATATAAAATAAATATTCAGAGGTGCCGCGGGCACGTGCGAGTGTGTCTGGGCTCAAAACGGACAACGGAGAGAACGGGCGGACTCGGACGAAATCAAGTTTTGAAAACATGTTGATGCAATGTACACGGTGACATGGTAGAAAGCAACACGCAAGCAGATGGCATGGCAACGGCGACGAATAACTAGCTCACACCTGGCGCATCGGTCTCGGGGTGTCACAAGCAACCCATCATCTACTTATTACTTCCCAATCCTTCCTCTAGGCCCAAACAATGGTGAAGTGTCATGTAGTCGACGTTCACATGACACCACTAGAGGAAAGACAACATACATCTCATCAAATATCAAACGAATACCAAATTCACTTGACTACCTATAGCAAGACTTCTCCCATGTCCTCAGGAACAAACATAACTACTCACAAAGCATATTCATGTTCATAATCAGAGGAGTATTAATATGCATAATGGATCTGAACATATGATCTTCCACCAAGTAAACCAACTAGCATCAACTACAAGGAGTAATCAACACTACTAGCAACCTATAGGTGCCAATCTGAGGTTTTGATACAAAGATTGGATACAGGAGATGAACTAGGGTTTGAGAGGAGATGGTGCTGGTGAAGATGTTGATGAAGATAACCCTCCCCAAGATGGGAGAGTTGTTGGTGATGACGGCGGTGATGATTCCCCCTCCCGGAGGGAAGTATCCCCGGTAGAACAGCCTCACCGGAGCCCTAGATTGGTTCCGCCAAGGTTCCGCCTCGAGACGGTGGCGTTTTGTCCCGAAAGCCACCTTGTGATTTTTTTTCCAGGTCAAAAGACCCCACATAGGAGAAGATGGGCATCGGGGAGTCACCGGTGGCCCACGAGGCAGGGGGCGCCCAGGGGGCGCCCCCACCCTCATGGACAGGTGGTGGGCCCCCTGATGTATCTCTTTCGCCAGATATTTTTATATTTTCTGAAACGGTGTTTCGTGGAGTTTCGAGGCTTTTTGAGTTGTGCAGAATATGTCTCCAATGTTTACTCCTTTTCCAGTCCAGAATTCCAGCTGTCGGCATTCTCCCTCTTCATGTAAACCTTGTAAAATAAGAGAGAAAATGCATAAGTATTGTGACATAACGTGTAATAATAGCCCATAGTGCAATAAATATGAACATAAAAGCATGATGCAAATGGACCTATCACTTCGTCTCACCTGCCGACGGGAACGCTGACTCGGAAGCAGGCTTCTTAGCATGCAACAAATCACTCGGATCCACATTCTTCTAGTATTCTTCCATCTCTACTGCTGCCATCTGCTGTCAGCAATTTTTGAGCCTTTCTGGAAGCATTCTTCTGCCTTCCACCGATCTCCAGTGATAGTGATCACGCCTTTGGGTCGTGGCATCTTCAATTTGAGGTATACATAACATGGTTGAGCCATGAAACGGGCATAGGCGGACCTGCCCAGAATTGCATGGTAAGCAATGTGGAAGTCCACCACCTCAAATGTCAACTTTTCTTTGCGGTAGTGCGTCGAGTCGCCGAAAACCACATCAAGGGTGATCTGACCAAGTGAGTCGGCCTTCTTTCTGGGGATGACCCCGTGAAATCTCATGTTGCTCTCACTCAGCTTGGACATCGGAATGCCCATCCCCCGGAGGGTTTCGGCGTACAGGATATTCAGACCACTGCCGCCATCCATCAGGACTTTAGTCAACCGCGTACCGTTGACAACTGGGTCGACCACCAATGCTTGCCGCCCGGGGGTAGCAATGTGTGCGGGGTGGTCTGACTGGTCGAATGTAATGGGAGTCTTAGACCACTTTAGGTACGTCGTTGTTGCCGGAGCAACCATGTTGACTTGTCTGTTGATAACTTTCAGTCAACTCGTGCTTTCAACAACAACGAAAATCATCAAGGTGGAGTTGATCTGGGGGTAACCTCCATCCCCTTCTTTGTCTTCGGTCTCCTCAGATTCTTTCTCCTTCTCAGCGGGTTGGTCCTTCTGGAAGTTCTGAATCAGGAGTCGACATTGTCGAGTGGTATGTTTGGGGTAAACCAAATTCCCCTCTTCACCCTTCTTCATGTGAATAGGACACGGTAAATCAAGCACGTCATTCCCTGCTTGGTCTTTCACTTTCTTGGGGATCCAAGGACCTTTAGGTTTCCCTTTACCATTCCCCTGGGTAACAACCACAGCCTCTCCTGGAACTGCGGGCTCCTCTTTACGCTTCGACTTCCGATTGGAATTCTGATCATCTTGGCCGACTGGTTTCTTGCCACTACGGAGTCGATCTGCTTCTTCTCCGTTAGCATACCGACCGGCTATCTCCATCATCCGAGTCAAAGACATATCTCCTGTCCAACCGAACTTCAGGTTGATCTCTCTGCACCGTACGCCCTCTTTGAAGGCGTAGACTGCTTGATGCTCGGACACGTTCTCCACCGTATGATCCAAAGTGGTCCACCTCTGGATGTAATCCCTCAAGGTCTCATTCGGTTTCTGAACACAATGTTGTAACTCTGCCAGTCCGGTGGGCCGCTTGCAGGTGCCCTCGAAAGTCCTAACGAACACTCGGGCCAACTCCTACCAGCTGAAAATGCTCCCACGGGCCAACTGATTTAGCCAAGCCCTGGCCGAGCCCCCTAACATCAAGGGGAGGTGCTTCATAGCCACATCATCATTGCCACCACCAATCTGCACAGCCACTCGTCAATCTTCTAGCCAAGTATCTGGCTTTGACTCGATGGTGAACCTGCTCACTCCCGCTGCCAATCTGAAGTTGGGGGGGGGGGATCTCGACGGCCCTGATGGCATCTATAATACCTAAATAGTTCATCCCCACTAACTTATTTCTCTTGACATGCAGCCTATCCACCTCAGCAGTTCTGCCACATCATCAACTCTGGCCTTGCATTATGCCACGTCAGGTGTTCCATTTCTGGCGTACTGTGTTGTATGACATGTACGAGGATGGCCTGCTAGCCCATTAGCCTATCTGCTAATGGTGCACATTAGGGATAATCGTCCAGACTGCTCATCTTACTGCTTCTCCTCCTGACTCTCAATCTCCCCACCACAAATGCGCACATGAAACTGATTGGGGTAGGCGAGCGATCGTCATCTTTATCACAATGGAGATGTAGAAGAAACTGGCGGAGACCTCCGGCAACTGTCCTCCCCTTTAAATAATGTTCTGCAAAATTTGTGCCGGCACCTCTGCTCGAGATTTGCCAGGTGCCCGTCTCTTCTTCCCCATCCTATTTTCCAAAAGAACCTGATGGATTTTCCTCTTCCTCGCCATTTTCTCCAATCCCTTCATCACCACCACAGTTGGTGTACGCGCTTCTCCAGATTCGTTATTTTTTCTCAGCCAATAAGTCAAAGCAAGTTGAATCCCCCCACCACCGTCGACGCTCATCTCCTTCCGGGGCGACAGGCAAATTGGATCCCTCACCGCCGCCATCGCGTCGTCCCAGACGCATGCTCGGGGAATCTGAATGACTCTACAGACTACAGGTACACCGTCCTCCCTTATAAGCTGCTCACTCCTATAGTTTTTTAATCCCCAATTGATGGACTCTTGCTTCCTGCCATTCAATTTGTTCATGTACAAGAATCAAAGGTGGTTGGATTTAATAGGAGGAAGTGAACTGGTACTGGAATTCCTAGACACGTGTTTCAGAGGGAGGCAAGGCAAATAATCTAGAGTAAGTGGTTAACTGATGATATTCTATTAACATTCCCTTCCTGAGGTAGATATTATTTTCTTTTTGAATAGGTTCTGAATGTGCCTCCTCTTCCATGAAAAAAACACTCCTTAATAACTAAATAATATTTGTGGTTTGAATTTTAAGGGGCTCCTATTAATTTGTATCAATTCTTTTCTTTTCCCATGAATTTTGAGCTTATTGCATACTCTTTTGTTACAAACAGGTTACAGGTAATAGGATGGCGTTCTCGAAGTTAGAAAATGAAATAGGTGGAATGATTGATGCTACAAACATATTGGCACTATAATTTTATTCTTACCAGCTGAAGCTAAATAAAAGTACTCTTACTTTGATGTTAACTGCTATCAACTGAAGCTTATTCTGCATGATTTATGAGCATGGGCAACATTGATCTCTCTCTATATATGACTCCTAAACTTTTGTTCATATTTAGTTTACATGCAATGCT
The DNA here is from genome assembly GCA_902687465.1 of Secale cereale. Lineage (NCBI taxonomy): Eukaryota > Viridiplantae > Streptophyta > Magnoliopsida > Poales > Poaceae > Secale > Secale cereale. The sequence goes on from LR738712.1 coordinate 236,313,359, forward strand.
TTACCGCCGTATCAGTCTTCCATTGGTTTTGTTGCTTTTGTACATTCTTCATTATCTTTACCCAGATTGCAGATTTGCTCTGAATTAGCAAAAGTAAAAAAAAGTTGCAAGCAAAGTGCTCTTACGATTGTTTATATGGTCAGTACCAGATGGTTTGATGAGTTATATGATTGCCTTTTATTTGGAATGACAAACAAAATTATTGATGCATGCATATATGTACATACATGTTTTACTACCCAGTTCTGATGCAGTAGTGACAAAGATTTTTGATCCATCGCTCTCTCAAGTAGTGACCATCGGGATTATACAGATCACAATAGGCATGCCTCGTTTATCATTCATCACTATATGTCTATATCAGGTAAGGGTTACAAATGCTTTCATTGTAGGAAAAATGCCCTAGAGGCAATAATAAAATGGTTATTATTATATTTCCTTATTCGTGATAATTGTCTATTGTTCATGCTTTAATTGTATTATCCGGAAACAGTAATGCAAGTGTGAATATTTAGACCACAATGTGTCCCTAGTAAGCCTCTAATTGACTAGCTCGTTGATCAACAGATGGTTACGGTTTCCTGACCATGGACATTGGATGTCATTGATAACGGGATCACATCACTAGGAGAATGATGTGCTGGAAGACCCAATCCTAAGCCTAGCACAAGATCGTGTAGTTTGTATGCTAAAGCTTGGCGAAGCCCTGCCGAGATCCCCGCTGCTTCTACCACCACGCTGTCGTGCTGCTGGATCTCCATCAACCTCTCCTCCCCCCTTGCTAGATCAAGAAGGAGGAGATGTCTCTCCCAACCGCATGTGTATTGAACGCGGAGGTGTCGTCCGTTCGGCGCTCGGTCATCGGTGATTTGGATCACGACGAGTACGACTCCATCAACCCCATTCTCTTGAACACTTCCGCGCGTGATCTACAAGGGTATATAGATGCACTCCCCTCTCCCTCGTTGATAGATGACTCCATAGATTGATCTTGGTGATGCGTAGAAAATTTTAAAATTCTGCTACGTTCCCCAACAGTGGCATCATGAGCTAGGTCTATGCGTAGTATCTTGCACGAGTAGAACACAAGTTGTTGTGGGCGTAGATCATGTCAATTTACTTGACGCTACTAGTCTTATCTTGATTCGGTGGCATCATGGGATGAAGCGGCCCGGACCGACCTTACACGTACGCTTACGTGAGACAGGTTCCACCGACTGACATGCACTAGTTGCATAAGGTGGCTAGCGGGTGTCTGTCTCTCCCACTTTAGTCGGATCGGATTCGATGAAAAGGGTCCTTATGAAGGGTAAATAGAAATTGGCATATCACATTGTGGTTTTGGCATAGGTAAGAAGTTCTTGCTAGAAACCTATAGCAGCCACGTAAAAACTTGCAACAACAATTAGAGGACGTCTAACTTGTTCTTGCAGCATGTGCCGTGTGATGTGATATGGCCAAAAGGATGTGATGAATGATATATATGTGATGTATGAGATTGATCATGTTCTTGTAATAGGAATCACGACTTGCATGTCGATGAGTATGACAACCGGCAGGAGCCATAGGACTTGTCTTATTTTATTGTATGACCTGCGTGTCACTGAAAACGCCATGTAATTACTTTACTTTATTGCTAACCGTTAGCCATAGTAGTAGAAGTAATGTTTGGCGAGACAACTTCATGAAGATACGATGATGGAGATCATGATGATGGAGATCATGGTGTCATGTCGGTGACGATGATGATCATGGATCCCCGAAGATGAAGATCAAAAGGAGCAAAATGATATTGGCCATATCATGTCACTATTTGATTGCATGTGATGTTTACCATGTTTTACATCTTATTTGCTTAGAACGACGGTAGTATATAAGATGATCTCTCACTAAATTTTCAAGAATCGTGTTTCCCCTAACTGTGCACCATTGCTAAGGTTCATTGTTCCAAAGCACCACGTGATGATCGGGTGTGATAGGCTCTAACGTTCGCATACAACGGGTGTAAGCCAGATTTACACACGCAATACACTTAGGGTTCACTTGACGAGCCTAGCATGTACAGACATGGCCTCGGAACATGGAAGACCGAAAGGTCGAACATGATCCGTATAGAAGATACGATCAGCATAAAGATGTTCACTGTTGATGACTAGTCCGTCTCACGTGATGATCGGACACGGCCTAGTCGATTTGGACCATGTATCACTTAGATGACTAAAGAGATGTCTATCTGAGTGGGAGTTCAATAAATTTGTTTAGATGAACTTAATTGTCATGAACATAGTCTAAAATCTTTACAATATGTCTTGTAGATCCAATGGCCCACGCTAATGTTGCCCTCAACTTCAACGCGTTCCTAGAGAAAACCAAGCTGAAAGACGATGGTAGCAACTATACGGATTGGGTCCGTAACTTGAGGATCATCCTCATAGCTGCCAAGAAAGCATATGTCCTTGAAGCACCGCTAGATGATGCACCCGTTTTCCCAGTAGCCTAAGACGTTATGAACGCCTGGCAGTCACGTAGTGATGATTACTCCTTGGTTCAATGCAGCATGCTTTACAGCTTAGAATCGGGGCTCCAAAAGCATTTTGAGCAGCACAGAGCATATGAGATTTTCCAAGAGCTGAAAATGGTTTTCCAAGCTCATGCCCGAGTCGAGAGATATGATGTCTCCGACAGCTTTTACAGTTGTAAGATGGAGGAGAATAGTTCTATCAACGAGCATATACTCAAATTGTCTGGGTTGCACAATCGCTTGTCTCAGTTGGGAATTAATCTCCCAAATGAAGCGGTCATTGACAGAATCCTTCAGTCGCTCCCACCTAGCTACAAGAGCTTCGTGATGAACTTCAATATGCAAGGGATGGAGAAGTCCATTCCCGAGGTGTATTCAATGCTGAAATCAGTGGAGGTGGAGATCAAGAAAGAACATCAAGTGTTGATGGTGAATAAAACCACTAAGTTCAAAAAAGGCAAGGGTAAGAAGAACTTCAAGAAGGACGGCAAAGGAGTTGTCGCGCCCGGTAAGCCAGTTGCCGGGAAGAAGCCAAAGAATGGACCCAAGCCTGAGACTGAGTGCTTTTATTGCAAGGGAACGGGTCACTGGAAGCGGAACTGCCCCAAATACTTAGCAGATAAGAAGGCCGACAACGTCAAAGGTATATGTGATATACATGTTATTGATTTGTACCTTAGCAGTGCTCATACTAGCTGCTGGGTATTTGATACCGGTGCAGTTGCTCACATTTGTAACTCAAAGCAGGAGCTGCAGAATAAGCGGAGACTGGCGAAGGACGAGGTGACGATGCGCGTCGGGAATGGTTCCAATGTCGATTTGATCGCCGTCGGCACGCTACCTCTGCATCTACCTTCGGGATTAGTTTTAAACCTCAATAATTGTTATTTAGTACCAGCTTTGAGCATGAACATTGTATCTGGATCTCGTTTGATGCGAGATGGCTACTCATTTAAATCAGAGAATAATGGTTGTTCTATTTATATGAGAGAAATGTTTTATGGTCATGCCCCACTGGTCAATGGTTTATTCTTAATGAATCTCGAATGTGATGTTACACATATTCATAGTGTGAATGCCAAAAGATGTAAGGTTGATAATGATAATCCCACATACTTGTAGCACTGCCGCCTTGGTCATATTGGTGTCAAACGTATGAAGAAGCTCCATGCGGATGGACTTTTCGAGTCTCTTGATTATGAATCATTTGACACGTGCGAACCATGACTTTTGGGCAAGATGACCAAGACTCCATTCTCCGGAACAATGGAGCGAGCAACCAACTTATTGGAAATCATGCATACTAATGTGTGCGGTCCAATGAGTGTTGAAGCTCGCGGTGGCTATCATTATGTTCTCACCCTCACTGATGACTTAAGTAGATATGGGTATGTCTACTTGATGAAACACAAGTCTGAGACCTTTGAAAAGTTCAAGGAATTTCAGAATGAGGTTGAGAATCAACGTGACAGAAAAATAAAGTTCTTACGATCGGATCGTGGAGGAGAATATTTAAGTCACGAATTTGGCAGGCACCTAAGGAACTATGGAATTGTTTCACAATTGACGCCGCCTGGAACACCTTAGCGTAATGGTGTGTCCGAATGTCGTAATCGTACTCTGTTGGGCATGGTGCGATCTATGATGACTCTTACCAACTTACCGCTATCATTTTGGGGTTATGCTTTAGAGACTGCCGCATTCACTTTAAATAGGGCACCATCAAAATCCGTTGAGACGACACCGTATGAACTTTGGTTTGGCAAGAAACCTAAGTTGTCGTTTCTAAAAGTTTGGGGATGTGATGCTTATGTCAAGAAACTTCAACCTGAAAAGCTCGAACCCAAATCGGAAAAATGCGTCTTCATAGGATACCCTAAGGAAACTATTGGGTACACCTTCTACCTCAGATCCGAAGGCCAGGTCTTCGTTGCCAAGAATGGATCCTTTCTGGAGAAAAAGTTTCTCTCGAAAAAAATGAGTGGGAGGAAAGTGGAACTTGATGAGGTGATAGTCACCCCTTCCGAACCAGAAAGTAGCGCAGCGCGGGAAAATGTTCCTGCGGTGCCTGCACCGACTCGGGAGGAAGTTAATGATAATGATCATGAAGCTTCAGATCAAGTTACTGCAGAACTTCGTAGGTCCACAAGGACACGTTCCGCACCAGAGTGGTACGACAACCCTGTCATGGAAATCATGTTGTTAGACAACGGTGAACCTTCGAACTATGAAGAAGCGATGGCGGGCCCGGATTCCAACAAATGGCTTGAAGCCATGAAATCCGAGATAGGATCCATGTATGCTAACAAAGTATGGACTTTGGTGGACTTGCCCGATGATCGGCACACCATAGAAAATAAATGGATCTTTAAGAAGAAGACTGACGCGGATGGTAATGTGACCATCTATAAGGCTCGACTTGTCGCTAAAGGTTATCGACAAGTTCAAGGAATTGACTACGACGAGACTTTCTCTCCCGTAGCGATGCTGAAGCCCGTCTGAATCATGTCAGCAATTGCCGCATTCTATGATTATGAGATATGGCAAATGGACATCAAAACGGCATTCCTTAATGGCTTCCTCAAGGAAGAACTGTATATGATGCAGCCGGAAGGTTTTGTCGATCCTGAGAATGCTAACAAGGTATGCAAGCTCCAGCGCTCAATCTATGGGCTGGTGCAAGCATCTCGGAGTTGGAACATTCGCTTTGATGAGGTGATCAAAGCATTTGGGTTTATACAGACTTGGGGAGAAGCCTGTATTTACAAGAAAGTGAGTGGGAGCTCTGTAGCATTTCTCATATTATATGTGGATGATATATTATTGATGGGAAATTATGTAGAACTCTTGGAAAGCATAAAGGCCTACTTGAATAAGTGTTTTTCAATGAAGGACCTTGGAGAAGCTGCTTACATATTAGGCATCAAGATCTATAGAGATAGATCAAGACGCCCCATTGGTCTTTCACAAAGCACATACCTTGAGAAGATATTGAAGAAGTTCAATATGGACCAGTCCAAGAAAGGTTTCTTGCCAGTATTGCAAGGTATGAGATTGAGCACAGCTCAATGCCCGACCTCGGCAGAAGATAGAGAAAAGATGAGTGTCATCCCCTATGCCTCGGCCATAGGTTCTATTATGTATGCCATGCTCTGTACCAGACCTGATGTGAACCATGCCATAAGTTTGGTGGGGAGGTACCAAAGTGATCCCGGTATGGAACACTGGACAGCGGTCAAGAACATCCTGAAGTACCTGGAAAGGACTAAAGATATGCTTCTCGTTTATGGAGGTGACGAAGAGCTCGTCGTAAAGGATTACGTCGATGCTAGCTTCGACACAGATCTATATGACTCCAAGTCACAAACCGGATACGTGTATATTTTGAATGGAGGGGCAGTCAGCTGGTGCAGTTGCAAGCAAAGCATCGTGGCGGCATCTACATGTGAAGTGGAGTACATAACTGCTTCCGAAGCAGCGCATGAAGGAGTCTGGATGAAGGAGTTCATCACCGACCTAAGAGTTATTCCAAGCGCGTCGGGTCTGACGACTCTCTTCTGTGACAACACTGGAGCTATTGCCATTGCCAAGGAGCCCAGGTTTCACAAGAAGACCAAGCACATCAAGCGCCGTTTCAACTCCATCCAGAATTATATTCAAGATGGAGACATAGATATTTGTAAAGTGCATACGGATCTGAATGTCGCAGATCCGTTGACTAAACCTCTTCCACGAGCAAAACATGATCAACACCAGAACTCTATGGGTGTTCGATTCATCATAATGTAACTAGATTATTGACTCTAGTGCAAGTGGGAGACTGTTGGAAATATGCCCTAGAGGCAATAATAAAATGGTTATTATTATATTTCCTTGTTCATGATAATTGTCTATTGTTCATGCTTTAATTGTATTATCCGGAAACAGTAATGCAAGTGTGAATACTTAGACCACAATGTGTCCCTAGTAAGCCTCTAGTTGACTAGCTCGTTGATCAACAGATGGTTACGGTTTCCTGACCATGGACATTGGATGTCATTGATAACGGGATCACATCATTAGGAGAATGATGTGATGGATAAGACCCAATCCTAAGCCTAGCACAAGATCGTGTAGTTTGTATGCTAAAGCTTTTCCAATGTTAAGTATCCTTTCCTTAGACCATGAGGTTGTGCAACTCCCGGATACCGTAGGAATGCTTTGGGTGTGCCAAACGTCACAACGTAACTGGGTGACTATAAAGGTACATTACGGGTATCTCCGAAAGCATCTGTTGGGTTGGCACGAACCGAGACTGGGATTTGTCACTCCGTATGACAGAGAGGTATCTCTGGGCCCACTCGGTAAGACGTTATCATAATGAGCTCAATTGACTAAGGGGTTGGTCATAGGATGATGTGTTACGGAACGAGTAAAGAGACTTGCCATGACGAGATTGAACAAGGTATCGGTATACCAACGACCGAATCTCAGGCAAGTACTATACTGATAGACAAAGGGAATCGTATATGGGATTGATTGAATCCTTGACATCGTGGTTCATCCGATGAGATCATCGTGGAGAATGTGGGAGCGAACATGGGTATCCAGATCCCGCTGTTGGTTATTGACCACAGAGTCGTCTCGGTCATGTCTGCGTGTCTCCCGAACCCGTAGGGTCTACACACTTAAGGTTTGATGACACTAGGGTTGTAGAGATATTAGTATGCGGTAACCCGAAAGTTGTTCGTAGTCCCGGATGAGATCCCGGACGTCACGAGGAGTTCCGGAATGGTCTGGAGGTGAAGATTTGTATATAGGAAGTCCAGTTTCGGCCACCGGGAAAGTTTCGGGGGTCACCGGTATTGTACCGGGACCACCGGAAGGGTCCCGGGGGTCCACCGGGTGGGGCCACCTATCCCGGAGGGCCCCATGGGCTGAAGTGGGAAGGGAACCAGCCCTTGGTGGGCTGGTGCGCCCCCCATGGGCCTACCCCTGCGCCTAGGGTTGGAAACCCTGGGGTGGGGGAGCCCCACCTGACTTGGGGGGCAAGTTCCCCCTCCTTGGCCGCCGCCCCCCCTTGAGATTGGATCTCTAGGGGCCAGCGCCCCCCTAGGGCCCCTATATAAAGGAGGGAGGGCCGCGCACCCAAGCCCCTGGCGCCTCCCTCTCCCCCCATTACACCTCTCCATCTTGCTGAGCTTGGCGAAGCCCTGCCGAGATCACCGCAGCTTCCACCACCACGCCGTCGTGCTGCTGGATCTCCATCAACCTCTCCTCCCCCCTTGCTGGATCAAGAAGGAGGAGACGTCTCTCCCAACCGTACATGTGTTGAACGCGGAGGTGCCGTCCGTTCGGCGCTCGGTCATCAGTGATTTGGATCACGACGAGTACGACTCCATCAACCCCGTTCTCTTGAACGCTTCCGCGCGCGATCTACAAGGGTATGTAGATGCACTCCCCTCTCCCTTGTTTCTAGATGACTCCATAGATTGATCTTGGTGATGCGTAGAAAATTTTAAAATTCTGCTACGTTCCCCAACATTCATTACTGGTATCACTATATCAGGTAAACACAAGTACTATAAAAAAATTGATTGGGAACCTTGTAGGATCGAAAGTAGGTCTAGAGGGGGGGTGATTAGACTACTTGACAATATAAAAAATCTGCCTTTAGATCATGCAAAGTTTTTGGCAGTTTCATAAACAAGATCAAATCAAGTAACACCCTACACATGCAATTCTAGAGTATATGCAGCGGAAAGTAAATTGCACATGTAAAAGAGAGGTGGAGAAGATCAAACGCAGTTTGGTGACACGGAGATTTTTGTCGTGGTTCCGATAGGTGGTGCTATCGTACATCCACGTTGATGGAGACTTCAACCCACGGAGGGTAACGGCTGCGCGAGTCCACGGAGGGCTCCACCCACGAAGGGTCCACGAAGAAGCAACCTTGTCTATTCCATCACGGCCTACGCCCACGGAGGACTAGCCTTACTCGGGGTAGATCTTCACGAAGTAGGCGATCTCCTTGCCCTTACAAACTTCTTGGTTCAACTCCACATCATCAAGACGGAGGCTCCCAAGCGACACCTAACCAATCTAGGAGGCACCACCCCCCAAAAGGTAATAGACGGTGTTGATGATGATGAACTCCTTGCTCTTGTGCTTCAGATGATAAACTCCCCAACACTCAACTCTCCTCACTGATATGGCTGTGGTGGAGGAAAGGTTTGAGTGGAAAGCAACTTGGGAAGGCTAGAGATCAAGTTTCATATGGTAGGAATGGAATGGCTTGATCTCAACACAAGGGTAGGTGGTTCACTTCTCAGAAAGTGTATGATATGAGTGGTAGACTTTCTGATGGCTCTCCTCACGAATGAGGAGGGGGTGGAGGGGTATATATAGCCTCCACACAAAATCCAACCGTTACACACACATTTGACCAATCTCGGTCAGACCGAAGTGAAAACTCGGTCAGACCGAAAGTTCAAATATAGTGAACGTTGGGATTTTCGGTGGGACCGAAAATACCATCTCGGTGAGACCGAAGTGAGTCAAAGGTTAGGGTTTGCCATTTCGGTGAGACCGAAAATATAAACTCGGATATTCCGAATTGATGTCAACTGATCACAGAAGGTTGGCAGCCCTTTTTCGGTGAGACCGAAACTCAGAATCGGTTTGACCGAGAAGCTAGGGTTTGGAGAAACAACTGAAGTGGTTCATCTCGGTGGGACTGAGTTGGTTTGACCGAGATTACTTATGGGTGTGTGTTAAGTAGTGAATAGTGCTGATAGTTGAGGGAGTTAGATCACCAAGCACTTGAGCAACAAGAACATTAACACAACCTCATCCCCTTTTAATAGTATTGGCTTTTCCTATGGACTCAATGTGATCTTTGATCACTAAACCAAAAATGGAGTCTTGAGCTTTTGCCAATGCTTGTCTTAGCATTTTGAGGGGTCCACTTCTTCAGACATTTCCATACCCATATCATCGAACTTCTCTGAAATGATTCTCAAGATAATATTAGTTCAATGATGTATATGTTGTTATTAATTACCAAAACCACCCGGGGATTAGTTGCACTTTCAATCTCCCCCTTTTTGGTAATTGATGACAACATATAGATCAAAGCTTCGACAAAAGATATAATCAATGAATAACATCGTCGCTTTGAGAAGTATGTGATAAACAAGAGCTCCCCCTAAATTTGTGCATTATTTAAAATTTGCGTTTGAATGCAAATGCACAATCGATTAGGATTATGGGTCACTCTTCCATGTCACATACATCTTGGTGGAGCGCACAAAATGATAAGAATGAATAACATGCACTTAATCACCAAGACAAGAGTAAATAGCCATACAATAAGGAATAGCATAGGATAAGCAATGAGCACACATTAAAGCATAGTATGGCTAAGCACTCATTAAGGTAGCATCAAACGTAGTAGCAAGCACACTTAAAGTTTCAGGAACCAAAAGAAACCAATGTATCTTAAGGAAAACCGGCAAAAGAACGAAAAAACGAAAGAGCACTCTCTCTCTCGAAGCCCTATGATCTATAACAATTTCTCCCCCTTTGGCAACAAGTTACCAAAAAGTTCGAAAGAGTATAGAGCTAAACGTCACTGCGGGCTCGGCTGGCTGCTCCCGTCTGGGTCGATGTCGGTGTAGAGATAGCTGCATCTGCGAAGACCTCTGCTGATGTCTGCGGTGGAGGAGTGGATGCTGGAGCTGTAGGAACTGCTGGAGCTGTAGCTGGTGCTGAAGTGGTAGCCCTGGAGTCTGTCACTGGGATAGCTGTAGATCTGGATCCTCTGGGAACCTGAGCAGTCTGGCGATGAGAGTCCTGGACTAGATCATCCTGCATAAGCTCTGCTCTCTCCTGCCTAGTCTCCTCCATGTCTGCCTCAAGCTTGTTGACAGACACCTGAATCTCAGTCAGCTTCACGTCTAGAGCGTGGATCTTGTCCTCGACAATCCTCTCAAGGCTCTCCTGAGATTGCTCAATGCTGGCCGGGCGTTGTTCAATTCTCCGGGTTGCTTCAAGAATCTGATCTCCAAAGCTCTTTGGCTTAGCTGCTGCTGCTGCTGCTGCCTCTTTGTCAGCTTTGGCTTTCTTTGCAGCTTCGATCTTGGCTTGCCCTTCAACTGAGGTGGGATCCTCTTCATCCATCACAACTACGTTGTCCTCATGCTCTGGCTGCAGTGGCAAGTGCTTCCTATCCAACATGAATTTGCCCGTGCCAAACTTGGCGTTGATGAGCATCTGAATCTGCGGAGCAAACCCACACGACCTCTTCTGGTCAGCTGCAGTCCTCTTAATGGTCTCTACCATCAAGTCCATCACCTTAAAAGGTGCCTTCTCATCGAGAATGTGCAGCATGTTGATAGAATAGCCTCGTATCATCTGGTGGTCACCTGACTTAGGCATCAAAGTATGCCTCAGAATAGTGTTAGTGGTGGTCAGACCTGCCTGGAGATAATACACTGAGCCGAGCTTCCATCCCTCCAAATCAGCAGCTGGGATCTCCTTGTACATATTCTTCATAGAATCATGACTCTTCTTAGGAATCCCATAGACATCAATGTCGTCCTCTCTCTGCACAGGAGCGTTCAGAAGTTCTGCCCATTCTGCAATAGTTGAAGAAAACCGTTGACCTTCAGTCATCCAGGTGATCTTGCCATCAGGGTAGAAGTGGGCTGTGGCATAGAACTGCATGATCATCTCGTCATTCCATGCTGTCAGTTCTTGACCCACAAAATCAGCAACTCCACATGCAGTAAAGCTCTCATGCACATGGGGAAAGAAGTCCCGGTGCTCTCTACTGTCAATGTACTTCCAGTCAACATACCTGGTGTCAGCAACAATGGGCTTCTTATCCATTAGCACGGTCTCATAGAAATCCTGCTGCTCTCTGGTGTGGAATCTGGGGTCCACATCAGTCCTTCTTCTTACGGCATATGGATCAGACTGTCTCCATAGCCTGAGACCTTTGTCCTTCCTTGCCTTCATGTCCTCAGCTTGAGGATGAGCATCATTGTGGAGTGGCAACTTGGGACGGAGCTTGAGCAACACATGCTCTTCATCTGACTCAGAAGGTGGCATCTCACCTTTGTTCTTCTCAGAAGCTGGAATGCTTCTGGTTGTCCTCTTGGGCTTCTCTGGAGCTGCCTTAGCTGGAGCAGGCTTCTTGGGCTTGGAGGAGGCTTGAGCCCGAATAGCATCACCCATGAACTTAGCTTTCTGAGGAGGAGGCTGGGGTGCTGCTTCTTCTTCTTCTTCTTCAGCATCAACTTGAGGTTCAGCATAAACAACTCTCTTCCTCTTGGAAGTCTTCTTCACCTTGCTTGGAGCAGGCTCTTCCAAGTTGAGCTTCTTGGCAACTGCAGACTGTTTTACCTTGCTTGTACCTTTCCTTGGCTGCTTCCCTTGGTGCTCTTTGGCAACCACATTCCTCTTGGGCTTGGAGGTAACTTCCTCAGCAACAAAGTCGGAATCCTCATCATCAGAAGTTCTCTTCTTCCTGGTTCTCGTAGCTGCGGGAGGCAAACCACTAGGGGTGCTCCTCTCACCATCATCACTAGAGCTGCTTGCAGGACTTGTATCTGCCTCTGGAATTTCAGCAAACGGTGATTCAGACCTGTTCTGGCTGTCACTGACATCTGACATGGCTGAAAGACCTGTGAAAAGATAAGGTATAGGCAGAATGGAAGAGTTATCACAACTGCAGAAGTTTTTGCAAAGAAGAATGAGTTTAAAAACTTAGTTTTGAGTTTTCACAGAATGTATTTCGGTCAAACCGATTTCAAGTTTCGGTGTAACCGAAGTGTTCAACAGAACCTACACACCACTTTCGGTCAGACCGAAATGGGTTTCGGTCCTACCGAAAACTTAGGGTTTCACAGAAACTTCAATTCGGACATTCCGATTTTCACAACTCGGTCAGACCGAACTATGTAGTGCAATGGTCAGAGACCAAATCGGTCAGTCCGAGTTTCAGGAATCGGCTTCACCGAGATGCATTCCGTGGAAACCTAAACCTAAGAATTTTCCTCGAAACTAGAAGATCTGAACAATGTATTGGGATCATATCAAACTTGGATTGAATCAGGGCAGTCCTATCATGCAAGAATCAGAAGTGGAGCATGAAAGGGATCGGGACACACCCTAACTTGGTGGTGTCCCTCTACGGCGGCAACGGCGGAGAAGATTACCGTTGACGGCGGTGGAGACCTGCGGCGAGGGCGCACAGGTGATGAAGGCGACGATCCGTAGACCAGGGCGGCGGCAGCAGGGGTCTTGGAGGGCGAACGTTTGAAAGGAATAGATCGCGCGCAGCCCTCAGTATATATAACCCCGTGCTGTCGGTGGGACCGAGTTGAAAAACTCGGTGTCACCGAGATGCATAATTGCAGTGCAGTTACGCATATCGGTCAGACCGAGATTTTGAACTCGGTTTCACCGAGATGAAACCTAGATCAATCTAAGTGTTTCGGTTGGACCGAGATTGGGAAGCCGGTCAGACCGAAATGGACTTAGAAGGTTTTGGAAGTCAGCCTTAGACGAATCGGTGGTTCCGAGTGCTCCTCACTCGGACTGTCCGAAAAAGACTTGTTCAAAGTTGTGATATAAGCATGAATAGAATTTGAGACAAGATAGCATAGATAGCTAGGGAAGGTGCTTAGGCATTCTTGTCCATCCATTTGGCCAGAAAAAAGAAACCAAAACAATCAAAACCACAAATGGATGTCCTTGAATGAATAGAATCATGCATTCAACATGCTCACACAATAAGATAGCAACTGAAATATGTGTCAAACATGCACAACCAAAACTCTAGCTACTAGCACACAAATTGTCGATGACTAGGTCATCTATATATGAGTATATTGACTTAGGAGCCAAATGAGAACATTTGATCATAGGTCATACTCATCGTTTAAGCACAAGTGGGGTTACCACTTTTACATAAAGCATTTATGTGTTCACATCATTTGGAGATGCTTTAGCTCATTTTTAGAGCAAAGCTCCCCCTAGATGTGAGAACCCCTTTTAAAGGGTCAAACTAACCTTGGGTTGTCGTAGAAGACTTCATGTAGATGTTGAAGATGTGGATGCTCAATGTTGATGTAGATCATCATGAGTTGGGAGCAATCCTTTGGATTAGGGCACTTTCAATACCTACATGGGTTAGTCCCACAAGGAACAAACAGGAATATCCATGGACATAGAGTGAAGTGCACAAAAGATGATGTCCATGAAAGCAATGATTACCTTGTCCCTTGACTTACCAACAAGAGGGTTTGTGACTCCATGAACAAGTGCATGATGTGGAAGTTGATTGCACAAGTTCTTGCCAAAATGAATATGAGTGAAGTTTGTTGGCGGAATCGCCCTCAAGAACCTACTAGTTCTTCTTCTTTGGGATCCACATCATCTTGATGGGAATCCTTGGTGTTGTAGTTGAGCTTGACGAAGTAGAACTTGATGTGTCCTTGGGAACCCACTTGACCATGGCTTGAGGTGCTTCAATGAATGCATCAATCTCCTCTTGAAGCTTGTCCTTGGCCTTGGGGCCTTTAGCCATGAAGCATCTTCCAATTCCCTCATTCGGTGAATCAAATAAGTCGTAGGAGTTGGAGTTGGAGGATACGAGTGCAAGTCCGGCAACACCTTCATCTTGACTATAGTCGGAGTCGGAGTGATAGCTTCCATCGGATTGACTGTCAGAGTCGGAGCCGGAGACCCATTCACCAACATGAGCTTGATGTCTTCTTCTTGTGTAGCTCCTTGATGACTTGTCTTTCCTCTCCGAATCCTTGCTTCTCCGAGAAGGTCTTCGTTCATAACGATCATCTCTACTCCTTCTCTCTTTCCGAGGTGACTCATCTCTTGCTCTTCTTCTTGGAGATTCTTCTCTTCTCTTGTGGGGAGCCGTACACTCATTTGAGAAGTGTCCGGGTCTTCCACAATTGTAGCAGTTTCGATCACGACTAGAAGATCTCTTTCCATCATATGATCTAGACTTTGAGCTTCTTTCTTTGCCTCTATTCTTGTAGAACTTGTTGAAGTTCTTGACCATTAGGCTTATCTCTTCATTGGAAACTAGCTTGTCACTTGAGGTAGTAGGAGCATCACTTGTAGCTTTGTAAGCACCACTTGACTTGTTGTGAAGCTCTTCCTTGTCCTTAAGTGTCATCTCATGAGCAACAATTCTTCCAATGACTTCAGTTGGCTTGAGAGTCTTGTAGTTTGGCATCATTTGGATCAAAGTGCACACGGTGTCATACTTTCCATCCAAAGCTCTGAGAATCTTCTTAATGATGAATCGGTCGGTCATTTCTTCGCTTCCTAAGCCAGCAATCTCATTTGTGATGAGAGCAAGCCTAGAGTACATTTCAGCGACTCCTTCACCATCCTTCATCTTGAACTTGTCAAGTTGACCTTGAAGAATATCTAGCTTTGATTCCTTCACAGATTCAGTACCTTCGTGCATTTCAACCAAAGTATCCCAAATCTCTTTAGCATTCTCAAGATGGCTGATTTTGTTGAACTCTTCGGGACACAAAGCATTGAAGAGAATGTCACAAGCTTGAGCATTGTTTTGCAACATCCGCAACTCTTCGGGTGTAGCTTCGCGATCCGGAACTTTTCCTTCTTCAAATAAATCACCTTGCATGCCAACACAAATAATGCCCCATGCGGCAGGATTATGACCAAGAATATGCATTTTCATTTTATGCTTCCAACTAGCAAAATTTGTACCATCAAAGTAAGGACCTCTACGATAATTACCCTCACTAGACGCCATACTCTCCTAGGTTGTGAAACCAAGCTTATGGAGTCCAATGCAATGGAAACCAAGGCAATGGAGACCAAAGCTCTGATACCACTTGTAGGATCGAAAGTAGGTCTAGAGGGGGGGTGATTAGACTACTTGACAATATAAAAAATCTGCCTTTAGATCATGCAAAGTTTTTGGCAGTTTCATAAACAAGATCAAATCAAGTAACACCCTACACATGCAATTCTAGAGTATATGCAGCGGAAAGTAAATTGCACATGTAAAAGAGAGGTGGAGAAGATCAAACGCAGTTTGGTGACACGGAGATTTTTGTCGTGGTTCTGATAGGTGGTGCTATCGTACATCCACGTTGATGGAGACTTCAACCCACGGAGGGTAACGGCTGCGCGAGTCCACGGAGGGCTCCACCCACGAAGGGTCCACGAAGAAGCAACCTTGTCTATTCCATCACGGCCTACGCCCACGGAGGACTAGCCTTACTCGGGGTAGATCTTCACGAAGTAGGCGATCTCCTTGCCCTTACAAACTTCTTGGTTCAACTCCACATCATCAAGACGGAGGCTCCCAAGCGACACCTAACCAATCTAGGAGGCACCACCCCCCAAAAGGTAATAGACGGTGTTGATGGTGATGAACTCCTTGCTCTTGTGCTTCAGATGATAAACTCCCCAACACTCAACTCTCCTCACTGATATGGCTGTGGTGGAAGAAAGGTTTGAGTGGAAAGCAACTTGGGAAGGCTAGAGATCAAGTTTCATATGGTAGGAATGGAATGACTTGATCTCAACACAAGGGTAGGTGGTTCACTTCTCAGAAAGTGTATGGTAGGAATGGTAGTATTTTCTGATGGCTCTCCTAACGAATGAGAAGGGGGTGGAGGGGTATATATAGCCTCCACACAAAATCCAACCGTTACACACACATTTGACCAATCTCGGTCAGACCGAAGTGAAAACTCGGTCAGACCGAAAGTTCAAATATAGTGAACGTTGGGATTTTCGGTGGGACCGAAAATACCATCTCGGTGAGACCGAAGTGAGTCAAAGGTTAGGGTTTGCCATTTCGGTGAGACCGAAAATATAAACTCGGATATTCCGAATTGATGTCAACTGATCACAGAAGGTTGGCAGCCCTTTTTCGGTGAGACCGAAACTCAGAATCGGTTTGACCGAGAAGCTAGGGTTTGGAGAAACAACTGAAGAGGTTCATCTCGGTGGGACTGAGTTGGAGAAATCGGTGTGACCGAGATGTTAGGGTTTGTGATAAGTAGTGAATAGTGCTGATAGTTGAGGGAGTTAGATCACCAAGCACTTGAGCAACAAGAACATTAACACAACCTCATCCCCTTTTAATAGTATTGGCTTTTCCTATGGACTCAATGTGATCTTTGATCACTAAACCAAAAATGGAGTCTTGAGCTTTTGCCAATGCTTGTCTTAGCATTTTGAGGGGTCCACTTCTTCAGACATTTCCATACCCATATCATCGAACTTCTCTGAAATGATTCTCAAGATAATATTAGTTCAATGATATATATGTTGTTATTAATTACCAAAACCACCCGGGGATTAGTTGCACTTTCAAACCTTCAGTGTGGTATCTCAGAATGCTTTCATTACTTCTCGGTTAATCCTTCGTAAGCCCTTTTAGATTTAAAGATTAAAATCTGCAGCTTATGTGTGTTTCCTTTCAGTGGTACTCTGTGAATAATCTCTTCCCGTGGATGTAAACTGCAAGTTAGCCATTAACACATGGTTCTAGCATTATGGAGTGTTTGGTTGACCAATTCAATGATTTTGGTTTTATATCGTAATGCAAGCTTTACTCTAATACGTGCAATACTCATTCTTATGCCAGTCATTCATTGTACATCATGGCAAGCAAAGTAAAATTATTTTTGGATGATCTTCTTTCATAACATTTGTTCCATTTACTGTGTCTCATATTGTTTAGTGTGTTGCGATCATTTTTCATACATTGAGCCTTTTCATGTCTACCCAAATGCAACTTTTGTCTCATATTGTTTGCAAGAAAATTTACTGCTACAAGTTACCACAGCAACGCGCGGGGGTGTCATCTAGTTGCTGAAACACTCGGGCCCAGAGACAGACGCTCTGATGCCACTCGGATGGTCTCTGTCTTGTCCTTCTCGGTATGCTAGGTTCCTGTCGACCAGGCCTTGTACAAGAATCGATCTTGCATCGAAGCCGAGTCTTCGGGGATCCGCGGGGATCCTTCGCTCATCGTCACACATACGCCTGCCGTCATGTCACCGGGGCAAGTAGGACCCGCTTCCCGGAGGAGGCGTAGGAACTCGGCGGCGATCATTGTGATCGAGTCGACGGTCATACTGATCATCGTTCGAAGCCAGGTTTTGCAGTTGACGGGGCCCATGACCCTCACGCCGCGGGGGCGATCTCGGGCTATGGGCCGACCAGACGGTGTCCACCGCCACCGATCTGCTCTGAATCCTTTTGCCCGATTGGGAAACGGCTGCATTCTGCTCTCCAGTTGTTCAAAGCAGCGCCCACATCTGCTGCAAGCCTCTCCCAGCCTCCGACTGAGACGGCTGGATCGAATCTGCGATGCGGGCCGCAGCTGCGAGGTTCTAGATCAGCGTTCGAAATACCTGGGGTTCGCGCGGGAACAGCTGTCGCGGCCGTCGACTGGATTCAGGAATCAATCAACGGGCTCGATCGTCGAGCGAACGTTGAAGGTTTTCCAGCCGCGCGCGCTCGGCCACGGTGGCAAGGCGCGTGGCCTCCAGAGCTCGAGCTTCTGGAGTTTCTCCCAAGATGAGGGTGTAGAGTGCATCTTTGTTGAAGCGGCAGAGCTCTTCCCTTTGCTCGGCAATGAGGGGCTCGGGTATGTACCCGTCGTGGTCATACGGCTGACCATCGTCACTGCCGCCGTTAACGCCGCGAGTGTACCCCGGTGGACTGCGCCGTGAGTCGACCACGAGGACCTCAGCCGCGGGGTCGCTGCTCCCACACTCGGAAAGTGTGTCTACGGAACCAGTCAACAGGTCGACCGGCTCGTAGTGGTACTCGTCGGGCTCGATTGCCGCGACTTGGGGGTGGCCGTTTGGCGGGCCACCGTGTGCTTCACCCACCGCTGGAGCCGCGACCGACCGGGTCGCTTGTGGCAGCAACCAGCGGGGGCAACAGACAACGGAGGAGTCGACCGATACTGAGTCGACGGCTGCCGGAGAAGGACGCCGCAAGCACTAGCGCGGAAGTGCGCTGCTCCGCGGATGGGCAGTGCCTCGACGTCGAGGGGGGCCTCCTGGAGCCATGCGGAGACGTCGGCGATGAAAACGAGCGCGCCGAGTCTGATCTGTCGGCCCAAGGACAGGCCGCTGCCGGAAACCATGATGATGGAGATCGGGGAAAAACTTGCAACCTCACCGGAAGTCGCTAAGACACCTGCCCCACGGTGGGCGCCAATTGTCATGGTACTAAGTCTAACAGTAAGAAGAGGGGGTACGTAGGAGGAGGCAAGATCCTAGCTACGATGAGGTTGTACACAAGGTGTTTACGAGTTCAGGCCCTTCTCGGAGGAAGTAACAGCCCTACGTCTCGATGCCCAGAGGCGGTCGACTGAAATATGTATGTGTGTATGTGTTACAGGGGGTGCGAACCCTTGTACCGGAGGAGGGGGTGGCTTATATAGAGTGTGCGAGGACCCCAGCTGCCCCACGTTACAGAGGGTTCAGTGTACATAAAGGCGGGACATTACTGATAACGCATGTAATAAAGGATAATAAAGGCTACCATTACCGCGGAGTGAATGCCCGACCGTTGCTGGCCTCACGCGACCTTTGGCATTCAGGAGTCGAGTAGTTTCTTGTACGGTCGAGTGGCTTCATCCTTCCGAGTGGATTTTAGTTATCCGGGTGAGGTACGCCGTCGAGTGAATTGCTCTCTTGGGCTATATCAGTCGGCGACTTCTGTCGTCTTTGGAATGTCTTTGATCTTCTAGGGCAGTGACCTTGGGTAGGGTACTTAGGTCAGGCCTGTGACCCTACCCTAGGTCTATGGTATCATCAGGTGGGGCAAGAGGACGTGAACGACGGGGCAGTTTTATCGATGGATGGCTTGAAGCGTTAAACACTCGATGCGTGGTTTGTTGCGTCAAACATCAGAGGATTAAGGGCCATTAGATCTTATTGATGAATGGATCTGATTGTTTGATCCTCCGCCCTCTCTTCCTTTTCTACTACCACTATAAAAGCGCGAGAGGGTAGATCCAACTCATCATATTAGCCGTCTAATCTGAGATCTAACGGCCTAAAACTCCGTTAACGATTTCATTAACGAAATCCCCACCCCCATGCTAAACCCCTCGCTAACACGCCCTCGCCACCTGCATGTCCCCCCGCTTCGCCACAACCGCCCCTTCTCCCCAGCGCCCGAGCAGCAGCGCCAACATCTCCATCGTGAACCACCACACGCCCCGTCCTCTCCCAGACACCCGCGCGAGCGCCTCCCCCGCCCGGTCGCAACCTCTCCCTCGCCCGCTCGCCCGTCCTCCGGGGTATGCCACGCCCTCCCCCGCTCGCCTGTCCACCGCCGCCCTTGTCCCTGCCCGCCCGCCGCCGCCACCCGCCCTGTTGTCGGAGACCGCCGACCTCACCCCGCTGCCGGAAATCGCCGCCCTGTCGTACCGCCCTCTGCCGGACACCCCCACCGCCCGCGGCCATCGTCTCCCGTCCGCTGCCCCTGCCCCGCGGCTGAAGAGGATCAGGTGACAGATGTAACAATTTGTTTGAATCAAATATGATATTTCAATGGTAAATATAGTGGATAGTGCCAATGTTTATTCGACCTGCGTATCATCTTCTATTTACTTTCACACGTCTATTGCACAATATCCAAATTCTGAATGCGATGTCAAGAGTTCACATGTGGTTCATATATTGCGATGCAATAACACTTTACTTCTAAGTTCTGGAGAAAGATTTGTGAGAGGAAACATTTTTGCTAGAGAGACAACAATATTTAGTTTGAGGCTATGTCTTCTTTTGTTTTATAGTCGTTTTAACTAGAAATCTTGATCTCCACTACTGTCGTTGGAGAAGAAAAGGGGATGGAAGAAGAAAACTGAGACATGGGCTGTGGGGTTGTGGACTTGTGGTCTCTGACTCAATATCCCCTTGTATTCCTCATGCACTCACAAAACACCTTGCCCTGAAATTTCAAAGTGTAAAGCGAGTGGCGGATCAACATTGGAAGGAACCCAAGCTGCTAGCGTAGTAGTGTGCACGGGGAGGCCCGAAGCAAATAGGTGACTGCATCGCCGGGGCCGATATGAGGAACATCTGCGGAGAGCAGACCGTAGGCAAGGGCACATGAATATGGTGTCAGTAATGGCAAAGGGGAAGGCAGGGAGTAGTGACGTGGAAGATATTTCTTTTTGAGTTTCTGTATTTGTGTATGTTTGTTGGGGGAAACGGTAGTGTGCCACTCTGATTTTTGTTCATGTCAGATTTCCAGATAGGTACACTAGAGTGATATTAGTGGTCTTTTCATGCTGTAAAATGCAGGTTTGGCAAGACACTTCGGCTTAATTTTTTTAATAGTGTTCTTAGTAGTATTTTCATGCTGTAAATTTCAGATTTGATAAGATACTTTGACTTAATATTTTCTATGGTTGTATTTCAGAGAATATTGAGGTGTGAAGTTAGTATACGAGATATAGATGATCCACATCACGTGTATTGTTGTGTAAATCTTGGCTCTCCACATCATGAACTTCAGGCCATTAGGTTAATATATGTTCATCTTATATAAGTGATATGTTCGTATTTTAGAGAAGTATTGAGGTGTGAAGTCAGTATTTGAAATATTGATGCTCCACGGCATGTGTATTGCTCCGTAGCTCTTGGCTCTCTGTATCAACCTTCGATAGCATGAAGGCACACCCCTGTGCTTGGTATGTATCTACAATTTCTCTTCATGTTTTAATTCTCTTAATCTGTTGATATATCATGTTTCATGTGCACAGTCGCTGTTATTTTTACTAGAGTTTTAATCTGATCCATGTATAAATAAAGTGCAAAAGTGCAATCTATATGTATTCTTTTGAAAGTTCTTCATAAATCCCTTGAAACATTCTTGAGGAAAAGCATACAAAGGCCATATGAGTCCCCTTTTACTACAGAGGCTCAAAATTATTGTATTCTGAATATGTCCAAATGTTTTTTTCATGTAAGCAAGCAGTAGTTCAGCCACTGTTGCAGTTTTAGCTATTCTTTATTACCACATCTAACAATGTTTCTTAATTTATGGTTTAATTGAATTAACAAGATAGTTTTTATAACTTACTGCAGAGGTATATGATAAGATTGTGTCGGCCCCATGTCTCCTTCATACTACTTTTGTTGATGGATTAATTGGTTGAATGCGATTCTTATCTCCTCGTATTTTTTTACATTTAGGTGATCAGATCAGATTTGAGATGTATTTATAATGATCACATAACTTGCTGTGTTTTTTTCAGCATCATGGTTTCAGGCAAATGAAAGGCTGGAGGAAGATTTGGAAATGGCTAAGGCGTCAGCAAAGACATGCGACAATAGGTAAACATTCTTCGATGTGTTCCCCTTTGCTATTAGACTATACTGTTGAAACTGAGGAAAAAAATTCAAATTGAATTAGTGCTACCAACCAACCTTTGTTTTGTTTCTAACTTTATAGTCCAAAATTTCATATGCGAGCTGATGCAATGGTACAAGATCTTTACAGGAAATATAAGGGCACATGCCCTTTCAGGTAAATCAATAGAGAATTTTTTGGTGAACCTTCATTTTTAATGCAAGTTCACTAGATGACTACAGTATATTTAGGTAGCATTTGGTTGCTTGGATGAAGTTGGATGGGAGATTTCCACCAGCTTTTAGAAGTCATGGTTTTATTTGTTTGGTTGGACGCACATGATTTATCTCCCATTTAAAATGAATATAGCTCCAATCAGGTAAATCCAAGTAGTAAAACAACTCGGGTCAGCTGAGCCATTTCTTTTGCATGTTGAAAGTCTGGTATGTTTACGACTACATGTATTGCTTAAAGAAACTAAGTTATTTAAAGAATGATGGCGTGCTATTTGGAAATTTCACAAACATGCTTCATTATTGTCCAGTATAGAAATGAATAAACTATTGATTTATCCATTTGCAGATCTTGCTTTAACACAATTAACAATTCTTAGATAAATATGATTGTATTGCAAAATCTGATATGTGAGAAGCTATGGAGATGTGATGTTAGGATGTTGAAAAAAGATGGCCTTTAAGTTCTTCAACCGCTTTCAGAAGTTGGGCTCCAATCAAAAGAAGAATTGGTTCTTCAAGATGGAATTTATTCCGCATCAAAGTAGATGGCATTTCTTCATTTTTGACCACCTTTTGCTTTTGTCTGTATATTGGATTGTTATGAGATGTGATATTAATTTATGAAGTAATAATGAATTCAATTCAAAGTTCTACCCCTGCGGGTGAGCATGCGGAATTAAACAGATTATTGTTTGCGATGATCCGGTCAGAAAGAAATGGCTTTGCTGACAGGTGGCACTGTTATCCCCACTACCCTTGCTCTTGGATCATAACTCAAGCATATATTTTTGTGCATGATATCTTTGCGTGCATGATCGTTGGTGCAGGTGTTACAGCTTCTTCAGTGCAGTATACACTGACAAAATGATGAGCTATGCAATCATATAGATGGCGTTGATTGATGATATTTCCATTATCATTTGTTTCTTTAATGAAAAATATTTGGACGATTCAAATATTTTTTTAATGATACTTACTTTTTTATTGGCAACATGAGTTGCAACGAATGTTTGGTGCCTTAGGAATATAATGTTGGTGTTGAGATCTTGGTGCCATTATATATTCTATGTGAGGCTGCTTTTTCGGTGATAACAAGATTAATCTTCTTTCACAACAAATCAAAACACTTAATGGATGAAACAACATATAGTATTATATGTATGCAACAACATGACCAGAATTATGTCAATTTTGAAATTCAACTTGAGCAGCATTAAAACATTGTGTGCCCATTTAACTTAGTATCTTTTGGAATATTTCTTTTGTATTTATGTAAAAATCAATTTTAATCAACCTTCAAGACATGTGTTGAGTTTTTTTTTTAAAAAGACGCGCGTTGCACGTGCAAGTTTACGGAGAACGGAGAGCGCGCCGCGTTGTCCACTTTACTTGTGTCCGATCCAAACCCAAAGCAAAACAGGAAAGGAAAAGTCGCGACGGGTCACATGCCACACGCGGGGCCCGCCCGGCAGCGTTGGGAACCAATGAGGGGCGTGCAAGTGATCGGATCGCGGCCGGCGGCTGTCGTCCACTACTTCCCACACCGGCAGGGGCCCCACCCCCGAGGCGCTCCCAGCCGCTAGTTAATCTGCCCACGCACCACACACCACAGCAGCCGCAAATAAGATATAAATCTTCCCTGATTTACTCTATTTCCCTATTCCTGCCAATTTGTTTCTCGTTCTCCCTGCGAACCAGGCCTTTCGTCCACTTTCTACGGCCAAGACGTCCACAAGCTACGCGCGGGTCCCTCCTTCCCACAGGCGGATCAGGGAGCCTCTGCAGATTGGCCTTGGTTTGGTTTCGGATTCAGGTTGGGTTTTTTTATCTGTGAATTTCTTTATCTTTTTGGTTCTGTTTGCTGCTTCTCTCGAGTTTATTTATCTGTGAATTTCTTTATCTTTCCGGTTTGGTTAGCTGTTTATCGGCTTTCACTCTTCCTTTTCTGTTGGAAGAGAAATTCTCCATCCTACCTTTGTTGAGTGTTGAGATTCCGATCCGGCGGGGGTGTTTGGAGAAACCTGTGTTGAGTAGTATTTCTCTTGTCAACAGTCTTTGCAAGTTGTGTTTGGAGAAACCTGCGTCTCCAAAACAGTCTACTCAACTTGACCTATGTGTGGAAACCTGTGTCTCCAAAACAGTCTACTCAACTTGACCTATGTGTGGAAACCTGTGTCTCCAAAACAGTCTACTCAACAGTCTTTGCAAGCTGTGTGGAAACCTGTGTTGAGTAGTATTTCTCTTGTCAACAGTCTACTCAACTTGCAAAGATCCGGCTGATATCTTTGAAAGTTGAGTAGTATTTTTCTTGTCAACATTTCTGGAGACCGTAAGGGATTTTTCGTTGTTTTTGCAGGTTTGATCCAACCCAAATCCAAATCATCTGATTTGGCAAGGTGAGAAGTTCCGAATTCTATCCATCCACTCTGTTTTTGCATGTGCTGTATAGCAGATAGAATTTCCCCGGGATTATTTTACACTTTCTCTAATATTCATACTGTATTACTCAACTTAATGGTCACTGTTTTCTAGGATTTGATCAACAACTGGGGATCCTGAGCTGAATATGATATCAAATCAGGTGAACTTGTACAGTTTCGGGCCTGGATAGAAGCTGTAGTGATGCCAGATTGGAACGCGGGCGAGGTGATCTCCTGATCTTGATGAGTCTCTATTTCTTAACTGGATATTGCATCTTACTAATAGTTTTCCAAGCGGCCGAATAAGATATCGTTAGATGTATTGGTATGTAACTAGAAATTTAGGCGTACAAGTTCTTCTGACCTTAAATAGTACAGTACCTTGCTTAGATGGTGGCTCAAAAATTGATATTTCATCAAAATGGAGGCATTAAAATTAGGGAAAAGCTTACCGTCATCTGGCGGATCGTAGTGGCCGCGTCCGTCACCTCCGTTGCATGACACGCGTCCAATTGATGGCTTGCATGCCGTTCTTTATCAAACGCCCTTCCGAAACAAAGGCTATGTTTCCGAAACATATGCGGTGTTGCAATGATTTACAACGGATCTAGTTTTGCAACAAAACCTCTGTTGCGTAAATTTTCTGCAACAAGACCCCAGTTGCAGAAAAAGTTGCAACAAAACCCTAGTTGTACTTTTTTTATGACAAAACCTGTGTTGCAGTACTGGAGGCGCGCTCAACTCGCTTGATGCGGCAAATCCGATGGCTCGCGAGCCGGCTGATCTTTTAAAGATATCAGCCGGCGGACGCGTAGCACGCCCCTTAAAATTAGCCTGTCATGTCTAGATTCTGTATATCATGTACCATACTTTTCATGCTAACTTTGTGTGTTTGTATTCTATACCTAATTTTGATGCCTCAAACTTTGTTTTTACTGTTCGATTAACTTGAATGATATGTTAGACCTGCTTATCTTTCGTTGGGTAAGCATGTGAACGTGTAAGACATGAATCTTCTGTTGCCATTGATTCGTCCCATTCTCTTTGTTGCTGCTGTTCAGCAGCCATCTATTGCCGACCTTCACTTGTTTTTGACATGCAAACAATACATGAGTAGTGCTAGTAAGATAACCCCTGATATGGCCGCGGACCAATAGTCTACCAGGGACAATTACCTTTGAAGCAAGTTGATCCGACATAAGAAATTCTATGATCAGATTGATGTTCTGCTACAGGTCTCACCTACAGAAAATTAGTTACATACTTTCCAGTGATAGAGCAATGTTTCGTGGTATAATCAGCCACATGCTGAACTCTGTTACTTGTCAAGTCTATCCAGTAATCCAAATCACATTGATTCTCTCCAAGCAATAGAGTTGTTTCATGTTCAGCTATTTCCCTTAATACTCAATAAAAGTAATTAGATTCCCCTGCTGTTCACCTGTGACTAAGCATGTAGTGTTTTTACAGTTTGAGGGTAAATTCAAGGATGAGTTAGCTCAGGGTAATAACAACTTGCAAGAAGATGGAGCAGGGCCTTTGAATATCTCAAATAAGAAACTGAAGCATGGGATTACCACTGAAGAGAACCCGCAGGGTGTCGTGTCTACAGCAACTAATTCAGATTCACGGAAATTTAATTCAGAGCACATCTACTCTACCTGTGTGGTAGCTTCTGACCATGTAAGAGACTGCAAAATTGAATCAAGTGCTTTTCCCTTGAGCACAGATGATACTACATCTGGAACAAGATACCAAACACAAAACTGGAACAATTGCCAATTTGCACTGAGTAATGGCTCAGCTGTTCTCAACAATCACAGCGTTCCGCAAAGTGATCTCAATTATGGAGATAATGATCTAAACTTCATTGATTGGCCTAGCATTGATAATTTTGAGGATGTTGATACACTATTCAGGTACTTTGAATGTTTCACTTGCTGACTGTAAGATCTTACATAAAAATATTGAAACAGACTCTGGTCCTGTTTGGCTAACCCTTTTTCTCCTTTTAAGGGGGTGTGATTCCACATATGGTGAACAACATTTGGAAAACACTGATGAGCTGTCATGGATTCCTTCTTCAGATGCCATTTACTCTTCCGATGTTGCTCTGCAGGCAGGTTTGGACTCTTCTTATTCAGACTACGGTATGCTGGATGACCTGTCAGCATTCCCCTGTGCACAAGATAAATCCCTACCAACAGCTGACGAGCAATTCAATGACAATTATTCATTCAACGAGCAAAAGAATGTTAATGTATATGGAGAACAGGCAAGTAAACTGATTATCCTTTCTTCTACATTTGGTTTATCTGGTTACCGTTCAAACCTTTTTTATTAGTAATATTTTTGTATGTACCATAGGCTTACCAGGGTGATGCAATGGAATTGTTGTCCACTGACCAGATATGCAATGGAGATGGAAACCTTGATATGGTAATTTTACCTCTTTAATCTATCTAACAATATTAAAAATTACAGTGGGTGTGCTATTCTATGAAGGGTATGTTTTCAATAGAGTAATTAAGGTAGTGCTTCATGCTTTGAGTGCGGATATGGTAGCCTTGATATGGTAGTTTGACCTTTTTTCATTAGTCTAAATAAACGGACATTGTGTGTTTGCTTGGTTGGTATGTTGGTCAATGGTCTGTCCTCAGTGGAATAATTAGGGAACATAATTCATTTTTTCAGTTCCAATGTCCCTCTTTTTGCGAGGTAGAATTTCAGTTTTCCTAATTGTTTCATAGTTCTTTTGTTGAAATCGCTGGACAATCGCCTGAGCTACAGTAACTCGCGAGAAGCATGCCTGAAGATTTCTCTGGAAGTTACTTCTTTCCTCTCTCTGTACAGATATTTTACAGTAGCACACTCTTACAAGTAACACCCTCTTGTCACTCCAATATCTAAACTATACCCTCCATCAAAGGCCTAACAACACTCCCCCTCAATATGGGGCAAATATGTCTATTAGCCCCATCTTGCTACATAGTTTCTCAAATAATACAACATTAACTCCTTTGGTTAAGACATCAGCAAGTTGATCTACTGATTTCACAAAGCCAATATGAAGTGCTCCCTGCTCTAACTTCTCTCGAATGAAATGTCTATCTATCTCAATGTGCTTCGTTCTATCATACAAGTTATACAACCCAAGTTCACTCAACAAGTTTCTCAGCCACATTGTCTCACACAAGCCTGACACCATTGACCTAAACTCTGCTTCTGCAGTGGATCGTGCAACCACACTCTGCTTCTTACTCCTCCAACTCACAAGATTACCTCCAACAAACATGCAGTAACCTGATGTTGACCTTCTATCGTCTAAGCAGCCAGCCCAATCAGCATCGGTATAGCCCTCAATTCTCAGATGTCCATGATTTGAGAATAGAATTAAGGTACCGCAGAATTCTGTGTACAACATTCAAGTGATGGGACCGGGGATCATGCATATATCTACTCACAATGCTCACTGCATATGCAATGTCTGGCCATGTATGAGAAAGGTAAATTAATCGCCCTACTAATCTCTGATATTGGCCTTTATCTATGGGATCCCCAGAGTCAGCTGTAATATGATGATTTGGTTCAATTGGTGTACTAGCTGATCTACAGTCAAAGCATCCCGGTTTCAGCAAGCAAATCAAGAACATATTTCCTCTGTGAGAGATAAATACCTTGAGCACCGTAGACAACCTCGATTCCCAGGAAGTAGTGGAAAAACCCCAGATCTTTCACTTCAAATGATCTAGATAACATTTTCTTCAATTTAGATATTCCTTCATCATCATTACCTGTTATTACGATGTCATCAATGTAGACAATAAGGATAACAATCTTGCCATTGTAACACTTAAAAGAGAGCGTATGATCAGCATTACTTTGTTGGTACCCCAGTAAACACAATTCCTTTCTAAATCTCCCAAACCATGCCCTTGGTGATTGCTTAAGTCCATAAAGGGATTTCTTTAGCCTAAAAACTTTTCCTTCAGTTTCCTGACTACTAAAACCTGGAGGAATCTCCATATAGACTTCTTCAAGCAAGTCCCCATGGAGAAATGCATTCTTAACGTCCATTTGAAACAGTTTCCACTTATGATTGGTTGCAATGGAAATAAGAGTTCTAACAGTATTCATTTTTGCCACCGGTGCGAAAGTTTCATCATAGTCTATCCCATAGGTTTGACTGTAACCTTTCGCCACTAATCTGGCTTTATATCTCTCTACTTTACCTTCTGAATTCTGCGTAACAGTGAACACCCATTTACAGCCAACAGCTCTCTTATTTGCAGGAAGAGTTGTAAGTATCCAATTATTGTTTTTATCAAGGGCAGCCATTTCCTCAAGCATTGCTTGTCTCCACCTTGGATCTCGTTTAGCTTCCTGCCAATTACATGGTATACGTGCAGCAGATTCCAAGGATACTAAAAAAGACTTGTACTGGGGGCCAACAGATATATATGACACATAATTAGAGATATCATAGGAGGATAGTTTCGAAGGCAACATTCCGGCAGTAGCGCGAGGCTGCTTTCTGAATGCTATAGGAATATCTAAGTCATCGTGGGGAGAGGAGAGTGTACCATCACTTTCAGAAGGTCTCGAATTTAAATCATGTGCGTCTGACTGATCTTGAACTTCAAGATTATGTCCCAATGGATTGTTCTCCTCCCCCTGCACTTGATCCCTCTCGGTTTGGCGTCTTCTTCTATACACGCGAACTTCTTGTTCTTCATTTGGCTTTGGCCACCGATCCCTCTCGGTTTGGTGTCTTCTTCTATACACCGAACTTCTTGTTCTTCATTTGGCTTTGGCCACCGTGTTGCTTCATCTAATGTATCTTGTTCTGCTTCTATAGAACCCACATCCCTATCTTCATGACTTTCTTCATGTGGTATTACTCCAACCACCATTTCATTCGATGTAGTAGGATAACTTTCCATTCCATCCTCTCCCCCTGTCTTGCTGTCCACATCTGAAACATCATTAATATATAAATCTGGGAAAACATCAGTCAAATCTACAGGTTCTCCATAGAATGAGTCATGTTCACTGAACACTACATCCATGCTTACAAACATTCGTTTTTCCGACAGGCACAAACATTTATAACCTTTCTGTTTTCCAGAGTATCCCACGAATATACATTTCACTGCTCTAGGATCTAGCTTCCCAACCGATGGTCTATGATCCCTCACAAAACATACACATTCAAATACCTTTGGTGGCACAACATATGTAGTTTCACCAGTTAGACACTCAATCGGTGTCTTGTTATTGAGCACCCGGGATGGCATTCTATTCATCAAATAAGCCGCTGTCATCACAGCTTCAGCCCACAAATATTTAGGAACATTCATAGCTAACATGATACACTGGGTGATTTCTAAGAGATGTCTGTTCTTCCTTTCAGCCAACCCATTCTGCTGGGAAGTTCCTGGGCAACTAGTTTGATGGATAATTCCAAAGCTTGACAGATACTCATCAAATTGGTTATTTACATATTCTGTACCATTGTCAGTTTGAAATATTTTCACCCGTGCATCATATTACAGTCCCTGATCCCATAATAGCTTGGGTAGAGCCATCTGCCAACTTCACATCCTGCCCCATCACATTAGGTGCATATTTTCAGAAGTCCTCGTAGGATCCCACCATATGTCTTGATGCACCAGAATCAATTAGCCATGGTCGATCACAACTTGCAGCTTTAGAAGCATTAGTCCAAGGACCAGCAGGAACAGCAGAAATAGATGCCTCCTTTGAAGAGTTTTCACTCGAACTCATCTTCTTAAACCACTGCCACTTCACCATATCTTCTGCAGTCATCCTCACTCACAAGCTGTGTGGTTCCACTATCACCAGCTGGTCGTGTAACTCCACAAAGATTACAGATTCTGCGAAAAGCAAAATTTATATTTCCACAGTTTGCATTTGGACACAGCCAATCCCCATCTCGTCGCCAAGACTTCTTAGTACCAACAACACGTCTTCTGCTATACCAATTCGGCCATTGCCCAGGTTGATTGTATCCAAAGCAACTCTTATTTCTTAAGTTCATTCCAAACCTTGGATTCTCCCCCAGTTTGCAATTTGCAGCAAATAACATATTGTTCCTCTTCACTTTAGGTCTCCACAGCAGCTTCGACTCACTGCCCAACTGCCTCACCAAGTACCTCTTCTGCAGCACTTTGTTCTCTTGCCTCAGCACAGCCTCTTCTTCCACTTCCTTCTCTCCAATCAGCAGAGCAGCAGCAGCCCTGAACAGCAACAGCATACTCAGCTTCAGGCAGCTACAGTCTTCTCTTCTCCCCTTCTCCTCTGCCACAGCACCACAGCAGCCCCAGCAACTTGCAAACAACAGCAGCAGTAGCAGTCCTTCTCTCTCTCTCAACCAGCAGCAGTTCCACGCACACACTCACTGCACCTCTGCGCAGCCGCGCGCCCAGCTGCTCCCGCAGCACCTCCTCAGCAGCGCCTCTTTGTGCCGCCAAGCCCCGACGTGCCGGCCGCCGCCACCAGCCACGAGACCCCCGCGCTTGCTCCTCCCGCGCGTCACAAGCCTGCGTCAGGAGCGCGCACACAGCTCGTGCGCCGCCGCCCAGGAGAAAGAGGGAAGAGACTCCGCCGCCCCAATTCAGCTCTCCACCGCCGCGAATTAGGCCCGGAAGCCAACCTGCTCTGATACCATGTTGAAATCGCTGGACAATCGCCTGAGCTACAGTAACTCGTGAGAAGCATGGCCTGAAGATTTCTCTGGAAGTTACTTCTTTCCTCTCTGTACAGATATTTTACAGCAGCACACTCTTACAAGTAACACCCTCTTGTCACTCCAATATCTAAACTATACCCTCCATCAAAGGCCTAACAACATCTTTTATGTCCAGTCTTCGAGAAAAAACAAAATAAAGTTACTTTGTAAGATTGCGATTTGATTTTTTTTGCCTGCTCTAATGTAAGTAACTTGCATGTCAAGGCATGTTCCTTCCTCATCTGTGGCAACTTGTAGCGCCTCATGATCCAACACTATGCAGATCTAGGACTTCCTTTAGTATCTGCAATCTGCATAATTGATCCTAAGATGCTACCTTACACAACGTGCACGTGACAACATGCACGCTATGCTTGTGGAAAATAAGCATCACAACACAAGTCATGAAAGAATCCGGAACAACCAACATATATGTAAAACAACTCCGGAGATTTGAATTTAACGAATGAATACCAAAAGGGTCTTTCGACCAAGATGCAACTCATACAACGGAAGCGAATATACCTTAGATATGTAAAGTTTAACAAATGCCTTAAGAAGGCTTCAACATGGCATGGATGATATGCAAATGCATCAAGCAGCATGGTAAAGGATTCCACTATGTCTACCTACACATTAAATGGAGTGGAAGTATTATATGTAGCATTTTGAACTAACTCCATTGCAAAAGTTTATCATGATTGCACCCTAAACATGATTTTAGAAGTGATTAACATGATGCGCATCGTGGCTGTGGGCTGGTGTGTGTCGTGGGACTCTGGCAATGGGTTGCGAGGTCAGGTGGGGCCCGTTGTCGTTGGGGACGACGAGGAGGCTGCTGGAAGCGGCGGGGTCGACGGGAGTCGACCGATGGCAGAGATGGCTTGGTCCGGTGATGGAGTGGCGGCCTTCCAGTTGGCGGTTGCTGGGGGCAAAGAGCCATGCGGCGGCGGAAGGACGGGTTCTTCGGATCTGGCGGCGGGGCCGGTGGTGGACCTGGTGGTGAATGATCTCTGCTACGGCGAGGCTTGGCGGCGAAGGACGGAGCTATGGGCTCGAGTGCCGGCGAGCTGCAGGCCTTTGGGCAGCTTAGGCCGTCGGATCCGGATCCACACGGATCTCGATGTGGCGGCTAGATCCGGGGTGGGGGTGGCGGTTAGGGTTAGGGCTTGGGGGTCTCCTCGGGCAGCTCAGGCTGGTTAAACGAAGAATGGGTCCGGTGGGCCTTGCTGGGCCGACTGTGTTGTTTCTCATGCCTAAGCTCAGCACAGGAGTGCTACTGCTAACGAGTGCCCATTGGGCCGGCCCACTGCAAACAATGTCAATTTTATTTAGTTTTTTTATTAATTAAGTACTAACTTCCGTATAATAAATGTTTGGGGCATGTTTGGGGCATCAGTTGAACTCTGAATTGGATGAAATTTATATGTGGCCTCTCTAGATTATAACAAGGGCACATGAAAAATACGATCCATTAGGACTTCATTTACTATTTATTTAGAAAATTAATCCATTTATTAAATAAATGGGCTTTTTGAACTACAAGTAATAGGTAGCTTAGGCTAAAATTGTGAAATAATTTGAGTAGCTCCCAAGTATCATAAAAAGATAATGTGCAAAGTGTGGAGGTGAGTCTTGGACTAAAACACCAATAGTGAGAAGGGTTTATTTATTCATCATTTAAGAAAATGGCAAAATAAATAGATCTTGGGGTCTATTTAAATATCCAAATTAATCCTAATGAAATGCAACTTGATGCTGATGCAATGCTTATGATGCAAAAATAAAAGAACAACCAATTTCTAATTTGGGGGTAAACCCTGGGCTGTTACAAGAAGCCACTGTAAAAGTTGAATTGACAATCACTGTATGTAACCGCATTAGCATTATTTATTCTGATATGTCATGTGCTTGGGAGGTGGTAAGGAGAACAGATCATCTATTTGTATTAGTGCATGACCTTTTTCAAGTAAAGTGGTATCCATTTGAGATATTACTTTTCCCCAACTATTTATAAAATTTATCTTTATTTGTTTACTGCCATGGCAATATTGCAGATTGGCGAGCGATATTCATCAGAAAATGCCTTGCAACAGCTGGAGGACAGGAAGTTTTCTGTATCTTCAGGATCTCAATTAAGCTCCTCCCAGAATTTACTGAAGCAAAAGCACCACTCAGACAAAACTTCACCAAGTAACATTACTTCCGATTGCTATTCAGATAGAAACTGCCAGTTCAGTCCATCTGGATCTTTTGCTCAGAGGAACTTGACGGGTAATATATATGTAAAAGAAATTTCACAGAATATTTGTATGAGTATTTGTTATGAGCGTGTTTGTCTGCCTTTTGGTCTAATTATCAGACTTGATTGTATGAGTGCAGTTCAAAAACAAGTGGCTAATTTGCAACCAGGACATCTCATAAATGATGGACAACTTGGTCAACAAACATTGACTAGAAGAGCTTCATATCCTTGTGAGAACTATGAGGTTGAAAAAAAGGGCTTTGGAAAAAGAAGTAAGGATACACTGGGTACATCAGTAGTGGTGGATGGCTCTTTTGTGTCGTCTCTTTCTTCTGATAATTCCGTTGAAGAAAGCAGCTTCCGACAACTTCAGGATGCAGTTAGTCAGGTATGGGATTATTTTCTGCCTTCCTTTTGTATGTATGGTTCATCAAGTTGAAATACCTTATCTCTGGCCATAGTTCTTTATACAAGCAACTTGTTTTTTTTTGTAATAGGACTTGTAGCAGCTTCTTCACTGTTATGTTTCCACATTCTTGCCTCTTGGCATTTTGATTCCCTTAAATGGTCATAATCTTGGATTGAATAAATCAATGCTATAGTATTGGTACAAGCAATGCTTCTGCGTCCTGCTTCATTGGACATTAAAGTGTGTGTTATATTTTGGAGCTTACCTTCTTTGCCCCCATTGTTGTTTCAGTTGGACGTGAAAACCAAACTGTGCATTAGAGATGGTTTGTATCGCTTGGCAAGAAGCGCGCAAAATAGACCAGTTTTCCCAAATGCGATGAATAGACATGAAGAAAGCCGGGATGTAAATGATACACAAAATATGGAAACTTCGGGCAAGTACGTTGGGATTCTCATTAAAGACCATACTTTGTATAATCATGAATTTTTTATTTGTGGCTTTGCCATTGTCCAGTAACATTTGATTAATGTTTGTCGACATGTGTTCTACTTTATCTTTGGCACTATCTCTTATCTTATAACTCAGTTTGAAATATTGAATCTTATTTCATTAAAACAAATAAAGTATCTTACTTGTTGAGAAGATAGGCTGTGTAGATCAAAGAACTTGTTTATTTTATGATGAGCAATTGGGAGACAGTTTCTCTTGATGATTGTTTCAGTTGTATAGCTGGCAATTATTGAACATGATCCGATCTTGATTGAGAATGGTCACCTTTTAGTAGCATTACTTAAACTGCATTAGAGTTCTCTGTTGCCTTTCCATGTTGATGTTTCTGTTTTGTAGGTTTGTTGATCATAGGAGCATTGAGACGCAGACAAATCCAATTGATCGTTCTATAGCACTCCTACTTTTTCATCAGCCATCAGACCAAGTGGCTGGAGCTGTTGACAATCCTCACCACTAAAATCTCATGTTAGCACGTGTTCCCTCTTTCTCCTGTGATTTGCTGTTTCACTCTTTAACATGGCGACTCAATTCATGAGTGATTTGTACCCTGCAGAACGAGAACCTCAAGGCCTCTGCTAAAAACTAGGTTGGTTAATTTGCGGAAATTACTGGAGATGGCCCGTGGAGATTCAAGGATCGCCTTTATTCATATATTGTAATCATCATCTCTGTGAATGCAGGAGCAATCGTGAATATTTATCGGACATGGTATGGTATGTACCATTTTAATCGTTAGTCAGCTGCAAGGAAAAAAAATGTACACCAGTTAACCAGCCAGCCTTGACTGTTCGTGCCCCTATTGTGAATTCGTTCATGAAGGTTGACTTTGTGTTGTTCTGACTAGCATTTTGCGTAATCTAAGACAAATACAGATATTCACATTGACTTGTATATTCAGATAACTATTTTGTGTAATCTTTACATGACGATCTCTAAGTTCTGTGCAGAAAATTCCTTAATTTCCCTTTCATTTCTAACTCTGGAAGCCAATGGGTTTCACACGCTATAAGACTTGACATGGACGATCTCAGTTATATGCAGAAAATTCCTCCACATCTGTTTTGTCATTTGCTAGCCATTAAAAAAAGGGTTAATTAGATAAATGCCACTCCAATTATGGTGATTCTTAAATAAACAGTAACGTTTTGCAAAATTTTGCATCATTTTCAAGTATTGGTGCTAACAAAACTAACACTCCCATTTCCTCGGAGGATTGTTTGCATCCCTTTCCAGTCTCTTCTCTAGGGAGGGTGTTTTGTGTTAGAAACAGAGGAGGCGGTTTGGCAAAAAATGAAGGAAACATGGCTCTCGTGGTCGCCTGATGGAGCGAGATCATGGATAAATTAGTGCGGATCTTTCGATCATCCATCGATCGAGGGCGCTGCCTGGAGAGGGTGAAGAGAAGAGTGGAGGAAATCTTGAGCGGGATTTCAGGTGAGATCAAATCCGATCTGGGAGAGGGGG
>LR738712.1:236349326-236385931 GCA_902687465.1 Secale cereale
CATTTTTGTATACAAGGCCACTATCAAAGTTACAGTTTGTAACTATATAAGGCCACTAACACCAATCGAGATAAAATTGATGAGGTTTGCCTCGTACTAGCAACCGAGGACATTAATACCCTATGCATGCATGCGGGAGTTAAAGGTTGGCTTGCATGCACCGCATTAATCAACCAATCAGGAATGAGAGAGTTGTCTTGTTGTGTGTTGGAAAGAAAAATACACATTAATTAACACGTCAAGCGAGGAGAAAAGACTAGTTTTCAGAAGCCATTAATTTCTATCTTGGTACCTGTAATATGGGTTTGTGGCCTTGTATACAAAAATGGAGGGAGTACTAAAGTAACTTTAGTACCCCAAACTTGTGTGGAGACAACAACAGCCTTCCCGACGGCAAGGTTTGCCGGAGGAGAACGGAGGAAAGGTCTAAGACTAGTTGGCCAATTATGATCCCATATATGTTTGTACGCACGACATCTATGGCGCCAGGCAGGGGGATTGTCAGGACCCTGATCCTAAGTCACACCGATATAGCATGTAACACATCATATCACTTTGCGGCCTCATGCACGGTATTCCCACGGTTGTCACCTTACCTGTCCCGGGTCCGTTTGCGCCTTTTGGCTCACATATATGATAGTGTCGCTAGCATACATATGATAGAGAACCCGGGCTGACATGATTAGTAATAAACCCAAAAAGTGGCACTAAATTACAGGGACAGGCATACATGACCCATCAATGCACGTGTCGTTCAACAACGAGTGTAATCGGGCTGTAGCAAGCTAATAAGATTCCGGTATGCACCGCGTGATATTTCCTCGGAAGGGTCAGACACATGAGCAAGGATGGACACATGTCAGTCAATCCACGTGTTCCGGAGTAGTAGCAGGCTACCAAGGCTTGCTGGAAGCACTAGGAGGCATTTCAATATCAACACACAATATGCTTGATATGTGCAAATACAACATGGCATCACAACAAAACTCTACGACTCAAAGTATTTATTTAAGAGGCTGAAGAGCCATACATAATATATCCATACAGGTAGGGGTCACACGACCCAACACTCAAGTCATACAAACATACAAGCACAAGCGGAAGCTAAACTTGTGTGAGTACAGAGAACTGGAAAGAAAAAAGGCTTGGTGTAGTCTGACTATCTATAGTGGCCCTTCACAGGCACAGGGTTTCCACCTGGGTAGCAAGTCACTTGTCAACGTCGAGGTCTATATAGAAACCACCTGAGTTGTCGATGTTCTCCTCTTCAACAGTTTATTAAGCAAATGTGAGTACAAAGGTACTCAGCAAGTCTTACATTAGAACCTATCATGCATGCAACATTATCAACAAGGGTAGTGGAGTTTATTGCAGTAGGCCAGCGCTGACTCTTGACTATTCTATACTACGTCTATCAGTAGTTTGAATAAGATGAGATAGCGCACACGAGTCCATGATAACCCACAAGTGTAGGGGATCAGTTGTAGCCTCTTTCGATAAGTAAGAGTGTCGAACCCAACGAGGAGCTAAAGGCAGAACAAATATTCCCTCAAGTTCTATCGACCACCGATACAACTCTACGCACGCTTAACGTTACTTTACCTAGAACAAGTATGAAACTAGAAGTACTTTGTAGTTTTTTGGATAAGTTTGCAAGAATATAAAGAGCACGCAAATATAAACTAGGGGCTGTTAAGATAAGGACACAACTAAAGTTAATGATAGCGAGTGTGGAAAAGTGGTGGTAGGAGTTGCGAAATTGCCCCTAAGCAATTGA
This sequence comes from Secale cereale, assembly GCA_902687465.1. Taxonomy (NCBI): domain Eukaryota; kingdom Viridiplantae; phylum Streptophyta; class Magnoliopsida; order Poales; family Poaceae; genus Secale; species Secale cereale. Next base: position 236,351,104 of record LR738712.1, read on the forward strand.
CTATGTTACTAGACCCATAGCAAGTTTTATGTGGGAGAGGCCACTGCTAGCATGTCATCCCTTACTTGGAATTCTATGCACTTATGATTGGAACTATTAGCAAGCATCCGCAACTACTAACATTCATTAAGGTAAAACCCAACCATAGCATTACGATATATTGGTCCCCCTTCAATCCCGTATGCATCAATTTCTACGCTAGGTTGAAGTTTCTGTCACTCTTGCCCTCCAATACGTAGTCCTATCAACATACAACTAACCCTATGGTGTGATCTACGCGCGCGTTCATATGATGGGCACCAAAGGACAGCAACATAACCACAAGCAATTTAAATCAATCATAGCAATTCACCAATCACCAATAGGACAACGATAATCTACTCAGACATCATAGGATGGCAACACATCATTGTATAATAATATGAAGCATAAAGCACCATGTTCAAGTAGGGGGTACAACGGGTTGCGGGAGAGCGGACCGCTGTAGATAGATGGGGGAAGGTGATGGAGATGTTGGTGAAGATGACAGAGGTGTTGGTGTAGATCGCCGTCACACGATGATGGCCCCGGTGGCACTCCGGTGCCACCGGAAGCGAGGGGGAGAGAGCCCCCCTCCTTCTTCTTCTTCCTTGACCTTCTCCCTAGGTGGGAGAAGGGTTTCCCCTCTGGTCCATGGCCTCCATGGCGGCGGAGGGGCGAGAGCCCCTCCGAGATTGGATCTGTCTCTCTGTCTCTCTCTGTTTCTGCGTTCCTAGATTCTGTCCCTTCATCGTTTCTTATATTCCCGAAGATCCGTAACTCAGATTGGGCTGATTTTTTGACACTATTGTTATCCGGATATTAGCTTTCTTGCGGCGAAAGAAGGGCATCAACTGCCTTACGGTGTGGCCTCGAGGGCCCAGGGCGCGCCCTGAGCAGGGGGGCGCGCCCCCCACCCTCGAGGCCCTCTCGGGCATCGTCTCGTGTGGGTTTCGCTTCCCAATATTCACATATATTCCAAAAATATCTCCGTCCGTTTTTATTCCGTTTGGACTCCGTTTGATATGTATATTCTGCGAAACAAAAACATACAACAAACAGGAACTGGCACTGGGCACTGGATCAATATGTTAGTCCCAAAAAATGGTATAAAAGGTTGCCAAAAGTATATGAAAGTTGTAGAATATTGGCATGGAACAATAAAAAATTATAGATATGATGGAGACGTATCATCATCCCCAAGCTTAATTCCTGCTCGTCCTCGAGTAGGTAAATGATAAAAAAGATAATTTTTGATGTGGGATGCTACCTAGCATAATCTTGATCATGTAATCTAATCATGGCATGAATATTAAGACACGAGTGATTCAAAGCAATAGTCTATCATTTGACATAGAAGAATTTAATACTCGGGCATCCCAACAAACAATCAAGTCTTTCAAAATATCAATGCTAAAGAACGTTATCCCTACAAAATCATATAGTCTTTTATGCTTCCCTTTTCTTAACACAAGGTACCCCTCATGCCCATCCCGGTGTCCGCCAAGCAATTGTTTTCATACTTTACTTTTTCGAACTTTTTCAACTCTTCACGCAATACATGAGCGTGAGCCATGGACATAGCACTATGGGTGGAATAGAAGGTGGTAGTAGACAAAAGTAGGGAGAAAGTATATGGAGATGCCCATCAATAGATATCAATGTGAGTGAGTAGGGATTGCCATGTAACGGATGCACTAGAGCTATAAGTATATGAAAGCTCAAAAGAAAACTAGTGGGTGTGCATCAACTTGCTTGCTCATGAAGACCTAGGGCATTTGAGGAAGCCCATCGTTGGAATATACAAGCCAAGTTCTATAACGAAAAATTTCCACTAGTATATGGAAGTGACAACATAGGAGACTCTCTATCATGAAGAACATGGTGCTATGATGAAGCACAAGTGTGGAAAAAGATAGTAACATTGTCCCTATTCTTTTTTTTTCTTTTTTTGGGCCTTTCTCCTTTTTTTATTTGGCCTTTTTTTTCGGCCTTTTTTTTTTCTTTTTTTTTTCAAGGGACAATGCTCTAGTAATGATGATCATCACACTTCTATTCACTTACAACTCGATATTACAACTCGATACTAGAACAAAAATATGACTCTATATGAATGCCTCCGGTGGTGTACCGAGATGTGCAATGATCTAGCGTAGCAATGACATCAAAAAACGGACAAGCCATGGAAACATCATGCTAGCTATCTTACGATCATGCGAGGCAATATGACAATGATGGTGGGTGTCATAATAAACGAAATGGTGGAGTTAAATAGCAATATATCTCGGAATGGCTATGGAAATGCCATAATAGGTAGGTATGGTGGCTGTTTTGAGGAAGGTATATGATGGGTGGATGGTACCGGCGAAAGTTGTGCGGTACAAGAGAGGCTAGCAATGGTGGAAGGGTGAGAGTGCGTATAATCCATTGGCTCAACATTAGTCATAAAGAACTCACATACTTATTGCGAAAAATCTATTAGCCCTCGAAGCAAAAATACTACGACACATGCTCCTAGGGGGGAGGTTGGTAGGAGTTAACCATCGCGCGCCCCCGACCTTCACGCAAAGATAAACAATCAAAATACAATGCACGCCAATTTGGTTACATAGTTAGGAGACCATACGTGCATGCTTCGGGAATCACAAACCTTAACACCAATATTTTTACTAGACCACAATCATTCACTAGTACCTCCCACGTATTAGCATCTCTATATCGCAAAACTATTGCAAGGAATCAAACATATCATATTCAGCGATCTAAAAGTTTATGTAGGATTTTATGACTAACCATGTGAATGACCAATTCCTGTCAACTCTCTAAATAGATATAAGTGAAGCAAGAGAGTTTTAATTCTTTATACAAAAGTTATGCCCATGCTCTAACAAATATAAGTGAAGCAAAAGAGCATTCTACAAATGGCGGTTTTCTATGTGAGGAGAAACAGGCAATCCAAACTTCAAATGATATAAGTGAAGCACATGAAGCATTCTATAAAGCCATACTCAAAATATATAAGTGAAGTGCAAAGAGCATTCTATAAATCAACCAAGGACTATCTCATACCAGCATGGTGCATTTATTAAAAGAAAAATAAAAAGCACACGACGCTCCAAGAGTTTACGCATATCACATGAATGAAACGAATCCGAAAACATACCGATACTTGTTGAAGAAAGAGGGGATGCCTTCCGGGGCATCCCCAAGCTTAGACGCTTGAGTCTCCTTGGATATTTACTTGGGGTGCCTTGGGCATCCCCAAGATTGAGCTTTTGCCTCTCCTTCTTCTCCTCACATCGAGACCTCCTCGATCTTCGAACACTTCATCCACTCAAAACTTCAACAGAAAACTCGGTAAGATCCGTTAGTATAATAAATAAAATCACTACTCTAAGTTCTATTGAAAACCAATTAATATTTTGTTTTTGCATTGTAGCTACTGTAATATAACTTTTCCATGGCTTAATCCACTGATAGAAATTGATAGTTTCATCAAAACAAGCAAACTACGCATAAAAAACAGAATCTGTCTAAAACAAAACAGTCTGTAATAATCTGAACATTCATCATACTTCTGATACTTGAAAAATTCTTCCAAAATTAGGAAAAATCAATAATTTGTATAGAAAGACAGTGCCAAAAGTTTCAGAACCATTTGACGTTCCAGCAAAAAATGTAAAATTGCGCACTACAGCCAAAGTTTCTGTCCTGCACCGCACAAACCAACACGCATTGTAGACATCCTAAAGGCAAACCTTGGCACATTTTTTTTATAATACAATGGAATTTTACAAGGGGATAATTATTTTTATTGAAAATTTCTGTAATTCAAGATTTGCAAAGTTTCCATGGGCATGAACAAAGTTCAAGGAGCTCCCCCATTTCAACGATGCTCGTCCTTCTTACTTTCACTTTTCTTTTTGAAAAAGTTTTAGGTTCCCCTCTTTTTTTTTAAACTTTATAAAAGCACACAACAGAAATAAATGACTCTCTAAAACTTCCAGGTTGTCTCCCTAGCAACGCTTTCTTTAAAGCCATTAAGCTAGGCATATAGTGCTCAAGTAATGGATCCACCCGGATCCCAAGGTATATCAAAGCCAATTTTAATCAGCAATGATTTGGCATTTAGTAGTGAGCACAAAATGATATTTATCATGCAACAACGAAGTCTAACTCTCTTCCTATGCATCGGCATGTCATAAAAGAACAATTCATGCACATCAAGTAAAGGCCAATGCATAGTATAAGCAGTTTCTTGCAATTTTATCGTGTTGGAAACATAGAGAGGCGGAGATGTAGTTCCTCTCTCATAATAATTGCAAGTAGGAGCAACAAGCACATGCATATTATATTCATAAAAATCATCATGTGTAAAGGAAAAAGGCAACCCATCAATATAATCCTTAATAAGTGCAAACTTCTCCGATATAGTGTAGTTTGGAGAATTCAAAAAGATAATAGGACTATCATGTGTGGGTGCAATAGCAACTATCTCATGTTTAACACAAGGAACTATAGCAAGTTCATCTCCATAAGCATAATTCATATTGGCATCTTGGCCACAAGCATAGCAAGCATCATCAAAAAGGGATATTTCAAAAGAATCAATGGGACCATAACAATCATCATAGCATTCATCCTTCGGTAAGCACGAAGGGAAATTAAACAATGTATGAGTTGAAGAGTTACTCTCATTAGAAGGTGGGCACGGGTAGCTAATCCTCTCTTCCTCCTTTCGTTCTTCGCTCTCCTCCTCATCTTTTTCATCTAATGAGATCACAATGTCATTGATTTCTTCTTCCATAGACTCCTGCAAAATATTAGTCTCTTCTTGGACAGCGGAGACCTTCTCAATAAACGCATCAATATGGGAGTTATATTCATAATTCAAATAGCAATATTTCAATATAGCAAGATTTTCAGGCCTAGAAACATCATCATCGAAATCATCATTCTTTCTAAACAGAGATTCAATTTCATAAGCACCCTTAAAAGCAACGAATTCTTCTATTTGTTCCACATCATAATAATCATATATACCATTAGCATAAGAAGCTAAGGTTTCATTATCATTAAATTTGCATGAAAAGGAAGGTGTGGAGCCTTCATCCTAGAGCAACAAGTATAATCATATCTCAAGCATAGTTGCCGAGCATACCAATGCAACAAATGAATTTGATCCCATAACAGTTTCCCTTTTTGTGTCAAGCGATAATCCCTACAGTATTCACGTTGATCCAACGTTACTCCCATTACATAGTTGAATGGGGTTTTCTCAGGATTATCAAAGTAGTACATAATATCTTTCACATAATGAGCATCGAGGGTTTTAGGAGGTTCCCCATCTCCATGAGTAGCAAGTACACCTAAGTTTCTTGGTATTTCGTGTTCCATATCCATAACTAAAGATAGAGAACAACTTAGAATAGCAAATAAAATCTACTTAGTGATAAAGCAAACAAGCACACACGAGAATATTCACCCCACGCTATTGCTCCCCGGCAACGGCGCAAGAAAAAGGTCTTGACCCACACGTGTAGGGGATTAGTTGTAGCCTCTTTCGATAAGTAAGAGTGTCGAACCCAACGAGGAGCTAAAGGCAGAACAAATATTCCCTCAAGTTCTATCGACCATCGATACAACTCTACGCACGCTTGCCTTTACTTTACCTAGAACAAGTATGAAACTAGAAGTACTTTGTAGTTTTTTGGATAAGTTTGCAATAATATAAAGAGCACGCAAATATAAACTAGGGGCTGTTAAGATAAGGACACAACTAAAGTTAATGATAGCGAGTGTGGAAAAGTGGTGGTAGGAATTGCGAAATTCCCCTAAGCAATTGACTATGTTACTAGACCGATAGCAAGTTTTATGTGGGAGAGGCCACTGCTAGCATGTCACCCCTTACTTGGAATTCTATGCACTTATGATTGGAACTATTAGCAAGCATCCGCAACTACTAACGTTCATTAAGGTAAAACCCAACCATAGCATTACGATATATTGGTCCCCCTTCAATCCCGTATGCATCAATTTCTACGCTAGGTTGAAGTTTCTGTCACTCTTGCCCTCCAATACGTAGTCCTACCCTATGGTGTGATCCTCACGCGCGCTCATATGATGGGCACCAAAGGACAGCAACATAACCACAAGCAATTTAAATCAATCATAGCAATTGACCAATCACCAATAGGACAACGATAATCTACTCAGACATCATAGGATGGCAACACATCATTGGATAATAATATGAATCATAAAGCACCATGTTCAAGTAGGGGGTACAACGGGTTGCGGGAGAGTGAACCGCTGTATATAGATGGGGCAAGGTGATGGAGATTTTGGTGAAGATGACAGAGGTGTTGGTGTAGATCGCCGTCACACGATGATGGCCCCGGTGGCACTCCGGTGCCACCGGAAGCGAGGGGGAGAGATCCCCCCTCCTTGTTCTTCCTTGACCTTCTCCCTAGGTGGGAGAAGGGTCTCCCCTCTGGTCCATGGCCTCCATGGCGGCGGAGGGGCGAGAGCCCCTCCGAGATTGGATCTGTCTCTCTGTCTCTCTCTATTTCTGCGTTCCTAGATTCTGTCCCTTCACCGTTTCTTATATTCCCGAAGATCCGTAACTCCGATTGGGCTGATTTTTTGACACTATTTTTATCCGGATATTAGCTTTCTTGCGGAGAAAGAAGGGCATCAACCGCCTTACGGTGTGGCCTCGAGGGCCCAGGGCGCGCCCTGGGCACGGGGCGCACCCCCCACCCTCGAGGCCCACTCGGGCACCGTCTCGTGTGAGTTTCGCTTCCCAAAATTCACATATATTCCAAAAAAAGAAGTCTCTGTCCGTTTTTATTCCGTTTGGACTCCATTTGATATGGATATTCTGCGAAACAAAAACATGCAACAAACATGAACTGGCATCGGGCACTTGATCAATATGTTAGTCCCAAAAAATAGTATAAAAGGTTGCCAAAAGTATATGAAAGTTGTAGAATATTGGCATGGAACAATAAAAAATTATAGATACGACGGAGACGTATCAGTCCACTAATCACCACAACAATACTCCATCGTGGATCCTCTCCCGTCTTCCTACGAGAGGGCCATCCACGACACTCACACTTGTCTTGAGACTTTTATGAGTAACCATTAACTTGTCTATGAACTGCATAAGCAACCAAGTAGTCCATTACCGCGGACGCGGCTATTCGAATAGTTTGATAACCCTGCAGGGGTGTACTTCTTCACACATGCTTTCACCACTGATCGCCGTGTACACGACATGTAGTCGGCATCCTTCAAGCGGAAGCCTAGAGAGGGTGTTGGCCACGACCTGACTAATTGAAAGTACACGTAGTCCCCATGTGTGGTTTTGGTAATTAATGACAATCCTAATGGACTAATGTTTGCATTGAGATATACATTTGAAGGAAAGTTCCATTTCCAATGCATGAAGAATATTGGATGAACTAAATGATGTTTATTCCATGGTGATGCAAGAAGGAGATAGAATGGATTAGAAATGAATGCCATAAACATATTGTTGTGCATGCATCAAGGTTGAGCTCAGTGGTTGAATAATATATGATCAAGATGAATTCCATGTGATGAACAAGATGTGATCTATATGGAGTTCATTAAGGATATCATATGTTATCATGCTTAGGCTTATCGGTTGAACCATGATGGATCAAGATCTTGAGAGAATGATTAAAGAGAAGAATTCTACATATGCTTGAAGATAGGATCATTATGAGCTCATATGTTGAGTCCTGGATTAGTATGTCGTGAAGCAAGTAATTAAAGTGAAGAATTCATTGTGCCTCTCAAGATACTATGTTGGAGCATGAGAACGAGCAAATGATGTCCAATATGATATTCAAGGAGAAACTTGATATGGTCATGGTGAATTAAGATATTAGTTATTACGTCTTGAAGAAATGAAGCATAGTGAAGATATCAATAGGGAGTTCAAGACATCAATATTAATCATGGATCAAAGATAAATGCTGACCAAGATGAAGATCAAAGATTGACCATCTTAGATGGTGAACGCATAAGCGCATATCATGTGCCACATGAGATCTTGTGGTATGGTAATTCTCATGAGCTTGGTGCTCATCAAAGGATGTCATCAAGTAATTAATGATGATGTACAAGTGAAGATGAATGCAAATCAAAGCTTACCACATTGTGTATGGGGGAGCTACTTGAAGACTTCTCCAATGTATTGCCTTCAACTTGAGCCATGAAGAAACATCAATATAAAGCTCAAGTGAAAGGCTCTAGTAAAAGGTATTAGTTCCTTTGGCTTTAGATGTGAGGATCGATAACCATCGAAAAGGATATATGCTCAAGAATGAGTTTCTGGAAGCTATCTAATATAGTTCTTTTATGATTCTTGAGTTATAGGGATCCCACACTATTAAGAGGGGATCAAAGGGGTAGTGATGGATTTTCTCAAGTCAACATCATCTATTTCTATTCTTCTCACATCATATTCCAACATAGGCATATTTCACTCCTGTCCAATGCAAATACAAAATGCCTACACATCTACCAAAGAAAACCTATAGCCAACTAGGTTCCCAAAAATATATGATCTTACCTTTCCATACATTGTACCCTCCATTTTGGTTTATCTTGGGTGGTTCTCTATGTGAGGACCTGGAGCTTTTCCATAGCTTCAAAATGAGCCCAAGATCGTCAAAATCGGAGTCCGGATGTGAAAATTATGCATGTTTTACTTTTGGGGTGGCTACAGTTTTTGTGTTGGCCGGATGTCCGCGCTTTTCCCCAGATGTCCGGCCACTGCTATCCAGAGGGCGTCTAGTTTGTGTGAAATCGCTAGATGCCCGGCCCCTGGCCCGGATGTCCGGCCGTAGATATCCAGAAACCTTACCGAAATGTTGTTTGTGTACGCCGGATGTCCGGCACTTGGCCGGATGTCCAGGGCCCCAAGTTTGGCCAGATGTCCGGGCTTCGGCCAGATGTTCGGGCCGTGTAACCTGTTTTTCTACGTACGTGTGTGCACACTTCACAGGGTGCAGATGTCCGGCCTGGCACAACCACTTACACTCCAACGGCCATATTTGCACTACCACTATATATATCCCTCTACCCATCCGGTAGAGGGTTGACCACTTCATCCAAAATCGCCCCATGAACACAAGTGGCCCCCTCTCACTTCTCCTACACCAAATCTTAGATCTCGGAGAGATTCGTGAGAATTCTTGAGAGTTTTTTCCAATCAAGTGATAGATCCACTCCCTCTCCCTCTCTTGACCAAAGGAATTCGTGATTCGAGCAAGTCTTGAGCATTTCCCCTTTGTTCTTGTTACTCTTGGAGGTTGGAGACTCCTAGGCGGTAGGAGTTCTCCGGTGAGGAACCAACTTGTGATTCCCCCCCGGAAAGTTTGTGAAGGTTTGGAGGCCGCCTCCAGGTCTACCACCAGTGGTTGAGAATCGCCTTCGTGGTGATATCTCAAGGAGAATAGGGTGAGCCTTCGTGGCATTGGTGTGCCTTCGTGGTAACATCCACCTCTCTAACAGTGACTAGCTTCCCTCCAAGGAAGTGAACATCGGAATACATCCTCGTCTTCGTGACTTTGGTTATCCCTAACCCTAACTCCTTACTTGTGGTTGTGTGTATTATTCATTTCCATATCTTGTGATATACATTGAGTAAGTTTGTGTGACTTACTTGTGCTTACTTATATCCTCGTTGTTCTCATCTTGTTTATCCAAAGTTGTTGGTGCACTTAGTGAGCCTAGTATAATTAGGATTTGTGCTTGAAAAGTATCCGCTTAGTTTATTTCTACATTAGGATATAGCTAAATCCGTAAAAGATTTTAAAACGCCTATTCACCCCTCTAGGCGACATTGTGGTCCTTTCAATTGGTATAAGAGCCCGATCTCTCCTTATTAGGCTTCACCGCCTAGAGAGTAACGATGTCGACTAGTTAACTAGTGCACGATGACACATTTTTTTAATGGCACAAATTACATTATGTGGAGATTACGCTTGCTTTGTCATTTTCGGGCCATGGGTCCAAATGCTTTGCAGATTGTTGTTGTAGGGGATTCAAATCTAAAGGATGGACAATCTCTATCACTTGAGGATATGCATCTTGATAGTCAAATTTTGAGTTCCATTCACCAAGCTATATCCTTCGAAGTGTTTAAGGAAATGTTGACTTGCAAGTCGGCTCATGAGGCTTGGACGAAACTTGAAGATATATATGGTGGGTCCAATCTTGATGAAGACAATATTCTTTTCGGGGAGTTAATGGAGGAGCTCTCCACATTTTTAAATCATGAAGAACTCTCGATTGCTTCCACCTCCAATTACTTGGACACTTCAATATCTTCCACTTCACCAACATGTGGCATGACACAAGGTAATGACATGGTGAGTGAAGAAATATCTTGTGATGATGGTGTTAAGCTCATTTATGATGATATGCTTGATCTCCCATGTTGCCATGATAGAAATGCTTTGGTTTCCTCTAGTTTTTCTATGACTAACCATGTAGAGGAAATCAAGAAAGATGAGGCGTGCTTGATTGATGAAGAACCCTCTTCTCCAAAAGAATCATCATCAACCCCCTTTGTTCACATGTGCCTCATGGCAAGAGGTAATGATGAGGTATTATCTTCTCTTAGTGATAATGATGATAGTTGTAATGAGGATGATGATGATGACTTGTGATAGCCTGTCTTATTAGGGATGATAGACTACTCATATCAATAAGGAATTCCTTCTTTTCCGGGAGCCCATTCGGATAGAACTCCAAAGTTAAGCGTGCTCAGCTTGGATTAGTATCAGGATGGGTGACCGACCGGGAAGTTGCTCCCGGGTGCGCACGAGTGAGGACAAAGTGCGCAGAAAAGACTAGTATTGATTCAGTGAGGCCAGTCTAGATCCCGCCAGGAGTAACGACCACCGGCGGGTGTGTCCGGGGTGTTACAAGTTGGTATCAGAGCCGACCCTCGTGGTTACACGGATGTTTGCAGACAGGTGTGCGATTATTCATGACGTTTGGATGCACAGATGTATGTACCAAGAGGGAACATTCCTGTGGCCCGACGAGGACGTCGATTCCTCTGAGTGGGGGTGTATGTGATAGCCTGGCTTATTAGGGATGATAGACCACTCATATCAATAAGGACTTACTTCTTTTCCGGGAGCCCATTCGGATAGAACTCCAAAGTTAAGCATGCTCAGCTTGGAGTAGTATCAGGATGTGTGACCGACCGGGAAGTTGCTCCCGGGTGCGCACGAGTGAGGACAAAGCGTGCAGAAAAGACTAGTACTGATCTGTGAGGCCAATCTATATCCCGCCAGGAGTAACGACCACCGGCGGGTGTGTCCGGGGCGTTACATGACTTGACTCAAAATCTCTATGAGATTGGGAAAACTCTTCATAGAGATAAAAATAACACTTATAAAAGGCTCCGAGATGTTCTTGCTTGCTTTTAAAAACGTAATGACTTATTTCTTAATGAGCAAGCAAAAAGTGAACAACTTGAACATGAACTTGCTAAGGCTCATCAATGTCTTAGTGACTTGAGATCTTTAAAAGAAGAGATTGAAGTTACTCATTGTAAACTTGAAGAGGATGTTGAGCACGTTGACCTTGGCTAAAACAATGTCAAAGGAGAGCTCACCAAACTCTCTTAAGTCTCATGAGGAACTTCAAGCTACTCATGCGGAGTCTCTAGTTTCTACATGCTCCTCTCATATTGATAATGATGCTTTTTCTACTAACTCTATCTTGTGTGAAGCACTGATGTTGAAAGAAAATGTTGAGATAAGGACTCAACTTGATTTGCTAACTAGCAATTATGGGAAATTGGAAGAAAGTTATGAAAATCTCTCGGGGACTTATGAGGATCTTTTAATCTCTCATGATGGGCTAAAGTTAGCTCATGAGGATATGTTCACAAAGGTAAAATCGTGTGAGTCTCGTGTGTATATTAGCACATCTTCTACTCAAAATGCCTTATTTCCATGTGCTAGTCCTTGCAATTCCTCTCTACATGATATTGATACACCTCATGATGAATTGCTTACCTTGTCTTGTTGCTCTAACCATGAAGTTTCTACTTCCACTAGTCCTCTTTTTTCTAGCCCTGAAACTAACCATGTAGAGGAAATTAATGAGCTCAAGGCCCAAGTCACTAGTTTGAAGAAAGACTTGGAAAAGTGCGACGATGGATATAGTTTTCACTCCAACAAGAAGAAATCCATGAACAAGAAAAGGGGGCAAGACCAAGCCAATAATGAGTCCAACATTTCTTGCTTTAAGTGCAAAAAGGTTGGACATCACATGAGATCTTGTCCATTGAAGAAAAGGGCTTATAAAGGGAAGCTTCATGGGAAACGGTCTGAAGCTCAATCTAAACTTCAACCTCAAGATGAATAATGGCCACTATCCATGATGAACCATGTTATTAATTCCCAAGTTGAGAAACTAAAGAAGAAGATAAGGAGGAGTACATGTTGCTATATTTCCCGTAAGAAGGGACACATAGCTTCATCATGTCCCAACGGTAACATCTCTAAGCCTCCAATTATCAATGATCATTATTCACTTAGGAAGGATATTTATGGTAATATGTTTGCCAAGTATGTTGGTGCCCAAAGTGGTTTGAAAGTGGATAAGACCATTTGGGTTACCAAGTCTATTGTTACTAACTTCTTAGGACCCAACGTGGTTGGGGACCATTGAGCTCAAACTTGATAAATAGGTGTGTGGAGGTCATCAGAGATTGGGCTAGTTCATGAATAAAAATGATTCTCACCATTCATTATGGTTCAAACCAAGTCAAGTGAATTATCATCATATTTGTCATTCCAATGCTCCTCGTGGCAGTAACTTGTATTTATATTGTCTACATTGAAAGTTACTGGCCCCATGCATGTTTAGGTTTTGTACCTAGCATGTCTTTGTATATGTTGTATCTCCTAATATGCTTGATTTGTGTTATCTAGCATGTGTAGGGTGCAATGCGCGTCATATATTTGTGTGTGTAGTCTCGAGCCTTCGTTGAATTTTAGTTGCATCTTATTGGGCTCTTTTGAGATATTAATGGATCACCACATTATGGGGGAGTGATATGCTTTGTGCATATCACCATCCTTGTTAAAAGTGAATAATTATGGGATGCCACTTAGAATATATTTGAGATTATCTTATATCTCTATGGCATGCAATGCCTTGTTTACATATGGCATTCTTGTGAGGTTTTGCCCATGGCTATCTTCAAAATCATATTCGAAAAAACGTTTGATTAAAGCTATTCCAATTGTTGCTTTGCATGATGATTCTATCTAATTGGAATGTTAACAAGATACTATCCAAGCATTGTGTTTATTTCTAAACTCTCATGTTATGCTTGTGTTAGTATAGATGATCATGTACTTATGTGATTTCTACACCGAATGATAACTCGAAATACCATTTTGTTTGAGTTCATCTTATTGGTTTGTATGGAGTTATGGGAGTTTGTTATCTCATTGTTTCTAGTATCCTATACCTACTTGAGTGAGATATTCCTATGAGTATGTGTGCAATGCATATCTTATATGCTCATTGGTTTTCCTTGGTTCATATGTTGAACTTTGTGTGCTATCATATGTTGATTTGTCACTTTGATTTATTTTGGACAACATGAATGACTAGTGATGTTATGGAAGTATTAATGGTTATGTGTTCATTTGTCCAGTTTGTATCCCCATGGATTTTGGTAGGCATGTGCATGCATAGTTACTATGTGTAAATTTGCATGCCTTGTTTACTTTATATGATCCCATATATATGGTAAATCCATCAAATTATTAATAGCTAAGATGTGCATGAAATTCAAATTCATATCGATATGGACATACTTAAGTGGTTTTACCCTATGTGTTGTAGTTATGCTAACTACTTCGGACCCGATAAGTTTGGGGACCATATTATACTTAAAATATTTTAGGTACATTTGAGAAGCATTGGGTGCTTGGCTTATTCATGAAGGTGGTGGCACTATGAGGAAATTAGAGCCAAGCTTGGACATTTTATTGATCTACGACTTCATACCAATGCTATCTCGGTAAGAAGTATTTACTTCATGCATACATATAGAAATGGGGTCAACCTTGTCTAGGTTGCATCATGGCATGAATTTCTTGACTCGTTCCTATGATACTTGTTTCCTCTCTCAAAGCATCCCAACAATGATCTCTTGTTGCTAGTTGTGATGTCTTTGATGGTTGTGGGTTTGGTGTTCATTAATATACAATAAGATAATATTAAGCCATGTGCTATGCTTTCAAGCAAAGATCTCATTGGTATATTTTTTGACTCCCGTTTGGATATCTTATTATTTCCTTTTGTAACTATTTCATGTGTACATCCTTCTTTGTGGATATATATCACCATGATTGTCATTTACCTAGAATCTTATACACGTGAGAGAAGTTACATCTCTAGTTGATATCCCTATTCTTTCATGTCCATCGTTTCATTCTCCTTTTATATCTTTGGTGGCTCCGTGGAAGCATTCATTGTATGAGTGCGTGTCTTACCTCTTTGCATCTTAGTCCACTCATGTTTGGTGAAGGTTGTTGTCCTTGTGCTTGTCTTGACAAGCATATTATTTCCTATCTTCACCATGGGTTGTCACAAGCTTTGATTTTTAATTTGCTATTAGTGAGCTTGTGGAACCCATTTGCTTGATGTGTGTGTCACCTGCTTAAGTTCGTGTGTGTGGGAAGGACATGTCTAGCACCTTGTATCTCATTTAATCAAGAGTATGTTGATGCTTGATTCTCATCCTTATATTAGTCTTCTCAAGTGCTTTGCCATGACTCACACACATCGTTTTGGTTGTGCCTATTATTAGGTCGCCTCATTTACATGTTTCTCGACCATATGTTTGTCGCAATTGTTAGGCTTCTTTTCTTACCTATGCTTGCTTGCAATTATTTTGTGTTTCTATTGATTTTGGGGGAGTGAGGATCCTATTTTGTGCACTTGTATCCAAATAAAAAAACTAAATAGTGCACAAATCATGGGGAGCTTCTCTATCCTCCTTAGAACACTCCTTTGCTCAAATCATAATATTCTTTTATACTTCTGGCTCGTCGGATCTTTTTATTGCTTGCGTCACTTTGTGTTATGCAAATGTGATCAATTTGTGCCATGTGCTTTGTGCCATGTGCCTTTATCTTATGCTAGGCTCACAGTTGTATAATAGTGGATTCACCTGTGGATATCATGTTCTTATCAATTACAACCTTTTTGTGTATACGGGTTTCTTTGTGGATACATATCATGATTATTATTGGCCACTTAGAAATTTTTATACATAAGAAAGTTCATATCTTCCTTGATATCATTTATTCCTTGCCGGCCACTTTGTGTGTTCCTTTTATTCGTATAGTCACTACTGCAGGTTGCTGCTAACACGACACTACGATCAGAGACCCTTCGACGAAACTGTGTGCGATGCCATAATCGCAAACGAGGGTCTAAAAACCCGTCAAAAAGGGTGCAAAATGTCTGCGATGGAGGATGCATCAAACACAGTTCAAATTTTGGTTGCGTGTGCGATGGTGGGCATACGGTTCAATTCAATTGACTATTTGCGATGAGGAGGAACAAAAGAAAAGGGCAGCCAGATGAAGGCGTGTGCGATGTAGAGCATACGGTTCAGTCGGATGAACTGTTTGTGATTAGGCAACACAAAATAAACGGTCAGGCAGATCATGGTGTGTGCGATATACGGCATGCGGTTCACTCGGATGACTTGTTTGTGTTGAGACAAGTGAATATAAATGGTTCAATATAAGAAGATGTGTGTGATATGCGGCAAACATGTCTATAACAATAAATGTGTGCTAAGACCGATAATGACACCGGCGGTTGCTGCTAATAAGACGTGTGTATTGTGCGATGGGATTGCATGCATACAGAACAACATAGTATATATATACACACTTATAAGGACATGGTTGCATAACCAAATTAAACATCCACTTACATAGGTGGCTACTATACAACCATGGCATCTGCACACACCAAAGTAAACTATTACATGCATAATTACATAGGTGGCTACTACACACATGAAATTTCCACACACCAATAAAGTAAACTATATATTACATGCATGATCAACTAGCATAAACGATCATCTGATCATCATCTACTTCTTGGGATGCTTGCTCTGCTTGTGGCTCGATCCGGGCTCGTCGATTTGGGTAACAAGGAACTTCCTCATGTCAACGATCCTCCTGTGCATCTCGTAGCATGTGTACACGCTCTTGGCCGTGAACCTGAGGTGAGGTTCATCTAGTTGCCGCACCCAGGCCCTGTGCCAGGATACGGGACTTGTTCTCTTAGCATCCTGCTTCATCTTTTCGTAGTAGGGGTCGATGATGGTCGAGGCGAGTTCAACCAGGGAGTCCTTCTTCGTGCTGCCCCAGACCCTATAGTGCTCACGGATTTCGACAAGGTTCTGGCAGGCCAAGCCCATAAGCCCGTAACCCTGAGTGCTTTTACACCGTCGTGGTTTCCACCGTGGCGAACTTGTAGTCGGTGCTGTTGACAAACCTGTTGAAACGGTTGCAAGGCTCTGTGGCCATGCAGTAGTGGTAGATGAGGACATGATGGTGCACGCACAACTGGGTGACGGCAACCTTCTGATCTATGTCGGGACGACTGGCGGTGTATTGGATGTCGATGCCGACCACCTTGTACTTGTCTCCAACAAGCAACTACTCAACGGTGTTGATGTAGTCGTCCACCACGGCCGGGTCGATGGTGTACACCACCGAGAGATCTGTCTCCCTCGCGTGGGTCTCCACTCTATGCTCGCCGAAGTCCATTGGAGCACCGCTGGACATCCCCTCTCTATGTGTCGTCGTGGGTGTGCTTGTTGTGTTGTGGGGCACGATCGAAAGGTTGAAGAGACTAAGGTTATAATGGCCGCGGGAATTAAAGGGGAAGCCGGACGGCCAGGAATATTGACAGGCCCTTTCTAATTTGCATCGCGTAACTCCGCATGTAACTGCATCGCGTGGCAACGCGCACGGCGCAACGGCGTGCATACGGGGCCCCCGACGTGATCGTGCGCACGCCCAACCGTTGGCAGAGTGCGCACGGAGAGACCCGAGCCGAGTGCACCAACGGACGCGAGCAGAGCGCGCCGCGGCACCTAATGGCGAGCACAGCGCGCTGCGGTGCCTAGCGGCGAGCAGAGCTTGCCGAGGGAGGCGAGCAGAGGCCGGCACAGTGATACATGGCACGAGCAATGTCGGAGACATCAAGCACGAATCAGATTAGAGTTGCGTGTGCGATACGTGGCATACAGTTGATCCATCTGAGCTGTTTGTGATGGAATAAGCCATGTGTGTTGTAGGAAAACGCTTGCTGGTATATAACCTTAAATTTAACAAAAAGAATGTTAATGCATGTTAGAAAAATTGTATAGCTGGAAACTATGTTCAAATACGACTCCAACGATATAATCTTTGGCGACATGCATTCGTATTTTATTTGTTAAATACTACTTCTAAACCAGGACGGGGGTATAGTAGGTAATTAAATTGCAAACGTTTTTTTATTAACCATATGTGTACGTGTCCTTTCGTCCTCCTCTCGCACGTCTTGTCACCCCGCTGCCGCAGATGGCTTACAGCACAAGCTTGCGTAGCGCGCGGGGGCGTTCTTTTGGCCAAATGGTGGTGACAATGAATCGTTGGTGAGCCCGTTCCCGCGCAACCTCGTAGGTTCCCGTGCAAGCTTCCCGCCCGACTCAGTGAAATCCCCCAAAATCCCAATGCTTACCGGCCTGCTATAAAAACCCTCACGGCCGGCGAGTCCCGCGTCGCATTTTCCCCTCCCTCCCTGTAGCTTATCTCGTATGCTTCTCCCACAATCGCCAATGGAACCGGTCCGTCATCGTCGCTCAGCCACTCCACCGTCATCAGAGCACAACTCCAGCTGGGAGGCTACACTGCGGCGGCGGCGCAGTCCCCGGCATAGTGTAGTGCACGTGGCGTCCCCGTTGGGTGTGCGCGGAACACCCACCTGTTGGGGAACGTAGTATTCAAAATTTTTCCTACGATCACGCAAGATCTATCTACTAGATGCATAGCAACGAGAGGGGAGAGTGCGTCTACGTACCCTCGTAGACCGGGAGTGGAAGCGTCTAGTGACGTGGTTGATGCAGTCGAACTTCTTCGCAATATAACCGATCAAGCACCGAACGTACGGAGCCTCCGCGTTCAGCACGCGTTCAACTTGATGACGTCCCACGAGCTCTTGATCCAGTAGAACCTCGCGGGAGAGTTTCGTCAGCACGACGGCGTGGTGACGAAGATGATGAAGCTTGTCACAGCCCTAGAGTTTTCTTGTACCAAGTGGCTTTGCATCCATGCATCATGTTCAATTTCAAGAAATTTGAAATGGGGATTGATAAACCCTAGCACAAATGCTTTCAAATAGGTCCAGTTAAAAAAATTGCATTCAATGTTTCCAAAGTGTTCTTATTAATTGTTTGATATTTTTGGCAAGGCTTTTGCAGCAAACCAAAAATAATGAACATTTTTAGGAATATTTTGGGCATGGAATTTAAATTATTATTGCATTTGAATTTGGAATTATATTCATAATATATAGAATATATTTTCAAATGACTTTGAAATGTTTTATGTGCTTTTGGAAAAGTCCACCTAGCAACATAAAATTGTTCACAGGGTTTTTGGCACTGGTTTGAAACTGTTGGAATTTCAAACAGTGGCAAGATTCAAATCAAAACAGAAAATAAAAATAGAAAAGAAAAACAAAAAGGTGAAAAAGAGGGAAGCTTACCTGGGCTCACCTGAGCCGGCCTAGCCAACCTGGCCTCAGCCAGTCACCCCCTACCTCTCCCAGTAGGCAGAGGAGGGACAGCGCACGCGCGCCGAGCGCGCCACGCAGCTCCCTGCTTGCCTGCGTCGTCCGCGCCACCGCGACGCCTCACGTCTTCTCCTCGGCGCCGCCCCGACCCCCTGGACACCACTCTCCCCTCCTCTGCTCTCTCCCTCGTCCTCTCCCGCTTTGGCCAAAGCCGCCGCCAGCTTGCCGTTGCCGTAGCCGTAGCCACCATCACCCCCTCGCCTCTCCGACGCGCCACCGAGCTCCGCCGCGTCCTCCTTGTCCTCTCCACCGAGCTACGGGACGTCGGGAGGCCCTGCTTCGTCGTCATCGCGCTCGTCTTCAACCTCCGGCCGCCGTTGACCTCGCCGTCAATTCGCGACGTCCGTCGCCTCCCCGAGCTCGCCGAGGCCACTGCCGCAACTGCTGTGAGCTCCTCTCTCTTTTCCTCCTAGTCGCTCCATTCGAGTAGCCCTCTAACCGCCACCCCCGACGAGCCCGAGAGCTCGGATCCGCCGGCGATGCCGCCGCTGTGGCCACAGCCACGCACGCTCAGAACTGAGCGCGTCACCGCACTCAGTGCTTCTCCAGGAGCCCGTAGCCACCTCCATCTTTCCCTCCCGTGCCCCCTAGTGCCGAATCCAAGCTTGACCGAACTCCGGCCGCCGCTCCGCCCATCGCCGCCATCGCTACACTGCACCCCAGCACCTGCCGCTGCCCCCTTTGGATGCGCGCGAGCGCCAGGAGCACGCAGAGCCTTTCTGCGCAGCGTTTGGTCGCCGGACAGCAAAACCCGACGCCCTCCGCCGTCTCTGGCTCCGCTGGAAACGAGCCACGGGTCAACTCCGGCGAGTTTGACCCGGGTTGACCCAGTTTGACCCCTTGGGTCACTGAAGTGTGGGCCCCCATCTCTAATTAGCTAGGTTAGTTAAGTTAAATGCTAATTAATCTAGTTAGTTAGGTTAATCACTGACCTATGGGCCCAGCCTCTCGGTTAATTAAGTTAGTTAGCTAGTTAGCACTAACAGTCTTTATTAACTAGCTGTGCCACTGACATGTGGGTCCCAGCCGTCAGGTTTGACATGGGCTGGCGCCTTTGACTTCTTGACGTAGTGATGATGTCACTATGACGTCATAAAGCCTTTCTGGAATTTTAAATAAATCAGAAATGATTTATTTATTTCAGAAAATAGTTAAAACTTCTAAAAATCATATAAAATCAACCGTAGCTCAGATGAAAATAAGTTATATATGAAAAATGATCAGAAAAATATGAGGAATCTGTTTATGGCATTTTCATGCATGTATGAACAAGGTAAACCTGCTGATCAGGTCAAATCAATTAAATGACATTTAAATAACCACATATGAAGTTTGAATTTGAACCTTTGGTTCAAACCAACTTCATTTAATATGGTTGTTAGTTGCATTAGCTCAATCAATAGCATATTGCCATGTCATGATCATGCATGCATATTGTCGCATTGCATTGATTGTGTTCTTTCTCTGTTGCCGGTGTTTGTCCGCTCTTAGTAGACGACGTTCCGACGATATGAGATTGATGACACAGATGAAGAGCTTTACTATCTTCAGAAGTGCCAGACAAGCAAACCCCCATTGAGCATTCCGATACAATCCCACTCTCTCGCTCCTGCTCTCCTTTACTGCATTAGGACAACAACGATTGAACTGCTAATTGTTGCGTTAGCTGAACCCCTTTCCTCTGCATGACCTGTCATTGCCACAGTAAATAGTTGAAACCCACTAGCATGAGTAGGAGTTGTTTGAGACATGTTGTGCCTACTCATTCATGCTTTCTCGTTATGCCTGCTATTGCTAAGAGTTGTGTCAGGTCTGATTCATCGGGGATGAATTGGAAAGTTATGAACATGTCCTACTATTGAGAGCTAAGTGTGTGAACACGTTTTGGTAAAGGTAGTGATGAGAGGCCATGTAGGAGTACATGGTGGGTTGTCTCACTGGAGCCGTCCTTAAGAACTGAGTTCTGTGTAAGTTGTCCAATGACTAGCTACTACCACGCATTGGAATGCTTAAGTGCCCTTCTCGACTTATTAATCAACTAGATCTCTGTCCAGGAGTCGCAACTAGTTTCTGGTGTTTGTAGGTAGTGCTAGTAGTCTACCAAGTGGCACCCGGTACAGGTGGTCTTGGGACAGACTAGGTGCAGTGGCCCGGTGTGCCAAGTGGCACCCGGATGGTGGGCTTGGGAACCCTGTACACATCGTTTGGGGCCGCGAGCGACACACCGTTCGGATCTCCTTACGGATGGAACCCGAATAGGCAATAAACCTGGACTAGAGTCTTGTGTGGTTAGTCAGGTCATGGCCGACACCCTCGCCAGGCTTCCGCTTGAAGGTTGACGAGATACACGACGTGTACATGGCGGTAAGTGGCGAGAGCGTGTGTGAAGAAGTACACCCCTGCAGGGTTAACATGATCTATTCGAATAGCCGGGTCCGCGGTTATGGACTTCTTGGATGCTTTCGTGGTACATAGACAAGTGACAGTGGATACTCTAAAATGCTCAAGACAAGTGTGAGTGCTATGGATGGCGTTCTTATAGGGAGACGGAGCAGGTCCATAATGGTGTATTGATTGGTGAATATGTGGACTCGTGTGCGCCACCTCAAAAGAGTTACTTGAAGTCGTAGTTCATGATAGCCACCGAGTCAAAGCTGGCTTGCTGCAGTCAAACTCCACCACCCCTTTGTTGATACTGATGCATATGTAGCTAGGTCTGATGTAAGTCTTGCTAAGTACCTTTGTACTCACGTTTGCATTATTTATGTTTTGTAGAGAGACTTCAGTCTCACTAGTGGTTCCGCGTGGACTTCGACGTTTAGCTTGTTACCTCAGCTATGATCTTGTACCCTTGGGAGGATGTTGTAGATAGTCAGGCTTCTCAGCCTTCTTCTTTTGTAGTTGTCTGTACCCAGACATGTTACGCTTCCGTTGCCTGTATGCTCTGTATGTTGGGTCATGTGATCCCTGTTTGTAATAAATGCTATGATGGCTCTTCTGGGCCTTATCTATATGAGTTGTTGAGTTATGTTGTGATGCCATGTTGTACAGAACATACTTGCATGTTATGCGTATGTGTAATGTGTATTGCTATGTGTGGGATCCGACACCTAGTTTTTTTGAACTATGAACAGTAGGGTAAAAACCCCACTGCAGCTTTTATAAATAATAGAACATAGGTCTGTTGGGCTTGAGCTAAGCCCAACTACATGAAGAAACTACTAAAAAAGCAAAAGATAAAAAACTAACACTAAAGCCTAAAAAAAAGAAGAAGAACAGGGAGTCATGGAGCATCAAACAAATTACAACATAGAATCCAGCCAAGCAGAGAATTGCACTTCATATTTCTTCTTGATTCGACACTTGGTTGTTTACCCTTGGTAGCCTATCTTATAGGGAAATGTCTCCTAGTGCTTCCACTGAGCCTTGGTAGCTTGCTACTGCTCCGGAACACTTAGGCTGGCCGGCATGTGTCCTTCTTCGTTCCTGTGTCTGTCCCTTAGGGGAAATGTCACGGGTTGTTCCTTTAAGTCCCTGTAGCTTGCTACGACTTGGGTTCATACGTTGATGACCGACACGTTCGTTGCTGGGTCATGTATGTCTGTCTCTGTAATTTAGCGCCACTTTTGGTTTATAACTAGTCATGTCGGCCTGGGTTCTCTGTCATATGGATGCTAGCGACACTATCATATACGTGTGCCAAAAATGCGCAAACAGTCCCGGGCCAGGTAAGGTGGCACCCGTGGGGATACCGTGCGTGAGGCCGCAAAGTGATATGATGTGTTACATGCTAGACCTGTGTGACTTAGGATCGGGGTCCCGACAGTTTTGGTATCAGAGCCTGACTGCCTGTAGGATTACCAAGCCAAACTGGTCGAAGTCGTGTGTAGAAACTCTTTAGTTATATAAGGGAATTGATTGTGGAAGGGAACATAAAGATCTTTTTACTCCTTTACCTTATGACCTTCTGATCTGAGTCACCTTCTTTTATTCTACGGGGAATAAGAACTAGGATTCTCATTCTATTTATCAGGATCACGTTAATGGTGGATTCAACTCCCAGTCAGTTCTACTACTTCAGTATGTTAAACAGTTGACCTCAGAACCTTGACATTATGATGTTGAGTGGTTATGCTATCCTTGTGCATGAGTCTCAACAGTATTTCTGAGCATTTACAGTCGTTATGATGTCCGAGAGTCATCCCAGGTTTCTAAATAGTCTGATGCATTTGCAAATCATTCCTCCCTGTTCTGAATGTCCTTTCAGGCCAGATTAACCACACTAGTCAGTGTGTTGAGGTACTCTGTTGCCTTGACATATATGTTGGAGCTATTATTATGACCCTAGGTGTCTTAGAGGATCACCCAGTAATCTAGCAATGCTTTATATTCCCATTGTGATGATTCTGGCCATCATTCTCGAAAGCATCCCGTGATGCCATTTAGTTAGTAGGTATTCTATTCCTGGGTTCTTGAACCCGAGATTCACCCTACCTACTTCATGTTGATAGTGTTTGCTCGTTCCTTTAGGATATTAGTAACCTTGTGATAGTCCTCGAGGTCCGTGGTTATCGTTCTTCCAATACCATGAACCATCATGGCAGAAGTTCTTCTGAGACAAAAGATCACAACCAGAGTGCTCTTGATGAGTTCTCCATTCCATGTTGTGACTCTGCCAATTCTGCCTTTCTGCATGGATTATCCGGAAGAAATATGTTGAACTAGTTCGACACGCTAATCTATGCATCCACAACTCAGAAAGTTATATGTTCCTTTGAGTTGTCCCTTTTTAGTCGTTTTATGATCTCGTCTATCAGTTGATAGTCAGGAGTAGTTGTGCATTCGTGTTCATCGATGCCTTTTACTCTTGTGGTCCGTCAAGCCATTATATTCTGGAATGACTAGGAGAAACAAACTCCAGTACCTTATCCATATCTAGGATTGGGTCAAAGCAGTTGTACTTCGTATATCAAAATGACATTCCAACTTTTGTTCTGTTCTAACTTGGAGTGTTACCCTCTTATATGCCAAGTGTCTCGTGGGAATTGCACCACCTCCAATGAACTCTTGATACAGTGATACTTCTCGCCATCATCGTTATTCCTCAGTCTCTGTGTTGTTGTAACCGGGATGCTGACAAGTGAATTGTGATGTGTGAAAATAACACTCCTAGCAACTCCATTGCCTGGTAGTTAATGGACGATAATATCATTCTTAGCATGATGGCTACCGAATCATCATTCTAAGATTGATCGTGCTACCTAGTCCATTGTTCCTAGTGCACTTGTCGATCAATGGGTTAGGATTGTATCAATCTCTAGCTCTCTTGATCATATCGTCTTGCCCGGAAAAGCAAGATTGTTCCCGACCTTAATAACATATCGGTGGTTCGTGGTTGTCCGAATATCTTCTCGGAAGTATTACCAGGTTGTTCCCTGGCCGTTATGTTGAGCTCGTGATCAAGTTGGTTTCTTATAAACCACCACTTCTCCAAGAATCTGTGTTGGATACCCTGAACTAGTTGGCTAAGCAAAAAAAAACAATAATGTGAAGAGTTGGAAGATAAAAGCTTTGCTTGGCTTAGTTCATTTACAAAGGGATATCTTGTGTGTGTAGTGAAGATAGATGATATCTTCTTCAATTGATCTCCGTGATCATTTGTTGATCTATTGCCTTGTCCAGACTTTGATTTGAGTATGGGTTATTGCCAAGTCAAATCAGAACCAACGATATTCGTAACGTTGTCTTACTCAGGCTGATTCCTCGAGTATACACCGTTATATCTCTTGGTCTGACCAATGCTATCACCATGTTCACTTAATTGTGGAATTCCACCTATATGGAAGCCTGGATGGATTGTTGTTGAGCCCATTGACAACATTTTTTTGTCTCCTCCATGATTTGTGTTGAACATCCAGCTGGTGTTGGAAACTTTTTAAGCATTGCCTTCATGTTCCTCTCATGAGGTATACGTTTGGATGAAAGGAGTGACTTTCTTTAATTCACGTGCACTTGATGTAAGTTGTCGCCGTGAATTCGAGAAAGCTTGTTTTGCTTCCTATGGAATCATCCCAAGTTAGTCACGCATATGTGCGAAGTACTCTATGGTTTGATAGGTTGGCCGCCTCCTTACTATATGTGTTTCCTAGCACACCAAGCCACTGATTGATTTGTTCAAGGGAAAAGGAGTTGTTGTGCAAATACTAGTTCATGCACAAGACTTCAATATCCTCGCTGATGGTTCCTCTCTTAAACTCAGTAGTGTTTTATTATAAGACTACTACGTGGTCATGCTTGTCTGCGACAGCGTGTTCACATGTGTGTAGCAGAACCAGCTCATGTTTTGGAGCTTACTATCGCAGTTCATTCCCCGAGAATCTCGCAACGTCATCTCGTCGATTTGTGTTGCAAACTTTCATTTTTCTTCCTAGACTTGATGAGTCTGGAATATCCTGACACCAACCAGAACTGAATCTCATGCAGATATGATGGTTGGAGCATTTTCCAAGAACTATAATATTGGTCTCTCGATAACTGGTAAAGTGGATGTCGTGGCCAACACACCCAGCCGGAAGACCTATTGTTGTAGTATCTTGATTGAGGAAGTTGGCCACCTCTCCATAAGGATTTCGTAGGATTTACTCCAACAATTGATCCTTATGGATTCTTGTGCTCCCGAAGTCCGACCTTTACTTGATGTTCAAGATACCAAACATATCTATGAATGGATTACGCTAACACATCAAGGAGAACATTAGAAGCGGAGTGCTAAATGTCCCTCGGTCGATCATCCAGATTTTGCCCCTTGACTCCGCTAAGGTGAAATCTGAGAAAGTGTTATCTTCCTTTGCATCTGCACCATCCATCATTATTCATCATGGTAGTATGTTGTGTTGCCAGGATCCTTGACATGGATATTGGTAAAACCTTGATGAATATGGGAATGCTCAAGTTCTTGAGAGCACGCACACGCACTAGGTGTTATCACTGGCACTAACCGAGATTGCTCCCAGTGTTCTTGGTTATGCTATAACCTCTCAAAGAGTAGATTCACTCTCTACTGTTGGGTTTCTTCCCAGTTACCAGAATCATTCCCAGCATTTGCATTTTGTTACCAACTTGCACCACCATTGTGCCAATTTTCCATGGGTTACCCTTCTCAACAACTGTTGTTCAGGATTATCTTCAAAAGTGGTCCTACCATGGGTTCCATCCATTTCCGATGATAAGCAAAATCATCCCTTGTGTTGTCTTCAACAAGGTAGTCCACATCATCCATTCTGGCCCGAGAATGTCATTCTTCCGCACTCCTTCAAATGATCGATTGAGATTTGACTTAGGCTGCTATAAAAGAGTTTCAATGATATATGTATCAAAAGTAATTCTTTTTGCCACTTAAGGGATAATTCTACGAGTCACCTCCTCTAAGGTGCCCCGTTATAGGATCATGGCAAGTCAACTTCTTGCTATGTTGACAACCGTTCACCACCTGCTTAAGTGTGGAACTATCGCCTATCCAGTGGACCCTCGTCATCTGTTTCGCTCCATCACTCTAGATGCATGCTTCGTGTCACGGCTCAAGAGATGTTCCTACGTCTCGTTCCGTAAGTTGATCTTGTGATCATTAAGACGATCCATCCTTGCAGAGGTGTCTCTTTCCTCGTGTTGGATGAAGATCCCAAAAGCAAAGATGCCAAGATCAACATGATGCAACGAATCAGCAACTTCGAGGAGGACAGTTGAATCGAGAAGATTGTGATGGCTTTGTGTCCCCTCTGTTTTCTTACCTCACGTCTTGAATCTCGGGACGAGATTCTTGTTTAGTGGGGGTGAGTTGTCACATCCCTAGAGTTTGCTTGTACCAAGTGGCTTTGCATCCATGCGTCATGTTCAATTTAAAGAAATTTGAAATGGGGATTGATAAACCCTAGCATAAATGCTTTCAAATAGGTCCAGTTAAAAAAATTGCATTCAATGTTTCCAAAGTGTTCTTATTAATTGTTTGATATTTTTGGCAAGGCTTTTGCAGCAAACCAAAAATAATGAACATTTTTAGGAATATTTTGGGCATGGAATTTAAATTATTATTGTATTTGAATTTGGAATTATATTCATAATATATAGAATATATTTTCAAATGACTTTGAAATGTTTTATGTGCTTTTGGAAAAGTCCACCTAGCAACATAAAATTGTTCAGAGGGTTTTTGGCACTGGTTTGAAACTGTTGGAATTTCAAACAGTGGCAAGATTCAAATCAAAACAGAAAACAAAAATAGAAAAGAGAAACAAAAAGGTGAAAAAGAGGGAAGCTTACCTGGGCTCACCTGAGCCGGCCCGGCCCACCTGGCCTCAGCCAGTCACCCCCTACCTCTACCAGTAGGCAGATGAGGGACAGCGCACGTGCGCCGAGCGCGCCACGCAGCTCCCTGCTTGCCTGCGTCGTCCGCGCCACCGCGACGCCTCGCGTCTTCTCCTCGATGCCGCCCCGACCCCGTGGACACCACTCTCCCCTCCTCTGCTCTCTCCCTCGTCCTCTCCCGCTTTGGCCGAAGCCGCCGCCAGCTTGCCGTTGCCGTAGCCGTAGCCACCATCACCCCCTCGCCTCTCCGACGCGCCACCAAGCTCCGCCGTCCTCCTCGTCCTCTCCACCGAGCTACGGGACGCCGGGAGGCCCTGCTTTGTCGTCACCGCGCTTGTCTTCAACCTCCAACCGCCGTCGACCTCGTCGTCGATTCGCGACGTCCGTCGCCTCCCCGAGCTCACCGAGGCCACCGCCGCAACCGCCGTGAGATCCTCTCTCTTTTCCCCCTAGTCGCTCCATTCGAGTAGCCCTCTATCCGCCACCCCCGACGAGCCCGAGAGCTCGGATCCGCCGGCGATGCCGCCGCCGTGGCTATAGCCACGCACGCTCAGAACTGAGCGCGTCACCGCACTCAGTGCATCTCCAGGAGCCCGTAGCCACCTCCATCTTTCCCTCCCGTGCCCCCTAGTGCCGAACCCAAGCTTGACCGAACTCCGGCCGCCGCTCCGCCCATCGCCGCCGCCGCAACACAGCACTCCAGCACCTGCCGGTGCCCCCTTTGGATGCGCGCGAGCGGCAGGAGCACGCATAGCCTCTCTGTGTGGCGTTTGGTCACCGGACAACAAAACCCGACACCCTCCGCCTTCTCTGGCTCCGTCGGTGACGAGCCACGGGTCAACTCCGGCGAGTTTGACCCGGGTTGACCCAGTTTGACCCCTTGGGTCAGTGACGTGTGGGCCCCCCATCTCTAATTAACTAGGTTAGTTAAGTTAAATGCTAATTAATCCAGTTAGTTAGGTTAGTCACAGACCTATGGGCCCAGCCTCTGGGTTAATTATGTTAGTTAGCTAGTTAGCACTAACAGTCTTTATTAACTGGCTGTGCCACTGACATGTGGGTCCCAGCCGTCAGGTTTGACCTGGGCTGGCGCCTTTGACTTGCTGACGTAGTGATAATGTCACTATGATGTCATAAAGGCTTTTTGGAATTTTAAATAAATCAGAAATGATTTATTTATTTAAGAAAATAGTTAAAACTTCTAAAAATCAGATAAAATCAACCGTAGCTCAGATGAAAATAAGTTATCTATGAAAAATGATCAGAAAAATATGAGGAATCTGTTTATGGCATTTTCATGCATGTATGAACAAGGTAAACCTCCTGATCATGTCAAATCAATTAAATGACATTTAAATAACCACATATGAAGTTTGAATTTGAACCTTTGGTTCAAACCAACTTCATTTAATATGGTTGCTAGTTGCATTAGCTCAATCAACAACATATTGCCATGTCATGATCATGCATCATATTGTCGTATTGCATTGATTGTGTTCTTTCTCTATTGCCGGTGTTTGTCCCCTCTTAGTAGACGATGTTCCGACGATATGCGATTGATGAGACATATGAAGAGCTTTACTATCTTCAGAAGTGCCAGGCAAGCAAACTCCCATTGAGCATTCCGATACAATCCCACTCTCTCGCTCCTGCTCTCCTTTACTGCATTAGGACAACAACGATTGAACTGCTAATTGCTGCGGTAGCTGAACCCCTTTCCTCTGCATGACCTGTCATTGCCATAGTAAATATTTGAAACCCACTAGCATGAGTAGGAGTTGTTTGAGCCATGTTGTGCCTACTCATTCATGCTTTCTGGTTATGCCTGCTATTGCTCAGAGTTGTGTCAGGTCTGATTCATCGGGGATGAATTGGAAAGTTATGAAGATGTCCTACTGTTGAGAGCTAAGTGTGTGAACACGTTTTTGTGAAGGTAGCGGTGAGAGGCCATGTAGGAGTACATGGTGCGTTGTCTCACTGGAGCCGTCCTTAAGAACTGAGTTCTGTGTAAGTTGTCCAATGACTAGCTACTACCATGCATTGGAATGCTTAAGTGCCCCTCTCGACTTATTAATCAACTAGATCTCCGTCGAGGAGTCGCAACTAGTTTCTGGTGTTTGTAGGTAGTGCTAGTAGTCTACCAAGTGGCACCCGGTACAGGTGGGCTTGGGACAGACTAGGTGCAGTGGCCCGGTGTACCAAGTGGCACCCGGATGGTGGGCTTGGGAACCCTGTACACATTGTTTGAGGCCGTGAGCAACACCCCGGCCGGATCTCCTTACGGATGGAACCCGAATAGGCGATAAACCTGGACTAGAGTCTTGTGTGGTTAGTCAGGTCGTGGCCGACACCCTCGCCAGGCTTCCGACTGAAGGTTGCCGAGATACACGACGTGTACATGGCGATAAGTGGCGAGAGTGTGTGTGAAGAAGTACACCCCTGCAGGGTTAACATGATCTATTTGAATAGCCGGGTCCGCGGTTATGGACTTCTTGGATGCTTACGTGGTACATAGACAAGTGACAGTGGATACTCTAAAATGCTCAAGACATGTGACGCCCGAGACCGACGTCCCAGAAGATACCAGAAGATTCCAGATGTTCCGGGTTGCCCGTGTGTTTCTTTTGAGCTTGTGTTATTTTTGCATTGCATCATGTCATCATGCCATCATGTCATATTTTATTTTGCATCTCAACCTAAATAAACCGTGTGGACCTTCGGTCCATTTAAATCGAGGGAAGAATGTCTTCTCTTTAAAACATATAAAGCCTCTCAATATTATTAGGGAGCTATATCATAATTATTCCATTTGTTGGAGATCACCATAACACACTTGCAATATTCCTCATGCCTCTTAATTCAAGTTTCACCTTCTAAATCTTGCCAATAATTCTTTCCCGTTGTTTCGAGGTTCCTCCGAAAATTTGAACATTTTTGGACACTTCAATAATCTCGTCTTAGTTCAAACCTATCTGAATTAAATTCAAATATGTTTGAATTATTTTCCGATCTGGCCTTTTGTATTTTTCTCCGGTCGTGCTCATTTTTACGAGCCCGGGAAAAATGATCCTTTGTGCTAACTTTTGCCCTAACTCCTCCTTCCTTTTCTTTCTCCTTGCCGTTTTTCTGTTTTTTTAGAAAACAACAGACCCCCCTTCTTTATTTATTTATTTTACTTTCTCAGCCTCCAGGCCACCCTGGCCATCTCAGCCGGCCCGTTTCCCTCTGGCTTCTTGGCCCAAGGCCACTCCCTTCCCAAACCCTAGCCCTAGCAGCTGGCGCAGCTCCTTCCCTCTGGTTCCCTCGTGCCGCCGCCAGTTCGTTCCCTCTCCTCTTCCCGCAGCCTCGCTCTCTGTCCCGAACCCCCGTTTCCCTCGCCCGCTCCTTCGCTCCCTCCTCCCATCGCGACCCCGAGCGCCCGACCGCCCCAGTCACCCTCTCCCTCTCGTCGCCACTCCTCCCCGATGCCATCCTCTCCAGCCGCAACCTCGAGCCGCCTCCATCTTCCAGGCCCCTGCACCTCCGGCCCTCAGGTCCTCCGCCGCCAGGACGCCGCTCCGCGCCAGAGGCCAGAGCCGCGCGCCGCGCCCTGCGAGCGCCCGAGCCCCTCCGCCTTCACCACATCGCCAGCGGCCAGGAGCCCTCGTCTCCTCCGACTCCAGCGCCCCTTCCTCCGGGCCACCACGCGACGAGCGCCGAGCCGCCGTCCTCGTTCCGCAGCACCGCACCCTCGTCGCCCCTCCTCTCCAGCCAGGGAGACGGCCGGCCCACGCCGTCCCTCGTCTGCGCCTCCAGTCCGCGAGCGCCTCCCTGGCCCCTGCCTCGTCCATCCAGCGCACGGAGCCGGCGGCCCCGTTCTTTTCCAGCTCGCCGACCTCGCCTCTGCAGCCTCCTGGCCTCGTCGCCCCTTTGCTGTTTTTGTTTGTTTTTGTGTGTTGCCTTGCTCTGTTAACTTGTCAGATGACCCGTGTACGAGATAAACCCGGCATTGCGGCAAGAACCTCTACATGACGGCTTGAACCCCTACGGCAAGTACCACGACCGCGACAAGTACCTCGACGAACCGAACATCTACGAAAAAACGAGCTCGTGAACGGCTACGGAACAAGTACCACTACATACATGAACAACTACCGTCTCGGAGACGCACCAAGTACCACTACCGTCGCCGAGAACCTCAAGTACCTCTTCGGAAACGGAAAACTCCAACGTGTACAACTACCGTCGCCCCGTGTACGACTACTTCCTCTTCGGGAACGTGAACGCCTTCTTCCGCTACGTCCCTCGACGATCTCGAACCGCCCCGAAACGATCGCTCCGAAGGTATAACCCGAGACGATGACCCGTGTGATGCTTGTTGTGTTGTATGAAATGTCTCCCATGTGTGCTCCGTGCCGTTTCGACCTTTTGTCATGTTCCTCGGTTGCCTCATCACCGACTCGTGGGAACCCGGTAACGGGATCACCCCACCTTTTCATCTCGTTTGACTCGTTCACGCCATCTTTTCCTTTTGCACCGGTCACTCGCCGAGTTACCGGAACCGAGGTGTTGCGTTGCATCATTTTCGGTTCGTTGCCGTGGCACCCTTTCGTTCCACCACGGTGACAAATGCTTCTTATCATCTTCTTGTCAACTTTTAATAAATTGCTTAAACTTGATCATGTCATCCGCATCATGTTAACAACACTAAAATGTTTAATTGTTGTTGCTTTAATTATTAAACATGCTCATGGGGATTTTCCGGATATGTTGTTGTTATTTTCCGGCCTCATTTAAAATGTCTAAATAGTGTAGTTTCTTTATGCTTCACCTCTTGCCATGTTTAAAACATTTAATCTTGTCTTGTAAATAAACGAGAGTCAACTAAATAATTAAATGTGGTGTTTCGTCAATATGCAACTCGTTGCATATTGATCTCCACTTAACTTGTAGTATTTGTTTGTGCACTTTGCCATGCCATGCATATTTAAACCGGACATGCATCATACTTGTTTGCGCATCGTATGCCATGTTTATGCTTGCATGTTTACCGTGTTGTTTGTTTCTTTCCGATTGTTTCTCTTGTTAGCTTCGGTTTCGATCCGGAGTTGTGAGGATTCGCTCGACTGTTGCTCCGTCTTCTTC
This sequence comes from Secale cereale, assembly GCA_902687465.1. Taxonomy (NCBI): domain Eukaryota; kingdom Viridiplantae; phylum Streptophyta; class Magnoliopsida; order Poales; family Poaceae; genus Secale; species Secale cereale. The sequence goes on from LR738712.1 coordinate 236,383,561, forward strand.
ATGGATCCGTTCTTCTCCCTTGTGGAATCCCAGGCAAGATGATCATACCCTTGGATACCTTTACTACCATTGCCATGCTTAGTTGTCTCGATGCTATCCTTACATGTCGCGATACCCATCTTTTATGTCAGCCTCTCCTTGTTGCCATGAAACCTCTAACCTTGACACCTTCCTAGCAAAACCACTGTTTGGCTATGTTACCCGCTTGCTCAGCCCCGCTTGCTCAGTCCTTCTTATAGCGTTGTTAGTTGCAGGTGAAGATGAAGTTCGTTCCAGGAGGGAGCTTGTTGTTGTTGGAATATCACAATATCTATTAATATATATTAACACACCTATATACTGGGCATGGGTGGAAGGCTTGGCCTTTTGCTCGGTGTTTTGTTCCACTCATGCCACCTTAGGCGCCGATAAACCGACATTATGTTCCTTGATTTTGCGTTCCTTACACGATGGGTGGATGGGGACCCCTTGACAGTTCGACTTTGAATAAAACTCCTCCAGCAAGGCCCAACATTGGTTTTATTTGCTCATAATAACAACTTATTTAATTAATTAAATTGCATAGGGAGTTAGCGCTACCCGAGGATTATTAATTCTACATAGCAGGGGGGCCAGTGCTGATGGTGTTGGTCCCAAATAGAGTCGTGTGCGGGGCCCCCCTTGGAAACTTGGGTATTTCGGCCACTGTACGCTGTGCTCATCCGGTCGTGGCCTGAGACGAGATACGCGCGGCTACTATCAGGGTGTCGGCACGCCGGTAGGTCTTGCTGGACTTGTTTTACCATTGTCGAAATGACTTGTGCTACCGGGATGCCGAGCCTGATCGGATTTTCCCTAAGATAAGGGGTGATGATATTATATTTATCACTTCAGCTAATCGTGAGAGCTTGTGATGGGCTAAGTTGGGACACCCCTGCAGGGTTATGATCTTTCGAAAGCCGTGCCCGCGGTTATGTGGCAGATTGGAATATGTTAATGTCCGGTTGTAGAAAACTTGACAGATGATCCGAAGTAAAACACACAACTGTGTGAGTAACCATGACTGTCTCTTTTCACTTTGAGAAGAGAACACGGTGGGGTTATGTTTGACCGTATGTAGTTCAGGATCTTTAGCGATCACTACTTTTGCGACCGTTTGCGTAGCTTCTCATCTTATTCTGGTACTCGTAAGCTAGCCACCATATTATGCTTAGTCGCTGCTGCAACCTCACCACTTTACCTCTTCCTACCCACAAAGCTTTGCTAGTCTTGTTACCCATGGTTATGGGATTGCTGAGTCCTCGTGGCTCACAGATACTACAACACCAGATGCAGGTTCAGCCGAGTTTGAAGCAGAAGTTGGTTCAAGTTCTTCACTGGGAGCTCGATGAAGAGTGTGACCGTTTTGCTTGTGACGTTTCGACGATCAGTAGTGGTTTCTACTAGGATTCGATCCTGACCTGTGGCTTTATGTTGTTTTGGTATCTTTCTTTTGGTTCTTCACCCGTAGTCGGGTTGTGATGTTTTGAATGATGTATTGCTTATGTATTGTATTGTGTGAAGTGGCGAGTGTAAGCCAACTATCTCCTTTTGCAATTTAATCCCTCTTTTACATGAGTCGTGCAAAGATACCAAACTTGAGATCATTCTAGGATGGGCTTATACCTTTAAGTCGTGCCTCGACACGTAGGAGGTATAGTCCCATCCTGCGCATTACAAGTTGGTATCAGAGCCTTCTCCGACCTAGAAGCCCCCACTGATTGATCGAATCGTTGACGGTTGAGTCTAGGCACACACTAAAAATGTTTTGAGTCCTATATATATATATCGGAGAGTAGGATTTTCTTTTGCTCCTCATCTCTTTCACTCTGGTGAGGACTCCTGACGATTACTGTTATCTCTTCCACTTTCAAAAATTGCACCAAATTTTTTTTAGGATCCCGCGAGTATTCTGGGATTGTTTCGATGTTCTTGTGACAAGGATATTGTTCTCGATGCCTCCTGTTACCGAGGAGTTGAGCTTCGGGGTATTGTTGTCACAAGCATATCGCGGCAGTACTAAATACTTAAGACGGCCGGCATCGAAAATCTCTCCTATACGGCCAGTGGCAAGATAACCCCGACATCACCCAGTACTGGGGAGGTAGTTCGAGAGTATTGCCATAGCTTGTTATAGTGGATGCTTTTCGAAGGTCCGAGGTAAACAGTTTCCGAGAAAGACTGGTTATGTGTTGAAGGATGGATACACCTGGATGTAGGTTTAGAGTTGATTGCGCGGTGCTTCCCGTGTATCCCCAACACCTGATTGCATAACTGGAAACTTTCGGAAATCTATAGGTGGGTTCATCTAGTAGTTCTAGGCATTCTTCCAACGGATGCTCGATATGAAGTT
>LR738712.1:236386126-236417959 GCA_902687465.1 Secale cereale
GATTATCGTGAAGATTCTCAAGAGCTTCAAGCTCATCATTCTTTTGTTCTCTAATTCTATCGGTGGATGTAATTCAAGATTTCGATGTTGATCTTATCCTTTTCCTCATTTCACAATGCTTTCTTATTCCGGTGCACCAATTAATCATTCTCCGCTTGCTACTCATATCTGGAGTGCCGAAGATTCATAATTCCATTCTTAATCCGTTCAAATTATTTTGAGGATTGTTATCTTATTCAAGCCATTTAATTCAACCGGTGCAATATCTCTTCAGCAATCTTTTCCAACGGTGATTTCTTTAGTGGGCCCTAACCCACAGGTCTTTTCCCAGGATCTTACCTGACTCTTCCTTTCCGGCGAATTCTTTTCAAAGTGTGACGTAAGAATGATTTCCATCAGTCATATGCCTTCTCCAAATTGACTTTCAAATTCTTTTTCATCATTGGTTCAACCTTTTTAATTCTTCATTCCGGAGTGCTCAACAATTCTTATGGCATTTCTCGTCTTCATTCTCAGCATTTGGAGACCGGAGAAGTGTTTCTCTTAAATCTTGGCCCGTTCTCTTGAAGATTCGTGGTTTCTAGCTTCATGCCATCCTCATTATTGTTCCGTTTGTGAGGAATTATTTTATACCCATCTGGAGCATTTCATGAATTCTTTTCTTTGTGATCCTCCGAAGGCCATCATTTCAGAATATTTCTTCGTTCTCAGTTTTCAACTTCGTTCTCCAAATATTCTTCATTGATGTCTCTTCGTTCGTCTCCATATTCTTACGGTGGTTCTTTTAAGATTACTCTTCCGTTGTTATCGATTTAATTCATTTGTTCCTTTCACAATCCTACCGGTGGTTCGTTGAAGACTTTTCTCAAGCTTGTGCGAGATCTCTTTTAATCCTTTCCAACGAGAATAAGTAGTATGCCAAATCCTTTGGTTGTCATCAATTTAAATTGGTGAAGGAGATGCATAACATAATTCTTATTCTTATTCCTTCAAGTGTTTAATCGCTGTTTTCCGGAGCTTGTTCATCATATCACATTCTCGGTTCTAAATTCTTCATCTTGTTTTCCGGAGCTCCAAGTCATTTCTATTATATCATTTCAAAGCTCCAGCTAATTCATCGCAGGCCTTGATTTTTTTTTCTTTTCATCTTTCACTTCTCATGCTTTCATTACCGGAGTTTTCATGGTGGTTCTTCAAGATTTAATTCATCCTCGAAGTCTTCATCAAGATTCTTGTTGGAGCTCAAGCATTCTTCATCATGTTTCCATTTGCAATCCTTTCTACCTTATCTTTTCAGATGGTGTTATGTCATTTCGACAATTCCTTCATGTTTTATGATTCACAAGTTGTCAAGAATGAAATATTTAAACCCATCATTTTCCTTGTTCAAGAGATCTTTTCAACCCTTCAATTATTCGTTGGAGTTATCTTGGGTTGTATTTCACCTAAAAGCTTTTCCCTAAGGATTTTGTTATTATGGTGCTTATAAATGACCCAGTTTCTTCATTTATCCTCCCGGTGAGATAAGTTTTCATCTCCTTGTTGATCTCAATCTAATCAAATGTTTCGTAAGTGGCTGGTTGTCACCTCTTAATTTTAAGATGTTTCCATAAGCCCACATCAAGCTTATTCTTTCGTGTTAAATTTTCAACAACTCCGTTCATCCCTTCTTCGTAAGGATGTGTTTCATATTCATTTGACGGAGAAGTTGTCTTTTTCTATCCGTTCAATTCTTTCATGGATCTATATGCTATTCTTTCATTCCGGAGGCTTTGTAATGTTGCTCTCTCCAAACCATCATCTCGTCTTTATCGGGATCATGTTCTTTCCCTTGTTTATCATTTAACCGGAGTGTTGTATTTTTCATTCAAGTTCTCTCATCTTATCAAGTTTTGCCTATCTTTTTAACCGGAGTGCTGTCTGAAGCCTTCCTTACACCTTGTGCCATTCTTTCAATTGTTTCAGAGGCAGTATGCTATTGATTTCATCAAGTATCATTCCATCTCCTCAAGTTCTTGCTAATTCCTTCCATTTTCAGACGGAGTGCTGTCCAAATCATGTCATTCTTATTCCTTGGCTATACCATTGAGGTTTCATATTCTTTTGGTTCGTAAGCTCTTGTTTCATGTCTTTCAACCTTCAAGGTTCTGATAATGTTCCATGTTCCTCCTTTTACCGAAGTGCTCTTAACTTCGTTAATCTCCGTTGTATTCTTCTTTCTTTTGTTCAACCTCTCAAGGTTCATTGGTTTCACTCGTCTGTCTAAGAAGCAACTTTGTTTTACCTCTTCCTCTTCCGTTTTTACCCAGTGATATCTCTAGGATCTCGGGTCGAGATCCTTTGTTAGTGTGGGAGAGTTGTGACGCCCGAGACCGACGTCCCAGAAGATACCAGAAGATTCCAGATGTTCCGGGTTGCCCGTGTGTTTCTTTTGAGCTTGTGTTATTTATTTTTGCATTGCATCATGTCATCATGCCATCATGTCATATTTTATTTTGCATCTCAACCTAAATAAACCGTGTGGACCTTCGGTCCATTTAAATCGAGGGAAGAATGTCTTCTCTTTAAAACATATAAAGCCTCTCAATATTATTAGGGAGCTATATCATAATTATTCCATTTGTTGGAGATCACCATAACACACTTGCAATATTCCTCATACCTCTTAATTCAAGTTTCACCTTCTAAATCTTGCCAATAATTCTTTCCCGTTGTTTCGAGGTTCCTCCGAGAATTTGAACATTTTTGGACACTTCAATAATCTCGTCTTAGTTCAAACCTATTTGAATTAAATTCAAATATGTTTGAATTATTTTCCGATCTGGCCTTTTGTATTTTTCTCCGGTCGTGCTCATTTTTACGAGCCCGGGAAAAATGATCCTTTGTGCTAACTTTTGCCCTAACTCCTCCTTCCTTTTCTTTCTCCTTGCCGTTTTTCTGTTTTTTTAGAAAACAGCAGACCCCCCTTCTTTTTTTATTTATTTTATTTTCTCAGCCTCCAGGCCACCCTGGCCATCTCAGCCGGCCCGTTTCCCTCTGGCTTCTTGGCCCAAGGCCACTCCCTTCCCAAACCCTAGCCCTAGCAGCTGGCGCAGCTCCTTCCCTCTGGTTCCCTCGTGCCGCCGCCAGTTCGTTCCCTCTCCTCTTCCCGCAGCCTCGCTCTCTGTCCCGAACCCCCGTTTCCCTCGCCCGCTCCTTCGCTCCCTCCTCCCATCGCGACCCCGAGCGCCCGACCGCCCCGGCCACCCTCTCCCTCTCGTCGCCACTCCTCCCCGATGCCATCCTCTCCAGCCGCAACCTCGAGCCGCCTCCATCTTCCAGGCCCCTGCACCTCCGGCCCTCAGGTCCTCCGCCGCCAGGACGCCGCTCCGCGCCAGAGGCCAGAGCCGCGCGCCGCGCCCTGCGAGCGCCCGAGCCCCTCCGCCTTCACCGCATCGCCAGCGGCCAGGAGCCCTCGTCTCCTCCGACTCCAGCGCCCCTTCCTCCGGGCCACCACGCGACGAGCGCCGAGCCGCCGTCCTCGTTCCGCAGCACCGCACCCTCGTCGCCCCTCCTCTCCAGCCAGGGAGACGGCCGGCCCACGCCGTCCCTCGTCTGCGCCTCCAGTCCGCGAGCGCCTCCCTGGCCCCTGCCTCGTCCATCCAGCGCACGGAGCCGGCGGCCCCGTTCTTTTCCAGCTCGCCGACCTCGCCTCTGCAGCCTCCTGGCCTCGTCGCCCCTTTGCTGTTTTTGTTTGTTTTTGTGTGTTGCCTTGCTCTGTTAACTTGTCAGATGACCCGTGTACGAGATAAACCCGGCATTGCGGCAAGAACCTCTACATGACGGCTTGAACCCCTACGGCAAATACCACGACCGCGACAAGTACCTCGACGAACCGAACATCTACGGAAAAACGAGCTCGTGAACGGCTACGGAACAAGTACCACTACATACATGAACAACTACCGTCTCGGAGACGCACCAAGTACCACTACCGTCGCCGAGAACCTCAAGTACCTCTTCGGAAACGGAAAACTCCAACGTGTACAACTACCGTCGCCCCGTGTACGACTACTTCCTCTTCGGGAACGTGAACGCCTTCTTCCGCTACGTCCCTCGACGATCTCGAACCGCCCCGAAACGATCGCTCCGAAGGTATAACCCGAGACGATGACCCGTGTGATGCTTGTTGTGTTGTATGAAATGTCTCCCGTGTGTGCTCCGTGCCGTTTCGACCTTTTGTCATGTTCCTCGGTTGCCTCGTCACCGACTCGTGGGAACCCGGTAACGGGATCACCCCACCTTTTCATCTCGTTTGACTCGCTCACGCCATCTTTTCCTTTTGCACCGGTCACTCGCCGAGTTACCTGAACCGAGGTGTTGCGTTGCATCATTTTCGGTTCGTTGCCGTGGCACCCTTTCGTTCCACCACGGTGACAAATGCTTCTTATCATCTTCTTGTCAACTTTTAATAAATTGCTTAAACTTGATCATGTCATCCGCATCATGTTAACAACACTAAAATGTTTAATTGTTGTTGCTTTAATTATTAAACATGCTCATGGGGATTTTCCGGATATGTTGTTGTTATTTTCCGGCCTCATTTAAAATGTCTAAATAGTGTAGTTTCTTTATGCTTCACCTCTTGCCATGTTAAAAACATTTAATCTTGTCTTGTAAATAAACGAGAGTCAACTAAATAATTAAATGTGGTGTTTCGTCAATATGCAACTCGTTGCATATTGATCTCCACTTAACTTGTAGTATTTGTTTGTGCACTTTGCCATGCCATGCATATTTAAACCGGACATGCATCATACTTGTTTGCGCATCGTATGCCATGTTTATGCTTGCATGTTTACCGTGTTGTTTGTTTCTTTCCGGTTGTTTCTCTTGTTAGCTTCGGTTTCGATCCGGAGTTGTGAGGATTCGCTCGACTGTTGCTCCGTCTTCTTCATGGATCCGTTCTTCTCCCTTGTGGAATCCCAGGCAAGATGATCATACCCTTGGATACCTTTACTACCATTGCCATGCTTAGTTGTCTCGATGCTATCCTTACATGTCGCGATACCCATCTTTTATGTCAGCCTCTCCTTGTTGCCATGAAACCTCTAACCTTGACACCTTCCTAGCAAAACCACTGTTTGGCTATGTTACCCGCTTGCTCAGCCCCTCTTGCTCAGTCCTTCTTATAGCGTTGTTAGTTGCAGGTGAAGATGAAGTTCGTTCCAGGAGGGAACTTGTTGTTGTTGGAATATCACAATATCTATTAATATATATTAACACACCTATATACTGGGCATGGGTGGAAGGCTTGGCCTTTTGCTCGGTGTTTTGTTCCACTCATGCCACCTTAGGCGCCGATAAACCGGCATTATGTTCCTTGATTTTGCGTTCCTTACACGATGGGTGGATGGGGACCCCTTGACAGTTCGACTTTGAATAAAACTCCTCCAGCAAGGCCCAACATTGGTTTTATTTGCTCATAATAACAACTTATTTAATTAATTAAATTGCATAGGGAGTTAGCGCTACCCGAGGATTATTAATTCTACATAGCAGGGGGGGCCAGTGCTGATGGTGTTGGTCCCAAATAGAGTCGTGTGCGGGGCCCCCCTTGGAAACTTGGGTATTTCGGCCACTGTACGCTGTGCTCATCCGGTCGTGGCCTGAGACGAGATACGCGCGGCTACTATCAGGGTGTCGGCACGCCGGGAGGTCTTGCTGGACTTGTTTTACCATTGTCGAAATGACTTGTGCTACCGGGATGCCGAGCCTGATCGGATTTTCCCTAAGATAAGGGGTGATGATATTATATTTATCACTTCAGCTAATCGTGAGAGCTTGTGATGGGCTAAGTTGGGACACCCCTGCAGGGTTATGATCTTTCGAAAGCCGTGCCCGCGGTTATGTGGCAGATTGGAATTTGTTAATGTCCGGTTGTAGAAAACTTGACAGATGATCCGAAGTAAAACACACAATTGTGTGAGTAACCGTGACTGTCTCTTTTCACTTTGAGAAGAGAACACGGTGGGGTTATGTTTGACCGTATGTAGTTCAGGATCTTTAGCGATCACTACTTTTGCGACCGTTTGCGTAGCTTCTCATCTTATTCTGGTACTCGTAAGCTAGCCACCATATTATGCTTAGTCGCTGCTGCAACCTCACCACTTTACCTCTTCCTACCCACAAAGCTTTGCTAGTCTTGTTACCCATGGTTATGGGATTGCTGAGTCCTCGTGGCTCACAGATACTACAACACCAGATGCAGGTTCAGTCGAGTTTGAAGCAGAAGTTGGTTCAAGTTCTTCACTGGGAGCTCGATGAAGAGTGTGACCGTTTTGCTTGTGACGTTTCGACGATCAGTAGTGGTTTCTACTAGGATTCGATCCTGACCTGTGGCTTTATGTTGTTTTGGTATCTTTCTTTTGGTTCTTCACCCGTAGTCGGGTTGTGATGTTTTGAATGATGTATTGCTTATGTATTGTATTGTGTGAAGTGGCGAGTGTAAGCCAACTATCTCCTTTTGCAATTTAATCCCTCTTTTACATGAGTCGTGCAAAGATACCAAACTTGAGATCATTCTAGGATGGGCTTATACCTTTAAGTCGTGCCTCGACACGTAGGAGGTATAGTCCCATCCTGGGCATTACAAGTTGGTATCAGAGCCTTCTCAGACCTAGAAGCCCCCACTGATTGATCGAATCGTTGACGGTTGAGTCTAGGCACACACTAAAAATGTTTTGAGTCCTATATATATATATATCGAAGAGTAGGATTTCTTTTGCTCCTCATCTCTTTCACTCTGGTGAGGACTCCTGACGATTACTGTTATCTCTTCCACTTTCAAAAATTGCACCAAATTTTTTTTAGGATCCCGCGAGTATTCTGGGATTGTTTCGATGTTCTTGTGACAAGGATATTGTTCTCGATGCCTCCTGTTACCGAGGAGTTGAGCTTCGGGGTATTGTTGTCACAAGCATATCGCGGCAGTACTAAATACTTAAGACGGCCGACATCGAAAATCTCTCCTATACGGCCAGTGGCAAGATAACCCCGACATCACCCAGTACTGGGGAGGTAGTTCGAGAGTATTGCCATAGCTTGTTATAGTGGATGCTTTTCGAAGGTCCGAGGTAAACAGTTTCCGAGAAAGACTGGTTATGTGTTGAAGGATGGATACACCTGGATGTAGGTTTAGAGTTGATTGCGCGGTGCTTCCCGTGTATCCCCAACACCTGATTGCATAACTGGAAACTTTCGGAAATCTATAGGTGGGTTCATCTAGTAGTTCTAGGCATTCTTCCAACGGATGCTCGATATGAAGTTCGGGGTTCTACATTGAGTGAAGTGGTTTTATGGACTTGTTCTGATCGGGAGTTGCATCTTAAAGGGTCCTTGGCTATGCTGATCCGGGGATTGCAAAACCCTTTTGTAACATGTTCCATGAGCTTTCAGCACGAAGATGTCGAACGAAGCTTCTATCTTGTATTTGTTCTATCTGATCCTTGTTCCTTTTTATTTACCTTTTATTCTCCAAGTGGCTTCTCGTAAAGTTGATGTACCTGCGGAATTCATTCGTTCAATTCTCTGTTCGGATGATATTGTGAAGATCATGTTGCATATCTACCCTTTGTTCTTGTTTTGATTCTGGTATTCGAGTTGCTTCGATGTCAAATGTTGATTCCATACCTTTCTTAATCGGTGTTCTCATATTTCTATGGGAGTGCTAATCCTTCTTGACCATCGAGATTGTCGTGTTAATACTTTTCAACCGGTGTGCCTTCTCTTCAAGTTATTCCATACGAACGTCGTTGAGAAATCTGACGATTTGTCTGTTTCATTCATCCCAAGTTGTCTTTGTTTTCCCGCCCTCCCACCCTTCTTCTTCTCGGATCAAGAAATTCTCAGATGAAAGATCCATTTTATTCATGTGATGTTTCTTCATTCTTTCCTTCAATGTTCTTATCCGGTGATTATCGTGAAGATTCTCAAGAGCTTCAAGCTCATCATTCTTTTGTTCTCTAATTCTATCGGTGGATGTAATTCAAGATTTCGATGTTGATCTTATCCTTTTCCTCATTTCACAATGCTTTCTTATTCCGGTGCACCAATTAATCATTCTCCGCTTGCTACTCATATCTGGAGTGCCGAAGATTCATAATTCCATTCTTAATCCGTTCAAATTATTTTGAGGATTGTTATCTTATTCAAGCCATTTAATTCAACCGGTGCAATATCTCTTCAGCAATCTTTTCCAACGGTGATTTCTTTAGTGGGCCCTAACCCACAGGTCTTTTCCCAGGATCTTACCTGACTCTTCCTTTCCGGCGAATTCTTTTCAAAGTGTGACGTAAGAATGATTTCCATCAGTCATATGCCTTCTCCAAATTGACTTTCAAATTCTTTTTCATCATTGGTTCAACCTTTTTAATTCTTCATTCCGGAGTGCTCAACAATTCTTATGGCATTTCTCGTCTTCATTCTCAGCATTTGGAGACCGGAGAAGTGTTTCTCTTAAATCTTGGCCCGTTCTCTTGAAGATTCGTGGGTTCTAGCTTCATGCCATCCTCATTATTGTTCCGTTTGTGAGGAATTATTTTATACCCATCTGGAGCATTTCATGAATTCTTTTCTTTGTGATCCTCCGAAGGCCATCATTTCAGAATATTTCTTCGTTCTCAGTTTTCAACTTCGTTCTCCAAATATTCTTCATTGATGTCTCTTCGTTCGTCTCCATATTCTTACGGTGGTTCTTTTAAGATTACTCTTCCGTTGTTATCGATTTAATTCATTTGTTCCTTTCACAATCCTACCGGTGGTTCGTTGAAGACTTTTCTCAAGCTTGTGCGAGATCTCTTTTAATCCTTTCCAACGAGAATAAGTAGTATGCCAAATCCTTTGGTTGTCATCAATTTAAATTGGTGAAGGAGATGCATAACATAATTCTTATTCTTATTCCTTCAAGTGTTTAATCGCTGTTTTCCGGAGCTTGTTCATCATATCACATTCTCGGTTCTAAATTCTTCATCTTGTTTTCCGGAGCTCCAAGTCATTTCTATTATATCATTTCAAAGCTCCAGCTAATTCATCACAGGCCTTGATTTTTTTTTCTTTTCATCTTTCACTTCTCATGCTTTCATTACCGGAGTTTTCATGGTGGTTCTTCAAGATTTAATTCATCCTCGAAGTCTTCATCAAGATTCTTGTTGGAGCTCAAGCATTCTTCATCATGTTTCCATTTGCAATCCTTTCTACCTTATCTTTTCAGATGGTGTTATGTCATTTTGACAATTCCTTCATGTTTTATGATTCACAAGTTGTCAAGAATGAAATATTTAAACCCATCATTTTCCTTGTTCAAGAGATCTTTTCAACCCTTCAATTATTCGTTGGAGTTATCTTGGGTTGTATTTAACCAAAAAGCTTTTCCCTAAGGATTTTGTTATTATGGTGCTTATAAATGACCCAGTTTCTTCATTTATCCTCCCGGTGAGATAAGTTTTCATCTCCTTGTTGATCTCAATCTAATCAAATGTTTCGTAAGTGGCTGGTTGTCACCTCTTAATTTTAAGATGTTTCCATAAGCCCACATCAAGCTTATTCTTTCGTGTTAAATTTTCAACAACTCCGTTCATCCCTTCTTCGTAAGGATGTGTTTCATATTCATTTGACGGAGAAGTTGTCTTTTTCTATCCGTTCAATTCTTTCATGGATCTATATGCTATTCTTTCATTCCGGAGGCTTTGTAATGTTGCTCTCTCCAAACCATCATCTCGTCTTTATCGGGATCATGTTCTTTCCCTTGTTTATCATTTAACCGGAGTGTTGTATTTTTCATTCAAGTTCTCTCATCTTATCAAGTTTTGCCTATCTTTTTAACCGGAGTGCTGTCTGAAGCCTTCCTTACACCTTGTGCCATTCTTTCAATTGTTTCAGAGGCAGTATGCTGTTGATTTCATCAAGTATCATTCCATCTCCTCAAGTTCTTGCTAATTCCTTCCATTTTCAGACGGAGTGCTGTCCAAATCATGTCATTCTTATTCCTTGGCTATACCATTGAGGTTTCATATTCTTTTGGTTCGTAAGCTCTTGTTTCATGTCTTTCAACCTTCAAGGTTCTGATAATGTTCCATGTTCCTCCTTTTACCGAAGTGCTCTTAACTTCGTTAATCTCCGTTGTATTCTTCTTTCTTTTGTTCAACCTCTCAAGGTTCATTGGTTTCACTCGTCTGTCTAAGAAGCAACTTTGTTTTACCTCTTCCTCTTCCGTTTTTACCCAGTGATATCTCTAGGATCTCGGGTCGAGATCCTTTGTTAGTGTGGGAGAGTTGTGACGCCCGAGACCGACGTCCCAGAAGATACCAGAAGATTCCAGATGTTCCGGGTTGCCCGTGTGTTTCTTTTGAGCTTGTGTTATTTATTTTTGCATTGCATCATGTCATCATGCCATCATGTCATATTTTATTTTGCATCTCAACCTAAATAAACCGTGTGGACCTTCGGTCCATTTAAATCGAGGGAAGAATGTCTTCTCTTTAAAACATATAAAGCCTCTCAATATTATTAGGGAGCTATATCATAATTATTCCATTTGTTGGAGATCACCATAACACACTTGCAATATTCCTCATACCTCTTAATTCAAGTTTCACCTTCTAAATCTTGCCAATAATTCTTTCCCGTTGTTTCGAGGTTCCTCCGAGAATTTGAACATTTTTGGACACTTCAATAATCTCGTCTTAGTTCAAACCTATTTGAATTAAATTCAAATATGTTTGAATTATTTTCCGATCTGGCCTTTTGTATTTTTCTCCGGTCGTGCTCATTTTTACGAGCCCGGGAAAAATGATCCTTTGTGCTAACTTTTGCCCTAACTCCTCCTTCCTTTTCTTTCTCCTTGCCGTTTTTCTGTTTTTTTAGAAAACAGCAGACCCCCCTTCTTTTTTTATTTATTTTATTTTCTCAGCCTCCAGGCCACCCTGGCCATCTCAGCCGGCCCGTTTCCCTCTGGCTTCTTGGCCCAAGGCCACTCCCTTCCCAAACCCTAGCCCTAGCAGCTGGCGCAGCTCCTTCCCTCTGGTTCCCTCGTGCCGCCGCCAGTTCGTTCCCTCTCCTCTTCCCGCAGCCTCGCTCTCTGTCCCGAACCCCCGTTTCCCTCGCCCACTCCTTCGCTCCCTCCTCCCATCGCGACCCCGAGCGCCCGACCGCCCCGGCCACCCTCTCCCTCTCGTCGCCACTCCTCCCCGATGCCATCCTCTCCAGCCGCAACCTCGAGCCGCCTCCATCTTCCAGGCCCCTGCACCTCCGGCCCTCAGGTCCTCCGCCGCCAGGACGCCGCTCCGCGCCAGAGGCCAGAGCCGCGCGCCGCGCCCTGCGAGCGCCCGAGCCCCTCCGCCTTCACCGCATCGCCAGCGGCCAGGAGCCCTCGTCTCCTCCGACTCCAGCGCCCCTTCCTCCGGGCCACCACGCGACGAGCGCCGAGCCGCCGTCCTCGTTCCGCAGCACCGCACCCTCGTCGCCCCTCCTCTCCAGCCAGGGAGACGGCCGGCCCACGCCGTCCCTCGTCTGCGCCTCCAGTCCGCGAGCGCCTCCCTGGCCCCTGCCTCGTCCATCCAGCGCACGGAGCCGGCGGCCCCGTTCTTTTCCAGCTCGCCGACCTCGCCTATGCAGCCTCCTGGCCTCGTCGCCCCTTTGCTGTTTTTGTTTGTTTTTGTGTGTTGCCTTGCTCTGTTAACTTGCCAGATGACCCGTGTACGAGATAAACCCGGCATTGCGGCAAGAACCTCTACATGACGGCTTGAACCCCTACGGCAAGTACCACGACCGCGACAAGTACCTCGACGAACCGAACATCTACGGAAAAACGAGCTCGTGAACGGCTACGGAACAAGTACCACTACATACATGAACAACTACCGTCTCGGAGACGCACCAAGTACCACTACCGTCGCCGAGAACCTCAAGTACCTCTTCGGAAACGGAAAACTCCAACGTGTACAACTACCGTCGCCCCGTGTACGACTACTTCCTCTTCGGGAACGTGAACGCCTTCTTCCGCTACGTCCCTCGACGATCTCGAACCGCCCCGAAACGATCGCTCCGAAGGTATAACCCGAGACGATGACCCGTGTGATGCTTGTTGTGTTGTATGAAATGTCTCCCGTGTGTGCTCCGTGCCGTTTCGACCTTTTGTCATGTTCCTCGGTTGCCTCGTCACCGACTCGTGGGAACCCGGTAACGGGATCACCCCACCTTTTCATCTCGTTTGACTCGCTCACGCCATCTTTTCCTTTTGCACCGGTCACTCGCCGAGTTACCTGAACCGAGGTGTTGCGTTGCATCATTTTCGGTTCGTTGCCGTGGCACCCTTTCGTTCCACCACGGTGACAAATGCTTCTTATCATCTTCTTGTCAACTTTTAATAAATTGCTTAAACTTGATCATGTCATCCGCATCATGTTAACAACACTAAAATGTTTAATTGTTGTTGCTTTAATTATTAAACATGCTCATGGGGATTTTCCGGATATGTTGTTGTTATTTTCCGGCCTCATTTAAAATGTCTAAATAGTGTAGTTTCTTTATGCTTCACCTCTTGCCATGTTAAAAACATTTAATCTTGTCTTGTAAATAAACGAGAGTCAACTAAATAATTAAATGTGGTGTTTCGTCAATATGCAACTCGTTGCATATTGATCTCCACTTAACTTGTAGTATTTGTTTGTGCACTTTGCCATGCCATGCATATTTAAACCGGACATGCATCATACTTGTTTGCGCATCGTATGCCATGTTTATGCTTGCATGTTTACCGTGTTGTTTGTTTCTTTCCGGTTGTTTCTCTTGTTAGCTTCGGTTTCGATCCGGAGTTGTGAGGATTCGCTCGACTGTTGCTCCGTCTTCTTCATGGATCCGTTCTTCTCCCTTGTGGAATCCCAGGCAAGATGATCATACCCTTGGATACCTTTACTACCATTGCCATGCTTAGTTGTCTCGATGCTATCCTTACATGTCGCGATACCCATCTTTTATGTCAGCCTCTCCTTGTTGCCATGAAACCTCTAACCTTGACACCTTCCTAGCAAAACCACTGTTTGGCTATGTTACCCGCTTGCTCAGCCCCTCTTGCTCAGTCCTTCTTATAGCGTTGTTAGTTGCAGGTGAAGATGAAGTTCGTTCCAGGAGGGAACTTGTTGTTGTTGGAATATCACAATATCTATTAATATATATTAACACACCTATATACTGGGCATGGGTGGAAGGCTTGGCCTTTTGCTCGGTGTTTTGTTCCACTCATGCCACCTTAGGCGCCGATAAACCGGCATTATGTTCCTTGATTTTGCGTTCCTTACACGATGGGTGGATGGGGACCCCTTGACAGTTCGACTTTGAATAAAACTCCTCCAGCAAGGCCCAACATTGGTTTTATTTGCTCATAATAACAACTTATTTAATTAATTAAATTGCATAGGGAGTTAGCGCTACCCGAGGATTATTAATTCTACATAGCAGGGGGGGCCAGTGCTGATGGTGTTGGTCCCAAATAGAGTCGTGTGCGGGGCCCCCCTTGGAAACTTGGGTATTTCGGCCACTGTACGCTGTGCTCATCCGGTCGTGGCCTGAGACGAGATACGCGCGGCTACTATCAGGGTGTCGGCACGCCGGGAGGTCTTGCTGGACTTGTTTTACCATTGTCGAAATGACTTGTGCTACCGGGATGCCGAGCCTGATCGGATTTTCCCTAAGATAAGGGGTGATGATATTATATTTATCACTTCAGCTAATCGTGAGAGCTTGTGATGGGCTAAGTTGGGACACCCCTGCAGGGTTATGATCTTTCGAAAGCCATGCCCGCGGTTATGTGGCAGATTGGAATTTGTTAATGTCCGGTTGTAGAAAACTTGACAGATGATCCGAAGTAAAACACACAACTGTGTGAGTAACTGTGACTGTCTCTTTTCACTTTGAGAAGAGAACACGGTGGGGTTATGTTTGACCGTATGTAGTTCAGGATCTTTAGCGATCACTACTTTTGCGACCGTATGCTTAGTCGCTGCTGCAACCTCACCACTTTACCTCTTCCTACCCACAAAGCTTTGCTAGTCTTGTTACCCATGGTTATGGGATTGCTGAGTCCTCGTGGCTCACAGATACTACAACACCAGATGCAGGTTCAGTCGAGTTTGAAGCAGAAGTTGGTTCAAGTTCTTCACTGGGAGCTCGATGAAGAGTGTGACCGTTTTGCTTGTGACGTTTCGACGATCAGTAGTGGTTTCTACTAGGATTCGATCCTGACCTGTGGCTTTATGTTGTTTTGGTATCTTTCTTTTGGTTCTTCACCCGTAGTCGGGTTGTGATGTTTTGAATGATGTATTGCTTATGTATTGTATTGTGTGAAGTGGCGAGTGTAAGCCAACTATCTCCTTTTGCAATTTAATCCCTCTTTTACATGAGTCGTGCAAAGATACCAAACTTGAGATCATTCTAGGATGGGCTTATACCTTTAAGTCGTGCCTCGACACGTAGGAGGTATAGTCCCATCCTGGGCATTACAAGTTGGTATCAGAGCCTTCTCCGACCTAGAAGCCCCCACTGATTGATCGAATCGTTGACGGTTGAGTCTAGGCACACACTAAAAATGTTTTGAGTCCTATATATATATATCGGAGAGTAGGATTTCTTTTGCTCCTCATCTCTTTCACTCTGGTGAGGACTCCTAACGATTACTGTTATCTCTTCCACTTTCAAAAATTGCACCAAATTTTTTTTAGGATCCCGCGAGTATTCTGGGATTGTTTCGATGTTCTTGTGACAAGGATATTGTTCTCGATGCCTCCTGTTACCGAGGAGTTGAGCTTCGGGGTATTGTTGTCACAAGCATATCGCGGCAGTACTAAATACTTAAGACGGCCGACATCGAAAATCTCTCCTATACGGCCAGTGGCAAGATAACCCCGACATCACCCAGTACTGGGGAGGTAGTTCGAGAGTATTGCCATAGCTTGTTATAGTGGATGCTTTTCGAAGGTCCGAGGTAAACAGTTTCCGAGAAAGACTGGTTATGTGTTGAAGGATGGATACACCTGGATGTAGGTTTAGAGTTGATTGCGCGGTGCTTCCCGTGTATCCCCAACACCTGATTGCATAACTGGAAACTTTCGGAAATCTATAGGTGGGTTCATCTAGTAGTTCTAGGCATTCTTCCAACGGATGCTCGATATGAAGTTCGGGGTTCTACATTGAGTGAAGTGGTTTTATGGACTTGTTATGATCGGGAGTTGCATCTTAAAGGGTCCTTGGCTATGCTGATCCGGGGATTGCAAAACCCTTTTGTAACATGTTCCATGAGCTTTCAGCACGAAGATGTCGAACGAAGCTTCTATCTTGTATTTGTTCTATCTGATCCTTGTTCCTTTTTATTTACCTTTTATTCTCCAAGTGGCTTCTCGTAAAGTTGATGTACCTGCGGAATTCATTCGTTCAATTCTCTGTTCGGATGATATTGTGAAGATCATGTTGCATATCTACCCTTTGTTCTTGTTTTGATTCTGGTATTCGAGTTGCTTCGATGTCAAATGTTGATTCCATACCTTTCTTAATCGATGTTCTCATATTTCTATGGGAGTGCTAATCCTTCTTGACCATCGAGATTGTCGTGTTAATACTTTTCAACCGGTGTGCCTTCTCTTCAAGTTATTCCATACGAACGTCGTTGAGAAATCTGACGATTTGTCTGTTTCATTCATCCCAAGTTGTCTTTGTTTTCCCGCCCTCCCACCCTTCTTCTTCTCGGATCAAGAAATTCTCAGATGAAAGATCCATTTTATTCATGTGATGTTTCTTCATTCTTTCCTTCAATGTTCTTATCCGGCGATTATCGTGAAGATTCTCAAGAGCTTCAAGCTCATCATTCTTTTGTTCTCTAATTCTATCGGTGGATGTAATTCAAGATTTCGATGTTGATCTTATCCTTTTCCTCATTTCACAATGCTTTCTTATTCCGGTGCACCAATTAATCATTCTCCGCTTGCTACTCATATCTGGAGTGCCGAAGATTCATAATTCCATTCTTAATCCGTTCAAATTATTTTGAGGATTGTTATCTTATTCAAGCCATTTAATTCAACCGGTGCAATATCTCTTCAGCAATCTTTTCCAACGGTGATTTCTTTAGTGGGCCCTAACCCACAGGTCTTTTCCCAGGATCTTACCTGACTCTTCCTTTCCGGCGAATTCTTTTCAAAGTGTGACGTAAGAATGATTTCCATCAGTCATATGCCTTCTCCAAATTGACTTTCAAATTCTTTTTCATCATTGGTTCAACCTTTTTAATTCTTCATTCCGGAGTGCTCAACAATTCTTATGGCATTTCTCGTCTTCATTCTCAGCATTTGGAGACCGGAGAAGTGTTTCTCTTAAATCTTGGCCCGTTCTCTTGAAGATTCGTGGTTTCTAGCTTCATGCCATCCTCATTATTGTTCCGTTTGTGAGGAATTATTTTATACCCATCTGGAGCATTTCATGAATTCTTTTCTTTGTGATCCTCCGAAGGCCATCATTTCAGAATATTTCTTCGTTCTCAGTTTTCAACTTCGTTCTCCAAATATTCTTCATTGATGTCTCTTCGTTCGTCTCCATATTCTTACGGTGGTTCTTTTAAGATTACTCTTGCGTTGTTATCGATTTAATTCATTTGTTCCTTTCACAATCCTACCGGTGGTTCGTTGAAGACTTTTCTCAAGCTTGTGCGAGATCTCTTTTAATCCTTTCCAACGAGAATAAGTAGTATGCCAAATCCTTTGGTTGTCATCAATTTAAATTGGTGAAGGAGATGCATAACATAATTCTTATTCTTATTCCTTCAAGTGTTTAATCGCTGTTTTCCGGAGCTTGTTCATCATATCACATTCTCGGTTCTAAATTCTTCATCTTGTTTTCCGGAGCTCCAAGTCATTTCTATTATATCATTTCAAAGCTCCAGCTAATTCATCGCAGGCCTTGATTTTTTTTTCTTTTCATCTTTCACTTCTCATGCTTTCATTACCGGAGTTTTCATGGTGGTTCTTCAAGATTTAATTCATCCTCGAAGTCTTCATCAAGATTCTTGTTGGAGCTCAAGCATTCTTCATCATGTTTCCATTTGCAATCCTTTCTACCTTATCTTTTCAGATGGTGTTATGTCATTTTGACAATTCCTTCATGTTTTATGATTCACAAGTTGTCAAGAATGAAATATTTAAACCCATCATTTTCCTTGTTCAAGAGATCTTTTCAACCCTTCAATTATTCGTTGGAGTTATCTTGGGTTGTATTTCACCTAAAAGCTTTTCCCTAAGGATTTTGTTATTATGGTGCTTATAAATGACCTAGTTTCTTCATTTATCCTCCCGGTGAGATAAGTTTTCATCTCCTTGTTGATCTCAATCTAATCAAATGTTTCGTAAGTGGCTGGTTGTCACCTCTTAATTTTAAGATGTTTCCATAAGCCCACATCAAGCTTATTCTTTCGTGTTAAATTTTCAACAACTCCGTTCATCCCTTCTTCGTAAGGATGTGTTTCATATTCATTTGTCGGAGAAGTTGTCTTTTTCTATCCGTTCAATTCTTTCATGGATCTATATGCTATTCTTTCATTCCGGAGGCTTTGTAATGTTGCTCTCTCCAAACCATCATCTCGTCTTTATCGGGATCATGTTCTTTCCCTTGTTTATCATTTAACCGGAGTGTTGTATTTTTCATTCAAGTTCTCTCATCTTATCAAGTTTTGCCTATCTTTTTAACCGGAGTGTTGTCTGAAGCCTTCCTTACACCTTGTGCCATTCTTTCAATTGTTTCAGAGGCAGTATGCTGTTGATTTCATCAAGTATCATTCCATCTCCTCAAGTTCTTGCTAATTCCTTCCATTTTCAGACGGAGTGCTGTCCAAATCATGTCATTCTTATTCCTTGGCTATACCATTGAGGTTTCATATTCTTTTGGTTCGTAAGCTCTTGTTTCATGTCTTTCAACCTTCAAGGTTCTGATAATGTTCCATGTTCCTCCTTTTACCGAAGTGCTCTTAACTTCGTTAATCTCCGTTGTATTCTTCTTTCTTTTGTTCAACCTCTCAAGGTTCATTGGTTTCACTCGTCTGTCTAAGAAGCAACTTTGTTTTACCTCTTCCTCTTCCGTTTTTACCCAGTGATATCTCTAGGATCTCGGGTCGAGATCCTTTGTTAGTGTGGGAGAGTTGTGACGCCCGAGACCGACGTCCCAGAAGATACCAGAAGATTCCAGATGTTCCGGGTTGCCCGTGTGTTTCTTTTGAGCTTGTGTTATTTATTTTTGCATTGCATCATGTCATCATGCCATCATGTCATATTTTATTTTGCATCTCAACCTAAATAAACCGTGTGGACCTTCGGTCCATTTAAATCGAGGGAAGAATGTCTTCTCTTTAAAACATATAAAGCCTCTCAATATTATTAGGGAGCTATATCATAATTATTCCATTTGTTGGAGATCACCATAACACACTTGCAATATTCCTCATACCTCTTAATTCAAGTTTCACCTTCTAAATCTTGCCAATAATTCTTTCCCGTTGTTTCGAGGTTCCTCCGAGAATTTGAACATTTTTGGACACTTCAATAATCTCGTCTTAGTTCAAACCTATTTGAATTAAATTCAAATATGTTTGAATTATTTTCCGATCTGGCCTTTTGTATTTTTCTCCGGTCGTGCTCATTTTTACGAGCCCGGGAAAAATGATCCTTTGTGCTAACTTTTGCCCTAACTCCTCCTTCCTTTTCTTTCTCCTTGCCGTTTTTCTGTTTTTTTTAGAAAACAGCAGACCCCCCTTCTTTTTTTATTTATTTTATTTTCTCAGCCTCCAGGCCACCCTGGCCATCTCAGCCGGCCCGTTTCCCTCTGGCTTCTTGGCCCAAGGCCACTCCCTTCCCAAACCCTAGCCCTAGCAGCTGGCGCAGCTCCTTCCCTCTGGTTCCCTCGTGCCGCCGCCAGTTCGTTCCCTCTCCTCTTCCCACAGCCTCGCTCTCTGTCCCAAACCCCCGTTTCCCTCGCCCGCTCCTTCGCTCCCTCCTCCCATCGCGACCCCGAGCGCCCGACCGCCCCGGCCACCCTCTCCCTCTCGTCGCCACTCCTCCCCGATGCCATCCTCTCCAGCCGCAACCTCGAGCCGCCTCCATCTTCCAGGCCCCTGCACCTCCGGCCCTCAGGTCCTCCGCCGCCAGGACGCCGCTCCGCGCCAGAGGCCAGAGCCGCGCGCCGCGCCCTGCGAGCGCCCGAGCCCCTCCGCCTTCACCGCATCGCCAGCGGCCAGGAGCCCTCGTCTCCTCCGACTCCAGCGCCCCTTCCTCCGGGCCACCACGCGACGAGCGCCGAGCCGCCGTCCTCGTTCCGCAGCACCGCACCCTCGTCGCCCCTCCTCTCCAGCCAGGGAGACGGCCGGCCCACGCCGTCCCTCGTCTGCGCCTCCAGTCCGCGAGCGCCTCCCTGGCCCCTGCCTCGTCCATCCAGCGCACGGAGCCGGTGGCCCCGTTCTTTTCCATCTCGCCGACCTCGCCTCTGCAGCCTCCTGGCCTCGTCGCCCCTTTGCTGTTTTTGTTTGTTTTTGTGTGTTGCCTTGCTCTGTTAACTTGTCAGATGACCCGTGTACGAGATAAACCCGGCATTGCGGCAAGAACCTCTACATGACGGCTTGAACCCCTACGGCAAGTACCACGACCGCGACAAGTACCTCGACGAACCAAACATCTACGGAAAAACGAGCTCGTGAACGGCTACGGAACAAGTACCACTACATACATGAACAACTACCGTCTCGGAGACGCACCAAGTACCACTACCGTCGCCGAGAACCTCAAGTACCTCTTCGGAAACGGAAAACTCCAACGTGTACAACTACCGTCGCCCCGTGTACGACTACTTCCTCTTCGGGAACGTGAACGCCTTCTTCCGCTACGTCCCTCGACGATCTCGAACCGCCCCGAAACGATCGCTCCGAAGGTATAACCCGAGACGATGACCCGTGTGATGCTTGTTGTGTTGTATGAAATGTCTCCCGTGTGTGCTCCGTGCCGTTTCGACCTTTTGTCATGTTCCTCGGTTGCCTCGTCACCGACTCGTGGGAACCCGGTAACGGGATCACCCCACCTTTTCATCTCGTTTGACTCGCTCACGCCATCTTTTCCTTTTGCACCGGTCACTCGCCGAGTTACCTGAACCGAGGTGTTGCGTTGCATCATTTTCGGTTCGTTGCCGTGGCACCCTTTCGTTCCACCACGGTGACAAATGCTTCTTATCATCTTCTTGTCAACTTTTAATAAATTGCTTAAACTTGATCATGTCATCCGCATCATGTTAACAACACTAAAATGTTTAATTGTTGTTGCTTTAATTATTAAACATGCTCATGGGGATTTTCCGGATATGTTGTTGTTATTTTCCGGCCTCATTTAAAATGTCTAAATAGTGTAGTTTCTTTATGCTTCACCTCTTGCCATGTTAAAAACATTTAATCTTGTCTTGTAAATAAACGAGAGTCAACTAAATAATTAAATGTGGTGTTTCGTCAATATGCAACTCGTTGCATATTGATCTCCACTTAACTTGTAGTATTTGTTTGTGCACTTTGCCATGCCATGCATATTTAAACCGGACATGCATCATACTTGTTTGCGCATCGTATGCCATGTTTATGCTTGCATGTTTACCGTGTTGTTTGTTTCTTTCCGGTTGTTTCTCTTGTTAGCTTCGGTTTCGATCCGGAGTTGTGAGGATTCGCTCGACTGTTGCTCCGTCTTCTTCATGGATCCGTTCTTCTCCCTTGTGGAATCCCAGGCAAGATGATCATACCCTTGGATACCTTTACTACCATTGCCATGCTTAGTTGTCTCGATGCTATCCTTACATGTCGCGATACCCATCTTTTATGTCAGCCTCTCCTTGTTGCCATGAAACCTCTAACCTTGACACCTTCCTAGCAAAACCACTGTTTGGCTATGTTACCCGCTTGCTCAGCCCCTCTTGCTCAGTCCTTCTTATAGCGTTGTTAGTTGCAGGTGAAGATGAAGTTCGTTCCAGGAGGGAACTTGTTGTTGTTGGAATATCACAATATCTATTAATATATATTAACACACCTATATACTGGGCATGGGTGGAAGGCTTGGCCTTTTGCTCGGTGTTTTGTTCCACTCATGCCACCTTAGGCGCCGATAAACCGGCATTATGTTCCTTGATTTTGCGTTCCTTACACGATGGGTGGATGGGGACCCCTTGACAGTTCGACTTTGAATAAAACTCCTCCAGCAAGGCCCAACATTGGTTTTATTTGCTCATAATAACAACTTATTTAATTAATTAAATTGCATAGGGAGTTAGCGCTACCCGAGGATTATTAATTCTACATAGCAGGGGGGGGCCAGTGCTGATGGTGTTGGTCCCAAATAGAGTCGTGTGCGGGGCCCCCCTTGGAAACTTGGGTATTTCGGCCACTGTACGCTGTGCTCATCCGGTCGTGGCCTGAGACGAGATACGCGCGGCTACTATCAGGGTGTCGGCACGCCGGGAGGTCTTGCTGGACTTGTTTTACCATTGTCGAAATGACTTGTGCTACCGGGATGCCGATCCTGATCGGATTTTCCCTAAGATAAGGGGTGATGATATTATATTTATCACTTCAGCTAATCGTGAGAGCTTGTGATGGGCTAAGTTGGGACACCCCTGCAGGGTTATGATCTTTCGAAAGCCGTGCCCGCGGTTATGTGGCAGATTGGAATTTGTTAATGTCCGGTTGTAGAAAACTTGACAGATGATCCGAAGTAAAACACACAACTGTGTGAGTAACCGTGACTGTCTCTTTTCACTTTGAGAAGAGAACACGGTGGGGTTATGTTTGACCGTATGTAGTTCAGGATCTTTAGCGATCACTACTTTTGCGACCGTTTGCGTAGCTTCTCATCTTATTCTGGTACTCGTAAGCTAGCCACCATATTATGCTTAGTCGCTGCTGCAACCTCACCACTTTACCTCTTCCTACCCACAAAGCTTTGCTAGTCTTGTTACCCATGGTTATGGGATTGCTGAGTCCTCGTGGCTCACAGATACTACAACACCAGATGCAGGTTCAGTCGAGTTTGAAACAGAAGTTGGTTCAAGTTCTTCACTGGGAGCTCGATGAAGAGTGTGACCGTTTTGCTTGTGACGTTTCGACGATCAGTAGTGGTTTCTACTAGGATTCGATCCTGACCTGTGGCTTTATGTTGTTTTGGTATCTTTCTTTTGGTTCTTCACCCGTAGTCGGGTTGTGATGTTTTGAATGATGTATTGCTTATGTATTGTATTGTGTGAAGTGGCGAGTGTAAGCCAACTATCTCCTTTTGAAATTTAATCCCTCTTTTATATGAGTCGTGCAAAGATACCAAACTTGAGATCATTCTAGGATGGGCTTATACCTTTAAGTCGTGCCTCGACACGTAGGAGGTATAGTCCCATCCTGGGCATTACAAGACAAGTGTGAGTGCTATGGATGGCATTCTCGTAGGGAGACGGAGCGGGTCCATAGTGGTGTATTGATTGGTGAATATGTGGACTTGTGTGCACCACCTCAAAAGAGTTACTTGCAGTCGTAGTTCAGGATAGCCACCGAGTCAAAGCTGGCTTGCTGCAGTCAAACTCCACCACCCCTTTGTTGATACTGATGCATATGTAGCTAGTTCTGATGTAAGTCTTGCTGAGTACCTTTGTACTCACGTTTTCTTAATTTATGTTTTGCAGAGAGACTTCAGTCTCACTAGTGGTTCCGCGTGGACTTCGACGTTTAGCTTGTTACCTCAGCTACGATCTTGTACCCTTGGGAGGGTGTTTTAGATAGTCAGGCTTCTCAGCCTTCTTCTTTTGTAGTTGTCTGTACCCAGACATGTTACGCTTTCGTTGCCTGTATGCTCTGTATGTTGGGTCATGTGACCCATGTTTGTAATAAATGCTATGATGGCTCTTCTGGGCCTTATCTATATGAGTTGTTGAGTTATGTTGTGATGCCATGTTGTACAACACATACTTGCATGTTATGCATACATGTAATGTGTATTGCTATGTGTGGGATCCGACACCTAGTTGTTTACCCTTGGTAGCCTATCTTACAGGGAAATGTATCCTAGTTCTTCCACTGAGCCTTGGTAGCTTGCTACTGCTCTGGAACACTTAGGCTGGCCGGCATGTGTCCTTCTTCGTTCCCGTGTGTGTCCCTTAGGGGAAATGTCACGCGTTGTTCCTTTAAGTCCTTGTAGCTTGCTACGACTTGGGTTCATACGTTGATGACCGACACGTTCGTTGCTGGGTCATGTATGCCTGCCTCTGTAATTTAGCGCCACTTTTGGTTCATAGCTAGTCATGTCGGCCCGGGTTCTCTGTCATATGGATGCTAGCGACACTATCATATACATGTGCCAAAATGCGCAAACGGTCCCTGGCCAGGTAAGGTGGCACCCGTGGGGATACCGTGCGTGAGCCTGCAAAGTGATATGATGTGTTACATGCTAGACCTGTGTGACTTAGGATCGGGGTCCCGACAAAGCTACCGGCGTAGGGCTTCGCCTAAGCACTGCAACAGTATGACCGAGGTGTGATTCTGTCGGGAGGGGCACCGCACACGGTTGGGAGAGATGAACTGATCAACTTGTGTGTTCATGGTGCCCCCACCCCCGTATATAAAGGAGTGGAGGAGGAGGAGGGCCGGCCCTCTCTATGGCGCGCCCTAGGGGAGTTCTACTCCCATCGGGAGTAGGATTTTCCTTTCCTAGTAGAACTTGGAGCCCTTCCAAGTAGTAGGAGTAGGAGAGAAGGATAGGGAAAAGATAAGAGAAGGAAGGAGGGGGCGCAGCCCCTCCCCTTAGTACAATTCGGACTAGCCTTGGGGGGGGGCACGCAGCCTCCTCTCTCTCTTTCCATTAAAGCCCAATAAGGCCCATATACTCCTTGGCGAATTCCCGTAACTCTCCGGTACTCCGAAAAATACCCGAATCACCTGGAACCTTTCCGATGTCCGAATATAGTCGTCCAATATATTGATGTTTACGTGTCGACCATTTAGAGACTCCTCGTCATGTCCCTGATCTAATCCGGGACTCCGAACTACCTTCGGTACATCAAAACTCATAAACTCATAATACCGATCGTCATCAAACGTTAAGCGTGCGGACCCTACGGGTTCGAGGACTATGTAGACATGACCGAGACTCATCTCCGGTCAATAACCAATAGCGGAACCTGGATGCTCATATTGGCTCCTACATATTCTATGAAGATCTTTATCGGTCAAACCGAATAACAACATACGTTGTTCCTTTTGTCATCGGTATGTTACTTGCCCGAGATTCGATCATCCGTATCACCATACCTAGTTAATCTCATTACCGGCAAGTCTCTTTACTCGTTCCGTAATACATCATCCTATAACTAACTCATTAGTCATTTGCTTGCAAGGCTTATGATGTGTATTACCGAGAGGGCCCAGAGATACCTCTCCGACACTCAGAGTGACAAATCCTATTCTTTATCTATGCCAACACCACGAACACCTTCGGAGACACCTGTAGAGCATCTTTATAATCACCTAGTTACGTTGTGACGTTTGATAGCACACAAGATGTTCCTCCGGTATTCGGGAGGTGCATAATCTCATAGTCATAGGAACATGTATAAGTCATGAAGAAAGCAATAGCAGTAAAACTAAACGATCATAGTGCTAAGCTAACAGATGGGTCTTGTCCATCACATCATTCTCCTAATGATGTGATCCCGTTGATCAAATGACAACTCATGTCAATGGCTGGGAAACATAACCATCTTTGATCAATGAGCTAGTCTGTTAGAGGCATACTAGGGACATATTGTTTTGTCTATGTATTCACACATGTACTAAGTTTCCGGTTAATACAATTCTAGCATGAATAAAAGACATTTATCATGATATAAGGAAATAAATAATAACTTTATTATTGCCTCTAGGGAATATTTCCTTCAGTCTCCCACTTGCACTAGAGTCAATAACCTAGCTCACATCGCCATGTGATTTAATACCGATAGTTCACATCGTTATGTGAATAACACCCATAGTTCACATCACTATGTGACCAACACCCAAAGGGTTGACTAGAGTCAATAATCTAGTTCATATCACTATGTGATTAACACCCAAGAGTAATAAGGTGTGATCATGTTTTGCTTGTGAGAGAAGTTTAGTCAACAGGTCTGTCACATTCAGATCCGTATGTATTTCGCAAATTTCTATGTCTACAACGCTGTGCATGGAGCTACTCTAGCTAATTGCCCCCACTTTCAATATGCATCCAGATTGATACTTAGAGTCATCTGGATTGGTGTCAAAGCTTGCATCGACGTAACTCTTTACGACGAACTCTTTATCACCTCCATAACCGAGAAATATTTCCTTAGTCATCCAGTAACTAAGGATAATTTTGACCGCTGTCCATTGATATACTCCTAGAACACTTTTGTACTTCCTTGCCAAACTCATGGTAAGGTACATAACATGTTTGGTACACATCATGGCATACTTTATAGAACCTATGGTTGAGGCATAGGGAATGACTTTCATTCTTTCTCTATCTTATGCCGAGGTCGGGTTTTTAGTCTTACTCAACTTCATACCTTACAACTCAGGCAAGAACTCCTTCTCTGACTGATCCAATTTTGAACTACTTCAAAAACTTGTCAAGGTATGTACTCATTGAAAAACTTATCAAGCGTATCGATCTATCTCTATATATCTTGATGCTCAATATGTAAGAACCTTCACCGAGATCTTTCTTTGAAAAAACTCCTTTCAAACACTCCTTTATGCTTTCCAGAAAATTCTACTTCATTTCCGATCGACAATATGTCATTCACATATACTTATCAGAAAAGGATGTAGTGCTCCCACTCACTTTCTTGTAAATACAGTCTTCTCCAAAAGTCTGTATAAAACCATATGCTTTGATCACCTTATCAAAGCATATATTCTAACTCTGAGATGCTTGCACCAGTCCATAGATGGATCGCTGGAGCTTGCACACTTTGTTAGCACCTTTAGGATCGACAAAACCTTCTGGTTGCATCATATACAACTCTTCTTTAAGATATTCATTCAGGAATGCAATTTTGACATCCATTTGCCAGATTTCATAATCATAAAATGCGGCAATTGCTAACATGATTCGGACAGACTTAAGCATCGCTACGGGTGAAAAAGTCTCATTGTAGTCAACTCCTTAAACTTGTCGAAAACCTTTTGCAACAAGTCGAGCTTTGTAAACAATAACATTACTGTCAGCGTCGATCTTCCTCTTGAAGATCCATTTATTTCCGATGGCTTGCCGATCATCGGGCAAGTCAACCAAAGTCCACACTTTGTTCTCATACATGGATCCCATCTCAGATTTCATGGCCTCAAGCCATTTGCGGAATCTGGGCTCATCATCGCTTTCTCATAGTTTGTAGGTTCATCATGGTCTAGTAACATGACTTCCAGAACCGGGTTTCCGTACCACTCTGGCATGGAAAGTACTCTGGTTGATCTACGAAGTTTAGTAGTAACTTGATCCAAAGTTTCATGATCATCATCATTAGCTTCAACAATGGATACCACGCCCTTCTAGGGCGGGACGCATTTTCACGCTTTCAAGCTATACCCCATTACGAGTACATGAAGCTCAAAAATGCCAGGGCCCAATGGAATAATCATAGTTGCAAGTGATCTGGATAGAGCACTCCGTGCCGAGAACAAAACCGCATTCTTAGCCCTAGAGGCACTATTCAAAGCCCTCGCAGCCGAAGAGTTAACCACCTTGCGTTCTATGGTGGGCAAGGATGACGTAGTCCTTGACAAGAGATCGAAATCTACCTCCTTCAAGCGAGCAGATGAAATTGTCAAATTTCAAGTACCCCCGATGGACCCCAACAAAACGACATCCATTGGAGCACAGCTGGACCCAACAGTAGACAGCGCCTTGTGCGCCTTCCTTCACGAAAACTGGGACATATTCACTTGGCATCCTTTAGACATGCCGGGAATCCCACGCAGGCTGTCGGAACACAGCCTTAATATAATCAAAGGGTTCAAGCCAGTCAAGTAGTCACTGCGACGATTTTCCGAACCCAAACGACAAGCGATGGGGGAAGAGCTGGCCAAGTTAATGGACGCCAGATTCATAAGGGAAATCAAACACCCGGACTGGCTAGCCAACTTAGTCATGGTACCAAAGAATGACAAATCCTGGCGCCTTTGTGTCGATTTCATGGACTTAAACAAGGCTTGCCCTAAGGATCCCTTTCCAGTGCCCCGCATTGATCAAATTATCGATGCAACTGCAGGACAAGACTCGTTGTGTTTCCTTGATGCTTACTCCGGATACTATCAAATAAAAATGAAGGAATCCGATCAGGCCGCAATGACATTTATCACTCCGTACGGTCCCTTTTGTTTCAACACTATGCCACTCGGACTCAAAAATGCTGGTGCCACGTATCAACGCATGATTCAAACATGCTTAGAGAAGCAAATTGGCAAGACAATGGATGCATACGTTGACAATGTAGTCATCAAGACTAAACATGTTGAAACATTGGTGGATGATCTCCTCCTTACATTCGAGAACCTCCGAACATATGACATACAGCTCAATCCAGAAAAATGAGTCTTCGGTGTTCTGGCCGGAAAGTTATTAGGGTTCATTGTATCCCATTGAGGAATTGAAGCGAACCCAGCTAAAATCCGGGCTCTATCACAGCTAACTGCACCAACCGATCTAAAACAAGTGCAAAAGCTAGCAGGCTGCGTAGCGTCCTTGAGCCGCTTTATCTCCAGATTAGGAGAGAAAGCACTACCACTTTATAGACTGCTGAGGTGCACAGACAACTTTGAATGGATGGATGCGGCTACGGCCAGATTGGAGGAGATAAAAACCCTATTATCGGGCAACCCAATCCTAGCCACTCCGGGTGTTTGGGAGCCAATGCAGCTTTATATCTCAGCCCCTCACCAGGTTGTGAGTGCGGTACTCGTCATCGAACGAGACGAAGAGGGACATAAATTCCCCATTCAAAAATCCGTATACTATGTATCCGAGGTTCTCACACCATGTAAATCATGATACCCCCATTACCAGAAAATTGCCTATGCGGTATTCATGGCATCTCAGAAGCTCCGACACTACTTTCAAGAGTGTTCGATCACAGTGGCATCCGAAGTACCACTCAACAATATCATAAACAATATAGACACCATAGATGCATAGCCAAATGGGCCGTCGAGCTCTTACCATTTGAAATAACATACAAACCACATCGGACTATTAAGTCCCCGGTGTTGGCCGACTTTGTCAAGGAATGGACCAAAGCCGAACTCCCTAAAGAGTACGGAGCATACTCCGACTGGACCATGTATTTAGACGACTCTAAAATACTATCCGAATTGGGGTCCGGCATCATCTTGATATCTCCAACAGGGGATACAGTCCACTACATACTACAGATCATGTATACGGACTCGAACAATGCGGCCGAATACGAGGCACTATTGCACGGTCTCCGCATGGCCGTATCCATGGGCATACAACGCCTCGAGGTGTGCGAAGATTCAAACCTCACCATATCTCAGGTAAACAGAGAATTTGACGGGAAGGATTCAAAGGTGACAGCTTATCAAAATGCCATATTAAAAATATCGGCTCGATTTGAGGGGTTGGAATTTCACCATATAGCTCGGGATAGTAACCAGGCACCAGATATACTTTCTCGTATGGGTGCCAAGCGCGACCCAGTCCCGCGTAACACCTTTGTGGAAAGCATGTTCAAGACATTAGTAACATGGCAGGACGAGAGCAAGGATGCTAATCCGAACATGAACACGCCCCAGCCGAACACAATAACAATGTCATCAGGGACTCGGACTTGGAAATAACATCCTCGGCTCACGAGATCATGGCTGTCATAGCCCCCTGGACCAAGCCTTTCCTAGCCTACCTTAATAGGCAAGAGCTGCCCGAAGACCAAAATGAGGCCCGCTGCATAATTCGGCGCTCTAAAGCCTATAAAGTTGACAAAGGTGAACTATACAAGAAAAGCACTACGAGTATTCTCCAATGATGCATCTCCGAAGAGGAGGGACGAAAACTTCTGGCCGAAATACACGCCGGCATGGGCGGCCATCATGCCGCAGCTCGAGCTCTTGTAAGCAAGGCTTTTCGAACTGGTTTCTTCTGGCCAACTGCGCGAGCAGATGTACAGACCCTAGTCCAAGATTGTGTTGGATGACAGCTTTTCGCAAATCAAAGTCATATGCCTCCCACCGCTTTGAGAACTATCCCCATTACTTGGCCCTTTGCGGTCTAGGGGTTGGACATGGTCGGACTTGTTAAAGGGGGAAGCCATAAAAAGAAATATTTACTAGTCATGGTGGACAAATTCACTAAATGGATAGAAGACAAGCTAGTCCAAACAGCTGAGGCAGGGCCAGTGATAGATTTTATATCCGGTGTAGTACACCGTTATGCTATCCCGCACAGTTTTATCACAGATAATGGCTCCAACTTCACAGCTGATGACGTGAAAATTTGGTGCGCTAAGTTAGGCATTAAACTTGACTACGCCTCTGTGTACCATCCTCAAACAAATGGTCAAGTCGAAAGAGCCAATGGCTTGATAATGGGCGGCATTAAATCCCGACTAGTGAGCTCCCCGCGAGAGTCAGACAAACACTGGGTTGAGGAGCTCGTGTCAGGCCCAAGATGCGATTCTATCCTGATCACGTGACACTTACGTGATTGGGGCACAACCGCATTTCGGGCGCTTAGCAAGATGGATATTATTACATTGTACCATTACATACACACATGGGGGATACAACAATACATACAAGTCACATCAATACAACAACATCAATACAAAGTATCCGACTACGGATACAAACAAGAAAAGCACAAAGACATCCATCTGCTATCCCAGGCTGCCGACTCGGAACCTAACCCAAGACTGAAGAAGCAGAAGTAGAAAGATCTCCAAACAACGAACAACGCTCTCACGTCGAAACATCGGAAACCTGCACCTGCACCTGTTGTTGTAGTATCTATGAGCCACGAGGACTCAACAATCCCATAACCATGGGTAACAAGACTATCAAAGCTTAATAGGTAGGAAGAGGTAAAGTGGTGAGGTTGCAGCAGCGGCTAAGCAATATATGGTGGCTAACTTACGAGTACAAGAATAAGATGAGCATCTACGCAAACGGTTGCAAACTATCAGTGATCGCTAAAGATCCTGAACTACTTACGACGCAAACATAACCCCACCGTGTTCTCTTCTCCAAACTGAAAAGAGACAGTCAAGGTTACTCACGCAGTTGTGTGTTTTACTTCGGATCCCCTGACAAGTTTTCTACAACCGGACATTAACAAATTCCAGTCTGCCACATAACCACGGGCACGACTTTCGAAAGATCATAACCCTGCAGGGGTGTCCCAACTTAGCCCATCACAAGCTCTCACGATCAGCTGAAGTGATAAATATAATATCATCACCCCTTATCTTAGGGAAATCCGATCAGGCTCGGCATCCCGGTGCACAAGACATTTCGACAATGGTAAAACAAGTCCAGCAAGACCTCCCGGCGTGCCGACACCCTGATTGTAGCCGCGCATATCTCGTCTCAGGCCACAACCGGATGGGACATCCTACAGGAGCCAGATACCTCGAGTTTCCCCGAGGCGGTCCCGTAGTCTGCCCATTTGGGACCAACACCTTCAGCACTGGCCCCCCTGCTATGTAGAAAGAATCCCCGGGGACGCGACCCCCTATGCAATTTTAATTAATTAATTAAGTTGTTATTATGAGGCAAATTAAAACCAATGTTGGCCCTTGCTGGAGGAGTTTTATTCAAAGACGAAGTGTCAAGGGGTCCCCATATACCCGACCGTGTAAGGAACGCAAAATCAAGGAACATAATGCCAGTTTATCGGCGCCTAAGGTGGCATGAGTGGAACAAAACACCGAGCAAAAGGCCAAGCCTTCCACCCATGCCCAGTATATAGGTGTGTTAATAATAATAATAGATATTGTGATATTCCAACAACAAGTTCCCACCTGGAACGATCTTTATCTTCACCTGCAACTAACAACTCTATAAGAGGGGCTGAGCAAGCGGGTAACTTAGCCAAACAATTGTTTTGCTAGGAAGGTTTCAAAGGTTAGAGGTTTCATGGCAACAAGGAGAGGGGCTGACAATAATGATGGGTAGCGCGACACATAACGATAGCATCGAGACAACTAAGCAAAGGCAATGATAGTAAAGGTATCCAAGGGTATGGTCATCTTTCCTGAGATCCCGCAAGGAAGAAGAACGGATCCATGAAGAAGACGAAGAAGAAGCCTTGAAGAAGAACCACGGGTAGACGAACGAATCCTCACGAACGCAACGGAACAAGCACTAATGAGAAGAAGCAAGCAACACGGTAAACACAAGACACGAGACATGACAATATGCTCAACCAAGTATGATGCAAGACAGTTCTATATAGGATGCACTACAAGTCTATACAGGAAGCAAAACATGGCAAGGTAGGAAGCACAGAAAAACATCACAAGTCTATATATGATGGAATACATGGCAATGTATGATGCATGACAAGTCTATACAGGAAGCAATACATGGCAAGGTAGGAAGCACATAAAAACATCACAAGTCTATATATGATGCAATACATGGCAAGGTATGATGCATGACAAGTCTATACACGAAGCAAAACATGGCAAGGTAGGAAGCACAGAAAAACATCACAAGTCTATATATGATGC
>LR738712.1:236419407-236516098 GCA_902687465.1 Secale cereale
CGAACGCAACGGAACAAGCACTAATGAGAAGAAGCAAGCAACACGGTAAACACAAGACACGAGACATGACAATATGCTCAACCAAGTATGATGCAAGACAGTTCTATATAGGATGCACTACAAGTCTATACAGGAAGCAAAACATGGCAAGGTAGGAAGCACAGAAAAACATCACAAGTCTATATATGATGCAATACATGGCAAGGTATGATGCATGACAAGTCTATACACGAAGCAAAACATGGCAAGGTAGGAAGCACAGAAAAACATCACAAGTCTATATATGATGCAATACATGGCAAGGTATGATGCATGACAAGTCTATACAGGAAGCAAAACATGGCAAGGTAGGAAGCACAGAAAAACATCACAAGTCTATATATGATGCAATACATGGCAATGTATGATGCATGACATGTCTATACAGGAAGCATTGCATGGCAAGGTAGGAAGCACAGAAAAACAACACAAGAACATGACAATATGCTCAACCATGTAGGATGCAAGACAATTCTATATATGATGCAAAACATGGCAAGGCAGGAAGCACTTAAAACAACACAAGTCAACAAGTTTAAATGAGGCCGGAAACTACATATAACAAACCCGGTAAGTCCTCATATGCATTGTTTGAAATTAGTCCAGATCTGAACAAACCTTATGTTAAAGTTGTTAAACAGCAGTTTAACATGCACCATGATGATCTACACGAAATTCTAGTCAAGTTTCATATAAAGTTTGTTTAATTCGGAGCTACGGCCTAGAAGATATGAGCAAAACAAGTTAAGCATGGCAACGGTGCAAGATGCACCCAAACATCAAGCAAACATACTCCAAACATGTTAACAAGATTATATTATGATTCTACATGCAAAAACACAGAAGTTTCATATAAGGCACACCCAAAACGGAGCAATGGGCTAAAAGATACACATGAAACAAGATACAATGCAAAGCTGAAACTAACAGCCACATAGCAACTTTGGAGCAAGAAATATATACTCTACAGCAATCAAACATGGAAACAAGAAGCATGGACATGAAGTAGACATATCCTACAACAAACAACTCCATTGGAGCAACTCCATAGGAGGCATGGATCGATAGCAACAAGCTACAACATTTTGATCATGACATTAAAAACTTGACAGAAATATTTTATAGCAACTTGGGAGCAAGATTTAAATAAGCTACAGAAAGCCGTATGAACAAGTGAAGGCATGAATGGATAGACAACAACATGTACAACAAGGAATGATCAATGGCCACCCCAAAACTAACATGGATTTGCCTAGGGCATCAAGCAAACATAGCATCAGGATATGACAGATTCCAGACTTAGCCAAAATTTCACTAAGTATAGAACAGATATGTTGGCATGGCATGTTTGCAAGCATGTTTAAGTCAACACAATGCATATCATGGAAAGTTAAATGCACCACCTCAAAGACCATATAATGGTGCTTCTAAAACATCTAAGCATGTGGCATGAGGATAAACACATCAATAGCAAAGAGCAATTGAAATCAGCATCTCATAACAAGTTCCAGAACTTAACAGCCAAATGCAATTTTGCAACAGAGATTAGCATGGCAATATGGACTCAAACAAGCATGCTACAGCAACCATCATGTAGTACACTTCATAATGAACATTTTGACATATCATTTGCAACATTTGGATAAACATGCACCAAGTTGTCACATCTCAAACATGGCACGAAAATAACAAGTAGCAGCATTTTATATCAAGTAGTACCCTTGCAACAGAGATTAGAGCATCTAGATGAAGTCAAACAAGCATGGCACAATGGAACAAAGTGTAGAGCATATCACCACGATCATTTTGACATGTCATTCACTCAATTTGGATAAGCACACAAAAAGTTACACCACTCACAAGAATGCATCATGATGCTGAAATTTTAACATGTCATCGATGCAAACTTACACAAACAGCAAGTTAAAACATTTTTAACATGGGTGAAAGTTGATTATTGTGAAACTAGATAAAATTCTAAGCAGTTTTCATGTACAAAGTTTTTACAAATTATGCATAGTTTGCGAGATATTAAATGCATGAACAAGAGGGGCTTCTCTGCGAAATTGCACATCTCTAGAAATGCTAAAAATCGTTGAGCTGAAAAAAAAACAAGAATGGGCCACAACTGGAGGGCTGGCCCAACAGAGGAAAAAAAGGAGGCGTGGGGGGAGGCTCACCATGGGCCCTGGCCCACTCGGAGGAGGCAGCTGGGCCTTGGGCGTGCACGGCCCAGGCTGAGGTGGCCGGCCTCGTCCCTCTCGAGCACGGGCAGATGCAGGAGGCCGCACCGGCGGTGACTTCTGGCGATGAGGGCGGTGGAGCCACAGCGGCTGGCGAGGTCGGAATGGCGGCGGGAAGGCGGATCCGGCCCTGGGGAACGCCAGGGACGCGAGAAGGAGGCCCGGCGGCGCTGGACTCGGGAGATCAGAGCGGCGGCGGCCATGGATCTCGGCGCAGGGCACGTGCGAAGGAGGAGACATGGCGGCGTCAAGGATGAGCGGAGCTCGTCGTGGAGGCATGGTTCGAGGGGCTCCGGTGGCGCGGCTTGCCAGCGGCGGTGCAGGTCGCCGGAGACGCGGACGGAGCTCGAGGAGCGGCAAGGCAGCGCTGCGGGCGCTCGGGAGGAGCGGGGAGGCGCGCGGGGCGCTGGCGCTCAGGCCCGCCCGGACGGGCCTCGGGGCCCAGATCCGGCCCGGGGCGGGCCGGGGACGGGCCTGACGCGGTGGGGAGGCGCGGGCGACATGGAGGACGCCAAGTGGCGCGCGGGGATTGGCCTCGGCGGCGCACGGGTGGCTGTGAGCCAATGGAAGCTCGCCAAGTGGCGGAAGGGGGCTGGCGGCGCCGGAATTTGAGGGGAGAGGGCTGGCTGTGGCTGCAGATCCGAGGAGAAGGGCCTAGGGTAGGAGAAGAGGTAGGTGGAGGCTAGGGGTTGCCCAAAATGGCATGAGGGGTTGTTTATATAGGCATAGGGCTAGGTTTAGGGGGGTTTGGGGCCGTTTCGGACCGTTAGATCCCGATCGGGCGGTCTACAACGGAGGGGTAATTAGGCAGGCCTAGTGGGCTGTGTAGGAGAGGCCTCGGGCTTAGAGAAGGGAAGAGAGGGAGCGGCCCGCGGGGTTTCCGGAGACCGAAAACGTCCGACGTTTAGACCGGCTACTGGTGCCGCTATATATATCCGATGGGCTATCAAACGGACTCCGAATGCGATGAAATTTGGCAGGCAGCCTGTCTACACTATAATAAGACCACACGCCAAGTTTCAACCCATTCCGAGAACATTTTTTGGCCACTCATAAAATAAATATCCGGAGGCGCCGCGGGCGCGTGCAAGTGTGTCTGTGCTCAGAACGGACAACGGAGAGGACGAGGGGACTCGGGCGGATGCAAGTTTTGAAAAAAAGATGATGCAACACACATGATGACATGGCAAGATGCAACACGCATGCAGATGACATGGCAACAACGACGAATAACTGGCTGACACCTGGAGCACCGGTCTCGGGGTGTCACGGCTCGACTCCGTACTCTGGGGGCTGCGGACCACACCCAACCGGACAACCGGATACACGCCTTTTTTCATGGTGTACGATGTAGAGACAGTTTTGCCCTGTGATATTATTCATGACACACCTCGAGTGTGCATGTATGAAGAGCGAGAGGCCGAGCTCGATTGGCAGGACGACCTAGACGGCCTTGAAGAGGAGCGCGATATCGCACAGGCCCATTCCGCATTTTATCAACAACAGGCCAGACGATACCAAAGCAGAGAAGTGCGGGCCAAAACATACAATGTTGGCGAACTCGTTTTTCGCCTCCCATAGAAGAAAAAGTACAAGCTCAAACCAAGATGGGAGGGCCCCTTCATTATTGATGAAGTACTCACCGGTGGAGCCTATCGCCTTCGAAACGCGTCAGACAATCGCCTTGAGCCGAACCCATGGAACGCTGCCAGGGTGCGACGATTCTATGGATAGTTCGGTAGCACCTTTTTTCTTTTTCAGTCTAGGTCTTATCCCTTGATTTTCTTTTAAGTTCTCCTCTTCTTTTCTTATTTTTTCTTATCGATAAATATTCGGCTCAACAGAACTATTGTAGGGTAGAGCATCCTCAAATGTACACACCTCAAAATACTTGGGGGCTTCTATAACGAAGCCCATTATTAAAAAGCATATTGCTTACAATACTCTTGTCGCCTGTTTCATACAGTCTCCTCGCCATTATATGCACCTTTATGACTTAAGTTTTTGCCAAGCTAGGTTGCCTGGCTCCTGTGTTTATACCCTACGTTCCCGATTGTTCGGCTAGGGTGTAAAGGGAGCACCTCTGCGATTGTTACAACCGGGTAATCCAGACCTGTACCTCAGACGGGTGAAGCCGAAAGCTAGCGTTCTTAAGGGAATCATTGGTCGGCGGATAAATGACGAACCACTTTTAAGCGCATAATCTTTCGATTCCCATAGGATAGGCTTCCTCTAATCCTATTTTCTAAGGATGAAAGCCTAGGCACGCGTACATATGCATGCTAACCCAGGGAAAGGAACCCTTAAAGGAACTATTCTCTCTGGAAGATGTTTCTTACGTTAAATAGTAATATAACATAACTCCCCGAACATAGTTTGTCTGTTTAAGCAAATATGACCGGATTGCCTGGTTACCGAACATACCACGTGTTTACCACGGGTATATTATCCGGAAACACTCCAGCCCTGGGGTTTTCGAAGGTCAAAGCGGAAGGTCTGCCATGACAATCTTTCAATTAAATTCGGCAGGAGATAAGTTTGATGAGAAAGTACATTGTTACATAGAATCAAGCGCTTACTCTTCATCTATACCATCTATACGACTGTCTAATTTACAGTATTGTTGTGAAAATTTGGCGGCTATCTTTACTTGGTCATATACCAAGCTTACAGGGATTTCTAGTCCGTCAGGCCCTCGAGGTCCAACCCAGGCCATATGATTTGGGTCAAGTCCAGTGTAGCGTTTCTTCACCATAGCCTAGGCTTCTCGAGCACCTTCTCGACATGCTAATGCTTTCCATAATTCAAAGCGGCGTCGAGCCCCTTTGAATAAACTCGTGAGTACCTCCATAATTTCTCGAGGAGAATCGGTCGGCCATAAGGCCTTGGCCATATTCTTCATGGCTTTCTGAGCTCGCTCGTGTACCTTGGAGAGCTCTTGTAGCACGTCACCTTGAAATCCGGACACCTCTCCTCGGGCCGACCAGTTAACAAACCTACATGAACTGTTTCATAAAACTTCGAATCAAGGGACTATAATGAAAGCTAGGTTCAAGGTCATTCTGAATATGCAGCCTTTAAGCTTCTTGTTCTCTTTCAAGGCATCTGAGAGTTGGGCTCGTATGTCCTTTAGCTCCTCGGCTTGCGTGACATTTGTATCCTACAGTTTGTTTTTCTCATCTATGGTTCGTGTTAGTACACATTGACCAGCAGCTGTTTGCCCTTCGGCTTGTTCTTTCTCTGCCAGAGCAGCCCTTAACCTTTCCTCCAGTTGGTCCGTTGGCCCTTTTGCTGCAGTTAATACAATGTATCTTTAAAGATCATTGATTGGCACAGGACCATGCTTTGCAGACATTATTGTTCTTACCATCAGAGCCCTTCTTATACTTCTTCGAATTTTCCAATTCGATGGTGACAGCAGTAAGCTTGGTCCGGCATTCTTCCAGCTCCTTGGATAATATGTTATTCTTTTCCTTAAGTACCCAAAGACACAGCGATCCTTAAATCAGTTGGGCAAACTGCTTTAAGTATCGGGGGCTACTGTCATATAAATATTGAATCTACACTCACCCGCATATCCTTGGAAAGCTGGTGAGTGGCTCCGGCAAGTCCGTCTTGAGCGGCTCGGATATACGCATCTGCAGAACCGAGGGCGCTAAATGCCTCCTCAGCAAAAGCTGGATCACACATGGTTGCTATTCTTCGCCGATGATTCATCACGCTTTCCACTTCAGAATTGGTAACAGATACCTCATCCGAATCCTCTTGGAGAGGAAAATCCAGCGTTACACTTGTATCAACCCTAGTCCTTGTGGATGGTTCTGGTGCCGTATTGATTGGAGCATGACGAGCAGGATCCCCAGACACAGTCCGGCGTATGCTCCTCCTAAAATAAAACAATGGAGAATATTACAATCGGGCCTTGTTGCCGAGTATATGTTCAAAAAATTATACCTCTTCAGTAAAGGAGGAGGTTCGGTGATGTCTCCTGTTTCCTTTCGTTGGGAAGATTCGCCCTGCGCGGGCGTCGCCTTCCTAGAGGGCGCCTTTGATGCAGTACGGTGGGAAGAGCGCCACCCCTTTTGAGCACGAGACAGTGCGACGGGTGAGGCGCGCTGGGAAAACTCTCTTTGAAGAGGTGTATCCTGGGTACTTACGCGGGAGGAAGGAAGAAGGCCAGGGTAATCGGCTATGATAGCCACCTTAGTACCGTCATGGCTAGGCTGATAAAAAACTCCATCCCCAAGCTCTATGCCTATGTCCGGATCTCCCTCAAATCCGGGATCAATGTCCCGAATATGGTTCTCAGGCTGCGGATTGGGACTATGGATCCCTTCGACCTCCTTCCTCCACTCGTATTGAGAATAACTGAATTCACTTCATTCAGTATGTCTCAAGAGAATAAATTGAGCAATCAGAGAAAGGCTTACCCAGTCGATGGGGTTGTACATAGAGAAACCTTCCTAACACTTCAAGCGAAGAAAGTCCTCCTTCTCCCCTTTGTAGAGGTCAGCTAGAATGGCAGCCATGGCGGCAGGGTTGTCCAGACTCTTACGTAGGCAACGCGAGGCATCATCCTGCCCATTATAATGCCACATAGGAAACCCTCTGGCTTGAAGCGGCTGCACGCACCGCGTTATCGAGATCGCCATGACCTCAATTAGTGTCAGCTCAGAGTGGGCAAGCAATCTGATCTTGCTTACTAGACTTTTGATCTCCGCACTATCTTCTTCCCTTAGGCTTCGGGGACACAAGTTGAAATGCTTCTTTAAAGGAGCACTGGACTATTCGGGAAGGCCCTGCCGGATTGGGTCCGGCAGAACAACGTCTTCAATATAAGACCACTCTAAGGGCCACTCTTCGGATGCCTTCTTCGGAGTGCTGAACATATAACCTGTCCCTGCTATATGCCACACTTCGGCGCTGCCTACCTTCAATATAGATCCCTTCTCGGAGCGAGGGACGAGGCAAAAGAATTTTCGCCATAGCTCGAAATGAGCCTCACAGCCCAGAAACAACTCACAATGGGCGACGAAGCCGACATTGTGCAAGATAGACCCCATCGTAAGGTCGTGCAACTGGAGAGCATAAAACTCCAGAAACCACCTAAGGAAAGGGTGGATAGGAAATCCTACACCTCTTAAGAGGAAGGAGATGAAGCACAACCGCTCTTCCTTGGTAGGATTGAGGAAATTTTCCGCCAGGGATTTGCCGTCAATAGAAGTTAATCCAGCCCGGACGGGGACTAGATCCGCGGGAGGGAGATACCCCTGCGCCTGAAGTTTACTCAGACGCACGTGGGATACTAAGCAACTTTCCCAATTGCCTGCTTGAGGGCCATGAGGGCATGAGAAGGAACTGGGAATGCCGGCCATGTTTGAAGATTTTCCTTGGCAGGCTCTAAGGATTTTGCATGTGGAATGGAACGACATTTCAGATCTAGTCTCTTTAAATAGGCACCTTCCTTACACATTCAAGGGGTTAATTGTAAAAATACCCAGACAATTTGCATTCATCTGACACGTGGAAGCCGAGGCGACGGCGGCAAGGAATCAACAGGGAATAACATTAAACATGGAACCGAACTATCATCTATTCCGAAGAAGAACCTGCCTTACAAGACCGAAGACATGAAGCCGGATACAATCTCGTCATTGAAGGCAAGTTCGGGGGCTACCGAGGGAGTCCTGGATTTGGGGGTCCATGAGGATCCGGTCTACGAAAGCTGGGCCGGATAGATGGGCCATGAAGATGAAGATAAACTGACGTCCCCATGTCCGATTAGGACTCCTGAATATGTAGAAAGGCAGAATGAATGCCCGGATGTAATGATTCCTTTCTTCCCAAGCAATCATTGTAACCCTAGGTATTCTCTGGTGGATATATAAACTGGAGGGTCTAGTCCGTAGAGGGTAGCAGAATCACAATATGATAGGCTATACTTCTAGGCTTTAGCCATTACGATCTCGAGGTAGA
The DNA here is from genome assembly GCA_902687465.1 of Secale cereale. Classification (NCBI taxonomy): domain Eukaryota; kingdom Viridiplantae; phylum Streptophyta; class Magnoliopsida; order Poales; family Poaceae; genus Secale; species Secale cereale. The sequence goes on from LR738712.1 coordinate 236,427,666, forward strand.
TCAACTCTTGTAACCCCATATTCATCAAGATCAATCAAGCAGAAAGTAGGGTATTACCTCGACCGAGAGGGCCTGAACCTGGGTAAATATCGTGTCCCCTATCTCATGTTACCATCGATCATTAGACGCACAGCTTGGGCACCCCTACCCGAGATCTACCGGTTTTGACACCGACACTGACATTGCCTATTGTGGTGCACCCTATGGTGCTAACGCCACGTACGCGGCTGAGAAAGTGTGCCCACATTACGCCGTCCGGGAATAGTGCCACACTTAGAAATTATAGAACCATCAATAAATTTTGAGCCTGCGTCCCCTCACATTCCAAATTACAAACCTGTTCACATTGATCAAAACCTAAATGGTTTCCCACTTAGGAGCGTATTAGTACTCGGTTATAAATACTACTACTCCAAGATGACTGCTCATTCCTCCTCAACTCCTCATCCACAAAAACAAACAAGTCATTCATCATCGGTCCATTGCGTCTGCCATGGCCAACGTGAGTTCTGGGTCAAGAGATGAGGCGAGCATGGAAGCGGAAGCACGAGAAATGTCCCACCTCGCCGCGAAAGTAGCCGACATGTCCCGCCGCGCGGCCGTAGCAGCAAAGAGGTCCTGTCGCGCCGCCAAAGCAGCAAGGAGGTCCCGCCACGCCGTTGATTCAACATACTGGTTCGGCCGCAGTGCGGAAGCAGTAGAGATGTCCCGCCGTGCTGCGAATGCAGCAGTCATGTCCTCCCGTGTCACGACAGCCTAGGAAAATGTCTCCCGGGTAGGCGAGGACTCTTACAGGCACATGAATGCGCTCGTCGATAGCTAGACTGATTAGATTGATGGCTGGGCAAGGTTGCAGGATGATATGAAAGCCTCGCTTGAAGTCGCTCTCGGCATCATCCAGCAACTAAGGGAGGGAAAGCGAAGCTCCGGGACGAGCAGGATGAGATCACTGCCTTGTTGAAGAGCACCGGCATCATCGTCAAGAAACTTATGGACGAGAATGACATGCTCCGCATGGAGCGCCAAAGGCTGCTAGAGGAATTCGTGGATGCTCTCAAGGAGCGTGTTGAGGACAAGAAAGAGCTCGTCGCCGCTCGCCGTGGAGACTAGTACCTTCTTCTTTTGCCCTTGTGTATTTCGAGCATTGCCACATGTGCCTTTTTTAATTATGTTCCTAAATATGTAAGGCAATTATTATCCACTATCATCGTCCTTATATTCATCATGCTTGCTCTAAGTCACAGTCTATGCTATATAGGTCCGTCAGATCTTACATAAAGATCCGTGCAAAACTTTCTTTTCATATTTTCATTTTTCTCTCTTAAATCTCAGTCCAGTGAGACATAGCCACGCCGTGAAACAGGGGCTCGAGCACCATTAATGGAGATGTTGGGAGGGATGTGCACGGCGGATAGAGGTAAAAGGGCTCTCCTCCCGATGAGCACACACAGGGGTCTGATCACACGCCTCCCGTACCCAAATAGCTACCCCGCACGACCCCTCCTAGCCCAATAAAAAAGGGATGCGTGGCGACACGTAATTGGTAAGTAGAATGCCCACGGTTTCAATAATAGTTGTGTTTCCGATTTGTAACGTGACAACACTTGTTCCAAAATGACTTTGCCGATTGTTAATGTGTGCGCCTTCGCAAATCGGCCAGAAAAATTACCATAGCATGTTGGTGCCATGTCATGACACCATGCCAAGTTTCATGATTTTCAGGCGTGTTTTGGATTTACAGGAATTAGAAAACCAAGTTTCTCAATCTTTCCGGCCGAGCCACGATGCCGAGATGTTTGAATTTCATTCCCATTTCTTGCATGGGACCTAGAAATTAACCAAAGGATACACATGTGATTTTTCAACCAACTCTGGTGCATTGGAGCATGTACCCGTAGTTCAATTTTGAATCATGCACATTAAATGACCAAAAATTAAAATAATGTATAAAAAAGGCCAAATGAACCCAAGATAATTCCAAAATTTAGCACGATACTTCTATTTGGTCTAATATGCCTGTGTAAAAAAAATTAAAGGTGGGAGAAGGCAGTGCACGTATGTCTTTTCGCACGCGGAGGTGACACGTTTCCTCTGGGAACCACAAGCCTTCTTGAGAGAAGCTCCGGTTTGCAAGAAGCTTATAAGAAAGCTTGTCCCAATTCGGCCAAAAAAATTACTGCAACATGTTGGTGCCATGTCATGACACCATGCCAAGTTTCATGATTTTCAGGCGTGTTTTGGATTTACAGGAATTAAAAAACAAAGTTTCTCAATCTTTTCGGCCGAGCCACGACGCCCAAATGCTTGAATTTCATTCCCATTTCTTGCATGGGACTTAGAAATTCACCCAAGGACACACATGTGAATTTCCAACCAACTTTGGGGCACTGGAGCATGTGCTTGTAGTTCAAATTTGAATTATACATATTAAAACCCAGAAATTCAATTAATGTATAAAAAAGGCCAAACGAACCCGGGATAATTCCAAAATTTTGCACGATACTTCTATTTGGTCTAATATGCCTGTGTTAAAAAATTAAGACGGGAGAAGGCAGTGTACGTATGTCGTTTCACACACGGAGGTTACACATTCCCTCTCGGAACCACGAGCCTTCTTGAGTGAAGCTCCGGTTTGCAAGAAGCTTATACCAAAGCTTGTCCCAATTCGGCCAAAAAATTTACCGCAACATGTTGGTTCCATGTCATGACACCATGCCAAGTTTCATGATTTTAAGGCGTGTATTGGATTTACAGGAATTAAAAAACCAAGTTTCTTAATCTTCCCAGCCGAGCCACGATGCCCAGATGTTTGAATTTCATTCCCAGTTCTTGCATGAGACCTAGAAATTCACCCAAGGACACACATGTGATTTTCAACCAACTTTGGTGCACTAGAGTATGTGCTTGTAGTTCAAATTTGAATTATGCACATTAAATGCCTAGAAATTCAATTAATGTATAAAAATGCCTTCTCCCGCCTTAATTTGAATTATGCACATTAAATGCCCAGGAATTCAACGAACCTAGAATAATTCCAAATTTTAACACGACACTCATATAGTTCTATGTGCCTCTGTAAAATAAGAAGGGGGGGGGGCAACATATATTGTTTCGAACACAAAGGTGACACGTCCTCCCTCGGGAACCATGAGTCTTCTCGAGAGAAGCTCCGGTTTGCAAGAAGCTTATGCCAGAAACTTGTCCAAACGCAAATTTTTTTTACCACATCATGTTGGTGTCATGAAATGACACCATGCCAAGTTTCATAATTTTCAGGCGAGTTTTGAATTTCCAGAAATTTAAAAACCAAGTTTCTCAATGTTCCCGACCGAGCCACGATGCCCAAATGTTTGAATTTCATTCCCATTTTTTGCATGTGACCTATAAATTCACCCAGAGACACACGTGAGATTTTTCAACAAACTTTGGTGCACTGGAGTATGTGCTTGTAGTTCAAATTTGAATTATGCACATTAAATGCCGGGAAACTCAATTAATGCATAAAAATGCCAAACGAACCCGGAATAATTCCAAATTTAAACACGACACTCATGTAGTTGCATGTTCATTGTACATAAATGTTCTAGCAATTCAAACACCGTCCTTTCCCTCCGTAACACCATTTTATCTTTCAAAACATAATGAATAAATCTGGTTTACCACAAAAGTTTACTAGAAAGAATCATGTGGGATGCGATATAAAATATCTTGGCACACCGTCTTGTCTGGCTTACGCAGGAAACTTCGTCGTCTACAGTTCACTGCCCCCGCTTGAACCACACTTGCACGCCAGTTTCTCGCGGCACCGAGCGAATTTTTTTTGCCACCATGGAAATTCTATCTCCCCGCCCCCTCCCTCCCACCAAAAGCCACATTTCCACTGTTCCTCCTTACTTTCCAAGTTCAAACCTTCATTGCTGCTTACTGGCAGCTCAGCCTCCTCGCCGGTGACCCTTCTTCTTGCAGCATCCCCTCCTCGCTGGCTACCTTTCTTTTTCCAGTGCCGCCTCCTCACCGGCGACCCTTGTTCTTGCAGCGCCGCCTCCTCGCCGGCTACCCTTCTTCTTGCTGCGCGGCCTCCTCGTCACCGACCCTTTTTCTTGCTGCGCGGCCTCGTCGATATGGCCAGGTAATCCGCACCCTACCCACACCATCCTCCTCCTTTCCCGTCCCACATGCCCCGACCAACGACGCAACACCTTCCACCAAAATCACTGTCCCTGCCCTCCAATTAGGCGTCACCCACAACCATTTTGCACAGAGTATAACGTGGAGCTCAGTAGCACCTGGCAGGGGAGAAGCAAATTATGGCCGCATGTGTGCATGAGGTCGCTATGGCTGCCATGCATAGGCCACCGTCAACACCGCCACGCGGTTGTCTACTTTAAAATACAATTCGTGTTGTTTTGTCGAGGCCACCGCCAGTGCCTTATAGTGATTTTTCCTCTGTAATGTTAATATGCAATCTGATGTTCAGTTAACAGTTTGGTCATCTAAAATGTAATGTTTAGTTAACACTTTGGTCCTCTGAAATGTAATATTCCGTTAACAGTTTGGTCCAACAACTGCTACATTTCGTAGTACTGTTCTCAAGCATTCTTTGTTTTGTTAACTGTCTTATCTTCTAGTACATGTTTCTATTCTGCAATGTCGTGCTTAGTTAACTATTTTGGTTCATTTGGTCTGCTGTCCATTTTACTGTTTTGTTCAGTTCTGCAATTTGATTTTCATTTGCTGTGGGTACAATTTTGTATTGTTATGCATGTGAAATAAATTGAATTTGGCTGTACTCAATACATATTCTACTGATAGTATGGCAACTCTGAGTTAACCCGATCAAGATCTTCCTTATGTGTGTTGCAGGGAAACAATGGGAGACACTACGGTTTACCATTGAGGTTTGTTCAAGCATGGTCCTTTGGCTAATAGCACATTATTGTGCAATTCCAGGAATCATTCTAATATTTAGGTTTCTTACAATTTGGTCTTGCCCATGTAGGTCCTGCTGTAAGAGGCTTAGACCCACTGCTCGACCCATTTTCCATATGGGGAAATGAGCTGTCCATGAATATCAGTCAAGTCAAGAAACTCAGAAAGATTGTTAGGATTAAGACAGTTGTGACGAATAACAACAAGATCTTTGTTTGCACAATGAAGAATACATCAGTCAACTATAGGATGGTACTAACTCTTTTACCTTGTTTTTAACCCTTGCACCATTTCAAAATTTATAACTACGATTTATGCGTATCTTTGTTTTTAGTACTTTTCAAAGCGGTTCACCGATGATTACCTCTCAAACCACCTGCATGGTCAAGAGGCAAGGAAGGTATTCATTCAATACCCACGGTACAATACTGAAGTCTTGCTGAAGAGGACGAAGGTTGGGCAGGCAATTATCCATAGCCACTAGCCTAAAGTTGCAAGGACATTCAACATCACTGAAGGCTCAATATTTGCCTTCCGCTTCTGTAGTTTCCCAGATGAGATTCATCTGTCTATTTACCATGTATGATGCTACTTTCCAAAGGTTTTTGATGTTGCATGTGAAACTTGGTGCTGTTGTGTAATGGTGTAACTGAGTGCCGAAGCTATCTGATGTAATTCAATTATGAAATCCTGGTTGCTGTTATACAGATATGAAATATCTGGTGTGTTTTATAAGAAATATGAATTTGATTAGTACATGGATTATCAATAATAGTCTAATTACCCTGCTTATTGGGGTTTTCTATTGCAGACGTTTACTCAGACAACACCGTGTCCCATGAACTCAAACAACCCACACGGATTCTAGAAAGTAGGCGTGTTCGATCAACTAACAGTCATACACGGCTTCTGACAGAGAACTGTTTGCGTTAGGCCACCTTGCGCAAACATTTCCTGATGTCTACTACACAACCTCTTCTTTTAGACGTTGTTGGGCCTCCAAGTGCAGAGGTTTGTAGGACAGTAGCAAATTTCCCTCAAGTGTATGACCTAAGGTTTATCAATCCGTGGTAGGCGTAGGATGAAGATGGTCTCTCTCAAACAACCCTGCAACCAAATAACAAAGAGTCTCTTGTGTCCCCAACACACCCAATACAATGGAAAATTGTATAGGTGCACTAGTTCGGTGAAGAGATGGTGATACAAGTGCAATATGGATGGTAGATATATGTTTTTGTAATATGAAAATATAAAAACATCAAGGTAACTAATGATAAAAGTGAGCACACACGGTATTGCAATGCTTCGAAACAAGGCCTAGAGTTCATACTTTCACTAGTGCAAGTTATCTCAACAATAATAACATAGTTAGGTCATATAACAATCCCTCAACGTGCAACAAAGAGTCACTCCAAAGTCACCAATAGTGGAGAACAAACGAAGAGATTATTGTAGGGTACTAAACCACCTCAAAGTTATTCTTTCTGATCGATCTATTCAAGAGTCCGTAGTAAAATAACACGAAGCTATTCTTTCCGTTCGATCTACCCTAGAGTTCGTACTAGAATACCACCTTATGACACACATCAACAAAAACCCTAATTTCACCTAGATACTCCATTGTCACCTCAAGTATCCGTGTGCATGATTATACGATATGCATCACATAATCTCAGATTCATCTATTCAACCAACACAAAGAACTTCAAAGAGTGCCCCAAAGTTTCTACCGAAGAGTCAAGACAAAAACGTGTACCAACTCGTATGCATAAGTTCACAAGGTCACGGAACCTGCAAGTTGATCACCAAAACATACATCAAGTGAATCAATAGAATACCCCATTGTTACCATGGGTATCCCACGCAAGACATACATCAAGTGTTCTCAAATCCTTAAAGACTCAATCCGATAAGATAACTTCAACGGAAAAACTCAATTCATTACAAGAAGATAGAGGGGGAGAAGCATCATAAGATCCAACTATAATAGCAAAGCCCGCGATACATCAAGATCGTGCCATATCAAGAACACGAGAGAGAGAGAGAGATCAAACACATAGCTACTGATACATATCCTCAGCCCCGAGGGTGAACTACTCCCTCCTCGTCTTGGAGAGCACCGAGATGATGAAGATGGCCACCGGTGATGGACCCCCCCCTCCGACAGGGTGCCGGAATAGGGTCCCGATTGGTTTTTGGTGGCAACAGAGGCTTGCGGTGGTGGAACTCCCGATCTAGGTTTCTTTTAAGGGGTTTCTGTATTTATAGGAATTTTTGGCGTCGGTCTCATGTCAGGGGGGGTCTCCGAGTCGTGCACGAGATAGGGGGGCGTACCCAGGGGGTAGGGCATGCCCTCCACCCTCGTGGACGGCTCGGGACTCTTCTGGTCCAACTCTTTTACTCTGGGGGCTTCTTTTGGTCCATAAAAAATCATCAAAAAATGGCACGTCAATTGGACTCCGTTTGTTATTCCTTTTCTGTAAAACTCAAAAACAAGGAAAAAACAGAAATTGGCACTAGGCTCTAGGTTAATGGGTTAGTCCCAAAAATCATATAAAATAGCATATAAATGCATATAAAACATCCAAGATGGATAATATAATAGCGTGGAACAATAAAAAATTTATATCAACTTGGAGACGTACCATTTCCACACAAAAAACTGTGTGTGATATACATACGAACGGAAATGTATTTCTGGGATTCACCGTGTGGGATGTACATACGAACATAAAAAATTGGGTTTCGATGCCCCGCCAAATCGCACACGAGCTCATTTTGCCCCAGCAAGTGTGCAAGGAGGGCCTATCCTCGATGGTTTTTGGGTCGTGCGGGAAGGACCCCCCTATTACCCAGACTCACTTGGCGACGGTTCCAAATACAGTCGTGGAAAGGGGTTAAAAACATTTGTATAGCACGTCGCTACACTAGTGCTAGATCGTAAGTTCCACCGCCGCAAGCCTCTGTAGCCACGAAAAACCTCTCAGGACCCCGTTCCGGCACCCAGCCGGAGGGGGAAATCATCACAGGAGGCCATCTTCATCATCCTGACAGCCACCATGATGAGGAGGGAGTACTCCACCCTCGGGGTTGAGGGTTTGTACCAGTAGATATGTATTTTACTTCTCTCTCCCCCGTGTTATTGATTTGGCACGATCTTGATGTACCACAAGCTTTGTTATTATAGTTGGATCTTATGGTGTTCTTCCCTCTCTACATTGTGATGAATTGAATCTTTTTCTTCGAGGTTATGTTATGTCGGATTAAATATTTGGATGTGAGAGCACTTGATGTATGTATTGCGATGGAATACCCGTGGTGAAAATGGGATGTTCTATTGATCCACTTGATGTATGTTTTGGTTATCAACTTGCGGATTCCTGTGGTGACATTGGGGTAATCTATGCATATGGGTTGGTACGTGTTTTCATATTCCTTTCTCCGATAGAAATCTTGGGATGCTTTTGAAGTTCTTTGTGTTGGATTGAATATTATGAATCTGAAATTGTGTGATGCATATCGTATAATTGACCCATGGATACTTGTGGTGTTATTGGAGTATCTAGGTGACATTAGGGTTGATTGATGTGTGTCATGCGGTGTTGTTTTAGTACGAACTCAAGGGATGTTTGTGACACTTATAGGAATAGCCCAATATGTTGATCAGAAAAAATAACTTTGAGGTGGTTTCGAACCCTGCAAGCAATTTCATCTTATGTTCTCCGCGATAGGAATTTTGGAGTGATTCTTTGTAGCACGTTGAGGGATTTTTATACGATCCAATTATGTTATCATTGTTGAGAGATTTTGGCTAGTGAAAGTATGAACCGTAGGCCTTGTTTTCAAGCAGTGCAATACCATTTTGCTCACTTTTGTTACTTGCTACCTTGCTGTTTTTATATTTTCATATTACAAAAACCTATATCTACCATCCATATTGCACTTTTATCACCATCTCTTCGCTGAACTAGTGCACCTATACAATTTACCATTGTATTGGGTGTGTTGGGGACACAAGAAACTTTTTATTTGGTTGTGGGTTTGTTTGAGAGAGACCATATTCATCCTATGCCTCCCACAGATTGATAAACCTTAGGTCATCCACTTGAGGGAAATTTTCTACTGTCCTACAAAACTCTCCGCTTGGAGGCCCAACATGAGTCTACAAGAAGAAGGTTGCGTAGTAGACATCAAGTTCTTTTCTGCCGCCGTTGCTGGAGAGGTGAGTGCTTGAAGGTATATCTTTAGATCTTGCAATTGAATATTTTTGTTCTTGTTTATTCACTAGTTTGGTTTATAATAGAAGACTACAAAAATTGGAATTGAGGTTACCTCATATTATTCATCTCTATAATGTCTTTCGTGAAAATGATGGAAACGAAATGGTTGGCTCTAAATATTTGAATGATGAGCATGATTGAAATGTTGTTAGTAAGAATTCTTTGAATATCCATGATGCTAAGGATATGCAAAGCCATAAGCTCGGGGATGATATGTTTAATGAAGATGATATTTAGTCCCCCAAGATTTGATGTCCAAATTTGTTATAATGGTAGCATGCCTCCTATTTGTGATGATTATGATGATGACATGTATGCTATAGAGAATAATGATAACCATGAAACTTTTCATCATGATTTTAATGCTCAAATTGATTATGCCAATCAAGTGTCACATGATAGTTATTTTGTTGAGTTTGCTCCCACTATTATTCATGAGAATAAATTTGCTTATGTGGAGAGTAGAAAAATTTCTATGCTTATGCATCATGGAAAGAGTGCTTTATGTGATAGCTATATTGTTGAATTCATTCATGATGCTACTGAAAATTATTATGAGAGAGTAACATATTCTTGTAGGTATTGCAATAATATCAAGTTTCCTCTCTTTATGTTGAAAGTTTTGAATTATTTCTTGTTTTGCCTTCCTATGCTAGTTGATTCTTGTTCCCATAAATTATTTGCTCACACAACCCCTATGCATAGGAAGTGGGTTAGACTTAAATGTGCTTACCATGTGATACATGATGCTCCATTTCTATTTCAATTCTTTACTTCTTTGTGAGCATCATTGAAATCATCATGCCTAGCTAAAAAGGCATTAAAGAAAAGCGCTTGTTGGGAGACAACCCAATAGTTATGCCTATTGTTTCTGTGTGTCCACATGATTAAGCTACTTCACTAATTATGTTTTATAGCTTTTGTTTAATAAAGTGCCAAGTAAAGCCTTTGGGATAGTGTGGATGATAGTTGATTTGATTCTGTGCAAAAACTAGAAGTTTTGCATCCACTCGCAAAAATTCAATAAATCACTGGAACATAATAATTAGCTGATATTTTCACACATGATTGATATACAAATTTTATACGTTTTCCTAATTTTCAGATTTTTTTAGAGTTGCAGAAGTATGGTGGTTGTCCAGATCATTACAGACTGTTCTGTTTTTGGCAGATTCTGTTTTCAATGCATACTTTGCTTGTTTTAGTGTTTCCATAACTTATATTAAGTGCTATAAACTGTGGAAATGATAAGGTACAGTAGTCATTGTCTGAGAACAATTATGAATCTTGTTTTTGATAGTATCCAAGTGAATGATTTGCTTTATTATACTAATGCATCTCATGAAGTTTCGTTAAGTTTTGTGTGATTGAGTTTTCATGTTTTGGGTGAGATGTCGATATGAGGAGAATAAGGAGTGCTAAGACCCTAATCTTAGGGATTCCCAAGGCACTCCAAGGTAATATTCAAGGAATATCATAGCAACTAAGCTTGGGGATGCCCAAGGCATCCCCTCTTTCCTCTCAACATTATCGGTAACCTCACTTGGAGCTATATTTTTATTCGTGACATGATATGAGGTTTTCTTCGAGCATCATTTTGTTTTGTTTTTGCAAGTCTATATGTTGCTGTTTGAAAACATAATGTTTTGTATCATTGTCTGAATTCTTCTGGAAAGTAAGAACGCGATAAATTTTTCAAATTTTCACACAGTGAGCATGAATAAGTTATATGTAATGTGGTAATTTTCCAGATTTTTTTAATTTAGTGAGGTATGAGTAAAATTGCACTCTTTACGAATTGTCCTGTTTAGAGAGATTGCTATTATGTTTGCATTGTTTGCATATGTTTGCGTGTTTAATGATTCTATTTGAGGATATAAGTATTAAACATGCAGAGGCATTTAGTATGTAATGTTAAATTATATTTTTAGTGATTTTTCAGTAGAAAATGATAAGGTTTTGAGTTGATTTATACTAACTTATCTCACGAGTTCTCGTTGAGTTTTGTGTAGATGAAGTTTTTGAGATTTAGGGAAACCATGACATAAGAGGATTTAAGGAGACACAAGAGGTCAAGCTTGGGGATTCCAAAGGCATCCATACTTAATATTTAAAGAAGTCTCAAGCATCTAAGCTCGGGGATGCCCCGGTAGGCATCCCACCTTTCTTCATCAACAATTATCGGCCAGTATCAGTTGAGCCTAAGTTTTTGCTTCTTCACATGATATGTGATATCCATGGAATGTCATTTTATTTTGTTTTACTTGTTGTTTGAATAAAATATTAAGATCTAATTTTTTTAATGAGAGAGATTCTTCACATAGCTACATAATTATTCAACTACTCATTTCTCTTCACTTACATCTTTTGGAGTAGTTTGTCATTTACTCTTGTGCTTCACTTATATATTTTTGAGAATCTTATAAATAGTAATGGTAACATGCATGTGTTATGAAATTGTTCCCAATATGATAGATATTCAAGAAGGATGTAATACAAACTTTCATGAAGAGCATTGAAAATATGAGAAGTTTGACTCCTTGCATTTGTTTTGAGATATGAAGACGGTGATATTAGAGTCATGCTAGTAGTGAATTGTGGGATAATAGAAATAATTATTTTAAGGTTTTTGATTCCCGTAGCATGCACGTATGGTCTTCTAGTTAGGTGATGAAGTTGGAGCGCAATTTATTCTTGATTGTCTTCCTTTGTGTGAAAGTCGGGAGCGCGCGATGGTTAACTCCTACGAACCTCTCCCCTAGGATCATGCATAGTAGTACTTTGCTTTGAGGGTTAATAAATTCTTTGCAATAAGTAGTGAGTTCTTTATGACTAATGTTGAGTCCATGGATTCTACGCACTCTCACCCTTCCACCGTTGCTAGCCTCTCTAGTACCGCGCAACTTTCGCCGGTGCATAAACCCTCCTTATACCTTCCCCAAAACTGCCACCATACCTACCTATTATGGCATTTCCATAGCCATTCCGAGATATATTTCCATGAGACTTCCATCGTTCCATTTACTATGACACATACCATCATTGTCATATTGCTTTGCATGATCATGTAGTTGGCATAGTATTTGTGGCTTGACCATCGTTCATATTTTCTATACATGTCACTCTTGATCATTGCACATCCCGGTACACCACTGGAGGCATTCATATATAGTCATATCTTTGTTCTAGTATCGAGTTGCAAATCTTGAGTTGTAAGTAAATAAAAGTGTGATGGTCACCGTTATTAGAACATTGTCCCATGTGAGGTTATAAAAAAAAGAGGGCCAAAAGAGTCTAAAAAATAAAAAAATAAAGAGAAAAAGAGTCTCAAAAAATAAAAAAATAAAGAGAAAAAGAGTCTCCAAAAGAGAGAGAGAGAGAGAGAGAGAGAGAGAGAGAGAGAGAGAGAGAGAGAGAGAGAGAGAGAGAGAGGAGTATCCAAAAAAAGAGTGAAAACGAGAGAAGGGACAATGTTACTATCCATTTGTACACTTGTGATTCAAAGTAGCACCATGTTCTTCGATACATCTCCAACGTATCTATAAGTTTTGATTGTTCCATGCTGTTATATTATCATTCTTGGATGTTTTACAATCATTTTATATCATTTTTTGGTACTAACCTATTGACATAGTGCCAAGTGCTAGTTGCTGTTTTCTGCATGTTTTTTACATCGCAAGAAATCAATACCGAACGGAGTCCAAACGCAGCAAAACTTTTCGTGGATTTTTTTGGACTAGAAGACATCCAGTGGGCCGGTGAAGCACCTGGGGGGGGGGGGTGCTCCGAGGGAAGCGCAACCCACCAGGGCGCGCCAGGAGGCCCAGGCGCGCCCTGGTGAGTTGTGCCCACCTCGGGTGCCCCCCGGACCGCCTCTTTGCTCTATAAATACCCCAATATTCCAGAAATCCTAGGGGAGTCGACGAAAATCAATTCCAGCCGCCGCAGAGTCCAGAACCACCAGATCCAATCTAGAAACCATCACGGAGGGGTTCACCACTTCCACTGCTGCCTCTCTGATGATGCGTGAGTAGTTCCTTGTAGACCTAAGGGTGCATAGTTAGTAGCTAGATGGCTTCCTCTCCCTTGTTTGATTATCAATACAATGGTCTCTTGGAGATCCATATGATGTAACTCTTTCGCGGTGTGTTTGTTGGGATCTGATGAAATTTTAGTTTATCATCAGATCTATATTTTTATCCATGAAAGTCATCTGAGTCTTGTTTGATCTCTTATATGCATGATTTCTTATAGCCTCATATTTCTTCTCTGATATTGGGTTTTGTTTGGCCTACTTTATCTGTTTATCTTGCATTGGGAAGAAGTGCTTTGTAGTGGGTTTGATCCTACGGTGCTTGATCCTAGTGACAGAAGGGGAACCTACACGCATGTATCATTTCTACTAAGGATAAAACGATGGGGGTCTATTTCTACATACATAGATCTTGTCTATATCATGTCATCGTTCTTATTGGATGCATGCTGGATAGCTGTCGATGTGTGGAGTAATAGTAGTAGATGCAGGCAGGAGTCGGTCTACTAATCCTGAATGTGATGCCTATATAATGATCATTGCCTGGATATCGTCATGATTATTTGAAGGTCTATCAATTGCCCAACAGTAATTGTTCACCCATTGTTTGCTATTTTTCTCGAGAGAAGCCACTAGTGAAATCTATGACCCCTAGGTCTCTTTCTCATATTATTTTCCTTTGCTTTTATTTTGAGATCTATGAAACCAAAACTCCAAAAATACCTTGCTGCAATTTATCTTATTTGGCGTTCAATCTATCGATATTTACAACTGTATCACGTCCGTTACCCGAAAGGGATTGACAAACCCTTTTACACATCGGGTTGCGAGTATTTGTTATTTGTGTGCAGGTATCGTTTATGTTGTGTTGCTTGGTTCTCCTACTAGTTCGATAACCTTGGTCTCATCACTGAGGGAAATACCTACCGCTGCTATACTACATCATCCCTTCCTCTTTGGGGAAATACCGACGTAGTTCTAGCAGACATTAAAAGGAATTTCTGGCGCCGTTGTCGGGGAGGATCTTCAACATATACCAGGTTCCTAATCACAAATCTCATCTCCTCGTAATTTACATTATTTGCCATTTGCCTCTCGTTTTCATCTCCCCCACTTCACAAAAATTTGCCATTTTTATTCGCCCTCTTTTTCGTTCACCATTTTTCGGTCAGATCTATCGCCTACTTGTGTTCTTGTTTACAATTGCTCAAAGATGACGCAAGAGAACACTAGGTTGTGTGATTTTTCTAGTACCAACAACAATGATTTTATCGGCACTCCGATTGCTCCTCCCACCACTAGTGCGGAGTATTGTGATATTAATTCTGCTTTATTGAATCTTGTCATGAAAGATCAATTTTCTTATACTCCTAATGTGGATGCCGCGTCCCATCTTAGTACCTTCGTGGAATTATGCGATATGCAAAACAAAAAAGATGTGGACAATGGCGTTGTGAAGATGAAACTATTTTCGTTTTCTTTGCGTGATTTCGCAAAAAAATTGGTTTTCTTCTTTACCTCGCAATAGTATCGGTTTTTGGAATAAATGCAAAGATGCTCTCATTACTAAGTATTTTCTGCCCGCGAAAATTATTTCCCTTAGAACCCAGATCATGAATTTCAAGGAACTTGAACATGAGCATGTTGCACAATCTTGGGAAAGGATGAAAATGATGCTAAGGAATTGCTCAACTCATGGGTTAAATATTTGGATGATCAGACATTTTTTCTATGCGGGGTTGAATTTTGTTTCTCGAAATCTTTTAGACTCTGCCGCTGGTGGTACTTTTATGGAAATTACTTTGGGTGAAGCCACCAAATTGCTTGATAATATTATGGCAAATTATTCGCAATGGCATACCAAAAGGGCGCCTACTAGCAAAAAAAGTTAATTCGGTTCAGATTGATTCTTTGAGCGAAAAAGTTGATTCTCTTATGAAATTGGTTGCTAGTAAAAGTGCTCCTATAGATTTCAATGATATGCCTTTGTCTACCTTGATTGATTAAAATAGCGATGCCATAGATGTGAATTGTATCTCTAGAAAGAATTTCAATAACAATGCTTATAGAGGTAATTTTAATCCTAGGCCTTTCCCGAGAAATCTATACTACCTAAATAGTTCATCCCCACTAACCTATTTCTCTTGACATGTAGCCTATCCACCTTAGCAAGACTGCCACCTCAATTTTTTTCCTTTTTCTTCTTAACAAATTGTGTGAATTAATTTTTGCTATTTTTTTGAGACAAAGTTTCTGCTCAGTTGGCATTAGTTACTCTTTCGTCTTCCGTAACTGATGAGGCCCAGCCACATCATCTTATAAACTCCCCAACAATTCTGGCCTACACGTTTTATCTTGTTCCCGTAAAGAAGGCTCGCTCCTCCACTGACCGTCTGTTTTATCTTCTTCCCTGTAAAGAAGGCTCGCTCCTCCACCGTCCATCCATGTCAAAGGCTCTAATGCTCCTCCCATCTGCCATCTGCACAACCACGTCTTGTTCGTTCATCCGCATGACTGCATTCACGACGCCTACCTTCCCCGGCCATCCGTGCCAGACGAGCCGGCCAAACAACTACTAGCGACCTACAAGGAAAACATCGCTACTCCTGTTTGGCGCCACGGCGGCCGACTCGCCGAGACCCCAGGCCACTGCTCACCTCCGACCACGGAAGCGACGAGGCTCTCGTACGTCTGCTATATCTACACACAATACAACTAAGTTTTGGATTCCCCCTTTTTTTATTTCCAGATAATAAGGCATTCCATATCAAAGAGTCCTTTGTGCGTAATGAAGATTGGTTAGTTAATCACCTTCGTTTTATACTAGAATCTAGAGGTTTTGCAACATCATGATTTCTTCGTTTCTGCTTGCAGATAATTAGGGTAATGCAGGCATATTTTACCAAAATCAGTATGACACCACACACCAAACTTCTCTCCTCTAGAGTCAGGATCACACATACAAATGACTGACCAATATTTCCTATGTACAATGTCTGACCAAGATTTTCTCTGTACTTGAATGTGGCTAATCTTTATCATTGCAAAAGTTTGGTCATCTTCAGGTTTGTTGCTTCAAGTTCTCATGCATGTACTCTATTTTAATTTGTAAATACATCGTCTATTTATCACCCCTTTTCATGCATCTTTCTGTATGAAATTGGAGCTACAAAGATGAGAGATGCCATATCAATATCAATTGTATTGTATTCCTGGCTAAGCCAACTATTCGCTGATTTTTATAATTGAAGTAAGGCAGATCATGATGCTTAAGTTTCCACCACAAAACACCCAGGTGCTAATTCTCTCTTCCCTTACTTTCTTTTATTGATGCCTCGGGCACTGTTTTTGTTACAAAGTACCTGCAATAGTGCATATTAAGACTATTTTATTCAAGTTAAATATGTCATGAATTCCGAATCTACCTTTACTAACCTTTATATCACCTATTTTCTGTTCACAATTCAGGACACATGTGATGTGATTTGACGACTAACATACTATGGTTCTAAAAAATTATCATGGTACTTTATTCTTTGCTTCATTAAGCTATTGCTTCTCTAAATTTGGTCCTCAAATCCCCGCAGCAACGCGCAGGGAATGCACCTAGTTTCTCTAATAGTCATGGTAATTCCTATGGTAATTCTTCTTACAATAATAATAGGAATACCCCTGATCTAGAGAACAATATTAAAGAATTTATCAATACTCAAAAGGTTTTCAATGCTTCCATAGAAGAAAAATTGAATAAGATTGATGATATGTCTAGGAGTATTGATAGAATTTCTCATGATGTGAAAAATCTTAAGTTGAAATTTTTTGTGCCTAAAGTCGAGGAATCAATTAAAGCTCTTTATGTTTCTATGGATGAAAGTTAGAGAACCGCTATGCTTAAAGCTAAAAGAGAATTTTTGGAAAAAGCATTTTCTAGTGATTGCTCTCATAAAAATGAAGAAGATCTTAAAATGATTGGTGTTTCTTCCATTGTTTCCTTTTTTAGTAAAGTTCAACTTGGTGAAAAATGGACTGGATAAGAGTCAAATTTAGTTAGAAGGCATCCCAATAGTTCGGAGGGTGAAAATCTTGTTGAGAAAATTGATAAAAGTGGGTATGAAGAGGTCAAAACTTCAACTAGTGATGTGCCCACTCTTTTGGATTACAAAGACTTTAATTATGATAGTTGCTCTTTGATTGATTGTATTTCTTTGTTGCAATCCATGATTAATTCACCCCATGCCTATGAACTAAATAAAGGTTTTACTAAACATATTGTTGATGCAATGATGAAATCTTTAGATGATAAGTTGGAATTAGAAGTATCAATTCCTAGAAAGTTGCATGATGAATGGGAACCTACCATCAAAATCAAAATTAAAAATTACGAGTGTTCTTCTTTGTGTGATTTGGGTTCTAGTGTTTCCACGATTCCAAAATTTCTTTGTGATGTTCTTGGTCTTACCAATATTGAAGATTTCTCTCTTAATTTGCATTTGACGGATTCTACTATTAAAAAGCCTTTGGGAAGGATCAATGATATTCTTATTCTTGCAAATAGGAACTATGTACCCATAAAATTTATTATTATTGACAACGATTGCAATCCGTCTTGTCCTATTATACTTGGTAGACCGTTTTTGCACACTATTGGCGCGGTGATTGATATGGAAGAAGAGAATATTAAATTACAATGTTCCTTGAGAAAGGGCATGGAGCACTTCCCTAGAACAAATATCAAAATGCCTTATGAATCTATAATGAGGGCAACATATGGATCGTCCAACAAGGATGACAACACTTAGATCTTTGCTTTATGCCTAGCTAAGGGCGTACAACGATAGCGCTCGTTGGGAGGCAACCCAACTTGTATCTTTTTGCTTTTTGATTTCCTTGCTATTTTTAATAAAATACCCTTTAATACCTCTATTTAGAGGTGTTTTTGTGGTTTGAATAAATATTTGTGCCAAGCAAAGCCTTTAGGATCATGTTAGGTGTTAGTAGATTTGATCTTGCTGAAAAATAGAAACTTTTACGCTCACGAGAAAAATTCTAATTTTTAACAGAAGAGTGTTTTTGAGTTGATTCTTTTTTCATAATATTAATATAATTTTTTCACGTGGTCCTAATTTTTCAAAGTTCTTAGAGTTACAAAAGTACTCTAAGTTTCCAGATTACTACAAACTGTTCTATTTTTGACAGATTATGTTTTCTTTGCGTTGTGTGCTTGTTTTAATGATTCTATGGTTTTCTTTGATGAGTTTTGCCATAGAAAAGTTGGAATACAGTAGATATAATACAAGAATAAAATATGAATTGTTTTACTACAGTACTTATAGTAGTGATTTGCTTTCTTATACTAATGTGTCTCACGAAAGTTTTGTTGAGTTTTGTGTGATTGAAGTTTTCAAGTTTTGGGTTATCTTACGATGGATGAATGAATAAGGAGTAAGAAGAGCCGAAGCTTGGGGATGCCCATGGTATCCCAAGATATTATCCAAAGAGAAGCAAGCAACTAAGTTTGGGGATGCCCCCGAGTGACATCCCCTCTTTCTTCTAATGACCATCGGTATTTTACTCGAAGCTATATTTTTATTCGTCACATACTATGTGTTTTGCTTGGAGCGTCTTGTATGATATGAGTCTTTGCTTGTTTTCTTTTTCTTTTTAAGTCTTGAATCCTTGCTGTACGCACCTATTTGATAGAGACATAATTATGCCATGACTTGTTAGAATAGCTCTCTTTGCTTCACTTAAATTTGTATGAGCTATGGATTTGCTCTAGTGCTTCACTTATATCTTTTTGAGCACAGTGTGCTATAATATTTTTGAAGAAATACTCTCTTGCTTCACTTAGATTTATTTGAGAGTTAGTTTAAGAAATTCTCTCTTGCTTCACTTAAATTATTTTGAGAGAAAGAAAGAAAAAAAATTATGCTCATGATCTTCAGTTATATTTGTTTGAGCTTATCAAAAGAAACACATGAAAATTAGTCCCAAAGTGATAGATATCCAAGAATAATATAAAAAAACTTCCATGAAGATCCTTGGAGAAAATAAACTAGATTTCTTGTAATAGTTTTGAGATGTGATGATGCGATATGTGAGTCATCTTGATTAATAATTATGCTTTAGTAAGAATATTAGTGTTAAGGTTTGTGATTCCCTATGCAAGCAGGAAAGTCAATAGTATTGCAATGAAATTACATCCTACTTGTGGTGCATTATTTGGTGTTATTATGCTTAATGCTTGTGTAATGCCCAGGATGGGACTATACCTCCTACGTGTCGAGGCACGACTTAAAGGTATAAGCCCATTCTGGAATGATCTCAAGTTCGGTATCTTTGCACGACTCATGTAAAAATAGGGATGAAATTGCAAAAGGAGATAGTTGGCTTACAATCGCCATGTCACACAATACATTACATAATCAATCATCATCCAAATAACATTACAACCCGACTACGGGTGAAGATCCAAAAGAAAGATACCAAAAACATAAAAAGCCACAGGTTCGAATCGCCCCTAGTAGAAACCACTACTGATCATCGGGATAGTGCACATAGTATCGGCTACGTTCTTCATCGTACTCCCAGTATAGCTCTGTGCTGTCACCTGAGTAGTTCACCATGGTACCTGCATCTGGTGTGGTGTAGAATATGTGAGCCACGGAGGACTCAGCAATCCCGTTCCCGGGTAGCAAAACTATCTAAGCCTTGGGTGTGGAACAAGGCTGAAGAAAGATAAAAGGTTGCAGCTGCACTAGCACTAGCTTACGTGTTTAGAGCGAGAAGAGAGGTGCCACGAGCGACAAAGCGATCACGAAGTGATCCTATCTAAAACACGACAAACATAACCCCACCATGTTCACTTCCCGAACCCCTTTCGGAAAATGACCGTCATAGTTACTCACGCTGGTAGTGTGTTCTGAACATGGTGTCAAGTTTTCTACAACCGGATATTAACAAATTCCCATCTGCCACATAACCACGGGCACGGCTTTCGAAAGTTCAAAACCCTGCAGGGGTGTTCCAACTTGGCCCATTACAAGCCCACGATCCGCAGAGTCGCAACTCCAAGGTGGGAAGGCCCGAGTATCCTCGGAATCCCGTGCTCAAGATATACCGACATAGGTAAAACTAATCCAGCAAGACCCCCTGGCATGCCGACACCCTGACAATAGCCGCGCGTATCTAGTCTCAGGCCACGACCGGATGAGTCATCCTACAGGTGAATACCAAATACCTCGGGTTTCCCCAAGGCGGCCCCGTAGTCTGCTCAGTTCGGACCAACACTCATGTGGAGCACTGGCCCGGGGGGTTGATTAATAAAAGGGGATAGCTAGTCCCTATGCAAGTTTTAGTTATTAGACAAATGGAGTACCAATGTTGGGCCTTGCTGGAAAAGTTTTAGCGCTAAGCGGGTTATCGAGGGGGTCCCATAACCCTAACCGTGTGAGGAACGCATAATCAAGCAACATAACATCGGTTTATACGGTTCCTAGGGTGGCATGAGTGGAAAAAATCACCGAGCAAGAGGCTTAGCCTTCCACCCATTACAAAATATATAGATGATTTAGTTTAAGAGTTTATATAGTGTGTTATCCCAACATAACTTCAACATGAAGCAAGAATCTTCAAATCTTCTCCTGCAACTAGCAATGCTATAAGAGGGGCTGAGCGAAGCCTACGTAGCCAATCAAAGGTTTGCATAGGTTGGGTGGTTAGACAGATTCATGGTTACAATAGGAGGCTGACAGACAAACATGGGCATCGAGGCAATAAGCTAAAGAGCGAGACTTCTAGCAATAGGCAAAGATAGTAATGATATCTGGGGCAGGTCATCTTGCCTGTCGAGTCGTCGATGGGATCGTAAGAAGGCTCCTCGTTCTCAACCTCGGTAGTAACCTCGTTCTCGTACTCGGTCTCAGCTTCCGGCTCTACTCAACACAAGAACACACGAGGCACGAAATCAAACAAGGTGCAATGCGCAAACTACAGGATGCATGTATGATGCACTTAGGATGCACGTCAGACGCACTTAGGATGCACAACATGTCAACGTAGGAAGCACACCAGAACAACACAAGAACAAGACAATAAGCTGAAGCAAGTAGGATGCCAGACAGATCTATATAGGATGCAAAACATGGCAAGGTAGGAAGCACAGAGAAACAACATAAGAACAACAAGTTTAAATGAGGCCGGAAACTACTTTAGACAAATCCGATAAGTCCTCATATGCATAGTTTGAAATTAGTCCAGATCTGAACAAACCTTAAGTTAAAGTTTTTAAGCAACAATTTAACATGCACCATGATTATCTACACGAAATTCTAGTCAATTTACATATAAAGTTTGTTTAAAACGGAGCTACGGTCTAGAAGATATGATCAAAACAAGATAAGCATGGCAACGGTGCAAGATGCACCCAAACATCAAGCAAACATACTCCAAACATGTTAACAAGATGATATTATGATTCTACATGCAAAATCACACAAGTTTCATGTAGGGCACGCTCAAAACGGAGCAACGGACTAAAAGATACACCCGAAACAAGAAACAAAGCAAAGCTGAAACTAACAACCACATAGAAACTTTGGAGCAAGAATTATATACTCTACAACACTCAAACATGGTGACAAGAAGCATGGACATTAAGTAGACATATCCTACAGTAAACAACTCCATTGGAGCATCTCCATAGGAGGCATGGATCAATAGCATCAAGCTACAACATTTTGATCATGATAGTAAAAACCTGACAGCAATATTTTATAGCAACTTGGGAGCAAGAATTAAATGAGCTACAGCAACCCAAATGAGCAAGTGAGGGCATGAATGGATAGACAACAACATATACAGCAAGGAATGATCAATGGCCACCCCAAAACTAACATGGATTTGCCTAGGACATCAAGCAAACATTGCATCAGGATATTACAGATTCCAGACTTAGTAAAATTTCACTAAGTGTTAAAACAGTAACATTAGCATGGCATGTTTGCGAGCATGTTAATGTCCACTCAAGGCATAACATGGCAAATGGTTTGCACCACATCAAAGATCACATGATGTAGAAATCTAAAACATATGAGCATGCGACATGGGGACAAACACATCAATAGCAACGAGCTCCTCAACTAGGCATCTTGTAACAAGTTGCAAAACCTAACAGCCACATGCACTTTTGCAACAGAGATAAACATGGCAATATGAACTCTAACATACATGCTATAGCAACCAACATGTAGAGCATGTCATGATGAACATTTTGACATATCATTTGCTTCATTTGTATAAACATGCACCAAGTTATCACATCTCAAACATGGCATGAAAATAAAAAGTAGCAGTAGTTTATATCATGTAGCACTCTTGTCATGAAGATTAAGACATCTAGATAAACTCAAACAAGCATGACACAATGGAACAAAACATAGAGCACTTCACCACGGTCATTTTGACATATCATATGCACAAATCGGACATACACACAAAAAGTTATCGCCATGACAAAATGCTATCAGATAACAAAATAACTAAAAAGACTTAGAGGAAAACGGGGTCAACCTTAGATCGGATCGGGCTCACGCGGGTCTACATGGGCCGGGAGCGGAAGTGGATCGGGTCGGAACCCGTTAGGGTTTGGACAGCCGCGGCGGCTCAGATCGGATCGGCCGATCCGGCGGCGAGCTTTGGTGGACCGGTGGGGCGGCGGCTCCGGCCAGATGAACGACGGGCGGCGGCCGGCGGCTGGGCCCCTGGGCGCCCGGCAGCGAGGGCCGGCGGGGGCGGCCTCGGCCTACGGCGGCGCACGACGATGCGGAGGATGCGGCGGCGACGGTGACTCCAGGCGACGGGGCGGCGAGTCCAGGCGGCGGGGCTCCTTGCGCCGGCGGCGGAGGGCGGCGCACGGCGAGGCGGAGGAGGACGGTGGTAGCGCACGGAGGGGCTCGGCCCGGTTCGGCGGCGGCGGCGGGCCCGCGTCGGGCCTGCGGGCCGGCGCGGTGCGAACGGCGGCGGTGCCACGTGGCAGGAGCTGGTTGGCCCGGCGCGTCCGGGCGGACGTGTCCGGTCCGTCCGGACATGTCCGGCGGTGGTGGAGAGAAGAGAGCTAGGGTTTTTGGACGAAAAATGGCATGGGGGGACGTTTTTATAGGCACAAGGAGCTAGGAGACTCCAAATGGGGAGCGGTTTTCGGCCACGCAATCACAATTCGACGACCAAGATGATGGGAAGGGTTGTGCTGGGTTGGTGGGCTGTTGTGGAGGGGGTATTGGGCCTCAAAGAAGAGGTTCTTTTAGCCCACTAGGTTAACCGTTGGAGTACCAAATGAACTCCAAACGTGATGAAACTTGACAGGCGGCCTACACGTACCAAAACAACATCACACGACAAATCTCACGTCATTCCGGAAACGTTACGCGGCCACATACGAAAGAAGGACTCGGGGATGCCACGGGCACGTGTGAGAGCGTCGGAACTCAAAACGGACAACGGGAAAAGACGAGTGGGACCGGATGCAAGTGACAACACAAATGCAATGCAATGCACATGACAACATGACATGGATGAAATGCACACACGCACACGACAAATCGAAGAACCCGAAAACAAAGAAAGACCCAGAACGGAAATGATGAAGCCAAAGTTTATATATTGCCATATAGGCAAAGTGTTACATCTGGGGCATTACAAACTCTCCTCTACTATGAAAAGATCTCGTCCCGAGATCTAGGACTAGAAGAAGGAAGGGTACTCAGAACGAAGGTGATCTTCTCATTCCCACGTAGCTTCTCGGTCGGTATGGTGTGGCCACTTAACTTTCAAGAACTTGATTGACTTGTTGCGGGTCTTGCGCTCGGTTTCTTCAAGAATAGTAATGGGATGCTCTCGGTAAGACAAGTCTTGTTGAAGATCAATCTCCTCAAACGGAATGGTGCGTTCAGGTGTCTTGAAGCACTTGTGGAGTTGAGACACGTGAAACACATCATGAACATTAGCGAAGCTGGAAGGGAGCTCAAGTTGATAGGCTAGATCGCCTCTTTTGCCAAGGATCTTGAAATGGCCCATGTATCTAGGAGCAAGCTTACCTTTGATACCGAATCTTTGGGTTCCTTTCATAAGAGAAACACGGAGATAAACATGATCCCCAATGTTGAAGGCCAAATCACGATGCTTGCCGTCATAGTAGCTCTTCTGATGCGACCGAGCGGCCTTGAGATTCTCACGTATGACTTTGCACATTCCTTCGGCTTCTGAGATCAAGTCATTGCCAAGAAGTTGACGTTCACCAGTCTCGGACTAGTTGAGAGGAGTACGACACTTTCTGCCATAGAGGATTTCAAACGGAGCTTTGCCGGCACATGCTTGGAAACTGTTGTTGATAGAGAACTCGGCAAACGGGAGACAATCTTCCCACTTCATGCCAAAAGAGATGACACAAGCTCTGAGCATGTCTTCTAGAATCTGGTTCACTCTCTCGACTTGACCACTAGTCTGAGGGTGAAACACAGTGCTGAAACGGATCTTAGTTCCCATGGTAGACTGGAAGGAGTCCCAGAACTTGGATGTGAACAAACTTCCACAGTCTGAGGAGATAACTTGAGGAATGCCATGTAAGGACACAATTCTGGAAGTGTACAACTCTGCCAGTTGAGCTGCATTGATGGATTCTTTGACTGGAAGGAAGTGAGCTACTTTGGTAAGCTTGTCAATCACCACAAAGATAGAATCATTCCCCTTCTTGGACTTGGGAAAGCCAGTGACGAAATCCATTTCAATGTGGTCGAATTTCCACTCGGGAATAGGAAGAGGTTGGAGAAGACCGGCTAGACGTTGATGCTCTGCCTTCACTCTTCTGCAAACATCACATTCATTCACGAATTGGGCAATCTCCCTTTTCATGCGAGTCCACCAGTAAGATTGCTTGAGTTCTTGGTACATCTTGGAACTTCCAGGATGAATCGAGAGGAGGGAGTCATGTGCTTCGTTCATTATGAGCTTCCTGAGATCACCCATGGGAACCACAAGTCTGTCCTCAAAGAACAAGGTATCTCTCTCATCAACGCGATAGCACTTGTATTTAGGAGTACCCTTTGCAATACCATGTTTCACTTTCTGCACCATAGCATCACTGAGTTGGGCCTCACGGATATGATCTTCCAAGGTAGGAGCAACTTGAAGATTTGCAAGAAAGCCTTGCGGAACAACTTGGAGGTTGAGCTTCCTGAATGCTTCACAAAGCTCAGGCTGGAACGGCTTGATAAGGAGGCTGTTGCAATATGCCTTTCTGCTCAAGGCATCTGCAATGAAATTGTCCTTGCCACGTGTGTATTCGATGCTTGGATCATACTCTTCGATCATTTCGACCCAACGAGTCTGGCAAAGGTTCAGGTTTTGCTGTGTGAAGATGTACTTCAAGCTCTTGTCATCGGTGAAGATGTCGACTTTTCTGCCCAACAGAAGGTGTCTCCACGTGATCAAGGCGTGTAACACAGCTGCTAGCTCGAGATCATGTGTGGGGTAGTTCTTCTCACTTGGCTTCAATTGACGAGAAGTGTATGCCACAATTTTCTTGTCCTGCATTAGCACACTACCAAGTCCTTGAAGAGAAGCATCACAGAATACTTCGTAGGGCTTGGACTCATCTGGAGGGGTAAGAACTTAAGCAAAGACGAGCTTTTCTTTGAGAGTTCTGAATGCCACATCACAATCCGGAGATCAGTTGTACTTGACATTCTTCTGCAGCAAGTTGGAGAAAGGCTTGGCAATCTTGGAGAAGTTCTCAACGAATCTTCTGCAATAGCTAGCAAGACCAAGGAAGCTTCGGAGTTGCTTGACGTTTTGAGGAGGTTCCTAGTTGACAACCGCTTCAACTTTCTCGGGGTTGACCGCAATACCGTCAGCGGAGATGATATGGCCCAGATACAAGACCTTATCGAGCCAGAATTCGCACTTGGAGAACTTGGCATAGAACTTATGCTCACGGAGTCTGCCGAGAACCAGACGGAGGTGCTTTTCATGGTCCTCTTCATTCTTGGAGAATACCAAGATGTCATCCAGATAGACGAGCACAAATTCATTGGTGTAGGGGTTGAAAATATAGTGCATCATTCTCGAGAAGGTGGGTGGAGCATTAGCGAGTCCAAAAGACATGACTGTGTATTCATATGAGACGTAGCTTGTTCTGAATGCAGTCTTGTGAATATCTTCTTCACGGATGCCGATCCGGTGATAACCCATCCAGAGATCGAGCTTTGAGAACACTTTTTCTCCTTTGAGCTGCTCGAACAATTCATTGATGTTGGGGAGCGGATACTTGTTCTTTATTGTCTTCTTGTTCAATGGCCGGTAATCAACACAAAGGTGCTCCGTGCCATCCTTGTTCTTGACAAATAAGACACCGCAGCCCCAAGGAGAAGTGCTAGGCCTGATTAGACCCAAACGCTCTTGCTCATCGAGCTATTTCTTCAACTCCTTCAACTCTTCAGGGGAGAGCTTGTACGGACGCCGGCATGCTGGCTCAGTACCGGGCTCGAGTTCAATGACGAATTCAACTTGACGATGCGGAGGCATGCCTGGAAGCTCTTCAGGGAAAACATCCTCATATTCATTGACCACCGGAATTTGAGAGATGGCATTAATCTCGCCCTTGTCATTGAGAGAGAATAGCCTGATTGTGTTATCTCGAGAGGCAAAGATAATCACATCTCCGTCAGAATGAGTAATCTTGACTTCCTTATTTGCACAATCAATGTGAGCATCATGCTGAGAAAGCCAATCCATCCCAAGAATAAGATCGATGTCGGAGTTGCCGAGAACAACCGGAGAAGCCAGAAAGCGGTAATCACCCATGCGAATAGATACATTCGGAGCCCTCAAATTTGAAGTCATGCACTTGCCCGGAGAAATAATTTGCAACTTCTTATCCAGAAATGCCGAAGTGAAATTATGCTTGGTAAAGAATGGCCTTGATATGAAACTGAGAGATGCACCAGAATCAAACAATACTTTTGCTGGAATAGAGTTAACTGAGAGGTTACCAAGTATCACATCTGAAGAATTCTCTGCTTGAGCTGCATTCATCAGATTCACTCTTGCTGTCTTGGGATCGTGCTTGACAATAGCAGTGCTGACAGGTGGAGGAGGCGGAAGGCGCCTTTGAGTACACTTGTTAGCATAGTGACCCTTCTTGCCACACTTGTTGCAAACCACTTCTGAGAGAGGACGGTAATAAGGAGCACTTGACTTCGAAGCTTGAAAGTGGTTCTTTGACTGGTTGCTTGGGTTGGGTGGGTGGGAGAAACCACGGCCACCAGAATTCTTGTTATTGTTGTTGGGAGCTCGGATCACTGGAGGAGGTGGAAGCCAAAACTTCTGTTTCTTTGCGACCACTTGAGAAGAAGAGGAGGAGTGAACAGCGTCTCTGATCCTCTTTTTGGAAGCTTCCGTCTTGAGCAGGGCTGCATCTTGCTTAAGTGCCCTGTTATAGAATTGATGAAACTCATCAGGCTCGAACAAGGTGAGAGCTAGTTGGAGTTCATCCTTCAGACCACCGCGAAACTGATAGATTTTGCTCTTGGCATCTGGGATGTCTTTCTTGGCATAGCGGGCAAGGTTCTGGAACTTGACATTATATTGATAGACAGTCATAGAGCCTTGCTTCAGGTTGCGGAATTGCTCACGCATACCCTCGATGACACTTGTTGGAATGTGGTGAGAACAAAAGTCCTTGCAGAAGTCATCCCAGGAGATTACACGACCCTCTCTGGAATCTTTGTACTGCTGCCACCAATCAGCGGCTTGGTCATTGAGTTGGAAGGCTGCAAACTTCACATAGTCCACGGGCCTGACGTTACTGCACTCGAAATGCTTCTTGATATCTGTTATCCAGTCTTCAGCATCTAGAGGGTCCACACAGTAACTAAATGCCTTTCGTTGGTTTGCCAGGAACTGGTTGAGCGTAGCAAAGTGAGGTTGGTTGAACAAATTGCCTTGGCCTTGGTTCCCATGAGGACCCTGATTTGCTTGATTTGCTTGAATGTTCTGCATCATTTGCATAAGCATCTGAGTGTTCTGATTCGTCGCTTGCATAATTGCTCTCTAGGCCTCAGGCGGACGAGGAGGGGAAGGAGGACGATCAGTAACCTCTTCACCCTCTGGGTTAGCGTTGGGAACCTTTTTAGGAGCCATCCTAAATGAGATGACAACTATTAGCCATTGATTGAAAGAATATATAAGTTAAATCAACGGCTAGAAATTGCAACATAGTCTTCACAAGAACATTCGAACAAGATGAACGAATGTAATCCACAGTTTAATAGTAACAACAATCTTCACGAGAAGCCACTTGGGAGAACAAAAGGTAAATAAAAACAACAAGGAGCAGATAGAACAAATACAAGATAGAAGCTTCGTTCGACATATTCGTGCTGAAAGCTTATGGAATGTGTTACAAAAGGGTTTTGCAATCCCCAGATAAGCATAGCCAAGGACCCTTTAAGATGCAACTCCCGATCGGAACAACGGCCATAAAACTACTTCACTCAATGTAGAACCCCGAACTCCATATCATGCATTCGTTGGAAGAATGCCTATGAGCTACTAGATGAACCCACCTATTAATTTACAAAAGTTTCCAGTTATGCAATCAGGTGTTGGGGATATAGGGGAAGCATTTACACTCAACTCTAATCCTACATCCAGCTGTATCCATCCTTCAACATATAACCAGTTATTTCCGGAAACCGTCTACCTCGGACCTTCGAAATGCATCTACTATACAAGCTATGGCAATACTCCCGAACTACCTCCCCAGTACTGGGTGATGTCGGGGTTATCTTGCCACTAACCGCATAGGAGAGTTTTCGATGTCGACCGTCTTAAGTATTCTAGAACTGATGCGATATATTTGTGAATGACAACACCTCGGAGCTCAACTCCCCGGGACACTGCCACAACCCCTAAATGACAGGAGGCATCGAGAACAATGTTCTCGTCACAAAGACATCGGAACAATCCAAACAATACTCGCGAGATTCCTAAAAAGAATTTTGGTGAAATTTTGAGAGTAGAAGAGACAAGAGTAATCATCAGGAGTCCTCACCAGAGTGAAAAGAGATGAGGAGAAAAAGAAATCCTACTCTCCGATATATATATCGGAGAGTAGGATTTCTTTAAGTGTGTGCCTAGACTCAACCGTTAACGATTCGATTAATCAGTGGGGGGCTTCTAGGTCGGAGAAGGCTCTGAATACCAACTTGTAATGCCCAGGATGGGACTATACCTCCTACGTGTCGAGGCACGACTTAAAGGTATAAGCCCATTCTGGAATGATCTCAAGTTCGGTATCTTTGCACGACTCATGCAAAAAAAGGGATGAAATTGCAAAAGGAGATAGTTGGCTTACAATCGCCACGTCACACAATACATTACATAATCAATCATCACCCAAATAACATCACAACCCGACTACGGGTGAAGATCCAAAAGAAAGATACCAAAAACATAAAAAGCCACAGGTTCGAATCGCCCCTAGTAGAAACCACTACTTATCATCGGGATAGTGCACATTGGCTACGTTCTTCATCGTACTCCCAGTACAGCTCTGTGCTGTCACCTGAGTAGTTCACCATGGTACCTGCATCTGGCGTGGTGTAGAATCTGTGAGCCACGGAGGACTCAGCAATCCCATTCCCGGGTAGCAAAACTATCTAAGCCTTGGGTGTGGAACAAGGCTGAAGAAAGATAAAAGGTTGCAGCTGCACTAGCACTAGCTTACGTGTTTAGAGCGAGAAGAGAGGTGCCACGAGTGACAAAGTGATCATGAAGTGATCCTATCTAAAACACGACAAACATAACCCCACCGTGTTCACTTCCCGAACCCCTTTCGGAAAATGACCGTCACGGTTACTCACGCCGGTAGTGTGTTCTGAACATGGTGTCAAGTTTTCTACAACCGGATATTAACAAATTCCCATCTGCCACATAACTGCGGGCACGGCTTTCGAAAGTTTAAAACCCTGCAGGGGTGTTCCAACTTGGCCCATTACAAGCCCACGATCCGCGGAGTCGCAACTCCAAGGTGGGAAGGCCCGAGTATCCTCGGAATCCCGTGCTCAAGATATACCGACATAGGTAAAACTAATCCAGCAAGACCTCCCAGCGTGCCGACACCCTGACAATAGCCGCGCGTATCTAGTCTCACGCCACGACCGGATGAGTCACCCTACAGGTTAATACCAAATACCTCGGGTTTCCCCAAGGCGGCCCCGCTGTCTGCTCAGTTCGGGCCAACACTCATGTGGAGCACTGGCCTGGGGGGGGGGGTTGATTAATAAAAGGGGATAGCTAGTCCCTATGCAAGTTTTAGTTATTAGGCAAATGGAGTACCAATGTTGGGCCTTGCTGGAAAAGGTTTAGCGCTAAGCGGGTTATCGAGGGGGTCCCATAACCCCAACTGTGTGAGGAACGCATAATCAAGGAACATAACACCGGTTTATACGGCTCCTAGGGTGGAACAAATCACCGAGCAAGACGCTCAGCCTTCCACCCATTACCAAATATATAGATGATTTAGTTTAAGAGTTTATATAGTGTGATATCCCAACATAACTTCAACATGAAGCAAGAATCTTCAAATCTTCTCCTGCAACTAGCAATGCTATAAGAGGGGCTGAGCGAAGCCTACGTAGCCAATCAAAGGTTTGCATAGGTTGGGTGGTTAGACAGATTCATGGTTACAATAGGAGGCTGACAGACAAACATGGGCATCGAGGCAATAAGCTAAAGAGCGAGACTTCTAGCAATAGGCAAAGATAGTAATGATATCTGGGGCAGGTCATCTTGCCTGTCGAGTTGTCGATGGGATCGTAAGACGACTCCTCGTTCTCAACCTCGGTAGTAACCTCGTTCTCGTACTCGGTCTTGGCTTCCGGCTCTACTCAACACAAGAACACACGAGGCACGAAATCAAACAGGGTGCAATGCGCAAACTACAGGATGCATGTATGATGCACTTAGGATGCACTGCAGACGCACTTAGGATGCACAGTATGTCAACGTAGGAAGCACACCAGAACAACACAAGAACAAGACAATAAGCTCAAGCAAGTAGGATGCAAGACAGATCTATATAGGATGCAAAACATGGCAAGGTAGGAAGCACAGAGAAACAACATAAGAACAACAAGTTTAAATGAGGTCGGAAATTACTTAAGACAAATGCGGTAAGTCCTCATATGCATAGTTTGAAATTAGTCCAGATCAGAACAAACCTTAAGTTAAAGTTGTTAAACAGCAAGTTAACATGCACCATGATGATCTACACGAAATTCTAGTCAAGTTACATATAAAGTTTGTTTAAAACGGAGCTACGGTCTAGAAGATATGATCAAAACAAGATAAGCATGGCAACTGTGCAAAATGCACCCAAACATCAAGCAAACATACTCCAAACATGTTAACAATATGATATTATGATTCTACATGCAAAATCACACAAGTTTCATGTAGGTAACGCTCAAAACGGAGCAACGGACTAAAAGATACACCCGAAACAAGAAACAAAGCAAAGCTGAAACTAACAGCCACATAGCAACTTTGGAGCAAGAAATATATAAACTACAGCACTCAAACATGGTGACAAGAAGCATGGACATGAAGTAGACATATCCTACAGCAAACAACTCCATTGAAGCATCTCCATAGGAGGCATGGATCAATAGCAACAAGCTACAACATTTTGATCATGACAGTAAAAACCTGACAGCAATATTTTATAGCAACTTGGGAGCAAAAATTAAATGAGCTACAGCAACCTAAATGAGCAAGTAAGGGCATGAATGTATAGACAACAACATATACAGCAAGGAATGATTAATGGCCACCCCAAAACTAACATGGATTTGCCTAGGACATCAAGCAAACATTGCATCAGGATATTACATATTCCAGACTTGGTGAAATTTCACTAAGTGTTAAAACAGTAACATTAGCATGGCATGTTTGCAAGCATGTTTAAGTTAACTCAAGGCATAACATGGCAAATGGTTTGCACCACTGCAAAGATCACATGATGGAGAAATCTAAAACATATGAGCATACGACATGGGGACAAACATATCAATAGCAACGAGCTCCTCAACTAGGCATCTCGTAACAAGTTGCAAAAACCTAACAGCCACATGCACTTTTGCAACAGAGATAAACATGGCAATATGAACTCTAACATACATGCTATAGCAACCAACATGTAGAGCATCTCATGATGAACATTTTGACATATCATTTGCTTCATTTGGATAAACATGCACCAAGTTATCACATCTCAAACATGGCATGAAAATAACAAGTAGCAGCAGTTTATATCATGTAGCACTCTTGTCATGAAGATTAAGACATCTAGATGGACTCAAACAAGCATGACACAATGGAACAAAACTTAGAGCACTTCACCGCGATCATTTTGACATATCATATGCACAAATCGGACATACACACAAAAAGTTATCGCCATGACAAAATGCTATCAAACAACAAAATAACTAAAAGGACTTAGAGGAAAATGGGGTCAACCTCAGATCGAATCGGGCTCACGCGAGTCAATGCGGGCCGGGCGCGAAAGTGGATCGGGTAGGAACCCGTTAGGGTTTGGGCAGCCGCGGCGGCTCAGATCGGATCGGCCGACCCGGCGGCGAGCTTCGGTGGACCGGCGGGGCGGCGACTCTGGCCGGAGGAACGACGGGCGGCGGCCGGCGGCTGGGCCCCTGGTCGCCCGACGGCGAGGGCCGGCGGGGGCGGCCTCGGCCTACGGCGGCGCACGGCGATGCGGAGGATGCGGTAGCGACGGTGACTCCAGGCGGCGGGGCGACGAGTCCAGGCAGCGGGGCTCCTTGCGCCGGTGGTGGAGGGCGGCGCACGGCGATGTAGAGGAGGACGGCGGGAGCGCGCGGAGGGGCTCAGCCCGGTTCGGCGACGGCTGCGGGCCCGCGTCGGGCCTGCAGGCCGGCGCGGTGCGAACGGCGGCGGTGCCACGTGGCAGGAGCTGGTTGGCCCGGCGTGTCTGGGCGGACATGTCCGGTCCGTCCGGACGTGTCCGGCGGCGATGGAGGGAAGAGAGCCAGGGTTTTTGGACGAAAAAATGGCATGGGGGGACGTTTTTATAGGCACAAGGAGCTAGGAGACTCCAAATGGGGAGCGGTTTTCGGCCACGCGATCACAATTTGACGACCGAGATGATGGGAAGGGTTGTGCTGGGTTGGTGGGCTGTTGTGGAGGGGGTCTTGGGCCTCAAAGAATAGGTTCTTTTAGCCCACTAGGTTAACCGTTGGAGTACCAAACGAACTCCAAACGCGATGAAACTTGACATGCGGCCTACACGTACCAAAACAACATCGCACGACAAGTCTCACGTCATTCCGGAAACGTTACATGGCCACATATGAAAGAAGGACTCGGGGATGCCACGGGCACGTGTGAGAGCGTCGGAACTCGAAATGGACAACGGGAAGAGACGAGTGGGACCGGATGCAAGTGACAACACAAATGCAATGCAATGCACATGACAACATGACATGGATGAAATGCACACACGCACACGAAAAAACGAAGAACCTGAAAAGAAAGAAGAACCCAAAACGGAAATGATGAAGCCAAAGTTTATATATTGCCATATAGGGAAAGTGTTTCATCTGGGGCATTACAGCTCGCTTATGAGATTATTCGTTTCTTGGTTGGTCGCTTCCCAATCTTTTTCTAGCCTTCATTTTGCACTAAGTATGATCACTACTTGTGCATCCAAAATCCTTTAACCCAGTTTTGCCACGTGTGTCCGCCATACTAACCTATATGCGGTATTCCTTTGCCGTTCTAAGCAAATTTGTATGTACCATCTCTAATTTTCAAAATAAATTTCTCTTTTGTGTGCTCGTACCACTCGCGAGGCGGTGAGGGGTGGCTAATATTTTCCATGCTAGATGTGTTATTCTCACGATGAGTGTTTATTAACTTGTCATTGCACGAGAGTAAGGCAAAGGTATTAGGGATGCCTAATCCCGAAATGAAAAAATGAATTTACTTTAAGTTGTCAAATAACAAATTCCTTGGAAAATGTTGGTATGGAAGGCAACCGTGGATTCGGCTGGCCATTGAAAGTGAAAGTTTGGTGGAAAAAGGAAGAAACTTTATTTTATGTTTTGGAACCTCCAATGAATTATCTAGCATGGAGAGTGTTGGGAACTCTGAGTCGTTTTCGTTGGTGGGAGAAGTATGCCACCCAAAATAATTTTATCTCTCAATTTTAGCTTTGAGCTCTGGAACCTCTACAAATCCCTACTTCCCTCTGCGAAGGGCCTTTCTTTTACTTTATGCAATTTTTATTTTGAATTTGAGTCTCCATCCTCTCTTATAAAGCACCAACTAGGAAGCACTATGATCGTACTTGAGCATTGGGTGTAGCTAATATGCGAGTGTGTTTCATGAATGGATCAATGGTTGAGCATGATGGGCTAGGGATAACTTATTTTAGCATTGATATTCCGAAAGAAATGATTGCTTGTTGATATGTTGAGTAGTTAAGTCTCAAGTCAAAACTAGACTATTGCTTTGAACCATATAAAAGTCCAAATTTCCATTCTATAAAGAAAAGAATATGATATGACATGTTAGGCATCATTCCACATCAAAAATTCTGTTTTTATCATTTACCTACTCGAGGACGAGCATGAATTAAGCTTGGGGATGCTAATACGTCTCCAACGTATCTATAATTTTTGATTGTTCCATGCTGTTATATTATCATTCCTGGATGTTTTACAATCATTTTATAGTCATTTTATATATTTTTTTGGTACTAACCTATTGACATAGTGCCAAGTGCTACTTGTGGTTTTCTGCATGTTTTTTACATCGCAGGAAATCAATACCAAACGGAGTGCAAGCGCAGTGAAACTTTTTGTGGATTTTTTTGGACCAGAAGACATCCAGTGGGCCGGAGAAGCACCTGGGGGGGTGCTTCGAGGGGAGCACAACCCAGCAAATGGCCTGGGCCTCCTGGTGCGCCCTGGTGGGTTGTGCCCATCTTGGGTGCCCCCAGACCGCCTCTTTGCTCTATAAATACCCCAATATTCCAGAAACCCCAGAGGAGTCGATGAAAATCAATTCCAGCCGCCGCAGAGTCCAGAACCACCAGATCCAATCTAGACACCATCACGAAGGGGTTCACCACTTCCACTGGTACATCTCCGATGATGCGTGAGTAGTTCCTTGTAGACCTACGGGTCTATAGTTAGTAGCTAGATGGCTTCTTCTCTCTTGTTTGATTATCAATACAATGGTCTCTTGGAGAGCGATCCATATGATGTAACTCTTTTGCGGTGTGTTTGTTGGGATCCGATGAACTTTGAGTTTATGATCAGATCTATCTTTTTATCCATGTAAGTTATTTGAGTCTTCTTTGATCTCTTATGTGCATGATTTCTTATAGCCTCATATTTCTTCTCGATATTGTTTTTTTTGGCAAACTCGATCTATTTATCTTGCAATGGGAAGAGGTGCTTTTTAGTGGGTTCGATCTTACAGTGCTTGATCCCAGTGATAGAAAGGGAACCGACACGCATGTATCATTGCTACTAAGGATAAAACAATGGGTTCTATTTATACATAAATAGATCTTGTCTACATCATGTCATCCTTCTTATTGCATTACTCCGTTTTCCATGAACTTAATACACAAGATGCATGTTGGATAGCGGTCGATGTGTGGAGTAATAGTGGTAGATGCAGGCAGGAGCCGGTCTACTAATCTTGGATGTAATGCCTATATAATGATCATTGCCTAGATATCGTCATGAATATTTGAAGTTCTATCAATTGCCCAATAGTAATTGTACACCCACAGTTTGCTAATTTTCTCGAGAGAAGCCACTAGTGAAATCTACGCCCCCGGCTCTCTTTCTCATATTATTTGCCTTTGCAATCTATTTTCCTTTGCTTTTATTTTCAAATCTACTAAGCCAAAAACCCAAAAATACCTTGCTGCAATTTATCTTATTTTGTGTTCGATCTATCAATATATACAACTCTATCACGTCCGTTACCCGAAAGGGATTGACAACCCCTTTTACACGTCGGGTTGCGTGTATTTGTTATTTGTGTGCAGGTGTTGTTTACGTTGTGTTGCTTGGTTTTCCTACTAGTTTGATAACCTTGGTCTCATCACTAAGGGAAATACCTACCGCTGCTATACTGCATCATCCCTTCCTCTTTGGGGAAATACCGACGTAGTTCTAGCAGACATCATTCTTCATGATAGAGAGTCTCCTATGTTGTCACTTTCATATATTACTAGTGGGAATTTTTCATTATAGAACATGGCTTGTTTATTCCAACAATGGGCTTCATCAAATTGCCCTAGGTCTTCGTGAGCCAGCAAGTTGGATGCACGCCCACTTAGTTTTCTTTTGAGCTTTCATACACTTATAGTTCTTGTGCATCCGTCACATGGCAATCCCTACTCACTCACATTGATATAAATTGATGAACATCTGCATAGTTCATTGATTTGCCTAGTTGATGTGATACTTTCTCCCTTCCTTTGTCTACTACCACCTTCTATTCCATCCATAGTGCTATTTCCATGGCTCACGCTCATGTATTGCGTGAAGAGTTGAAAAAGTTTGAGAATGTAAAGTATGAATACAATTGCCTGGCTGACACCGGGGTGGGCATGATCTATACTTTGTGCTGAGAAGAGGGAGCATAACGTGACTATATGATTTTGCAGGGATAACTTTCTTTAGCTAAGTTAATTTTGAAGTTTCATGATTTTGCTTTCTAGTATGCTTGAAGTATTACTATTTTTATGTCAATAAACTTTTGTTTTGAATCTTATGGTTCTGAACATTCATGCCACAATAATAAAGATTACATGATAGTGTCAAGAAAATGCATTGTTTGAACCAGTACATGTGAATAGCTTGCTACTAGATCATGAGAAGTTTTATGAGATGAGCTAATATTTTTGATATATATTGATGCTAGAAAAAGTGTTTGCAATTATCATTGATCAAACTTATGCACTATGCTAACATTCACACTTCATAAATTATTTCTGTTATCATTTACATACTCGAGCACGAGCAGAAATTAAGCTTGGGGATGCTGATACGTGTCAGGGGAAACTGTCCACCACGAACACCTATGGGACCGGAGCCCCTTCGTTTGTGCGGTAAGAGGGCGGAGGGAGCACGAAGAGCAGATCGTAGTGAACACGCGGGCAGTTTACCCAGGTTCGGGCCGCGATGGACGCGTAAAACCCTACTCCTGCTTGGTTTGTATTGAGTTGGAGAGCTCGGGAGCTTGAAGAGCTAGCTACACCGAGCGTAAGAGCGATCTAGGTTCCGAACCCCTTTCACGTTGTGCATGGGCCTCCTTTTATAGTGCAAGGGGTCACCGACAGGTGTCAACGTAGGAGAAAGGGGTAAAAATGTAAAAGAGGTGGTAGTTGTAACAGTGCGGGAATAGTGGAGCTACAGTGCGTGAACAGTGGTCGCTACCTACTTTGACAGTGGGGGCCGATGTCGGGGGAAACTGTCCACCACGAACACCTATGGGACCGGAGCCCCTTCGTTTGTGCGGTAAGAGGGCGGAGGGAGCACGAAGAGCAGATCGCAGTGAACACGCGGGCAGTTTACCCAGGTTCGGGCCGCGATGGACGCGTAAAACCCTACTCCTGCTTGGTTTGTATTGAGTTGGAGAGCTCGGGAGCTTGAAGAGCTAGCTACACCGAGCGTAAGAGCGATCTAGGTTCCGAACCCCTTTCACGTTGTGCATGGGCCTCCTTTTATAGTGCAAGGGGTCACCGACAGGTGTCAACGTAGGAGAAAGGGGTAAAAACGTAAAAGAGGTGGTAGTTGTAACAGTGCGGGAATAGTGGAGCTACAGTGCGTGAACAGTGGTCGCTACCTACTTTGAAAGTGGGGGACAAGGGCATTTAATGCCCGTCGCCGTCGACCCCAAAAGCTCCCGCCCTTGCGTCTCCGTTTGCCACGGCGATGGCTTCACCACCGTGGAGTGCCACCGTGTCCCCCAGGCTGCACAGCCATCCGCCACGCGTCCCTGGAAAGGCCCCAGGGCGACGCGTGGGCCGATGAGCTGGAGCGCGGGCACACAGCGCAACTCTCCCGGCAAGCACCTTGCCGGGGTCTTGACCTTGCCGGGCCCGGGAGCTTGCCGGGCTCTGAAGCTTGTTGCTCCCCGGGCCCTTGCCGGGACGCATATAGCGCCGAGGCGTGTCTTCTATGATGTAATCTTCTAGTCTTCCTGGCAAGCTCCTCTTGCCAGGGCCTTGCGTGAGTGAGGTAACCTTGAGCCTGGGACGGCCTTCCCGGCAAGCTCCGCTTGCCGGGGTCTCGATCTTCTGTCTTGTATACTTTGTTTTTGAATGGTTTGACATGGAGCAGGAAGGTCTCCGGCGAGCACGTGGTAAACCCTGCCGCGGGAAGCTGCAACTGCCCGTGCACAAGTTGGGGTACTGAGGCACCCCTACCTTAGTACACTGACAGGAGCCCCCGGGCCTGGGCCACACACGGTACCGAGCGCTGTTGGGCCAGGCCCAAAACAGTGCACGGGCACACGCGGCCCACGGCGCGCCGAATCCACTTCCGCATCCGCCGCATCCCCCCGTAACGGCACGCGTCGATTGCGGCGTCGTGGGATGGGACGTGCCTACGTTCTTTTAATGGAAAGAGCGAAACGCCCCCCACTTCCCCATAAAAGCAGAGGAAGCAGGAGCGGTTCCCCTCCTTATGCTTTCATTGCATCGTCTTCCACCTCCAGAGATCCCCTTTGCGCTCTGCCTCCACACCTCCGCCGTCGCCGTCTGCATCTCCGGCGCCGCCGGGCTCTTCGTCCCCCCTTCCTCCGCCGCCTCCGCCATGGCCCCGAAGACCGAGAAGGCGAAGGCGGAGAAGGCCAAGAAGGAGAAATCGGAGCAAGCGGCGAGGCTTACCGCGTATCGGAAGAGGAACCTCGTCTTCCCGCCGAGGCTCAGCGCGCGGGAGCTCTGGAACAAGTATTACTTGTTCTGGTCCAAGGGAACCAAGGCGCACCCCCGCACTCGAGCTTATCCGGCCGCCGCCAAGGACAACTACCCCGGCGGGTACTATTTCTTCGCAGCCTTCTTCCACTGCGGTCTTTGCCCTCCTTTTTCTGAGTTCTTCTGTGACATAATGCACATCTACGGCCTCCATCTTCTTGACTTCACCCCCAACGCCATCCTCACGATGGCGGTTTTTGCATATATGTGCGAAAACTATATAGGAATATACCCAAACGTAGCGCTGTTTAGGCATTTCTTCACCCCTAGAGCAGAGGCCGGCGCCCCCCTCTCCGGAGGAATATCTTGGGTTTTTCGTCTGAACAAGAAGGAGTCCTACTTGCCGGGAGAGCTCCGCGGCAAGTGGGAGGAATGGCGTGCTGATTGGTGCTGGATTGTCGAGGACCAGCCGCAACCCTTCACCGCGCCGCGCACAACACCTATCGTGTGCGGCAGGGACTGGAGCGAGCTGGATTCGGACGACAGCAAGCTTGACATCGCCCTCATCAGGATTCTGCGCCTCCGGGTAGCTAGGCTGTCTATCGCAGAAGTAGGCACAGACTTCCTCCGCCGCCGCATCGCCCCTCTCCAAGACAGGAAAAGGCCGGCCTGGGAGTACGGCAACTCGGCGGATATCATGAGGCTGCGACCCGGGCTCAACTTTAACTTCACGTCGCTGGAGCTGAAGGGGATGGTCCGGGAGCTGTTTAAGCACGACCCGGCCCACCCGGAATGGTTCAGGGGTCCCCGGGGAGTGGTGCCTCTCTGCAACAGCACAGCCAGGGACAACCTCCGCGCCATGATGCCCGCGTGCGACTCGCACGGCGTCGACCGCACGTGGATTGCGCCCAAGCCAGACGTCATCTTGAATCTCTTCGACAACCTGGTGGAGGTGGCGAAGAACAAGAACGAGACCCGGGAGCTGACACGGGACACCATCGACCAGGAGATAGCGTACATAGCTTCTCGGGTTGAAGAGGCCGCTGCAGCCGCAGCGGCAGGAGAGTTCGGCTACACGCCCGAGGAGGCAGATGCTGCGGAAGCGTCCTGCCAAGCCGAGGAGGCGGAGATCCGCAGGCTACTGAAGCTGCCTCCCGACGAGCTCGCCGGGGTCCCATCCTTGAGGCACTCCGGGATCATCGGAATCCAGACGGAGGCCGCGGCGAGAGGCAACGCCGCCGGAGGGAACAGGGGCGCCGCAGGGAGTGGAGGCGCCGGAGGGAGCGGAGGCGCCGGAGGGAAAGAGGCCGCAGCGCAGGGCGCCGGGCCCAGCAAGCCAGCCGGGAAGGAGGAGGAGGAGGACGACGCCGAGGCCGCCGAGGACTCCGACGAGTCCCTGGGGCTCTACGCCGACGACCTCTCCTCGTCGTCGGAGACCTCCCCGCCCCGGGCAAGCCCTAGGCGTTCCCCACTGAAGCGTCTCCGCAAGACGGCGACGGGGGCGAGGGCGCAGGCGCCCCGGCAACAACCAGCTCGCCGGGCGACGCGAGCTCCCCGGGGGAGTCAAGCTGCGCCGGGGGCGACCGGCGCACCAGCCACGGCGGAGGCGGCCCGCGCGCAGGCCACGGCAGAGGCGCCCCGCAAGCAGGCCACAACAGAGGCGCCTCGCAAGTCGGCGCCGAGCAGACAGGAGTCTTCACGGAGCGGAGCGGCGGGCTCCGCCCGCCCCCCGGGCCCCGGCTACCACAGGGGCTGGGTCTTCGCAGCCCCCAGCCCCAGGGACCGCCAAGCGCCCGAGGGAGTCTTCGCCTCCCGCTCCTCGCGCAGACGCGCCCCAGGTGGAGTTTGACTTCTCCGCCTTGAGCGACGACGACGAGGAGGAACAGGAGTAAGCATTCGAGATCTTACATTTTCTCAAATTTCGTCTTGATTATTGTTGACGCTAATCTTGTTTTTTGCTTTGATTTCAGGACCTTGGCGGAGCGAGTGGCAAAGAAAGCCAAGGTGCCCGTGGTTGAAGCCGCGGACGACTCGCCCGTCGCGGCAACTGGGGACGCGCCGGAGTCAAGCCTGCCGGACCCGAACGCTGCTCCGAGGAGCAGCCCCCAGCGCAGCCCCCAGCGTAAGTCTGGATTCTGTACTTTTCGCTCGTCGGGCGCGCTTGGAGATTTTGTTTTGTTCTAATATCTTGATGCTTTTGTCTTGACTTATGCAGAGGTGGAGCCACAGCCGCAAGAGCGTCCGGAGGTCGCCCCCGAGGAGCCGCAGGCTCCGCCGTCCCCGCCAAGGCCGAACTCCACGGCAAGGGAGAGCGCTCCGCCAAGGGCGGGTACTCCGCCAAGGGCGAGTACCCCGCCAAGGGCGAGCAGCCCGGCGAGGGCGGCCACTCCGCCAAGGCAGAGCTCCCCGGCGAGGGAGCCCGCCGCTGACGACGTCCGCCAAGGTAGGTTCTGTAACTTTGTCTCCTTGGAGTCGTCTCTTTTTGGATATTTGCTTGAACTTCTTTTGCTTCTTCTTCTTCTTCTAGATCCTCCTCCCCCCGAGCAGATGGAGACGGAAGTCATCATCATTGAGGAGGAGGGCGCGCAGGGCGGCGGGGGCGACGCCCCTGTCGCCGAGGACACGGCGGGAGCCGCCGAGCCGGCTGCGCAGGAGACCGCTCCGGCTGCGGACGCGGCGGCCGGGGAGGGGGACGGCGACCGCACTGCCGGCCCGGAGGCGGCAGGAGCATCAAGTGCTGCGCCGGCCGCCGACTCCTCCGTCGGAAAGGAGCAGGCGGGCTATTATCTCGAAGCCCCCAACGACGTCTTCATCCAGGTGCCGTGGGGTTCTTCGTCGCGAGCTCCCGCGGAGGGCGAGGCCTTTGACGGAGAGGTCCTCGCCTCCGCGGGCTTGAAGATTGTCGAGGCGCCCGGCGGAAGCGACGGGCCCGAGGAGGAGAAGCTGCTTCACCAACTCCTGGCCCTTTACCGAGCCAGGCAGGCGAAGCTTGCTTCTCGGGAGGCCCACGCCGCCAAGGCCGCCGCTGAGATGGAGAAGCGTGCGGCGGAACTCAGCGCCGCCAACCAGGCTGCCCTCCGCGAGGTGGCGGAGGAGCGCGAGCGGCTCGCCGGGGAATATCAAGAGTGGCTGCTGGAGAAGGCCGAGGCCGGAGAGCAGCAGCGGCTCGCCGGGGTGGAGCTGTCCCGGCGAGAAGGAGAGCTCGCCCAGCGGAAGGTCAACCTCGACTCCCACGAGGAAGACCTTGCCGCTCGGGAGCAGGCCCTTGGCGGGGAGCTGAAGGAGGCGAAAGCCGCCGCGGCCGCCGCGGAGACCGCCAAGGAGGAGCTTGCCGACAAGGTCGTGCAGCTGGAGGAGTCGCTGAAGGCGAGCGTGGAGAGGGTCGCCGCGCTCAACACGGAGCGCGAGAAGGACGCCCACACCAACTCAGAACTCCAGGTGCGTCTTTCTGAAAAGGGCGACAAGCTGAAGGCCGCCAAGGACTCCATCGAGGACCTGGAGCTGAAGGTCTCCACACTGAAGGACTCGCTCGACGCCGTCCGGGATCGGGAGACCAAGTTGAAGGAGGAGCTCCGCAAGGAGCGAACCTTGGTGGACAGCGCCAATAAAGCGGCCGAGAACTTCCGCCGTACCGTTGAGGTATGGACCGAGGACTTGGTATCTTCTGCGTCCAACATCGACCAGGAGCTGCTGGCGCTGAAGCTGGAGCATCTCATCTACTCCCCGGACCCAAACCTTCCTCACAGCGCCAAGCTCAGCCTCTTCTTCAGGGGGATCGCGCCGGCCCTTGCAGATCTGCGGAAGAAGATCCCCACGCAACTGGCCGAGGAGTCGCGCCGGCTTTGCACGGGAACCTTGGAGCGTGTGCTGACGAAGATTGTATACCGCAATCCCGGCATAAACCTCACCAACGTTCTTCGCAGCTTGCCGGCCGACGCGAACATGGAGGCCCTGAAGGAGCAGGTCGCCCACATCATCGCCAAGGTGAACAAGATCTCCAGGATTGAGGGCGACCGCGTAGACTAGGCCTCCTTTATCTTTATCTCTTTTTGTTACTGCATAGGGTGTTTGTGAACTCATTAATCATTGCGACAAGTTATCCTTTGTAAGATATTTATCTCATTTTGATCAATCAGTGCAATGTTATCTTCCTTGTCTTGATCCTTTACTTTGTATGCTTTTCACCCTACGCTCCCGGGGAGCTTGCCGGCAAGGGGCCTTTGCCGCGAGCGCTGAGTGCCGGACTCTGAGCAGCCTGCTGGCCAAGGTATCACCGGCAAGCAACCTTGCCGCAGCTAGTCGCTACGCACTTAACTTGCTGAGCGAACTCGAAAACGAAGTAAGGGCGCGACACTTGTCGCAGCTCACTTAAATCGTTGAGCGTACTCGGAAACAAGACAAGGGTGCGGCTACCTACGGGTAGGTTCCTCCGCGCACAGGTTTTCCATACAAAGTGTGATTGTTCAAGGAAGACAACTAAAATTTAAAAATTTGAACTGGTCAAACTCTAATAACTTAGCTTTCATATATTGTTTGCTTCTTGGTAAGGCTTCTCTTTCTTGAACATCACTTGGTTCTTCTTCCGTCTCCTTCCCCCCCGGCAAACTTGTGCGCGGGGAATGTTCCTTCTGCTTAAGAGGCAAAGGAAAAGGAAGAGGGAAACAAGTATATGGCCTTTCGGCGTGCTAATGCTTACCGGATGTGTATGTTGCACAATATGCCAAATAACACATGCAAATAGCAAACAAAAGCATGCAAAAGGCAATCAGCGCAAAACACAAAAACTTTACTGATGCACGGGGTCTGCGCCCGGCTTTGTACAAAGGGTTACATGCAACAGCGGCAAAGCTTGTACAAAAAGGTGGTTGCCGGAACGGATCACGGCAACCGCGCCTTATGGGTGAAACTTGCGAAGATGTTCTATGTTCCAGGAGTTGCTCACCGGTAAGCCTTCTTTGGTCTCGAGGCGGACAGCGCCGGGCCTCGTGACTTGTCTCACCCGATAAGGGCCTTCCCACTTCGGCGTCAACTTGTTGGAATTCTTGGCGGACTGAACACGCCGAAGAACAAGGTCGCCTTCCTCGAGACTCCTGGCCTTGACCTTGCGGCTATGGTAGCGACGCAAGGCTTGCTGGTATCGAGCAGCTCGTACAGCAGCCTGGAGACGTCCCTCCTCGAGGAGCAATGCATTATCTTGTCGCAGTTGCTCTTGCTCGAGCTCATCATAAGCGAGCACTCAAGGAGATCCGTATACGAGTTCCGTGGGGAGA
This sequence comes from Secale cereale, assembly GCA_902687465.1. Taxonomy (NCBI): domain Eukaryota; kingdom Viridiplantae; phylum Streptophyta; class Magnoliopsida; order Poales; family Poaceae; genus Secale; species Secale cereale. Next base: position 236,472,216 of record LR738712.1, read on the forward strand.
ACTGCCTCTGCTCCATAGACTAGAGCAAAGGGTGTCTGTCCGGTGGCTCGACTTGGTGTCGTTCTGATTGACCAAAGAGCCGCCGGTAGCTCCTCTATCCAATTTCTTCCGCACTTGCGCAGCCTGTCAAAGGTCCTTGTCTTGAGTCCGCGCAGCACTTCAGCATTGGCCCTCTCCGCTTGACCATTGCTCCTCGGGTGAGCAACAGAAGCGAAACAGACCTTGGCGCCAAGGTCTTGGACGTACTGCATGAAGGTGCGACTAGTGAATTGTGTACCGTTGTCAGTGATGATCCTGTTAGGGATCCCGAAACGGCAAACAATCGACCTGAAGAACCTGACTGCTGACTGTGCTGTCACCTTTCTTACTGGTTCCACTTCTGGCCACTTTGTGAACTTGTCGATTGCAACGTACAAGTACTCAAAGCCCCCGACGGCTCGGGGGAAGGGGCCGAGGATATCGAGCCCCCAGACCGAGAAGGGCCAGGATAAAGGAATTGTTTGGAGAGCTTGAGCTGGTTGATGAATCTGCTTTGCATGAAACTGGCACGCTTCACACTTGGTTACTAGTGCAGTTGCATCTTGGAGGGCTTCTTGCCAAAAGAACCCTTGCCGGAAAGCTTTCCCGGCAAGCGCCCTTGCGCCAATGTGGTGGCCGCATATGCCTCCGTGTATTTCCGCCAACAGCCTCTGTCCATCTTCCCTGGAGATGCACTTCAGTCTGACCCCATTGAGCCTTCTTCTGTACAGCTCGTTATCTACGAACTGGTACATACTTGACTGCCTGGTTATCTTCTCCATTTCTTCTGGGTCGTCGGGAAGTTCTCCAGTTTGCAGAAAACGGACGATCTGCTGCGCCCATGCCGGAGCTTGGGGCTCAACAGCAAGGACTAAAGGCATGAGGGCCGCTGCGGGGACCTCGGCTTCTACGGCAAGAACCTCTGGCTCTGCCGGAGCTGAAGGTCCCCCGGCAAGCTCGCCGGGGCGAGGGTTGTCGGGAACGTTTGCTTCAACTGTACAGACCCGAGGATCTGCAGGAGCAAACTGTTCCTCAGCGTTCTGGTTGTTGATCTTGGGGACCTTGGCGGCGGTTTCAGGAAGATCCGCCGGCAGGTAGTCGCCGGAGACCAACTTTCTCTTCTTGGACTGCCCAATTGATGGTGTAACGGATGGTTGAGTCAGCTTGAGTAAGAAGGTTCCTGGTTCCACAGGTAACTTCATCGAAGCACACTTTGAAAGGCCATCTGCAATTTCATTCTGAGCTCTCAGGACGTGCTCCATCTGCAGACCTTCAAAGTGCTCTTCAAGCTTCCTCACTTCATCTACATAAGCTTCCATCAAAGGGCTCTGATAACTCTTGTTAACTTGCCGGACCACCAACTGAGAATCTCCCCGCACAATCAGCTTCCTGATCCCAAGTTCGGCCGCAATCTTGAGGCCGGCAAGCAAACCTTCATATTCAGCAGTGTTGTTTGTCGCTTGCTCCCTGGGAAAGTGCATCTGGATAACATACTTGAGGTGCTCTCCGGTGGGCGCGATGAGTACCACGCCAGCACCGGCGCCTTGCAGCGAGAAGGCACTGTCAAAATACATTACCCATTCACTTGTTGCTTCTTGTACGGGTGCACTTGTTTCTTGGACTTCTTCATCGGGTGTTGGGGTCCACTCAGCTACGAATTCTGCCAAAGCTCGGCTCTGTATGGTTGAAGTACTTTCAAACTTGAGTCCAAAGCTCGACAGCTCCAGTGCCCACTCAACGATCCTGCCTGTTGCTTCTGGATTGTGCAATATCCTCTTCAGTGGAAAGCGAGTGACCACTGTTATCTCATGTGCTTGGAAGTAATGGCGCAGCTTTCTCGAGGCCACGAGGAGGCCGAAAAGCAACTTTTGCACACCAGAGTACCTTGATCTAGCCCCCTGGAGAAGGGAACTTACAAAATACACTGGGCGCTGCACCATTTTCTTCCGCACTTCTTCCTGTTTCTGCGCAGAGTTGTCCTTGTCGGGGCCGGAGCTTGTCGGAGCAGCCCCCTGCTTGTCGCTGAACTCGCTCGCCGGTGGTGTAGCCTCCTCGTCCGACTCCCTCTCCGCTACTAACGCAGCACTAACCACCTGGTTGGTTGCCGCTAGGTACAACAGCAACTTTTCCTGTGGTCTAGGTGCGACAAGTATTGGAGTGGAGGACAGATACCGTTTCAAATCTTGCAGCGCTGCCTCCGCTTCCGGAGTCCACTTCATGGGACCTGCCTTCTTCAAGATTTTGAAGAAAGGTAGGGCGCGTTCTGCAGACTTCGAAATGAACCTACTGAGGGCAGCCACACAACCTGCAAGCCTTCTGACATCCTTGACGCGCTTCGGGGCCTCGATCTGCTCAATGGCTTTAATCTTGTCGGGGTTAGCTTCAATCCCCCTCTGTGACACAAAGAACCCGAGAAGCTTGCCGGAGGGAACTCCAAAGACGCACTTCTCGGGGTTCAACTTGAGCTGTATCCTGCGCAGGTTCTGAAATGTTTCTTCCAAATATTGGATCAGGGTTTCCTTGCTCTTACTCTTTACCACGATGTCATCCATGTAAGCCTCTACATTTCTGTGGATCTGTGGCTCGAAAGCAGTGTGCACTACCCTTGCAAATGTTGATCCTGCATTCTTCAGTCCAAATGGCATGCGTATGAAGCAATAAGTGCCACAAGGAGTGATAAATGCAGTCTTCTCTTCATCTTCTTTGGCCATAAAGATCTGATGGTAGCCTGAATATGCATCAAGAAAACAGAGTAGCTCACATCCGGCAGTAGAGTCAACGATCTGGTCAATGCGCGGCAAAGGGAATGGATCCTTGGGACATGCTTTATTCACATCGGTGAAGTCTATACACAGTCTCCACTTCCCGTTGGCCTTGCGCACGACGACTGGGTTTGCTAACCATGTCGGATGGATCACACCTCTAACTAGGCCTGCTGCCTCTAGCTTCTTGATCTCTTCGTTGATGAATTCTTGGCGCTCCACGGCTTGCTTCCTCACTTTCTGCTTGATGGGCCGCGCATGAGGACAAACAGCAAGCTTGTGCTCAATTACCTTCCTGGGAACACCGGGGATGTTAGATGGTTGCCAGGCAAACACATCGACATTCGCCCGCAGGAAGGCAACGAGCGCGCTTTCCTATTTGTTGTCAAGTGTGGCACTGATGGTGAAGGTACCACCAGTGCCGTCCTCCTTGGCGGACACCTTCTTGGTTGCCGGAGGAGCGGCCATCCCTTTCTTACACTTGCCGGTGGAGCTCGATGGGACGTCCTCGACGGCGACGCAGCACTCCGAAGAGGTGCGGTTGCCGGAGTGGGCCCTAGAGCACTTGCCGGACTTGGTCTTCGTCTTCTTCCCCCCGGGAGCTTCAGCGGTAAGTGTATCCTTCTCTGCCGCAGCTGCCGCATCCCGGTAGATCTTGTCGGCGCAGACAAGTGCATCCTTCTTGTCGCCGTGGACAGTGATGACACTTATCGGCCCCGGCATCTTGAGTACGTTGTAAGCATAATGGGAAGCTGCCATGAACATGGCGAGGGCAGGACGGCCGAGTATTCCATTGTATGGCAATGGAATATCGGCGACGTCGAAAGTGATGCGCTCAGTTCTGAAGTTGAGCTCCCCGCCAAAGGTCACCGGCAGAGTGATCTTCCCATTGGGCTTGCTCCTTCCCGGGTTGATTCCTTGGAAAGAACCGGTCTCTTCGAGCTCGCCATCTGGAATTTGGAGCTTCTTGATCACAGCAGAGGAGATCAAGTTCAGCCCGGCCCCGCCGTCAACCAACATTTTGGTGACCTTGAGGTTGCGGATGGTGGGTGAGACCAGCATCGGCAAGCACCCGACCGTAGTGGTGCGGTCAGGGTGATCCTCAAGATCAAAAATGATGGGTGTGCTGGACCATTTGAGGAGCCTGCGCGACTCCACGGGCGGCTCTGCCGCATTCACCTCGCGCACCCACTGCTTGAGCTGGCGGTGGGAGGTGTGCAGAGAGGCGCCACCGTCGACGCACAGGACCTCCGTGGCCTTCTGGAACTCCTGCTCGCTGTTATCCTCGTCCTCCATGTCTTCGTCGTCGTCCTCTTCATCCTTGTCGCGGCCCCGGGGAGGTCGATCACCTTGCCGCTGCTTGGCCTTGCCGCGGCGTCCTCCCCGGCCATTGAACGGCCGCTTCTTGCTTGGCTCTCCCCCGCCACCTTGGGCCTTCTCCTTGTCGCGCCTTTCGTACTCAGCCTTCTGCTGCTCGACGAGATACTCGACGCGTTTGCAGTTGGAGAGGTCGTGGCCTTTGGTGCGGTGGATCTTGCAGTACTGCTTGTCGGAGCCGTCCTGCTTGTCGGCTGCCGCTACAGGGGCAGGCTCCTTGCCGGAGCCGCCAGCCTGTGTTTGCTTGGCGGGAGCCTCCTTGCCGGACTTCTCGACGGCAAGCACTTCCTTCTTGTTTTTCCTTCTGTTATTCCGCCGCCGGCTCTTCTTTGCCGAGGCGGCGTCGTCCCTGTCGCTTCCTCCTGCGCCAGCATCCTCCCCGGGGAGTCTCCTCCCCTCTTCTGCGCGTGCGCACTTATCAGCCAGAGCATAGAGCTCGCTGACATCCCGAATCTTGGTCATCGCCATTTCTTCACGCATGCGGCGGTTACGCACGTTCTGGTGGAACGCGCTGATGACCGCGGCAGGGTGGACATCAGGGATGTTGTGCTGTACACGGCTGAAGCGTTGGATGTACTTGCGCAGGGATTCCCCTTCCTTCTGGGCCAGAATGTGGAGATCGCTCTCCTGGCCGTGGGGTTTGTGGCCGCCTGTGAAGGCGCCAACAAACTGGTGGCAAAGGTCTGCCGAAGAAGAAATGGATCCTTCCGGCAAGTGCATAAGCCAGGAACGAACGTTCGGCTTAAGCACGAGCGGGAAGTAGTTCGCCAAAATCTTCTCGTCGCGCCCCCCGGCAGCCTGCACCGCTATGGTGTAGACACTGAGGAATTCCGAGGGGTGCGTCTTGCCGTCGTACTTCTTCGGTACGTCAGGCTTGAAATTCTTCATGCTGGGCCACTGGACGCGTCGCAGCTCGCGGGTGAACGCAGGGCAACCTGCTGCGTACGGCAAGTCGCCCGGTTCACCGAGCGCGCGCGCGTCGACAGCGTTCCCAGCCCTCTGGTCTGATTGTCGCCGAGCTTCTCGGCGGCGCTCGATCGTCGTTCGAGCGTCTTCTTGTCGCCGGTCGTCGAGGACCTGGCGCTGGTCCCGACGAGCCCGCAGATCCGACGATGCCGTGGAGCCGTCGTCGGCGTTGTTCCGGCGGGGCGGCGTCTTCTGCTTCCGCGGCGGGGAGTGCACGGTTGTCGCACCCCCGGCGGTCTTGTCGCCGTCGGCCTTCGTCTTCTCAGCCTGCCGCGGTCGCGAGGTCGCCGGCTGCTGTGGAGAGTCGTTGTTGGCGAAGGCGATCAGGCTCTGGATGGTAGCCCTCCAGTCTTCGGCCTTGTCTGCCGCTGGAGGGAAATCGAGGAGCAGTTGCGCTCTCGCGAGCGCTTCCGCTGGAGTGGAGGGGAACGGGGGCGAGCGGTGCGAGGAGCGGGATATGCTCGGACTCCTAACAGCGTTAGAAGGAGCAGGGTCCCGCCCCGGCGCCTTCGCTTTGCTTGTGCCCGGACGTTGGCCCGGGGCATCCCGCGAACCTCCGGTTTGCCCTTGGCCCAGCAAGCGGATGCCACCTCCTGTGACATGGCGCTGCTGGGTTGTCGTGTGCTGAGATGGACGCGGCGCGTCCACGGAGACCGAGGCTCGGTCGTCCGTCCTGTCCTTGGATTTGGTGGCGCCGCGAGTGTCCTCGCCGGCGACCACCCTTCCGACGACGTCTCCCCCGCCCACCGTTGGTTCCGGTGGTGGCGGATGAGACGCAGACGGGCCTCCGACCTCCGAAGCCTTCTTCTTCGGGGCCATGGTGCTGTTGCTGATGAAGTTGCTGATGAAACTGGAGAGGTTGATGAAGAATGCGCCCGCGTGAACGCCGGATCAGATTCGCACAACCTCGACGCCCCCTACCTGGCGCGCCAAAGATGTCAGGGGAAACTGTCCACCACGAACACCTATGGGACCGGAGCCCCTTCGTTTGTGCGGTAAGAGGGCGGAGGGAGCACGAAGAGCAGATCGTAGTGAACACGCGGGCAGTTTACCCAGGTTCGGGCCGCGATGGACGCGTAAAACCCTACTCCTGCTTGGTTTGTATTGAGTTGGAGAGCTCGGGAGCTTGAAGAGCTAGCTACACCGAGCGTAAGAGCGATCTAGGTTCCGAAGCCCTTTCACGTTGTGCATGGGCCTCCTTTTATAGTGCAAGGGGTCACCGACAGGTGTCAACGTAGGAGAAAGGGGTAAAAACGTAAAAGAGGTGGTAGTTGTAACAGTGCGGGAATAGTGGAGCTACAGTGCGTGAACAGTGGTCGCTACCTACTTTGACAGTGGGGGCCGATGTCGGGGGAAACTGTCCACCACGAACACCTATGGGACCGCAGCCCCTTCGTTTGTGCGGTAAGAGGGCGGAGGGAGCACGAAGAGCAGATCGTAGTGAACACGCGGGCAGTTTACCCAGGTTCGGGCCGCGATGGACGCGTAAAACCCTACTCCTGCTTGGTTTGTATTGAGTTGGAGAGCTCGGGAGCTTGAAGAGCTAGCTACACCGAGCGTAAGAGCGATCTAGGTTCCGAACCCCTTTCACGTTGTGCATGGGCCTCCTTTTATAGTGCAAGGGGTCACCGACAGGTGTCAACGTAGGAGAAAGGGGTAAAAACGTAAAAGAGGTGGTAGTTGTAACAGTGCGGGAATAGTGGAGCTACAGTGCGTGAACAGTGGTCGCTACCTACTTTGACAGTGGGGGACAAGGGCATTTAATGCCCGTCGCCGTCGACCCCAAAAGCTCCCGCCCTTGCGTCTCCGTTTGCCACGGCGATGGCTTCACCACCGTGGAGTGCCACCGTGTCCCCCAGGCTGCACAGCCATCCGCCACGCGTCCCTGGAAAGGCCCCAGGGCGACGCGTGGGCCGATGAGCTGGAGCGCGGGCACACAGCGCAACTCTCCCGGCAAGCACCTTGCCGGGGTCTTGACCTTGCCGGGCCCGGGAGCTTGCCGGGCTCTGAAGCTTGTCGCTCCCCGGGCCCTCGCCGGGACGCATATAGCGCCAAGGCGTGTCTTCTATGATGTAATCTTCTAGTCTTCCTGGCAAGCTCCTCTTGCCAGGGCCTTGCGTGAGTGAGGTAACCTTGAGCCTGGGACGGCCTTCCCGGCAAGCTCCGCTTGCCGGGGTCTCGATCTTCTGTCTTGTATACTTTGTTTTCGAATGGTTTGACATGGAGCAGGAAGGTCTCCGGCGAGCACGTGGTAAACCCTGCCGCGGGAAGCTGCAACTGCCCGTGCACAAGTTGGGGTACTGAGGCACCCCTACCTTAGTACACCGACAATACGTCTCCAACGTATCTATAATTTATGAAGTATTCATGCCATGTTTACAACAATTTTACATGGTTTTGGTATGATTTAATTAGAACTAATCCGGACTAACGCTGTTTTCAGTAGAACTACTGTGGTGCCGTTTTTGTGCAGAAATAAAAGTTCTCGAAATGGGCCAAAAATTACGATGATCTTTTATGGACCAGAAGAGACCCCGAAGCATCGGAGGTGGGCCAGGAAATGGTCAAGGAGGCCACAAGCCTAGGGGGCTCGGGGACACGGCGAGGAGACGAAGGAGCGGTGGTAGCTGGGAGCTTAACGGTGGGGCAGGCGCGGCAGCGTCGGCCATGGTGGAGAGAGGCGAGGGAGAGAGCAGGGGGAGAGTGAGGTGTCCAGGGGCTCGGGCGGTGCTGAGGAGAAGGAACCAGGCGTCGCCTGGCCACGGCGACGCATGCAGGCAGCCTGGTCGCGTGGCGCCTGTGCGCATGTCGTGCGCTGTCCCTCCTCTGCCTACTGGCAGAGGTAGGTGATGACTGGCACAAGCCAGGTGGGCCGGACCAGTGAGGTAAGTGGGTCTGGGCCTCTCTCTCTCTCTCTCTCTCTCTCTCTGTCTCTCTCTCTTTTATTTAGTTTTTTGTTGTTTATTTTTGATTTAGTAAAAATACTAAACCACTTTGTAAAATGCTGAAAATATTTGTGGACACTTTTGAACTTATTTCTAACAGCCCTCAAATGCTTTCAACATTATTTGGACATTTAAAAATATTAATAGGATTCAAATGTCCAAATGCAAATACTTTATGCTTTAATTCAAGAATCGAGAGTGTCCTAGAAAAATATGCACCAATTTTAGCAGAGGTTCTAGTGCAATTCAAAAATGATGAACACTTTTGAAGGGCAATTTAGGTTCATTGAAATCAATTTCTATTGATCCTAGTATTTTATTAGGGGGGTGCTAGGGTTTGTTGATCCCCATTTCAAGTTTAATGAAAATTTAAACATGATGCATCACTCTAGCTAGTCCAAGTGCATTGCTAACTAGGGTTGTGACAACTCACCCCACTCAAAACAATCTTGTCCCGAGATTCAGGGTTTGTAAGGAAGAGTGTGGGGGTACTCAAGTCTAAGACGATCCCCCCTTTCCCAAGTAGCTTCTTTCTCGGAATGGTGTGACCAATGAACCTTGAGAAACTTGATATTTTGGCGTCGAGTGGTACGCTCGGCTTGATCAAGAATCCAAACGGGGTATTCTCGATATGTGAGGTTATCTTGGAGATCAAGTGTTTCGTGGTCCACTCCACGGATAGGATCCGAGAAGCAACGCCTGAGTTGAGAAACATGGAAGACATCATGAACTCTCGAAAGATGTGGAGGTAGTTCCAATTGGTACGCAACCTCTCCTCGTTTGACACGAATGCGAAAAGGACAAATGTAATGAGGAGCCAATTTGCCCTTGATACCGAATCGCTGTGTTCCCTTCCAAGGAGTAACCCGAAGGTAAGCCTTATCGTCAACTTCGTAGGTCACAACCTTATGATGGCGATCATATTGGCTCTTCCGATGATATTAGGCTGTTTTCAACTTTTCACGAATAATGCAAACTTGCTCTTTTGCTTCCTGAATCATATCCGGGCCAAAGAATTTTCTTTCCCCAGTTTTTGACTAGTTAAGAGGCATTTGACATGTTCGTCCATAGAGAACTTTAAAAGGAGCTTTGCCCAAGCTAGATTGATAACTATTGTTATAAGCAAATTCGGCAAATGGAAGGCATTTCTCCCAGTCCATCCCAAATGAGATAACAGAAGCTCTGAGCATATCTTCCGTAATTTGATTGAATCGTTCTACTTGACCACTGGATTGAGGGTGGAAGGCAGTGCTGAAGGAGAGACGATTCCCCATAGCATTTTGGAAATATTCCCAAAATCAAGAGGTGAAAAGACTTCCATGGTCTGAGTTTATTTCCAATGGGATACCATGAAGAGATACTATTTGAGAAATATATAGGTCCGCTAACTGACTAGGATTTCTACTCTCTCGAATAGGAAGGAAATGAGCTAATTTGGAGAGATGATCGATGACAACGAAGACATGATTATTCTCTCTGTTGGTCCTGGGAAACCCGGTAATGGAGTCCATAACGATTTTATCCCATTTCCATTAAGGAATAGCTAAAGGTTGAAGGGTGCCAGCAGGCCGTTGATGCTCTGCTTTAACTCGATGGCAAACGTCGCAGTTAGCAATAAATCCAGAATTTTCTCTCTTCATTCTAGTCCACCAGAACATCTGGCGTAGGTCCTGATACATTTTGGTACTACGAGGATGAATCGTGAGAGGGGATTCATAAGCCTCCTTAAGGATCAGTCACCTCAAGTTTCGTACCTAGGGAACAACTAAGCGGTTTCCGAAGAACACGACACCTTGATCATCAATTGAGAAACATCCCGTGACTCCTTTCTTGATGTTTCTCCTGATACGACAAATTCCCGGATCAACCTTATGGGCTTTGATGATCTGATCCTTGAGGGTAGGTTTCGCCACCAAGGTAGAAAGGAAACCTCGAGGAACAATGTGAAGGTTAAGCTTACAAAATTCCTCGTGGAGAAGTGGTTGACCTTGTTGTAACATGAGGTCGTCAATAAGACTTACGACTTAGTGCGTCAGCCATGACATTGGCCTTTCCCGGGGTGTAAGTTATTCCTATGTCATAATCCGTGATCAACTCAACCCAATGTCTTTGCCTGAGATTCAAATCTGGTTGGGTGAAGATGTATTTCAGACTTTGGTGATCGGTGAAGATCTCACAACGATTACTAAGGAGGTAATGTCGCCATGTTTTAAGTGCATGGACTACAGCTGCAAGCTCTAGATCATGTCTGGGATAATTATCATCATGTGGACGCAACTGTTGAGATGCGTAGGCAACCTAGTCCTTGTCGTGAGGCATCGCAATAGATAATAAAGTCCTTGGTGAAATATGATGGCAAAAGTAGGGGAGCAGAAGTCAGACGTCTTTTCAGTTCCTGAAAACTATACTCGCACTGCGGGGTCCACTCAAACTTTTAATCTTTCTTGAGGAGTTCAGTTAGAGGATTAGCAACCTTGGAGAAATTCTTGACGAAGCGACGATAGTAGCTCGCTAAGCCAAGGAAACTCCGAACTTGCTTGACCGATTCAGGTGGAGTCCAGTCAAGGACAGCCTGAACTCGCTCTGGGTTGATAGCAATACCCTTACTAGAGATTACATGACCTAGGTAGGTCACTTTTGGCAACTAGAATTCACATTTAGAGAATTTGGCATAAAGGCGATGCTCTCGAAGTTTCGTCAATAGCAGACTTAGATGCTTGGCGTGATCTTCCTTGTTCATGGAATAGATGAGTATATCATCAAGATATACCACGACGAATTTATCCAAGTACTCCATGAAGATCGAATTCATTAAGCGAGAGAAGGTGGCTGGTGCATTTGTTAGACCGAAGGACATGACGGTGTGATTGGCCATAACGAGTAACAAAGGCTGTCTTGGGAATGTCCCCGTTCTTGATTTTGATTTGATGGTAGCCCAACGTCAAATCCATTTTGGAAAAGACTGAAGATCCAGCGAGCTGATCATACAGATTGTTGATCTCGGGAAGCGGATACTAGTTCTTTATGGTGACCAGGTTGACGAGTCGATAATCTACAACCATCCAATCCGTTCCATCCTTCTTCTTGATCAAGAGGACGGGATAAGCCCAAGGATATGAACTTGGACGGATGAAACCTTTTTGCAAGGACTCATCGACTTATTTCTTAAGCTCGGCTAGTTCTAAGGGTGCCATCTTATAGGGTCTCCTAGAGACCGGAACAGTTCCTGGAACATGATCTATCACAAACTCTACATCCCTGTCAGGTGGAACTCCTGGCAGTTCTTCTGGAAAGACATCCAAAAAGTCACGAACTACCGGTATATCTTCGAGGTCTGGAAGAGGGCTGGCGTTAAGAGAGTAGAGCTGACGCTTGGACACTCGGGTCAAAACATTGACTATCTTGCCCGATGGGTGGGTAAGTTGAACAGTTCTAGTGGAACAATCAATCTTAGCATAATGGGCTGCCATCTAGTCCATACCCAAGATGATGTTTATGCCCGACGACCCGAGAGCTATCAAAGATGTGAGAAAAACAAGTCTATCGACAAGAATTTCATTTCCATGGCTTACTCTAGAAGTTTGCCATTTAGAACTAGGAGTTTGAATTACCATGGAAGTGGACATATCACAAAATGTCATGTTGTGCATTTATGGGGTCATCATGAGCATCCTCAACTGAGACATAGTTCACATGGACACGTGTGATGGTGGTTGGCTTAGCATACAGTACACCCTTCCTGCTGGCTTACCACGGCCAACAAAATTTCTAGGCTAGTTGAAATCATTGTTCTGAGGACACTCGCATATGTAGTGGACTGTTTCTTCGCACTTCAAGCAAGTCACGGAAGTGGTACGCAGAGCAGCATTGGCGGCTGGTCCAGCATAAGCCTTGAGCGGTGTGTATGGCTGGTTTGGGCGAGGCGCCTCATGGGATGGCCTCGGGGTGAATCTGGGTGGTAGCGCCGTATTTGGAACCCACACCCGACGCTTTTGGGAGCCAGAACCGGATGATGAACCAAAACCACGGGGGTGCTTGCGAGTAGCCTCATAGTCAGTCTGGCTAGTTTCAACACTAATGGCCTTCTTCACAAGCTTCTAGAAGGAGGCACACTCGTGCAGACGGAGGTCGTGGTGAAGCTGAGAGCTAAGTCCCTTTCGGAACCTTGCCTACTTCTTGGCGTCAGTGGACACTTCCTCACGAGCGTAACATGCCATATTTCGAACTCTCGGATGTAAACATCCACGGTCAGCTTGCCTTGTGTGAAGTTACATAAATCCTCCCTTTTGCGATCCATTAAGTCCTCTGGGATGTGGTGCTCACGAAAAGCTTCACCGAAATCTGCTTAGGTAGTAACCCAACCAGCCGGACACATAGCTTCATAATTCCCCCACCAAAGGACCGGTGGGACCCTCAAGATGGTATGCAACATAGGTGACCTCATCTGCTTCAGCTACATTGGCAGAACGTAGCTTGTGGGTGATACTGCGAAGCTAGTCATCAACGTCGAGTGGCTCGACAGAGTGGTGGAATGTTGACGGATTCTCACGCCCAAAATGCGATTCTATCCCAATCATGTTATAAACTCGTGATTGGGGCACAACCGCATTTCGTGCGCTTAGCAAGATGGATATCATTACATCGTACCATTACATAAATAGATGGGGATACATAAAAGTCATACAACTGCCACATGAATAAAACACATCAAACACAAGACATCCGACTACGGATGAAAACACATAAAAGGCACAACGACATCCATCCTGCTATCCCAGGCTGCCGACCCGGAACCTATCCCATGACCGACGAAGAAGAAGACGAACGAACTCCAACACAACTAATAATTGCTCTCACGTCAAGTCATTGGAAACCGACAACTTCAACTGTTGTTTTAGTATCCGTGAGCCACGAGGACTCAGGAATCCCATAACCATGGGTATCAAGACTAGCAAAGCTTAAAGGGTATGGAGAGGTTAAGTCGTGAGGCTGCAACATCGGCTAAGCATATGTACGGTGTCAAACTTACGAGTACAACAATAAGATGAGCATCTACGCAAACGGTCACAAACTAGTAATGGTCGCTAAGTGATCCTGAACTAGCTATGAGTCAAACATAACCCCACCGTGTTCTCTTCTCAAAATGAAAAGAGACATTCACGGTTACTCACACGGTTGGTGTGTTTTATATCGGATCCTCCGTCAAGTTTTCTACAACCGGACATTAACAAATTCCAATCTGCCACATAACCGCGGGCACGACTTTCGAAAGATCATAACCCTGTAGGGGGGTCCCAACTTAGCCCATCACAATCTCTCATGATCAGCAGAGGTAAAATCCCCTTATCTTAGGGACAACCCGATCAGACTCGGAATCCTGGTGCACAAGACATTTCGACAATGGTAAAACAAGTCCAGCAAGACCTCCCGGCGTGCCGACACCCTGATAGTAGCCGTGCGTATCTCGTCTCAGGCCACGACCGGATGGGACAAGCTACATGTAAAACCAGATACCTCGAGTTTCCCCGAGGCGGCCCCGCATGTTACCCGTTTGGGACCAACACCATCGGCACTGCCCCCCTTTATGTGGAAAAGAATCCTCGGGTAGCGCTAACTCTCTATGCAATTTATTTAATTAATTAAGTTTTAATGATGAGGCAAATTAAAATCAATGTTGGGCTTTGTTGGAGGAGTTTTATTCAAAGAGAACTATCAAGGAGTCCCCATGTACCCAACCGCGTTAGGAACGCAAAATCAAGGAACATAACACCGGTTTATCGGTTCTTAAGGCGGCATGAGTGTAACTAAATACCGAGCAAAAGGCCAAGCCTTCCACCCATTGCCAAGTATATAGGGGTGTTAATTAAAGTAAATATATTGTGATATTCGAACAAGCAAGATCCAATATGGAGCAATCTTCATGTTCATCTGCAACTAACAATGCTATAAGAGGGGCTGAGCAAGCGGTAACATAGCCACACAATGGTTTGCTGGGATGGTGTCAAAGGTTAGATGGTGTTTCATGACAACAAGGAGAGGTTGACAACAAATAGATAGGTAGCGCGACATATAGCGATAGCATCGAGACAACTAGCATGGCAATGATAGTAATGAGATCCAAGATGACGATCATATTGCCTAATATCCCGGAAGGAAGAAGATCGAGTCCATGAAAAAGATGAAGAAGAAGCCACGAAGACGAACCAAGCGTTGTCGAACGAATCCTCACGATCGCAACGAAACAAGCACCAACGAGAAGAAGCAAGCAACACGGTAAACACCCAAGACATAACAAGACATGATGCTCAACCAAGTATGATGCATGACTAGCCTACATGATGCAAATCATGGCAAGAGATGAAGCATGCAAGAACATCACACAAAGCAAGTTTAAATGAGGCTGAAAACAACATATAACAATTTCGGTAAGTCCTCATATGCAAATTTCAAAATTGGTCCAGATCTGAACAAACCTTAAGTTCAAGTTGTTAAACAGCAAGTTAACATGCACCATGATGATCTACTCGAAATTCTAGTCAAGTTACACAAAAAGTTCATTTAATTCGGAGCTACAACCTAGAAGATATGAGCAAAACAAGTCAAGCATGTCAAAGATGCAAGATGGGTTCAAACATGAAGCAAACACACTCAAACATGGATACAACATGATAAGATGCATCTATATGCAAAAACAAGCAAGTTTCATATAGATCATGCCCAAAACGGAGCAACGGTTCAATACATACACACGAAACAAGATATAACAACAATATGTCCCAAAACAGCAACTAAGCACTTTGCAATCATCAAAACAACATGATACATAAACATTTCATGGCATCAAAGGCCATGTCAAGCATGTACATGTCAAGCACTACAAACATGATCACTGAGCTATTGCCAAATACCACTAGGACATGCTCCAAACATCATGGCAAGATTGCAAACGATAACAGTTTCACATACTTGGTGAAATAAACTGAACATGGCAGCAACAACGACAAGTAGGCATGTTTGCAAATTTGTGCAACTCATCTCAAAGCATATCATGGCATGTGTATATAACCAACAACAAGAAGACATGTTTATGCAGCTACTCATGGCAAGAACATGGTCATATGATGCATAGAACACTAGCTATTCACATGGCAAAATTGAACTTACTGATAACAGGCTAACAAACACATTATATAGCAATTTTAGAGCAAGAAAGAGACAAGCTACATGTAGGATCGAAAGTATGTCTAGAGGGGGGGGGGTGATTAGACTACTTGACAATATAAAAATTCTACCTTTAGATCATGAACAGTTTTTGGCAGTTTCACAATTATGACCAATTCAAGTATCACCCTACACATGCAATTCTAGAGTATAAGCAGCGGAAAGTAAATTGCACATGTAGTAAAGAGAGGTGGAGAAGATCAAACGCAATTTGGAGACACGGAGATTTTTGTCGTGGTTCCGATAGGTGGTGCTATCGTACATCCACGTTGATGGAGACTTCAACCCACGGAGGGTAACGGCTACGCGAGTCCACGGAGGGCTCCACCCACGAAGGGTCCACGAAGAAGCAGCCTTGTCTATTCCATCATGGCCTACGCCCACGGAGGTCTAGCCTTACTCGGGGTAGATCTTCACGAAGTAGGCGATCTCCTTGCCCTTACAAACTTCTTGGTTCAACTCCACATCTCGAAGACGGAGGCTCCCAAGCGACACCTAACCAATCTAGGAGGCACCACCCTCCAAAAGGTAATAGATGTGGTTGATGATGATGAACTCCTTGCTCTTGTGCTTCAAGTGATAATCTCCCCAACACTCAACTCTCCTCACTGATATGGCTGTGGTGGAAGAAAGGATTGAGTGGAAAGCAACTTGGGAAGGCTAGAAATCAAGTTTCATATGGTAGGAATGGAATGACTTGATCTCAACACAAGGGTAGGTGGTTCTCTTCTCAGAAAGTGTAAGGTAGGAGTGGTAGTACTTTCTGATGGCTCTCTCCACGAATGAAGAGGGGGTGGAGGGGTATATATAGCCTCCACACAAAATCCAACCGTTACACACATATTTGAGTAATCTCGGTGAGACCGAAGTGAAAACTCGGTCAGACCGAAAGTTCAAATATAGTGAACGTTGGGGTTTTCGGTGGGACCGAAAATACCATCTCGGTGTGTCCGATATGAGTCAAAGATAGGAGCTTGCCATTCTCGGTGGGACCGAAATTAACAACTCGGATATTACGATATGATGTCAAATGGTTACAGAAGTTGGCAGTCCAGTTTCGGTGAGACCGAACTCAAAATCGGATAGACCGAAATTTCTAGGGTTTGGAAAATAGCTGAGGTGGTTCATCTCGGTGGGACTGAGTTGGAAGAATCGGTTTGTCCGAGATTACTTATGAGTGTGTTTAGTAGTGAAAGTTGCTGATAGTTGAAGGAGCTAAATCACCAAGCACTTGAGCAACCAGATCATCAACACAACCTCATCCCCTTTTAATAGTATTGGCTTTTCCTATGGACTCAATGTGATCTTTGATCACTAAACCAAAAATGGAGTCTTGAGCTTTTGCCAATGCTTGTCTTAGCATTTTGAGGGGTCCACTTCTTCAGACATATCCATACCCATATCATCGAACTTCTCTGAAATGATTCTCAAGTAACTATTAGTTCAATGATATATATGTTGTTATTAATTACCAAAACCACCCGGGGATTAGTTGCACTTTCAATCTCCCCCTTTTTGGTAATTGATGACAACATATAGATCAAAGCTTCGACAAGAGATATAATCAAAGAATAATATCGTCGCTTTGAGAAGTATGTGATAAACAAGAGGTCCCCCTAAATTTGTGCATTATTTAAAATTTGCGTCTGAATGCAAATGCACAATCGATTAGGATTATGGGTCACTCTTCCATGTCACATACATCTTGGTGGAGCGCACAAAATGATAAGAATGAATAACATGCACTCAATCACCAAGACATGAGTAAATGATCATACAAGAAGAAATAGCATAGGATAAGCATTAAGCACACATTAAAGCATAGTATGACCAAGCACTCATTAAGGTAGCATCAAACGTAGTAGCAAGCACACTGAAAGTTTCAAGAACCAAAAGAACCAAATGTATCTCAAAGAAAACCGGCAAAAGAACGAAAGAGCACTCTCTCTCTCGAAGCCCTATGATCTATACAATTTCTCCCCCTTTGGCAACAAGTTACCAAAAAGTTCGAAAAAGCATAGAGCTAAGTGTCACTGTGGGCTCTGCTGGCGGCTCCCGTCTGGGTAGATGTCGGTGTAGAAATGACGGCATTGGCGAAGACTTCGGCTGATGTCTGCGCTGGAGGAGTGGATGCTGGAGCTGTGGCTGGAGCTGTAGGAGGTGCTGAAGTGGTAGCCCTGGAGTCAGTCACTGGGATAGCTGCAGATCGGGATCCTCTGGGAACCTGAACAGTCTGGCGATGAGAGTCCTGGACTAGATCATCCTGCATGAGCTCTGCTCTCTCCTGCCTTGCTTCCTCCATGTCTGCCTCAAGCTTGTTGACGGTCACCTGAATCTCAGTCAGCTTCACGTCCAGAGCGTGGATCTTGTCGTCAACAATTCTCTATAGGCTTTCCTAAGATTGTTCAATGCTGGCCAGGCGTTGTTCAATCCTCTTGGTAGCTTCAAGAATCTGCTCTCCGAAGCTCTTTGGCTTAGCTGCTGCTGCTGCCTCTTTATCGGCTTTGGCTTTCTTCGCAGCTTCAATTTTGGCTTGACCTTCAACTGAGGTTGGATCCTCCTCATCCATCACAACTACGTTATCTTCATGCTCTGGCTGCAGTGGCAAGTGCTTCCTATCCAACATGAATTTGCTCGTGCCAAACTTGGCATTGATGAGCATCTGAATTTGTGGGGCAAATCCACACGACCTCTTCTGGTCAGCTGCAGTTCTCTTAATGGTTTCTACCATTAAGTCCATCACCTTAAAAGGTGCCTTCTCATCAAGAATGTGCAGCATGTTGATAGAATAGCCTCGAATCATGCGGTGGTCTCCAGACTTAGGCATCAATGTATGCCTCAGAATAGTGTTTGTGGTGGTCAGACCTGCCTGGAGATAGTACACTGAGCCAAGCTTCCATCCTTCCAAATCAGCGGCGGGGATCTCCTTGTACATGTTCTTCATGGAATCATGGTTCTTCTTAGGAATCCCATAGACATCAATGTCGTCCTCTCTCTGCACTGGAGCATTCAGAAGTTCTGCCCATTCTTCAACAGACGAAGAAAACCTTTGACCTTCAGTCATCCAGGTGATCTTCCCATCAGGATAAAAGTGGGCTGTGGCGTAGAACTGCATGATCATCTCGTCGTTTCAATCTGTCAGCTTCTGACCCACGAACTCATCAACTCCACATGCAGTGAAGCTCTCATGCACATGGGGAAAGAAGTCTCGGTGCTCTTCACTGTCAATGTACTTCCAGTCAACATACCTGGTGTCAGCAACAATAGGCTTCTTATCCATCAGCACGGTCTCATAGAAGTCCTGCTGCTCTCTGGTGTGGAATCTGGGGTCCACAGCAGTCCTTCTCCTCACGGCATATGGATCAGACTGTCTCCATAGCCTGAGACCTCTGTCCTTCCTTGCCTTCATATCCTCGGCTTGAGGATGTGCATCGTTGTGGAGCGGCAACTTAGGACGGAGCTTCAGCAACACATGTTCTTCATCAGACTCAGACGGTGACAAATTACCTTTGTTCTTCTCAGAGGCTGGAATGTTCCTGGTTGTCCTCTTGGGCTTGGCTGGAGCTGCCTTTGCTTGAGCAGGCTTCTTGGGCTTAGAAGTGGCTTGAGCCCTAATAGCATCACCCATGAACTTAGCCTTCTGAGGAGGAGGCTGGGGTGTATCTTCTTCTTGTTCATCAGCAGCTACATCAACATGAGGTTCAGCATATACTACCCTCTTCCTCTTGGAAGTTTTCTTCACCTTACTTGGAGCTGGCTCTTCCAAGTTCAGCTTCTTGGCAACAGCTGACTGCTTGACCTTGCTGGTGCCTTTCTTCGACTGCTGCCCTTCGTGCTCTTTGGCAACGACTTTTCTCTTGGGCTTGGAGGTAACTTCCTCAGCAACGAAGTCAGAGTCCTCATCATCAGAATTTCTCTGCTTTCTGGTCCTGGTGGCTGCAGGAGGCAAACCACTAGGGGTACTCCTCTCACCATCATCACTAGGACTACTAGCCTCAGGACTAGTATCTGCCTCTGGAATCTCTGCAAACGGTGATTCAGACCTGTTCTGGCTGTCACTGGCATCTGACATGGCTGACAACCTGTGAATAGATAAGGTATAGGCAGAGTAGAAGAGTTATCACAACTGCAGAGGTTTTTGCAAAAAAAATGAGTTCAAAACTTAGTTTTGAGTTTTCACATAATGCATTTCGGTCAAACCGATATTTAGTTTCGGTGAATCCGAAGTGTATAACAGAAGCTTACACACCACTTTCGGTCAGACCAAAATGGGTTTCGGTCCTGCCGATAAACTAGGGTTTCACTGAAACTAAGTTTCGGTCACACCGATTTGCACAACTCGGTTAGACCAAAAGTGCAGTGCAATGGCCAGAGGCCAAATCGGTCATTCCGAGTTTTCAAAATCGGTTTCACCTAGATGTATTCCGTGGAAACCTAAACCTAAGAATTTCGCTCGAAACTAAAACGATCTGATCTGATGTTAAGGGAGATTTCAAACGTGGCTAGATGCAGGGCAAACCAATCATGCAAGAATCAGATGGGGAGCACGAGAGGGATCGAGACTCACCCTAACTTGGTGGAGTCCCTCTACGGCGGCAACGGCGCGGAGAAGAAGACCGTTGACGGCGGCGGAGGCCTGCGGCGAGGGCGCACATGCGACGACGGCGACGATCCGAAGACCAGGGCGACGACAGCAGGGGACTTGGGGGCGAAACGGTTTGAAGAAGTAATCGCGCGCAGCCCTCAGTATTTATATCCCCATGCTGTCAGTGGGACCGAGTTGAAAAACTCGGTGACACCGAAATGTATAACTGCTGTGCAGTTACGCATATCGGTCACGCCGAGATTTTGAACTCGGTTTCACCGAGATGAAACCTAGATCAGTCTAAGCATTTCGGTTGGACCGAGATGGAAAAGTTGGTCAGACCGAAATGGACTTAGAAGGTTTTGGAAGTCAGCCTTAGACGGATCGGTGGCTCCGAGTGCTCCCCACTCGGAGGGCCCGAAAATGACTTGTTCAAAGTTGTGATATGAGCATGAATAGAATTTGAGACAAGAAAGCATAGATAGCTAGGGAAGGTGCTTAGGCATTCTTGTCCATCCATTTGGCCAGAAAAATCAAAACAATCAAAACAACAAATGGATGTCCTTGAATGGATAAAATCATGCATTCAACATGCTCACACAATAAGGTAGCAAATGAAATATGTGACAAACATGCACAATCAAAACTCTAGCTACTAGCACACAATTTGTCGATGACTAGGTCATCTATATATGAGTATATTGACTTAGGAGCCAAATGAGAACATTTGATCATAGGTCATACTCATCGTTTAAGCACAAGTGGGGTTACCACTTTTACATAAAGCATTGATGTGTTCACATCATTTGGAGATGCTTTAGCTCAATTTTTAGAGCAAAGCTCCCCCTAGATGTGAGAACCCCTTTTAAAGGGTCAAACTAACCTTGGGTTGTCGTAGAAGACTTCATGTAGATGTTGAAGATGTGGATGCTCAATGTTGATGTAGATCATCAAGAGTTGGGAGCTATCCTTTGGATTAGGGCACTTTCAATACCTACATGGGTTAGTCCCACAAGGAACAAACAAGAATATCCATGGACATAGATTGAGGTTCACAATAGATAATGTCCATGAAAGCAATGATTACCTTGTCCCTTGACTTACCAACAAGAGGGTTTGTGACTCCATGAACTAGTGCATGATGTGGAAGTTGATTGCACAAGTTCTTGCCAAAATGAATATGAGTGAAGTATGTTGGCGGAGTCACCCTCAAGAACCTTCTAGTTCTTCTTCTTTGGGATCCACATCATCTTGATGGGAATCCTTGGAGTTGTAGTTGAGCTTGACGAAGTAGAACTTGACGTGTCCTTGGGAACCCACTTGACCATGGCTTGAGGTGCTTCAATGAATGCATCAATCTCCTCTTGAAGCTTGTCCTTGGCCTTTAGCTTGTGGTCTTGTGGTGGAAGGTCATCTTGAGCTTGTTCCACATTGGAAGAAGTAGGATCATACTTCTCCTTTTGAGAAACAAACTGTGGAGTAGGGTATTGACCTTCTTCCCACTCAACACCTTCGGCGTTGAACTTTCGCTCAAAACTAATCCCTTGATTCTTCCGGTGCCTTCCTTGTTTGCGAACAATTTCCTCAAAGTTCTTGCTTCCGGCAAGACTTTTGTAGACACCTTTCTCTATGATTTCCTTCAATAAGCTATTTTCTTGCTCAAGTGTAACTTGGCTTGAAACATTGTTAGTGGAATCAAGAGAACTACTAGAAGTAACAACATTAGATTTGACATTGTTATTGTTACTACTAGAGGAAGAATTTTTCTTCTGCTTGTCATGCTTAGTCTTAATAGGTGGCAAGAAATTAGACAAGAGAAGTCGTTTGGCAAGATATGAAGAACTCTTCTTTCGAAGATCGTCATTGATCGCTTTTAGAAACTCATGTTCTTGCTCTAGAGTGAGCTTCTCGAAGCGTAGCTTCTCATGAGATCTTAGGAGCTCTCTATGATCTTCTTGAGTTGTTTCATGAGCTAACTTAAGAGTGTTTAGTTCTTTAGTTAGACGCTCAATCTCCTTCATAGCATTGTCATTCGACTCTTCTCGACTATAAAGACTACTAGCATTTTCATCGTTACTAAGCTCACTAGATTTATCATGCAAGAGCTCATCTTCACCAAGCAAGTCATCCTCATCACTATCAAAGTCAATGAATTCAGGGTGTGTTACCTTGGGGCCTTTAGCCATGAAGCATCTTCCAATTCCCTCATTTGGTGAATCAAATAAGTCGTAGGAGTTGGAGTTGGAGGATACGAGTGCAGGTCCGGCAACACCTTCATCTTGACTGTAGTCGGAGTCGGAGTGATAGCTTCCATCGGATTGATTGTCGGAGTCGGAGCCGGAGACCCATTCACCTACATGAGCTTGATGTCTTCTTCTTGTGTAGCTCCTTGATGACTTGTCTTTCCTCTCCGAATCCTTGCTTCTCCGAGAGGGTCTTCGTTCATAACGATCATCTCTACTCCTTCTCTCTCTCCGAGGTGACTCATCTCTTGCTCTTCTTCTTGGAGATTCTTCTCTTCTCTTGTGGGGAGCCGTACACTCATTTGAGAAGTGTCCGGGTCTTCCACAATTGTAGCAGTTTCGATCACGACTAGAAGATCTCTTTTCATCATATGATCTAGACTTTGAGCTTCTTTCTTTGCCTCTATTCTTGTAGAACTTGTTGAAGTTCTTAACCATTAGGCTTATCTCTTCATTGTAAATTAACTTGTCACTTGAGGTTGTGGGAGCATCACTTGTAGCTTTGTAAGCACCACTTGACTTGTTGTGAAGCTCTTCCTTATCCTTAAGTGTCATCTCATGAGCAACAATTCTTCCAATGACTTCAGTTGGCTTGAGAGTCTTGTAGTTTGGCATCACTTGGATCAAAGTGCACACGGTGTCATACTTTCCATCCAAAGCTCTTAGAATCTTCTTGATGATGAATCGGTCGGTCATTTCTTCGCTTCCTAAGCCGGCAATCTCATTTGTGATGAGAGCAAGCCTAGAGTACATTTCAGCGACTCCTTCACCATCCTTCATCTTGAACTTGTCAAGTTGACCTTGAAGAATATCTAGCTTTGATTCCTTCACAGATTCAGTACCTTCGTGCATTTCAACCAAAGTATCCCAAATCTCTTTAGCATTCTCAAGACGGCTGATTTTGTTGAACTCCTCGGGACACAAGGCATTGAAGAGAATGTCACAAGCTTGAGCATTGTTTTGCAACATCCGCAACTCTTCCGGTGTAGCTTCGCGATCCGGAACTTTTCCTTCCTCGAAGAATTCACCTTGCATACCAACACAAATAATGCCCCATGCGGCTGGGTTATGACCAAGAATATGCATTTTCATTTTATGCTTCCAACTAGCAAAATTTGTACCATCAAAGTAAGGACCTCTACGATAATTACCCTCACTAGACACCATACTCTCCTAGGTTGTGAAACCAAGCTTATGGAGTCCTATGCAATGGAAACCAAAACAATGGAGACCAAAGCTCTGATACCACTTGTAGGATCGAAAGTATGTCTAGAGGGGGGGTGATTAGACTACTTGACAATATAAAAATTCTGCCTTTAGATCATGAACAGTTTTTGGCAGTTTCACAATTATGACCAATTCAAGTATCACCCTACACATGCAATTCTAGAGTATAAGCAGCGGAAAGTAAATTGCACATGTAGTAAAGAGAGGTGGAGAAGATCAAACGCAATTTGGAGACACGGAGATTTTTGTCGTGGTTCCGATAGGTGGTGCTATCGTACATCCACGTTGATGGAGACTTCAACCCACGGAGGGTAACGGCTGCACGAGTCCACGGAGGGCTCCACCCACGAAGGGTCCACGAAGAAGCAGCCTTGTCTATTCCATCATGGCCTACGCCCACGGAGGACTAGCCTTACTCGGGGTAGATCTTCACGAAGTAGGCGATCCCCTTGCCCTTACAAACTTCTTGGTTCAACTCCACATCTCGAAGATGGAGGCTCCCAAGCGACACCTAACCAATCTAGGAGGCACCACCCTCCAAAAGGTAATAGATGTGGTTGATGATGATGAACTCCTTGCTCTTGTGCTTCAAGTGATAATCTCCCCAACACTCAACTCTCCTCACTGATATGGCTGTGGTGGAAGAAAGGATTGAGTGGAAAGCAACTTGGGAAGGCT
This sequence comes from Secale cereale, assembly GCA_902687465.1. Classification (NCBI taxonomy): domain Eukaryota; kingdom Viridiplantae; phylum Streptophyta; class Magnoliopsida; order Poales; family Poaceae; genus Secale; species Secale cereale. The sequence continues at coordinate 236,496,238 of LR738712.1, forward strand.
AGAAATCAAGTTTCATATGGTAGGAATGGAATGACTTGATCTCAACACAAGGGTAGGTGGTTCTCTTCTCAGAAAGTGTAAGGTAGGAGTGGTAGTACTTTCTGATGGCTCTCTCCACGAATGAAGAGGGGGTGGAGGGGTATATATAGCCTCCACACAAAATCCAACCGTTACACACATATTTGAGTAATCTCGGTGAGACCGAAGTGAAAACTCGGTCAGACCGAAAGTTCAAATATAGTGAACGTTGGGGTTTTCGGTGGGACCGAAAATACCATCTCGGTGTGTCCGATATGAGTCAAAGATAGGAGCTTGCCATTCTCGGTGGGACCGAAATTAACAACTCGGATATTCCGATATGATGTCAAATGGTTACAGAAGGTTGGCAGTCCAGTTTCGGTGAGACCGAACTCAAAATTGGATAGACCGAAATTTCTAGGGTTTGGAAAATAGCTGAGGTGGTTCATCTCGGTGGGACTGAGTTGGAAGAATCGGTTTGTCCGAGATTACTTATGATTGTGTTTAGTAGTGAAAGTTGCTGATAGTTGAAGGAGCTAAATCACCAAGCACTTGAGCAACCAGATCATCAACACAACCTCATCCCCTTTTAATAGTATTGGCTTTTCCTATGGACTCAATGTGATCTTTGATCACTAAACCAAAAATGGAGTCTTGAGCTTTTGCCAATGCTTGTCTTAGCATTTTGAGGGGTCCACTTCTTCAGACATATCCATACCCATATCATCGAACTTCTCTGAAATGATTCTCAAGTAACTATTAGTTCAATGATATATATGTTGTTATTAATTACCAAAACCACCCGGGGATTAGTTGCACTTTCACTACAGCAACCAATAATTACAAACAAGGACACGGATGGATAGAGAATTACATGGAATTCAAGACATGATCATTGGACATCTCCAAATGTGCATGGATATGAATGTAGCATCAAGCAAAGATGGCATCACAATGTAAAAGTTTCAGACTTAGAAGTTATCAACAAGTCTCAGAAAATAACAAACAACGAGTAGGCCACTTTACAAGCTTGTTGCACTCACCACAAGGCATAACATGAAAAGTGGATTGCACCATAGCAAAGATGATATGATTATGCTCCTAACACATGTTGACATGATGCTCAAACAAAAATCACACGAAAAGATATGAAAAAGACAAATCAACAAGTTATATTAGTTTACATCACTTAACACCAACATACACTTTTGCAACAGGGATTAATATGTCAAAATGCGCCCTATCATGTATGCAAAAGTAACCATCATATAGAGCACATAGAGACGAACATTTTGACATATCATATGCTTCATTTGGACATACATGCAGAAAGATATGGACCACACAACATGCTAACATATTAACAGTTCCAAGGACTTTGCAAAATTTACACGGACGCGAGATAACTAAAAGACACTCAGGCGAGGGATAGCGGAGCTCACCACGGGCTTCAGCCCAGGACGGTGAGGGGGCAGCTGGGCTGGCTTGGGCCTTGGCGGAGCTGGGCCGAGTTTGCGGGGCCCATGCAGTCGACCGAAGCGGTCAACGCGCGCGGGATCAGTGACGTCCAGGATCAAGTGATGCGGTCGCCGGCGGTGGGGCGGCGACCGGACGAAGTGGCGAGGCCGGGAATCAGCTAGATCTGATGCAGAACGCTGACGGACGGCCAGATCGGGCTGCTCCCGACCGGATTCGGGACGCGGACATCCATGGCGGCGCGGAAGAGATTCGGGTCGGGGGCCATGGCGGCTGCTGCACAAGTGGCAGAGAAGAGGTGAGAAAGGGAGAGAGAGGGAGGAAGGAGGGAGAGACAGGGCGGCGGGGACGCGACATGGGTGGCAGAGGAGGTGCCCGCGGTCGTCGGCCAACGTGAGGAGCGGCGGCAGGATTGCTCGGGAGGTGGAGGTAGTCGGGGTGCGGGGCGGTGCACGATGGAGCGAGAGCTGCGGGGCAAGGTGCACGGGCACGCACGAGCCGCGGCGGCGACGGGATCCGTGTCTGGCGGGCCGGATCTGGGCCCCGCGGGCTTGGTGCAGTGGAGGCGGCAAGGGAGAGAGGAAGGGGGCGACGTGGAGGCATGCCATTGGCTAGGTCGGCAGATGGGCTGATGTGGCGCCCCCAGATTGACCGGGGCGCCGGCGGGTGGCGGCGCCAAGTGGTGGGCTATGGCTGGCGGCGCACGGAATGCGAGGAGGAGATGGGATTGGCTACGACTGTAGGTAGGGGAAGGACTAGGTGTCCATTTTTGGCAAGGGAGGCGTCTATATATAGACATATGGCTAGGTTAGGGGGGTTTAGGGGTGTTTTCGAGCCCTCCGGTCGTGATCCGATGGATCTGACCGCGAGGGGGTTTAGGCAGGCCTAGGTGGGCTACGGTGGGCTGTGTAGAAGGCCTTAGACCGAGAGGAGAGATATGAAGTATGGCCCGACAACAGTTTTCGGAGACCGAAAACGTCCGACGTTTGTCCGGCTATATTGCCGCTATAGGTGTAACGATTGGGGTATCAAACGGACTCCGAATGCGACGAAATTTGGCAGGCGGTCTACGTACGATATAATAAGACCACACACCAAGTTTTAACCCATTCCGAGAATGTTTTTAGTCCACTTACAAAACAAGGTTTTGGAGGTGCCCCAGGCGCGTGCGAGTGTGCTTGGGCTCATAACGGACAACGGAAAGGATGAGGGGGCTCGGCAACTACGAATGGATGCAAGTTTTGAAAACTATGGAGATGCAATGCAGATGATGACATGGCAAAATGCAACACGCAAGCAGTTGACATGGCAACGACGGCGAATAACTGGAAGACACCTGGCGCATCGGTCTCGAGGTGTCACAACACTCCCCTACTAAGAAAAGATCTCGTCCCGAGATCTTAGGAACGAGACGGAAGGGAAAAAGGAAGAAGGTGAAACCAAAGAACCTTAAGAGGTTGAGCTACTCGAAAGGAAGAATACAACGAAGATGAATGAGATTGAGAAGGTTTGGTAAAATGAGGAAACAGGGCGTACGACGAGAACCTAGAGCGTAAGTGACAAAAGAGACAATGAAACCACTCTGGTTAAAAGAGATAGAAAACAAATTCAAACGAATGAATTTAGGCAGCACTCCGGCTGAATATGAAAGGGATAGAACATACTCTCGTGAAGACGGATTAATACTTGACGAGAAAAACAACACAATGCCTCTTGAAGAATTGAAAGAGTGAAGTGAGAAGAACGGATAAGAGAACAACAAGTTCTACCACGAATGAATTTGAAAGCATCCTTAGAAGGAAGGATTTAATGGAGTTGTTGAGAAAATCAATAACAAACGAATAAGCTTGGTTTAGACTTATGGACAACATCTCAAAGCTTGACGTGAATTATGCCACAACCAAAAGATTGAATTCGAAGAGATGAATAAAGTAATGCAAAACTCCACATCAAAAGAATAGGGAGAATTATTTGCACTCGAGAGGCAAAAGAATAATGCTTGAGTTTCTCCAACAAGAAACTTGATGAACACTTGACGAATGAATTAACTCATGATGAACAACCATGAAGAACTCTGGTGACAAACAGATGATGAGATCGAAATGAGGTATGAAAATAATAAGATTAAAGCCTTGCGGTGAATTAGATGGGGTTCCGATGAGATGGCCGAGAAAGCTTTGAACTCCGAAACAGAAAATATGAAAACACTTGGAACTAGAATTTATTCATCATGAACAAATTCCGAAGGAAATTATTAATCAACTTGATGAAAAGAATAAGAATTATGTTATGCTTATCCTCCATCAATTAAATTGATGAGAATCAATGGATTTGCATATCACTTATTCACTTTGAAAAGGATTAAAGAGAGGTATAGCACAAACTTGAGAAAGTCTTCATGAACCACCGGTAGGATTGGAAAGAACGAATGAATTGATATGATAACCCAGGAAAAGAACTCTTGAGCGAGCCACTGTAAAAATTGAAGCCTAGTGAAGAAAATAATGAACCACCGAGAAGAATTGAAATTGAGTGAATACAAGAGAATGAATCATCGGGAAGAATAAAGCACTCGAGGAAATTTAGATGCAAGAGAACGAAGAGATCGCAAACTGACTAGAGTATACTTGGACGAAGCACCGAAACGATATGGAGACGAACGAAGAGACATCAATTTAGAATATTTGGAGGAAAAAGTTGAAAACTGAGAACGAAGAAAACTTCTGAAATGATGGCCTTCGGAGGATCACAATGGAAAAAAATAATAATTTATAAAATACCCCAGATGGTTAAGGAAAAGAATTTATGACAAGCAGAATAATTCGAGAGGATAACATGAAGGTAGCCGCACGAATCTTCGAGAGAACGGACAAGATTTAGAGGAAAACTCTTCTCCGGTCTTCAAATGTTGAGAATGACGACGAGAATACCATGAGGAATTTGTGAGATACTCTGGAAGAATGAAAAGAGGGAAAGTTGAACCAAAGTTGAACCAAAGTTGAACCAAAGTTGAACCAATGTTGAAAATGACTGATGGAATCCATACTTATGTCACAATTGAAAGGAATTTGGGAATACTCCGGAAATATTAGAAGAGTCAGGTAAGATCTTGCAAAAAGACCTGTGGGTTAGAGCCCACCGAAAAGAAAACACCATTGAAAAGGATAATTTGAAAAAGAAATAATGCACTGGAACGACTAAAAAACTCGAATGAGGTGACAACCTCGAATTAATTTGAAGGCAAACATGAATCTCATGAGATAACTTCGGAACTCCGGAATGATTAAATGGCGAGAGGCGGGCGAGCAATTGGAATCATTTGAGCCGAGGGAAAGAATATGATGAGCACCGAATACAAATTGAATTGGAATCACCGGAGAAGTAAAGGAGATGAAGAATGATGAACAAGACAAGAAATCACCGGTTGAAATAATTGATGAAAGGGATTCAAAGACTTCACACGAGTAGGATAGATACTCGATTAAGGATTCCGGATCCGAGAAGAAAAAGGGTGGGCGGGTGGGAAAAAGAAAGACCACATCGGACGATGAAAATGACGTGGTTGGAAAGAACCGAGGATTGAACTTGAAGAGGGTCGAATCAACTTGATGAGAATTGCACCAGACGAAAAGAGCTAACATCGCAACGAATGAAAACTATCCGCGTGATCCTAAAAAAATTTGAAGTGGAAGAGGAGTAATTAAAAACACCTACGTCAAGATTCCTCACCAGAGCGATGAAGGGACTGAGAAGAAAAAAGAATTCCTACTCTCCGATATAACTAGACTCCAAAATAGTTTTCATCTAGACTCGACAATGGCCAAGCTACGATCTATCAAGGGGGCTCCTATGGTCGGTCGAGCCTCTGATACCAACTTGTCACGCCCAAAATGCGATTCTATCTCGATCACATTATAAACTCATGATTGGGTCACAACCACATTTCGGGCACTTAGCAAGATGGATATCATTACATCGTACCATTACATAAATAGATGGGGATACATACAAGTCATAAAACTGCCACATGAATACGACACATCATACACAAGACATGCGACTATGGATGAAGACACATAAAAGGCACAACGACATCCATACCGCTATCCCAGGCTGCCAACCCGGAACCTATCGCAAGATTGACGAAGAAGAATACGAATGAACTCCAACACAACTAAACATCGCTCTCGCATCAAGTCATCGGAAACCTGCAACTACAATTGTTGTTGTAGTATCTTTGAGCCACGAGGACTCAGGAATCCCATAACCATGGGTATCAAGACTAGCAAAGCTTAAAGGGTATGGAGAGGTTAAGTAGTGAGGCAGCAGCAACGGCTAAGCATATGTATGGTGGCTAACTTACAAGTACAAGAATAAGATGATCATCTACGCAAACGATTGCAAACTAGTAATGATCGCTAAGTGATCCTGAACTACCTACGAGTCAAAAATAACCCCATCGTGTTCTCTTCTCAAAATGAAAAGAGACGGTCACGGTTACTCGCACGGTTGGTGTGTTTTATATCAGATCCTCTGTCAAGTTATCTACAATCGTACATTAACAAATTCCAATCTGCCACATAACCGCGGGCATGACTTTCGAAAGATCATAACCCTGCAGGGGGTCCCAACTTAGCCAATCACAAGCTGTCACGATCAGCAGAGGTAAACACCCCTTATCTTAGGGACAACCCGATCAAACTCAAAATCCCGAAGCACAAGACATTTCGATAATGGTAAAACAAGTCCAACAAGACATCCCGGCGTGTCGACACCATGATAGTAGCCGCGCGTATCTCGTCTCAGGCCACGACCGAATGAGACAAGCTACAGGTAAAACCAGATACCTCGAGTTTCCCTGAGGCGGCCCACAGGTTGCCTGTTTGGGATCAACACCATCGGCACTGCCCCCTGTATGTGGAAAAGAATACTTGGGTAGCGCTAACTCCCTATGCAATTTGATTAAGTTTTAATTTTGAGGCAAATTAAAACCAATGTTGGGCCTTGCTGGAGGAGTTTTATTCAAAGCAAGCTATCAAGGGGTCCCCATATACCGAAACGCGTTAGAAACACAAAATCAAGGAACATAACACCAGTTTATCAGTTCTTAAGGCGGCATGAGTGGAACAAAACACTGAGCAAAAGGCCAAGCCTTCCACCCATTGCCAAGTATATAGGTGTGTCAATTAAAGTAAATATATTGTGATATTCCCACAACCAAGATCCAACATGGAGCAATCTTCATCTTCACCTGCAACTAACAACGCTATAAGAGGGGCTGAGCAAGCGGTAACCTAGCCACACAACGGTTTGCTGGGATGGTGTCAAAGGTTAGAGGATGTTTCATGGCAACAAGGAGAGGATGACAACAAATAGATAGGTAGCGCGACATATAGCGATAGCATCGAGATAACTAGCATGGCAATGATAGTAATGAGATCCAAGGTGACAGTCATATTGCCCGAGCTCCCACAAGGAAGAAGATTGAGTCCATGAAGAAGACAAAGAAGAAGCCATGAAGACGAACCAAGCGTAGTCGAACGAATCCTCACCATCAAAAAGAAACAAGCACTAACGAGAAGAAGCAAGCAACACGGTAAACACCCAACACATAATAAGACATGATGCTCAACCAAGTATGATGCATGACAAGGCTACATGATGCAAACATGGCAAGAGTTGAAGCATGCAAGAACATCACACAAAGCAAGTTTAAATGAGGCCGGAAACAACATATAACAATTCTGGTAAGTCCTCATATGCAAATTTTGAAATTGGTCCATGCGGGGACTCCGACTTAGAAGTCGAGATCACCGAATGCACGTGTACAGTGATCCCAGAGATCAATGCTCACTGAACACACAGAAGCTGAATAACAAGAGTCTTACATCCATACATATCGTCTTACACAAATTAAGGCCATTATGGCCAAGTCTTACATAGATAAAGCCTCAAGGGTTGAATAGCAAATAACTCAAATAGCGGAAGTCTTCGATAATAGGTAGAACCCATGCCATCTGCCTTAACCCTACAGGCATTCTGACTGGGATAGCGTCCTAGTTCACATGTTCGTCTCCAAAGAACTCTTCATCAAATCCCTGTTCCTCCATGCCTGGCCAATTAAATAACCAGTGGCAAGCCAATGAGTACTTTGAATGTACTCGCAAGCAACCCATGATGTGGTTCAAAGTAACAATGCAATTTGAACAATAATGAGCAATCTAGCAGAGGGCTAGAATAAATATTCTACCATCAAGTTTATGCATCAATAAACTCGCGTAACCTCGAAGACATGTTACCGATGTCAACATGAATACGATTCAACTCCTCGAGTCAAGTCTCCACCTTGACTCTCACAAACATACTTTCGTCGATGAAGTAAAATTCTGGACATAGTTTAAGTAGCACCACCCAACTGTCCATGACCGTGGACACGGCTATTCGAATAGTTTTACACTCTGCAGAGGTTGCGCACTTTACCCACAAGATTCGGGGAACTTCCGTGTCATCCACGACCCGCGGTACCTCAAGTACCCGGGGTAAGCACCCGGTCATTATCTTTCCTTAGACGACACTAACATAGAGTCCACTCGTTGGTACACGGCCCTCGAGTACAAACAATAGATCACGGGACTTGCCCTAGTTTCAATGTCACGCGTACCCGAAGGGACCAACGGTGTGTCCGGTGCCCTGTAAAAACAGTCATGGCCGTCTATCCAAGCACGACCCCGTCTCGGGAAAGACCTCAAGTCTTCCCATCACTAGTAATGCGGGCACCATGCTAGTATCGACCTAAGTAATCAATAAAGCCCCGTCCCATAAGGGGTAGTGTGGTTGCACATGTTTGGTTGGGACGGTAGTCACACATAAATCTAATCCATTATTTCACCCATGCACAAGATTTACCGGCACATCACTTCTTCCTCAAGTGATGACCTAACTCAACATCACCCTCGGGCATTAGGGGCACCCGATGGGATCATGCAAAGATTTCAACCACGAAGGTTCATGTCACACATGCATCACTAACCATCACTACTACCTATTTGCATGTTATCTAGCACATAGCAAGATCAAGATCATGGCATGCATCATGTGGTGGTTCAACTAGGTCACCATTGTAATGCTATCATCATGCATCGGAAAGAAACGGGTTCCAAAGAACAAGTGTATCATGGTCAAAGGGCTGCTTGCCTGGATTGGCTTGGTCTTCAAAGTCTTCAAATCCTTCTCCTTCTCCTTCTTCAGCAACTTCGTCAAATACGGTATCTATACGTCGCATAATAACAACGGAAAAATAAGACCACAACTAAAACAGAAAAATCAAAGTGCTCAGAAAAATGTTAACTTATTTTTGTTAAATACTAGAGGGATATCTAAGATGGGGAAAATTCTTAGTTGGAGTTTTGGAGTAACAGATTGGAATCTAATGATTTTAGAACAGGACTTTTATTGCTCAAATTTGAATTTGAATTTGAACAGAACAGAAAAGTTTCATGGATGTGTGTGAAAGTGACACCATTAAGTAGGTTGGACTATTAATAGGTTGGAATATTACAAGAATTTAGGAGTTGGAATTATTTCATTTGGACCAATATTCATTTCTGTAAAAATGTTTGAAATAATTACAGAAAAGAAAAAAGGAGAAAAAGCCGTGTGCAACTGGGCCAGAGTGGCCATAGTGCACGGCCCAGGGCATCCAGCCCAGCCGCATGGGCGCCAGCGCGCGCACGTCAGGTTTTCAAACCTGACGGGCGGGGCCCGGCGGTCAGCGGCTGTGAGGAGAGGGAGAGAGGGGTGAGGATGACAGGAGGGGCCCGCCTGTCATCTCCAACCTCACGGCCACGGCGACGGCGAGCTCACCGGCGTTAATTTCGGCCACGGCGACGGCAACGGAGGGCAGGGACGGATTCAGCGTCGAGTTGCGGAGGCAGTGGTGGTGGTGCGGCACGCCGGGGAGGTCGGGATCATCGGCGGCGAGGTGGGACGGCGGAGGAGCTTCGGGAGGTCGTCGCTCCGGCCGATTCCGACTGCCACAGAGAGGGGAAAGCGAGGGGAAAGTATCAGTGCGCATGGTGGTTCTAGATCGGGCAAAAGGAAGGGCGGAGGGGGCCTGTACTGCGAGATCACCGGCGGCCCGACGCGGCGGAGCTCCGGTCGATCCCGAGCACTGGAGCCTTCTGGGGACGAGCGAGTGGTGCTGGCGTGTTGCTGTGAGAGTGTGGAGGCTGCTGGTGCCGTTGGAGAGGCTCGGGGGGGGGGGCTTATATAGGCGCGCCCACTGTCCACCGTGGACTCGTGCGCCGGCGAGGTTGCAGGCGAGGCTAGAAAGGGTTCTGGTGCCTGTGATCAAGCCGGGGAGGATCGTGGACGTGTTCCCCGTCCAGTTGAGGGGAGAGGAGGAGCGGGGAAGCTTCCAAACCGTGCGCGCGTGCGAGCCCGAGGAGTGGCCGTCGCGGGCGGCCGGTGCGCGTGTGGCGACGGCCACTGGAGGGCGCAGGAGGAGGGGGACAACACCGGTGGAGGCTCCAGACGTCGAGGCACGTTGAGAGGCGCGAGGGGGGAGCCCGAGGCTGTCGGGGGCAGACGATTGGCCGAAGCTACAGTGCGTGGGCGCACTGTAGCGCGCTCTGGAGCGCCCTTATCGCATGCCACGGCATGCCATTGGGCCTCTGGACGCGTCCACCGTGTTTGGGGGGTCCAGGGTGATGCAAGCACTACGGTTGAAGCCTTGGATGCTCTGGAGATGCTAAGAGAGAGAAGAGAGGCTGGTGACTTGGTAGAAATTGGATGTCCAGTAGGGTGAACTAGGGTTTTTACCCCTCAATCATGGAGCTGGGGACTTGGGGAAGTTACTGGAGGTAGCTAGTAACTAGATGAACGTGTGGTAGAAAGTTGAGGCCAAGGTAAAAGGTGAAAGTGATAAAGAAGAGGGTTTTAGTAAAAACCCAGAAGGTGTTTGATCAGTGTTTGGTCAAGAAAATGATCTCCACTTTCCATGACACTTAACAGGATTGAATGACATGTGAAAATAGGGTGTTTCACCAAATTTGGGCTCATTTGAAGAAACTAGCCAATGTAACTTTGGTGAACCCTAGAAATCAATAGAAATGGCTTCATCTTGTTTGAGTCAAGCTAATCATCTCCCCTTGATGCACCACTTGGTGTAGTTTCATCATTTCGGGTATTGATCATGCCCACAAAGTTTGAAGCTCCAGGTAAAAAGTTGGTAATGTAAAGTTGTTCAAATTTGCATTTGAACAGAAAGGGTTTTGGGGTGTTCTGATCAAGTTGCTCTATTCCAAATCTTGTGCCATTTGGTCTAGATGCCTTATTAGGCATTTCTAGCACGTGCACAAAATTTGAGAGCATTTGGACAAGTTTGGCAATGTAAAGTTGCTCAAACTTCAAATATGGACAGAATGGTTATGAAGGGTTTTGAGAATGTTTTCTTGCTTCCCAAGGCATGGGACTTGGCAAGATCATCATATATGTCATATGTGACATGATAGAATTTCCCTGGAATTTTTGGAGAATATTTCCTTTGTAAATATTTCAAAAGCTTGAAATATCCAGAAAGGGTTTTAGAGGGATTAGCCCATTATTTTGAACATGACCAAGTGTTGAAACTCTTATATATGGACAATATATGTCCTCTGAGTCTCCCTGAATTTTGGCAAATATTTTTGAAATAGTTAAATAAATTTTCCCTATTAAAGACCATTTCTGGCCTTAAGAAAAAGCTTTTAAATAAAATAGGAAAATAACTTTTAAAATTATACCTTTGTGGTTTCTGGGAGTCCTATGACTACTAGGTCTCAAATATACCTTTTGAAATAATTTTCTCACCCTAAATCAAGCACTTGCAGTGCAAATCTCAATTCAGGGGTTTTTGGAAAACTAAATTTATAAAATACATTTTGGCCAAATTAATTTTGTAAGGAAATACTATACTGTTACATAACACTTGGCATGATCATTGGGCAGAAGTTTTGGGTATGGAGATGAATTCTACAAGAGGTAATAGTTGACTTTAATGAGCGAAAAAGCACATGGAGAAAAACTCAATTCCAAATAAAAGCCAAATGATGCTAAAAATTTTTGTTGGTCCAAATTTTCATGCTTCATTGATGCAAATAACATGTTACAAAATGCAGGGTGTGACAGACCTACCCCCCTTACAAGAATCTCGTCCCCGAGATTCCTAAACTAGGTCTTAAAAGAGATCGGGAAATTCGGATCTAAGATAGTCTTCACGTTCCCAGGTTGCTTCTGCTTTGGTGTGGTTGCTCCACCGGACCTTGAAGTATTTGATGGTACAGCTTCGCGTCCGTTGTTCTGCTTCGTCCAGAATGCGAATGGGCTTCTCGCGGTAGGTCAAATCAGGTTGCAGATCAATGGCTTGGTGATCAACATCCTTATAGAGATTGGACTTGTCTGGAACTTGGAGACATTTCCGGTGTTGTGACACATGGAATACATTGTGCACATCGGATAGCTCAGGTGGTAGTTCCAAATGGTAAGCCACTTCTCCTCGTCGTGCAGTGATCTCAAAGGGTCCAATGAACCTTGGTGCGAGCTTCCCCTTGATGTGGAAACGCTTGGTTCCCTTCAGAGGAGTTACCCGCAGGTACACATGGTCCCCGACATGGAAACTCATGTCTCGGCGTCGAGTGTCAGCATAACTCTTCTGCCTTGACTTGGCTGCCTTCAAACGTTCTCTGACTAGTTGGACTTGCTCTTCTGCTGCGCGGAGAATATCCGGTCGAAAGACTAGTCCTTCTCCAGTCTCTGACCAGTTGAGGGGTGTGCGGCATCTGCGTCCGTACAACACCTCAAATGGTGCCATCTGAAGGCTCGACTGGTAACTGTTGTTATAGGAGAACTCGGCAAAAGGGAGACAATCTTCCCACTTGGCTCCATATGCCAAGACACAGGCTCGGAGCATGTCTTCGAGAATCTGATTGACTCGTTCTGTCTGACCTCCGGTCTGTGGGTGGAAAGCCGTGCTGAAAGATAACTTGGTTCCCAAGGCTTCTTGGAACTTCTTCCAGAACCTTGAGGTGAACTGGGTTCCTCGATCTGACATAATCTCCTTGGGAACGCCGTGAAGACTTACGATTCTGTCGATGTAGAGAGCTGCCAGCAGGTTGCCATCATAAGTGGTCTTGACAGGAATGAAATGGGCCACCTTGGTCAAATGATCGACTATGACCCAGATAGAGTAATGTCCTCTATTCGACCTTGGTAATCCAGTGATGAAGTCCATTCCGACTTTATCCCACTTCCACTCGGGAACTTTGAGTGGTTGAAGCAATCCAGCAGGTCGCTGATATTCAACCTTGACCCTTTGGCACACATCACACTTTGCAACATAGGTTGCAATCTCTCTTTTCATCCCGTGCCACCAGAATCATGCCTTCAAGTCTGGATACATCTTGGTTCCTCCAGGGTGGATGGAATACGGAGCGTCGTGGGCTTCTTGCAGAATCAGGTTCTTCAGCTCTGTGTTGTTTGGTACGCAGATGCGGCCTTTGTACCAAACAATCCCGTGCTCGTCTTCAGAGAATCCTGGGGCCTTGCCTAGCTTCGTCTTCTTCTTGATGCCTTCAATGCTTGCGTGTCCATCTTGTGCCTTCTTGACTTCGTCCATCAGGGTCGGTCTGACTTCCAAATGATCCAGAAATCCAGGGGTGACCAATTCCAAACTGAATTGTTCGAGTTCCTTAAACAAGGCTGGCTGCCTTTCTTGAATAACGGCATTCAAGGAGCAAGCCTTCCTGCTTAAGGCATCGGCCACCACGTTAGCCTTCCCGGGGTGATATTGAACACTGAGGTCATAGTCTTTGATGAGTTCCAACCATCTCTGCTACCTCATGTTCAATTCCTTTTTGGTGAAAATGTACTTCAGACTTTTGTGGTCTGTGTAGATCTCACACCGTTTCCCTAGGAGGTAATGCCGCCATGTCTTCAAGGCATGAACTACTGCCGCTAACTCAAGATCGTGAGTAGCGTAGTTCTCCTCATGAGGTCGTAGCTGCCTGGAGAGATAGGCTATGACTCGGCCTTCTTGCATTAGAACGCTTCCCAATCCGGTTCGAGAGGCATCACAATATATCACGAACTCCTTGTGAATATCAGGTGTTGCCAGAACTGGGGCGGTGGTCAATCTCTTCTTGAGTTCTCGGAAGCTTTCTTCGCATTTTGGCGTCCACTCAAACTTCTTGTCCTTCTTGAGGAGCTGAGTCATTGGCCGTGCAATGCTAGAGAATCCTTCCACGAATTTGCGGTAATAGCCCGCAAGTCCGAGGAAGCTTCTGACTTCCTTGACGGTCGTTGGAGATTGCCATTGGGTCACGGCTTCGATCTTTGCGGGATGAACTGATAATCCTTCCTCGGTCAAGACATGACCTAAGAATCCAACTTTATGCAGCCAGAACTCACACTTGCTGAATTTGGCATACAGTTGGTGCTCCCGAAGCTTGTCTAGGACCATCCTCAGATGTTGCTCGTGCTCTTCCTCCGACTTCGAGAAGACAAGAATGTCGTCGATAAAGACAACAACGAACTTGTCCAAATATTCCATGAAGACTTTATTCATGAGATACATGAAGTAAGCTGGGGCATTGGTTAACCCAAAGGACATGACCGTGCACTCGTACATGCCATATCTGGTTACGAATGCCGTCTTCGGAATATCTTGGGGTCTGATCTTCAGCTGGTAGTACCCAGATCTGAGGTCGATCTTGGAGAACACCTTGGCTCCGCTGAGCTGATCAAACAGATCTTCGATCTTGGGAAGTGGATATTTGTTCTTGATTGTAACTTCATTGAGGGAACGATAGTCAATGCATAAGCGGATGGTACCATCCCTCTTTGCCACAAACAGAACAGGAGATCCCCAAAGGGAGGCACTTGGGCGGATAAATCCCTTCCTCAGCTGCTCTTCCAGCTGCTTCTTCAACTCAGCTAATTCTTCCGTCCCCATTCTATAAGGCTTCTTATAGATGGGTCCTGCTCCGGGCATGAGCTCGATGATGAACTCAATGTCACGGTCAGGGGGCATTCCCGGTAGCTCATCCGGAAAGACATCATGATACTCACATACCACCGGTACTTGCTCTAGCCCAACTTCAGACAGACAGTTGACTTGAGCGGCTTGAGCGGAAGAGGAGTTGGAAGCAAACTTGACTTTGACTCCTTGGTCATTGGTCATAGTGACTGTCCGATTGGCACAGTCTAACAAGCCTTGGTGCTTGCTGAGCCAATTCATGCCTAGGATCACATCCAAGCCTTGTGATCTCAGGACGATGAGGTCTGCTAGGAAATCTACACCGTTAATGGTAATACTGACTCCCTTACAGCCTATCTTGGCTCTCATCTCTGCTCCGGGGGTTTGTACCACCATAGGGTTATTCAGGGGTGTAGGGGTCATGCCACTTTTTAATGCAAATCTTTGAGTGACAAATGAATGCGTTGCTCCAGAATCAAACAAGACAGTTGCAGGTGCTGAGTTGACAAGGAACGTACCCAGCACGATGTCCGGGTCTTCCTGGGCTTCTTCAGCAGTGACGTGATTCACACGCCCCTTCCCATGGTTAGGTGGATTGCGAGGAGCTGGGTTCCTTGGTGGCATCCCGCGGCCTTGTCCCTGGTTCTGCGCATTGGGGCGCGGGGCATCAGGCTTCTTGTTGGGGCACACCCTTGAGATGTGTCCGGACTGACCACATCCAAAGCAAGTGACTTGGTTTGGATTGTTGATCTTGTTGCCACCACTGGTATTGGGGTTGAAAGCTGACCTTGGGTTGGCATATTGCTGAGGCTGAAAGTTGGTGTGAGGTGCAGGAGCTCTTGGTTGCTGATAGGTTGGCTTGGCCGGGGCTGACTGCCACGGACGAGGCTTCTGGTTGCTGGAACTTCCCTTACTGACCGTCTTGCGCTTGCGAGTGTCTTCCAAAGCACGCCGCTTGTCTTCAAGCATAAGTGCTTTGTTCACCAGGTCAGGGAAGGACGGGCAGTCGCACACGACAAGCGAGTATTGTAGAGACTGATTGAGGCCTTCCATGAAGCGCTCCCTTTTTGCAGCATCAGTGCTGACATCTTCAGGGGCATACCTTGACAGAACACTGAACTTCTGCATGTACTCCTTGACAGTGCCACTTCCTTGCTTCAGGGCTCGGAACTCACGCTTTTTGATAGCCATGATTCCGGAAGGAATGTGGGCCTTGCGGAATTCTGACTTGAAGTTGACCCAAGTGATGTCTTGTTCAGCATGCATGACCTTGAATCCATCCCACCAAGCTCTAGCAGTCCCCCCGAGGCAGTGGGCTGCATAAGCCACCATCTCGCGGTCTTCGGTGCATCCGACTAGTTCCAGTATTTCCTCAATGGAGCGTATCCAGTCGTCTGCATCCAGGGGTTCAGCAGTCTCGATAAAGGTTGGCGGTGCATGCTTCTTGAACTCTGCCAACGTGGATCGTCCATTGCCATTCCCCGCCGGCTGGCGGTTGTTGGTGACAGCTTGAGCAATCAGCTGGAGGGCTGCAGTTTTGGCTTGGCGTTCCTCTCGGAAGGCTTGGAGAAGCTGAGCCATGTCCATGTTTGGAAGAGGTGGTGGTGGTGGAGCTTGGTCGTTGGTTTGGTCGTGGCCTGCCTCTGACTGAGCGGATGCTCCGGCTTCAGGCTGCTGGGTAGAGGTACCAGTATGAGTTACAACAGGCATCCTGTTGGAGCGGTAAAGGTCTCATGACTCGAAAGAGGGAAAGAAAGATAGATGGGTGCCTAGTAAGGGGGTGGGTGTGACACTAATCAAATCATGCAAGGGCCGAAAGGCCAAAACACATTCATTAAAATCCAAATGGGTGATGTAGTCGTTTACACATTCCCGAAGGAAGAATACGACATACATCCAGACACAACAAAAGCAAACGCTAGATGGTTTCATATGAACCATACAAGGACTCGACTGCGCATAGGGGTTACACGACCTATCCTACCGTAGGGGTCACAACTGGCATATCCGAGTAGCGAATAATGCCTAAGCGGCGGAATGCTCGGTCGCGTATTCCGGCTCTTCTGGGTCTTCCTCCTTGTCTTCATCTATTTGGGCCCCCTTGTCACTTGAGGGTGTGGGGGAGTGGAGGAGTTGGATACGACGGTGCTTCGTCGGTGGTGCAGGGAAAAGCTTGCGATATTCCCTTGCCGTCATCCGGCGTCGCCGAGGTGGGCCTTCATTCTTGGAAGATACATCCTCGGAGGGCCTTCCGCCTCGGTATGCGATAGCGGACTGTCCAGAAGGTGCTCCTTCCTTCTCGATCCTATTAGTCTTCTCTTGAGCTCGACGAAGAAGTGCCTTGGTCTTGTGAAGTTCTTCTCGACGCTTCATTGATTCCGAGGCCAAGTCTTGTGCCAAGCTATCGGCACATAGACTGAAGTAGGTCTGGAACCGAAGCGAGAGTCCTTCCTTCAGTGGAGGGGCTAATGCGCTGCTTTCTTCTTCACCTTCCTTCCGGTAAGGTAAGAAGCGAGTTGTCATCTTGGCTGCCATCTCCGGAAGAAGCTCGCGGAGACGGGTTAGTGCCTTGAGTGCAGCAGCCTCGACAGCGAGAGGTAGTGTTGCCATCTGGGGTCCCTCGAAGAACCAACTTGTGGGAGGATCGTTTGCCTTCACGATCACTTCCACATGGTACTCCACCTTAGTGTCGCTAACCCAATGCTCAAGGTAGGTGAGGATGGGCGCTCGGTGGAACTGACACTCCTGGAGGCTATCCTCGAGAAGCAAGGGAAACCCAGTGGTCAGGTGCTCTTCGGGTACAGCGGCCATCTACAAAGGTGGAATAGGAGGGGTTAATAAGCTGATGAAATCTCAGGTTTAGAAAAGAAGAGAGGTTCAGAAGGTTTTTGAAAAAGGGTCTCATCTAACTAACGCCCATGCTAACTAAGGCTTCCTACAGTCAGGATGGCTCTGATACCAGCTCTGTGGGGACCCCGACTTAGAAGTCGAGATCACCGAATGCACGTGTACAGTGATCCCAGAGATCAATGCTCACTGAACACACAGAAGCTGAATAACAAGAGTCTTACATCCATACATATCGTCTTACACAAATTAAGGCCATTATGGCCAAGTCTTACATAGATAAAGCCTCAAGGGCTGAATAGCAAATAACTCAAATAGCGGAAGTCTTCGATAATAGGTAGAACCCATGCCATCTGCCTTAACCCTACAGGCATTCTGACTGGGATAGCGTCCTAGTTCGCATGTTCGTCTCCAGAGAACTCTTCATCAAATCCCTGTTCCTCCATGCCTGGCCAATTAAATAACCAGTGGCAAGCCAATGAGTACTTTGAATGTACTCGCAAGCAACCCATGATGTGGTTCAAAGTAACAATGCAATTTGAACAATAATGAGCAATCTAGCAGTGGGCTAGAATAAATATTCTACCATCAAGTTTATGCATCAATAAACTCGCGTAACCTCGAAGACAGGTTACCGATGTCAACATGAATATGATTCAACTCCTCGAGTCAAGTCTCCACCTTGACTCT
Source organism: Secale cereale (assembly GCA_902687465.1). Lineage (NCBI taxonomy): Eukaryota > Viridiplantae > Streptophyta > Magnoliopsida > Poales > Poaceae > Secale > Secale cereale. The sequence continues at coordinate 236,514,281 of LR738712.1, forward strand.
CACACATATACTTTCACCGATGAAGTAAAATTCTGGACATAGTTTAAGTAGCACCACCCAACTGTCCATGACCGTGGACACGGCTATTCGAATAGTTTTACACTCTGCAGAGGTTGCGCACTTTACCCACAAGATCCGGGGAACTTCCGTGTCATCCATGACCCGCGACACCTCAAGTACCCTGGGTAAGCACCCGGTCATTATCTTTCCTTAGACGACACTAACATAGAGTCCACTCGTTGGTACACGGCCCTCGAGTACAAACAATAGATCACGGGACTTGCCCTAATTTCAATGTCACGCGTACCCGAAGGGACCAACGGTGTGTCCGGTGCCCTGTAAAAACAGTCATGGCCGTCTATCCAAGCACGACCCCGTCCTGGGAAAGACCTCAAGTCTTCCCGTCACTAGTAATGCGGGCACCATGCTAGTATCGACCTAAGTAATCAATAAAGCCCCGTCCCATAAGGGGTAGTGTGGTTGCAAATGTTTGGTTGGGACGGTAGTCACACATAAATCTAATCCAATATTTCACCCATGCACAAGATTTACCGGCACATCACTTCTTCCTCAAGTGATGACCTAACTCAACATCACCCTCGGGCATTAGGGGCACCCGATGGGATCATGCAAAGATTTCAACCACGAAGGTTCATGTCACACATGCATCACTAACCATCACTGCTAACTATTTGCATGTTATCTTGCACATAGCAAGATCAAGATCATGGCATGCATCATGTGGTGGTTCAACTAGGTCACCATTGTAATGCTATCATCATGCATCGGAAACAAACGGGTTCCGAAGAACAAGTGTATCATGGTCAAAGGGCTGCTTGCCTGGATTGGCTTGGTCTTCAAAGTCTTCAAATCCTTCTCCTTCTCCTTCTTCAGCAACTTCGTCAAATACGGTATCTATACGTCGCATAATAACAACGGAAAAATAAGACCACAACTAAAACAGAAAAATCAAAGTGCTCAGAAAAATGTCAACTTATTTTTGTTAAATACTAGAGGGATATCTAAGATGGGGAAAATTCTTAGTTGGAGTTTTGGAGTAACAGAATGGAATCTAATGATTTTAGAACAGGAGTTTTATTGCTCGAATTTGAATTTAAATTTGAACAGAACATAAAAGTTTCATGGATGTATGTGAAAGTGACACAATTAAATAGGTTGGAATATTACAAGAATTTAGGAGTTGGAATTATTTCATTTGGACCAATATTCATTTTTGTAAAAATGTTTGAAATAATTACAGAAAAGAAAAAGGAGAAAAAGCCCGGTGCAACTGGGCCAGAGTGGCCATAGTGCACGGCCCAGGGCATCCAGCCCAGCCGCACGGGCGCCAGCGCGCGCACGTCAGGTTTTCAAACCTGACGGGCGGGGCCCGGCGGTCAGCGGCTGTGAGGAGAGGGAGAGAGGGGTGAGGATGACAGGTGGGGCCCGCCTGTCATCTCCAACCTCACGGCCACGGCAACGGCGAGCTCACCGGCGTTGATTCCGGCCACGGCGACGGCAACGGAGGGCAGGGACGGGTTCAGCGTCGAGTTGCGGAGGCAGTGGTGGTGGTGCGGCATGCCGGGGAGGTCGGGTTCGTCGGCGGCGAGGTGGGACGGCGGAGGAGCGTCGGGAGGTCGTCGCTCCGGCCGATTCCGACTGCCACAGAGAGGGGAAAGCGAGGGGAAAGTATCAGTGGCGCATGGTGGTTCCAGATCGGGCAAAAGGAAGGGCGGAGGGGGCCTGTACTGTGAGATCACCGGCGTCCCAACGCGGCAGAGCTCCGGTCGATCCCGAGCACTGGAGTCTTCTGGGGAC
>LR738712.1:236516346-236547735 GCA_902687465.1 Secale cereale
GTGCCCACGGTCCACCATGGACTCGTGCGCCGGCGAGGTTGCAGGCGAGGCTAGAAAGGGTTCTGGTGCCTGTGATCAACCCGGGGAGGATCGTGGACGTGTTCCACGTCCAGTTGAGGGGAGAGGAGGAGCGGGGAAGCTTCCAGACCGTGCGCGCGTTCGAGCCCGAGGAGTGGCCGTCGCGGGCGGCCGGTGCGCGTGTGGCGACGGCCACTGGAGGGCGCAGGAGGAGGGGGACAGCACCGGTGGAGGCTGCGGACGTCGAGGCACGTTGAGAGGCACGAGGGGGGAGCCCGAGGCTGTCGGGGGCAGACGATTGGCCGAAGCTACAGTGCGTGGGCGCACTGTAGCGCCCTTATCGCATGCCACGGCATGCCATTGGGCCTCTAGACACGTCCACCGTGTCTGGGGGGTCAAGGGTGATGCAAGCACTACGGTTGAAGCCTTGGATGCTCTGGAGATGCTGAGAGAGAGAAGAGAGGCTGGTGACTTGGTAGAAATTGGATGTCCAGCAGGGTGAACTAGGGTTTTTACCCCTCAATCATGGAGCTGGGGACTTGGGGAAGTTACTGGAGGTAGCTAGTAACTAGATGAACGTGTGGTAGAAAGTTGAGGCCAAGGTAAAAGGTGAAAGTGATCAAGAAGAGGGTTTTAGTAAAAACCCAGAAGGTGTTTGATCAGTGTTTGGTCAAGCAAATGATCTCCACTTGCCATGACACTTAACAGGATTGAATGACATGTGAAAATAGGGTGTTTCACCAAATTTGGGCTCATTTTAAGAAACTAGCCAATGTAACTTTGGTGAACCCTAGAAATCAACAGAAATGGCTTCATCTTGTTTGAGTCAAGCTAATCATCTCCCCTTGATGCACCACTTGGTGTAGTTTCATCATTTGGGGTATTGATCATGCCCACAAAGTTTGAAGCTCCAGGTAAAAAGTTGGTAATGTAAAGCTGTTCAAATTTGCATTTGAACAGAAAGGGTTTTGGGGTGTTATGATCAAGTTGCTCAATTCCAAATCTTGTGCCATTTGGTCTAGATGCCTTATTAGGCATTTCTAGCATGTGCACCAAATTTGAGAGCATTTGGACAAGTTTGTCAATGTAAAGTTGCTCAAACTTCAAATATGGTCAGAATGGTTATGAAGGGTTTTGAGAATGTTTTCTTGCTTCCCAAGGCATGGGACATGCCAAGATCATCATATATGTCATATGTGACATGATAGAATTTCCCTGGAATTTTTGGAGAATATTTCCTTTGTAAATATTTTAAAAGCTTGAAATATCCAGAAAGGGTTTTAGAGGGATTAGCCCATTATTTTGAACATGACCAAGTGTTGAAACTCTTATATATGGACAATATATGTCCTCTGAGTCTCCCTAAATTTTGGCAAATATTTTTGAAATAGTTAAATAATTTTTCCCTATTAAAGACCATTTCTAGCCTTAAGAAAAAGCTTTTAAATAAAATAGGAAAATAACTTTTAAAATTATACCTTTGTGGTTTCTGGGAGTCCTATGACTACTAGGTCTCAAATATACCTTTTGAAATAATTTTCTCACCCTAAATCAAGCACTTGCAGTGCAAATCTCAATTCAGGGGTTTTTGGAAAACTAAATTTATAAAATACATTTTGGCCAAATTAATTTTGTAAGGAAATACTATACTGTTACATAACACTTGGCATGATCATTGGGCAGAAGTTTTGGGTATGGAGATGAATTCTACAAGCGGTAATAGTTGACTTTAATGAGCACATGAAAAAGCACATGGAGAAAAACTCAATTCCAAATAAAAGCCAAATGATGCTAAAAAAATTTGTTGGTCCAAATTTTCATGCTTCATTGATGCAAATAACATGTTACAAAATGCAGGGTGTGACAGTCCAGATCTGTAAAAACCTTAAGTTCAAGTTGTTAAACAGCAAGTTAACATGCACCATGATGATCTACTCGAAATTCTAGTCAAGTTACATATAAAGTTCATTTAATTTGGAGCTACGACCTAGAAGATATGAGCAAAACAAGTCAAGCATGGCAAAGATGCAAGATGCGTTCAAATGTCAAGCAAACACACTCAAACATGGATACGACATGATAAGATGCATCTATATGCAAAAACAAGAAAGTTTCATATGGAGCATGTCCAAAACAGAGCAACGGTTCAACACATACACACGAAACAAGATATAACAATAATATGCCCAAAACAACAACTAAGAACTTTGCAATCATCAAAACAACATGCTACATGGACATTTCATGGCATCAAAGGGCATGCCAAGCATGTACATGTCAAGCACTACAAACATGATCACTGAGCTACTGACAAATACCACTAGAACATGCTCAAAACATCATGGCAAGATTGCAAACAATAACAGTTTCATAGACTTAGTGAAATAAACGGAACATGGCATCAACAATGACAAGTAGGCATGTTTGCAAGTTTGTGCAACTCATCTCATAGCATATCATGGCATGTGAATATAACCAACAACAAGAAGACATGTTTATGCAGCTACTCATGGAAAGAACATAGTCATAGAATGCATTGAACACTAGCTATTCACATGGCAATACTGGACTTACTGATAACAGGCTAATAGAAACATTATATAGCAATTTGAGAGCAAGAAATAGACAAGCTACATCAACCTATAATTACAAACAAGGACATGGATTGATTGTAACACCCCGGATGTGACAATTCCATTTATGGCAATATAAGCATCGTTTACTTAATCAATTCCATTCTGGGCTCTTCCTTCAATTCAGGTTTCTTCGTTTTTACCTTGTGTGTGTGTTGCATGTCACCATGTCATTTTCATTATGTGCATTGCATTGGCATAGTCTCACTTGCATCCGTGTGTAGTTGCATTGTCTCCGTTGTCTGTTTTGAGTTCCGACTCTCTCACATGTGCCCGTCGCACCTCTCAAGCCTTTGTTCCGTGAGTGGGTTAAAAACGTTCTGGGAATGAGGTGAGACTTGTCGTACGTTGTTGTTTTATTACGTGGAGACCGCTTGTCAAGTTTCGTCGCGTTTGGAGGTCATTTGATACTCAAACGGTTAACCTCGTGGGCTAAAAGCTCCTCTTTATTTTGGCCCAACACCCCTCCACAACAGCCCACTAGCCCAGCACAACCACCTCCATCCTCTCGGTCGTCGGATCGTGATCGTGTGGGTGAAAACCGCACCTCATTTGGGCACTTCTAGCCCCTAGAATCTATAAATAGGCCCTCTCCCCGGAAATTTCGGGCAAAACCCTAACAGTTCGTCCCTCCCTCGCCACCGAACACGTCCGGACCACGCCGGACATGTCCGTTCGCCGACCCGAACGAATCCGAAGCCGCCATGTGGCATCCCCACCAGCCACTCCATCCCGCGCCGCCGTGGACCCGCCGTGGCCCGTAGCTGGCCCTCCCGGACCGCGTAGCCCGCTGCCGTCACGACCCTCCGCTCGCCTAGCCGCCATCGCGCGCGAGCTCCACCGTCGGGAGCTCGGCGTCGCCGCTGCGGGCCGCCCTCCGTGCCTCCGCCGTCATCCGTCGCCTCCACGCCGCGCCTAGGCCACTCTGCGCCGGTCGTGCCTCCGTCGTCCCGCTCCGGCTGCCGCCCTCTTCCTCGGCAGGCCGGGCCGCCGCCACCGCCGCTGCAGATCCTCGCCTCCGGCCGGTCCCGTCGTCCTCTACGGCGAGCCGCGCCGCCCCGTCCCGATCTGGTCCAGGCGAGACCAGATCCACCAAGCCACCATCCAAACGCGCTGTCCCCGAGCTGGATCTCTCCGTCCCGGAATCCCTCTGTCCCGTTGACTTTTCGCGGGGTGTAATTTTCTCTAAGTCCCAGATCCGTGTAAATTTTATGCCCTCTTTGTCATGTGGTAACTTTGTGCTCGGAGCTCCATTTTGCATGTATGATATATCAAAATTTTCATATCGAATTGCTCTACATGTTAGCATCAGTTTCATGCATGTTAGGGTTCATCTAGATGTCTTAATCTTCGTGCCAAGAGTGCCTCGTGATGTTACTATTTCAACACTTATTGTCTGTATAAATTTGTTGGCATGTTCGTGAGGTCTTAACTTGGTGCATGTTGGTCGAAATGGAGTGTGTGATATATCCAGATGTTTGTCTTGTGATGCTCTTCAGGATGGATGCATTTGCATACATGTTAGGTTGCATTATGCCATGTTTAACCCTGTTGCAAAAGTGCATGTGGCTGATAAGTTTCTGAACTTGTTATGAGATGATGTTTTGTCTTGTTCGTGTATATTAATCCACGTGGCACATGAGCTAGGTGTCAACATGAGTTTTGCTCATTGGTATGTGCTCTACATGATAGATTTATTTTCATGCCATGACATGTCTTGAGATGAGTGCATCGAGCTTGTTAACATGCCATCGTGATGTTAAATTTCTGCTAAGTGTGAATCTGTTAATTTTTATACCATGTTTCCATGATGCCACCGTCATTGTTGTGCATGATTAGAGTTGTCCAGTGGGTGTTCCTTGATGTATATGTTATGATCTAGCTATCCATGCTCTTGTTTGCCATGATGCCTTGCTGTAGCTTGTTATTTTCATGCTCTCAACTTGCTATAAAATGTTTCTGTCAGCATGTAATCAACAAGTTCAGTTTTGCCATGTGAATAGCTAGTGTTCTATGCATACTATGACCATGTTCTTGCCATGAGTAGCTTCACAAACAAGTCTTATTTCTGTTGGTTATATTCACATGCCATGATATGATTTGGGTTGAGTTGCACAAGCTTGCAAACATGCCTACTTGTCGTTGTTGCTGCCATGCCTTGTAATTTTCACTAAATCTGAGAAATCTGTAAACTTATGGAATCTTGCCATGCTTTTTTAATTGCGTTCCAGCAAGTTTTTGGGTGTGCTCAAAGTTCATTCTTGTTAACAATCATATCTATTTCACAGCCATGCCTTTTGTCTGCATGTTTGGGTGCTGTAGCATAATTATTTCTTGCTCCAAAGATGCCATGTTGATGTTAACTGCAGTTTTGCATTGCATCTTGTTTTGTTTGTCATTTGCAAATCGTGCATCCGTTTCTGGTGATCTTTATATCGATATCGACCGAAATATTCCCCTCTATCCAGTGGCTTGCTTGGTTTCCTGAGATGAAGCCATTTCCATCATGTTCTCCTTAGGCTTGAGAGCATCCTCATGCATACGCACATCATACTCGCATCCCATGACATGTCTTGCATCATGTTGATTGTGCATTGCATCGTGTTTGCTATTGTGCCATTGTTGTGCTCTTGTGTTGGGTAGAGCCGGGAGCCGATACTGAGTTCGAGGATCTTGTCGAGGCTGGGTTTGAGGAGCCGTTTTACCATCCCACCGACGACTTACCAGGCAAGATGACCGTTCCCCGATATCACCTCTATCTTTGCCTATGCTAGTTGTCTCGTTCTTTAGCTATGCCTTGATGCCTATTCCTGTTTGTCAGCCTCCTACTGTTGCCATGAAACACTCTAACCGCCTTCCTAGCAAACCGTTGATTGGCTAAGTATGCTTTTGCTCAGCCCTTCTTATAGCGTTGTTAGTTGGAGGTGAAGTTTTCGAAGATTGCTCCACGTTCGGACTTGTTATTGGGATAACACAATATATATCTATTTAAATTAATGCACCAATATATTGGTAATGGGTGGAAGGCTTGGCCTTCTGCTTGGTGTTTTGTTTCACTCATGCCACCTTAGGACCCAATAAACCTGTGTTATGTTCCTTGATTTTGCGTTCCTAACACGGTTGGGGTTTATGGGCCCCCCTTGATAATTCGCACTGCTTAAAGCTTTTCCAGCAAGGCCCAACATTGGTACTCCATTTGCCTAACAACTAAAATTTGCATAGGGACTAGCTACCCTGAGGACATAATTAACAACCCCCGGGCCAGTGCTCCTCATGAGTGTTGGTCCAAACTAGAGCCACTTGCGGTGCCACCCAGTTCTTTAGGATCTTTGGTTGTTCTACGTAGTGCTCATCCGGTCGTGGCCTAAGACGAGATGCGCGTGGCTACTATCATGGTGTCGGCACGCCGGGACGTCTTGCTAGATTAGTTTTACCTTTGTCGAAATATCTTGAGCACAGGATTCCGAGAATACTCGGGTCTTCCCACTTTGGAGTTGTGACTCCGCGGATCGTGAGCATGTGATGGGCTAAGTTGGGACACCCCTACAGTGTTTTGATCTTTCGAAAGCCGTGCCCGCGGTTATGTGGCAGATGGGAATTTGTTAATATTTGGTTGTAGATAACTTGACACCATACCCTTAAGAATACACTACCTGTGTGAGTAACCGTGATGGCCCCATACCGAAGGGCTCTTGGAAGTGAACACGGTGGGGTTATGTTTGACCATGAGTAGCTAGGATCACTTATTGATCAACTTGGTGACCGTTGGCACTTGTTCTCATCTCGCTCTAAACTCGTAAGCTAGTTTCTTGGTGCTTTCCGCAAACACTTTAATACATGTTCCACAGCTAAGGCTTTGTTAGTTTTGATACACGGGAATGGGATTGCTGAGTCCTTGTGGCTCACAGATTACTACACACACCAAATGCAGGTACCGTTGAGAACAATGCAGGAGATGGATCAGAACTTCAGTGGGAATTCGATGAAGAGCGTGGTCGTTACTATGTATCGTATCCCGACGATCAGTAGTGGTTCCTACTAGGGGCGATCAGGCCTTGTGTTCGTGGTATCTATCTCGTTTGGATTTCGTCCGTAGCCGGATCCTGTGTTATTTGGATGAATGTATGTTATTGTATACACTGTGTGACGCGGCGAGTGTAAGCCAACTATCTTTTACACTTTCATCCCTGAACTTTTACATGAGTTGTGCAAAGATACCACGCTTGCGATCATTCCATAATGCGCTTATGTCTCTAAGTCGTGCCCCGACACGTGGGAGACATAGTCCCATCCTGGGCATTACAAGTTGGTATTCAGAGACTTCTCCGACCTAGGAGCTCCCTGATTGATCGAACCGCTGACGGTTGAGTCTAGGCACACACAAAAATGTTTTGAGTCCTATATATATATTAGAGAGTAGGATTTCTTTTTACTCCTCATCCCCTTCATCGCTCTGTTGAGGACTCCTGACGTTGTTCTATCTTCACTATTCTCAAAATTTCACCAAATTGTTTTTAAGGATCACACATGTATTGTTTGGATTGTTCTGATATCTTTGTGATGAGAACATTGTTCTCGATTCCTCCTGTCATTTAGGGGTTGTGGAAGTGTCCCGGGTAGTTGACCTCCGAGGTGTTGTCGTCACAAATGTATCGTAGCGGTTCTAGAATACCAGAGGCGCCCGACATCGAAAACTCTTCTATGCATGTCTGGTGGTGAGATAACCCCGACGTCACCCAGTACTGGGGAGATAGTTTGGGAGTATTGCCATAGCTAGTATAGCGGATGCGTTTCGAAGGTCCGAGGTAAACAATTTCTGAAGATGACTGGTTATGTGTTGACGGATGGATACAACTGGATGTAGGTTTAGAGTTGAGTGCGCGGTGCTTCCCCTGTATCCCCAACACCAGATTGCATAACCGGAAAGCTTCGGAAATTAATAGGTGGGTTTCAAGTAGCTCGTAGGAAATCTTCCAACAGGTGCATGATATGAGGTTTGGGGTTCAACATCTAGTGAAGAGGTTACATGGGCGCTGTTCCAATTGGTAGTTGCATCTTAAAGGATCCTTGGCTATGCTGATCCGGGGATTGCAAGGCCCTTTGTAACATGTGCCATGGGGCATTCAACACGAACATGTGGGACGAAACCTCTATTATGTATTTGTTCCATCTGTACCTTGTTGTTTTATTCTATCATTTTGTTCTCCCAAGTGGCTTCTCGACAAGTTGTTGTACCATTAAGATATGGAATTCATTCATTCATTTTGTTCGAATGTTCTTTGTGAAGACTATATGTTGCAAATATCTAGTGTTGATTCAGCTTATCTATTATTGCATCAATGTCTAGCGGTTGTCATCATCTTCAGGATGACACCTAAGAAGGTTCCCAACCCGAACCAAGAAGGTGAAGAAGAGCGTCCTCCTTCCCCTCCTCCTCCGTCTGAGGCATGGAGAGTGATTATGCAGTCAACCAACCAGAACACTGAGATGCTCATGCAAATGATGCAGAGTTTCCAAGCCAATCAAGCAAGTCAAGGCAATCAAGGGAACCAAGGCCAAGGAAATCTGTTCAACCGACCTCACTTTGCGACTCTGAACCAATTCATGGCAAATCAGCCCAAGTCTTTCAGTTACTATGTGGATCCGCTAGATGCTGAAGATTGGATCATAGACATCAAAATGCATTTCGAGTGCAGTAACGTCAGACCTGAGGATTATGTCAAGTTTGCCACCTTACAACTCAAAGATCAAGCTGCAGATTGGTGGCAACAGTACAAAGACTCCACATGTGGTCGTGAGATCTCATGGACTGATTTATGTAGAGATTTCCGTTCTCATCACATTCCAACCAGTTTCATTGAAGGCATGCGTGAGCAGTTCCGTAATCTAAAGCAAGGCACCATGTCTGTCTATCAATACAATGTCAAGTTCCAGAATCTTGCCCGTTATGCGAAGCAAGACATCCCCGATGCCAAGAGCAAAATCTACCAGTTCCGAGGTGGTCTGAAAGATGAACTCCAACTTGCACTCACTTTGTTCGAGCCAGATGAATTTGATCAATTCTAAAACATGGCTCTCAAGCAAGAGGCAGCTCAGCTCAAGTGTGAAGCTTCCAAAAAGAGGATAAGAGATGCTGTTCACTCCTCCTATTCCTCTCAACTGGTTGCCAAGCAGCAGAAGTTCTGGCTACCGCCTCCTCAAGTGCTCCGTCCTCCAAGCAACAACAAGCACTCAGGTGGTCATGGATTCTCCCACCCACCCAACCCAAGCAACCAGTCCAAGTCTCAGTTCCAAGCTCCAAGACCAAGCGGTCCTTATCATCGACCACTCTCACAGGTTACATGCAACAAGTGTGGTCAGAAGGGTCACTATGCCAACAAGTGTCCCAACCCAAGGCGCCTTCCGCCTCCTCCACCTATAAGAAATGCTATAGTCAAGCACAATCCCAAGGCTGGAAGAGTGAACCTGTGGAATGCAGCTCAAGCAGAGGATTCTTATGATGTGATAATTGGTAATCTTTCGGTTAACTCAATTCCTGCTAAATTCTTGTTTGATTCGGGTGCATCGCTTTCTTTCATTTCAAGACCATTTGTTGCTAAGCATGACTTGGTTACGGAGAGCATACCTAGGCCGTTAAAGATTATTTCTCCGGGCTTGCAAACGACTTCCAACTCAGTTTCTCTAGACATATCCATTCATATGGGCGACTACAGTTTTCTGGTTTCCCCGGTTGTTCTCGGTAACTCTGACATTGATCTTATTCTTGGGATGGATTGGCTCTCCAAGCATGATGCAAACATTGATTGTGCAAACAGGAAGTCAAGCTAACTCATCCTTTCGAAGAAGTGATTATCTTTGCAGCTCGAGATAACACAATCAGGCTATTCTCTCACAATGAAAAGGGAGAGATTAATGCCATATCTCAGATTCCGGTGGTTTGTGAATATGAGGATGTATTCCCTGAAGAGCTTCCAGGCATGCCTCCCAACCGTCTAGTTGAATTCGTCATTGAACTTGAACCTGGTACCGAGCCAGCCTGTCGGCGTCCGTACAAGCTTTCTCCTGATGAGTTGAAGGAGCTGAAGAAACAACTCGATGAGCAAGAACGAATGGGTCTAGTTAGACCAAGTGCTTCTCCTTGGGGATGTGGTGCTCTTTTTGTCAAGAAGAAGGATGGCACGGAACGATTGTGCGTTGATTACCGGCCATTGAATAAGAAGACAATAAAGAATAAGTACCCGCTCCCCAACATCAATGAATTGTTCGAGCAGCTCAAAGGAGCCAAGGTTTTCTCGAAGCTTGATCTCCGGATGGGCTACCATTAGATTTGTATCCGTGAAGAGGATATTCCCAAGTCCGCATTTAGAACAAGTTATCACTCCTACGAATACACGGTCATGTCTTTCGGGCTTGCAAATGCTCCACCACCTTCTCTCGAATGATGCACTTCATATTCAACCCCTACACCAATGAATTCAAGCTCGTCTACCTCGATGATATCTTGGTATTCTCCAAGAATGAAGAAGACCATGCCAAGCACCTCCGTTTGGTCCTTGACAGGCTCCGCGAGCACCGTTTCTATGCGAAGTTCTCCAAATGTGAATTCTGGCTTGATAAGGTCCTCTATCTTGGCCATATTATCTCTACAGAGGGCATTTCTGTTAACCCCGAGAAGGTTGAAGCTATTGTCAACTGGGATCCTCCTCAGAATGTCAAGCAACTTCGAAGTTTCCTCGGTCTCGCAAGATATTGCAGAAGGTTCGTTGAGAACTTCTCCAAGATTGCCAAGCCTCTTTCCAACCTGTTGCAGAAGAATGTCAAGTACTCGTGGACTCCTGATTGTGATGTGGCATTCAAGACACTCAAAGAGAAGCTCATTTCTGCTCCCGTTCTTACTCCTCCGGATGAGTCCAAGCCCTATGAAGTGTTCTCTGATGCTTCATTGCAAAGGTCTCGGTGGTGTTCTCATGCAAGACAAGAACATCATTGCATACACTTCGCGTCACTTTAAACCAAATGAGAAGAATTACCCCACACATGATCTTGAGCTAGCAGCAGTTGTTCATGCCTTAATCACGTGGAGACACCTTCTGTTGGGTAGAAAAGTGGACATCTTCACCCAGCCAAACCTTAACCTCCGCCAGACTCGTTGGGTTGAAATGATTCAAGAGTACGATCCAAGCATTGAGTATACTCCTGGCAAGGCTAATGTCATTGCAGATGCCTTGAGCAGAAAGTCTTATTGCAACAGTCTCCTCCTCAAACCATTCCAACCTGAACTTTGTGAATCATTCAGGAAGCTCAACCTCCATGTTGTTCCGCAAGGATTTCTTGCCAACCTTCAAGTCGCTCCTACCTTGGAAGATCAAATCCATGAGGTCCAACTCAGTGATGCTATGGTGAAGAAGGTGAAACATGGTATTGCTAAGGGTACTCCCAAGTACAAGTGCTATCGCATTGATGACAAAGACACTTTGTTCTTTGAGGACAAAATTGTGGTTCCCAAAGGTGATCTCAAAAAGCTCATAATGAACGAAGCACATGACTCACTCCTCTTGATACATCCAGGAAGCTCGAAGATGTACCATGACCTCAACCAATCCTATTGGTGGACTCGCATGAAAAGAGAGATTGCTCAATTCGTGAACGAGTGGGATGTCTGCAGAATAGTGAAGGCAGAGCATCAACGTCCAGCCAGACTCCTTCAACACCTACCTATTCCCGAGTGGAAATTCGATCACATTAAGATGGATTTCATCACCGGTTTTCTCAAGTCCAAGCGAGGAAATGATGCTATCTTTGTGGTGATTGACAAGCTCACTAAAGTGGCTCATTTTCTTCCAGTCAAAGAATCCATCAACGCAGCACAACTGGAAGAGTTGTACTCCTCCAGAATTGTCTCTTTGCATGGCATCCCTCAAGTAATCTCCTCAGATCATGGAAGCTTGTTCACTTCCAAGTTCTGGGATTCCTTTCAGTCAGCTATGGGTACCAAGATTGGCTTCATCACAGCTTTTCACCCTCAGACTAGTGGTCAAGTCGAAAGAGTGAACCAAATTCTCGAAGATATGCTCAGAGCTTGTGTAATCTCCTTCGGTATGAAATGGGAAGATTGCCTTCCATTTGACAAATTCTCCTACAACAATAGCTTCCAAGCAAGTGCAGGCAAAGAACCGTTTGAAATTCTCTATGGCAGAAAGTACCATACCCCTCTCAACTGGTCCGAGACTGGTGAATGTCAACTCCTTGGAAATTATTTGATCTCAGAAGCCGAAGAAATGTGCAAAGTCATACGTGAGAATCTCAAAGCCGTGCAATGGCGCCAAAAGAGCTACTATGACGGCAAGCATCGTGACTTGGCTTTCGACAGTGGGGATCATGTCTATCACCGTGTTTCTCCCATGAAGGGCACTCAGAGGTTCAGTATCAAGGGCAAGCTTGCTCTAAGATATGTGGGCCCTTTCAAGATTCTTGGCAAGAGAGGCGATCTGGCCTACCAACTCGAGCTTACCTCCAACTTTGCAAATGTGCACGATGTGTTTCACGTGTCACAAGTCCGCAAGTGCTTCAAGACGCCTGAATGAACTATTCCTTTCGAAGAGATTGATCTTCAGCAAGACTTGTCTTATCGTGAGCTCCCCGTTGCTATTCTTGAAGAAAAGGAGCGCAAGACCCGCAACAAGTCCATCAAATTCTTGAAAGTGAAGTGGTGAGACCATACCGACCGAGAAGCTACATGGGAATGAGAAGATCATCTCCGTTCCGAGTATCCCGCTTTCTTTCAGTCCTAGATCTCGGGACGAGATCTTTTTGTAGTGGATAGTTTGTAACGCCCCAGATGTAACAATTCCATTTATGGCAATATAAGCATCGTTGACTTAATCAATTCCATTCTGGGCTCTTCCTTCATTTCTGGTTTATTTGTTTTTTCCTTGTGCGTGTGTTGCATGTCACCATGTAATTTTCATTATCTGCATTGCATTGGCATAGTCTCACTTGCATCCGTGTGTAGTTGCATCGTCTCCGTTGTCCGTTTCAAGTTCCGACTCTCTCACACGTGCCCGTCGCACCTCTCAAGCATTTGTTTCGTGAGTGGGTTAAAAATGTTCTCAGAATGAGGTGAGACTTGTCGTACGTTGTTGTTTTAGTATGTGGAGACCGCCTATCAAGTTCGTCGCGTTTGGAGGTCGTTTGATACTCCAACGATTAACCTCATGGGCTAAAAGCTCCTCTTTCTGTTGGCCCAACACCCCTCCACAATAGCCCACTAGCCCAACACAACCACCTCCATCCTCTCTATCATCGGATCATGATTGTGTGGGCGAAAACCGCACCTCATTTGGACACTCCTAGCTCCCAGAATCTATAAATAGGCCCTCTCCCCCGAAATTTCGGGCAAAATCCTAGCAGTTCATCCCTTCCTCGCCGCCGGACACGTCCGGACCGCGCCGGACACGTCCGTCCGCTGGCCCGGACGAATCCGAAGCCGCCACGTGGCATCCCCGCCGGCCACTCCACCCCGCGCCGTCGCGGGCCCGCCGCGGTCCGTAGCTGGCCCTACCGGCCCGCGTCGCCCGCCGCCGCCGCAACCCTCCGCTCGCATCGCTGCCGTCGCGCGCGAGCTCCACCGCCGGGAGCTCGGTGCCGCCGCCGCCGGCCGCCCTCCGCGCCTCCGCCGCCATCCGTCGCCTCCACGCCGCGCCTTGGCCACTCCGCGCCAGCCGCGCCTCCGTCGTCCCGCTCCGGCCGCCGCCCTCGTCGCCGGCAGGCCGGGCCGCCGCCGCCGCTGCTGCGGATCCTCGCCGCCGGCCGGTCCCGTTGTCCTCTCCGACGAGCCGCGCCGCCCCGTCCCGATCTGGTCCAGGAGGGACCGGATCCACCAAGCCACCATCCAAACGTGCCGTCCTCGAGCCGGATCTCTCCGTCCCGGAATCCCTCCGTCCCGTTGACTTTTCGCAGGGGGTAATTTTCTCGAAGTCCCAGATCCATGTAAATTTTATGCCCTCTTTGTCATGTGGTAACTTTGTGCTCGGAGCTCCATTTTGTATGTATGATATTGTAATGCCCAGGATGGGACTATACCTCCTACATGTCGAGGCACGACTTAAAGGTATAAGCCCATTCTAGAATGATCTCAAGTTTGGTATCTTTGCACATCTCATGTAAAAATAGGGATGAAAAGAAAAAGAGATAGTTCGCTTACACTCGCCACTTCACACAATACATTACATAGCAAATCATCATCCAAATAACATCACAACCCGACTACGGGTGAAGATCCAAATGAAAGATACCAAAAACATAAAGCCACGGGTCCGAATCGCCCCTAGTAGAAACCACTACTGATCATCGGGATAGTGCACATAGTATCGACTACGTTCTTCATCGTACTCCCAGTACAGCTCTATGCCGTCACCTGAGTAGTTCACCATGGTACCTGCATCTGGTGTGGTGTAGAATCTATGATCCATGGAGGACTCAGCAACCCCGTTCCCGGGTAACAAAACTATCTAAGCCTTGGGTGTGGAACAAGGCTGAAGAAAGATAAAAGGTTGCAGCTGCATTAGCACTAACTTACGTGTTAAGAGCGAGAAGAGAAGTGCCACGAGCGACAAAATGATCACTAAGTGATCCTATCTAAGCACGTCAAACATAACCCCACCGTGTTCACTTTCCGAACCCCTTTCGGAAAATGACCGTCACGGTTACTCACGCTGGTAGTGTGTTCTGAACATGGTGTCAAGTTTTCTACAACCAGATATTAACAAATTCCCATCTGCCACATAATGGCGGGCACGGCTTTCGAAAGTTCAAAACCCTGCAGGGGTGTCCCAACTTAGCCCATTACAAGCTCACGATCCGCGGAATCGCAACTCCAAGGTGGGAAGGCCCGAGTATTCTCGGAATCCCGTGCTCAATATATTCCGACATAGGTAAAACTAATCCAGCAAGACCTCCCGGCGTGCCGACACCCTGACAGTAGCTGCGCGCATCTAGTCTCAGGCCACGACCGGATGAGCACTACGTACAGATACCGAAGACCCCAGCAAGCTGGGTGGCACCGCAAGTGTCTCTAGTTTGGACCAACACTCAAATCGAGCACTGGCCCAGGGGGGTTGATTAATTAATCCTCTGGTTAATTACTCCCTCGGCAAGTTTTTAGTTGTTAGGCAAATGGAGTACCAAAGTCGGGAATCGCTGGAAGAGTTTTAGCGCTAAGAGGGTTATCGAGGGGGTCCCATAACCCCAACCGTGTTAGGAACGCATAATCAAGGAACATACCACCGGTTTATACGGTTCCTAGGGCGGCATGAGTGGAACAAATCACCAAGCAAGAGGCTTAGCGTTCCTCCCATTACCAATATATATGATTTAATTAAAAAGTTTATATAGTGTGATATCCCAACAAACTTCAACATGAAGCAAGAATCTTCGAATCTTCTCCTGCAACTAGCAATGCTATAAGAGGGGCTGAGCAAAGCCTACGTAGCCAATCAAAGGTTTGCATTGATTGGGTGGTTAGACAGATTCATGGTTACAATAGGAGGCTGACAGACAAACATGGGCATCGAGGCAATAAGCTAAAGAGTGAGACTTCTAGCAATAGGCAAAGATAGTAATGATATCTGGGTCAGGTCATCTTTCCTGTCGAGTCATCGATGGGATCGTAAGACGGCTCCTCGTTCTCAACCTCGGTAGTAACCTCGTTCTCGTTCTCGGGATCGGCTTCCGGCTCTACTCAACACAAGAACACACGAGGCACGAAATCAAACAAGATGCAATGCACAAACTACATGATGCACGTATGATGCACTTAGCATGCACTGCAGATGCACTTAGGAAGCATAACATGTCAACGTAGGAAGCACAGAGAAACAACACAAGAACAAGACAATATGCTCAAGCAAGTAGGATGCAAGACAAGTCTATTTAGGATGCAAAACATGGCAAGGTAGGAAGCACAGAGAAACAACATAGGAACAACTAGTTTAAATGAGGCCGGAAACTACCTAAGACAAATCCGGTAAGTCCTCATATGCATAGTTTGAAATTAGTCCAGATCTGAACAAACCTTAAGTTAAAGTTGTTATAAAGCAAGCTAACATGCACCATGATGATCTACACAAAATTCTAGTCGAGTTTCATATAAAGTTTGTTTAAAACGGAGCTACGGTCTAGAAGATATGATCAAAACAAGATAAGCATGGCAACGGTGCAAGATGCACCCAAACATCAAACAAACATACTCCAAACATGTAAACAAGATGATATTATGATTCTACATGCAAAACCACACAAGTTTCATTTAGGGCACGCTCAAAACGGAGCAACGGACTAAAAGATGCACCCGAAACAAGAAACAATGCAAAGCTGAAATTAACAGCCACATAGCAACTTTGGAGCAACAAATATATATACTCTACAACACTCAAACATGGTGACAAGAAGCATGGACATGAAGTAGACATATCCAACAGCAAACAAATCCATTGGAGCAACTCCATAGGAGGCATGGATCAATAGCAACAAGCTACAACATTTTGAACATGACACTAAAAACCCTGACAGCAATATTTAATAGCAACTTGGGAGCAAGAATTAAATATGCTACAACAACCCAAATGAGCATGTGAGGGCATGGATGGATAGAAAACAACATATACAAAAAATAATTATCAATGGCCACCCCAAAACTAACATGGATTTGCCTAGAGCATCAAGCAAACATAGCATCAGGATATGACAGATTCCAGACTTGGTGAAATTTCACTAAGTGTTAAAACAGTAACATTAGCATGGCATGTTTGCGAACATGTTTAAGTCACCTCAAAGCATTTCATGGCAAATGGTTTGCACCACAGCAAAGAGCACATGATGGAGAATCTAAAACATATGAGCATGTGACATGGGGACAAACACATCAATAGCAACGAGCTCCTCAACTAGGCATCTCGTAACAAGTTACAAAACCTAACAGCCACATGCAATTTTGCAACCAAGTTTAACATGGCAATATGAACCCTAACATGCATGCTACAGCAACCAACATGTAGAGCATCTCATGATGAACATTTTGACATCTCATTTGCTTCATTTGGATAAACATGCACCAAATTATCACATCTCAAACAGGGCATGAAAATAACAAGTAGCAGCAGTTTATATCAAGTAGCACTCTTGTCATGATGATTAAGACATCTAGATGGACTCAAACAAGCATGACACAATGGAACAAAACATAGTACACATCACCACGATCATTTTGATATATCATATGTAAAAAACGGACCTACGAGCACAAAGTTACGAGCATGCAAAGGAGGCAACAAAACGTTATAGATCTGGGACTTAGTGGAATTTTATACCTCCAAAAGTCAACGCGGGATGGATCCGTGCGGGACGAGGAGATCCGGGACGGAGCGGAGGCGTTTGGATGGAGGGAGTGTTGGATCTCGTCCCGATCTGGAAGTTCACCGGAGTTGGAGGAAGATGACGACCGGAGACGATGAAGATGACCGGAGACGCGGGATTCCGGCGAGGAGATGGACGGAGGGAGGCGGCGCAGTGGCCGGAGGGTGGAGGCCGGCGGTTGGTGCGGCGCCAGCTAGAGTTGGAGAGCACGGCGGCGGAGCTCGCGAAGAAATCCGGCGGGGGTCCGACGAACTTGAGGCCCGGTCGGCGGCCTCGATGTAGCCCGCGATGGCGATGGCTGTGGCCCGCGTCGGCGCGGCTGTCGTCGCCCGCGGCGGCGGCGGTGGTAGCCCGCGGCGATGTTGCGGGAGGCCGACGAGGGAGCTTGTGGCGGCGCGGCGGCGGAGTTTTCCGGTGAGGCGGCATCGATTTTCCGGCGAAGTTCCGGCGATGGCGGTGGCGGTCCGGCGGTGGCTCCAGCGGCCCGGCGAGGTGGCGCGGTGAGGTGGCGGTGGATGAGGTGGGGGATCCAATGGGGGGTCGCCACGTGGCGGCGGAGGTGACGTGGCGGCCTCCGATTGGACTGAGTGAGGTGGCGGCGGGTCGGACATGTCCGGCGGCTGCGCGGACGTGTCCGGCGCGCGGAGCGGGAGGAAAAATGGGGTTGCACCGGGATTTCGGGGATGTGGACTAATTTATAGATTCTGGGAGCTAGGAAACTCCAAACGAGGAGCGGTTTTCGGCCACGCGATCACAATTCAACGACCGAGATGATGGGAAGGGTTGTGATGGGTTGGTGGGCTGTTGTGGAGGGGGTCTTGGGCCTCAAAGAAGAGGTTCTTTTAGCCCACTAGGTTAACCGTTGGAGTACCAAACGAACTCCAAACGCGACGAAACTTGACAGGCGGCCTACACGTACCAAAATAACATCGCACGACAAGTCTCACGTCATACCGGAAACATTGCACGGCCACACACGAAAGAAGGACTCGGGGATGCCACTGGCACGTGTGAGAGCGTCGGAAGTCGAAACGGACAACGGGAAGAGACGAGTGGGACTGGATGCAAGTGACAACACAAATGCAATGCAATGCACATGACATCATTGACCTGGATGAAATGCACACACGCACACGACAAAACGAGAAACCCGAAATGAAAGAAGAGCCCGGAAAGGAATTGATGAAGCCAAAGTACATATATTGCCATATAGGGAAAGTGTTACATCTGGGGCATTAGAAACCCTTCTCTACTACGAAAAGATCTCGTCCCGAGATCTAGGACTGGAAGAAGGAAGGATACTCAGGAGGAAGGTGATCTTCTCGTTCCCACGTAGCTTCTCGGTCGGTATGGTGTGACCACTTAACTTTCAAGAACTTGATTGACTTGTTGCGGGTCTTGCGCTCGGTTTTTCAAGAATAGCAACGGGGGGCTCTCGGTAAGACAAGTCTTGTTGAAGATCAATCTCCTCAAACGGAATAGTGCGTTCAGGTTTCTTGAAGCACTTGCAGAGCTAAGACACGTGAAACACATCATGAACATTTGCAAAGTTGGAAGGGAGCTCAAGTTGATAGGCTAGATCGCCTCTTTTGCCAAGGATCTTGAAAGGGCCCACGTATCTAGGAGCAAGCTTTCCTTTGATACCAAATCTTTGGGTGCCTTTCATAGGATAAACACGGAGATAGACATGATCACCAATGTTGAAGGCCAAATCACGATGCTTGCCGTCATAGTAGCTCTTCTGACGCGACTGAGCGGCCTTGAGATTCTCACGTATGACTTTGCACATTTCTTCGGCTTCTGAGATCAAGTCATTGCCAAGAAGTTGATGTTGACCAGTCTCGGACCAGTTGAGAGGGGTACGGCACTTTCTGCCATAGAGGATTTCAAACGGAGCTTTGCCGGCACTTCTTGGAAACTGTTGTTGTAAGAGAACTCGGCAAACGGAAGGCAATCTTCCCACTCCATGCCAAAAGAGATGACACATGCTCTGAGCATGTCTTCGAGGATCTGGTTCACTCTTTCGACTTGACCACTAGTCTGAGGGTGAAACGCAGTGCTGAAACGGATATTAGTGCCCATGGTAGACTGAAAGGAGTCCCAGAACTTGGATGTGAACAAACTTCCATGGTCTGAGGAGATAACTTGAGGGATGCCATGTAAGGACACAATTTTGGAAGTGTACAACTCTGCCAGCTAAGCTACATTGATGGATTCTTTGACTGGAAGGAAGTGAGCTACTTTGGTTAGCTTGTCAATCACCACAAAGATAGAATCATTCCCATTCTTGGACTTGGGAAACCCAGTGACGAAATCCATTTCAATGTGGTCGAATTTCCACTCGGGAATAGGAAGAGGTTGGAGAAGACCGGCAGGACGTTGATGCTCTGCCTTCACTCTTCTGCAGACATGGCATTCATTCACGAATTGGGCAATCTCCCTTTTCATGCGAGTCCACCAGTAAGATTACTTGAGGTCTTGGTACATCTTAGAACTTCCAGGATGAATCGAGAGGAGAGAGTCATGTGCTTCATTCATTATGAACTTCCTGAGATCACCCTTGGGAACCACAAGTCTGTCCTCAAAGAACAAGGTATCTCTCTCATCAACGCGATATCACTTGTATTTGGGAGTACCCTTTGCTATACCATGTTTCACTTTCTGCAGCATAGCATCACTGAGAAGTTCACCATGGTACCTGTATCTGGTGTGGTGTAGAATCTGTGAGCCACGGAGGACTCAGCAATCCTGTTCTCGGGTAACAAAACTATCTAAGCCTTGGGTGTGGAACAAGGCTGAAGAAAGATAAAAGGTTGCAGCTGCACTAGCACTAGCTTACGTGTTAAGAGCGAGAAGAGAAGTGCCACGAGCGACAAAGTGATCACTAAGTTATCCTATCTAAGCACGTCAAACATAACCCCACCGTGTTCACTTCCCAAACCCTTTTCGGAAAATGACCGTCACGGGTACTCATGCTGGTAGTGTTTTCTGAACAAGGTGTCAAGTTTTCTACAACCAGATATTAACAAATTCCCATCTACCACATAACCGCGGGCACGGCTTCCGAAAGTTGAAAACTGTGACGCCCCCGATTTGTCCGTACACTAATCATGCACGCAAATGTGTACGACCAAGATCAGGGACTCACGGGAAGATATCACAACACAACTCTAGACACAAATTAAAATAATACAAGCTTCATATTACAAGCCAGGGGCCTCGAGGGCTCGAATACAGAAGCTCGAAAGCAACAGAGTTAGAGGAAGCAACAATATCTGAGTACAGACATAAGTTAAACAAGATTTGTCTTAAGAAGGCTACCACAAACATCAACGATCGAAGAGGCAAGGCCTCCTGCCTGGGACCTCCTAACTACTCCTGGTCATCAGCTGTCTCCACGTAGTAGTAGGCTCCATCGGGGTAGTAGTAGTAGTCGACTGGGTGGCATCTGGCTCCTGGGATCCGCCATCTGGTTGCAACAACCAGAAAGAAGAAAGAAGTGGGGAAAAGGGGGAGCAAAGCAACCATGAGTACTCATCCAAAGTACTCGCAAGCATCAGATCTATACTAAGTATGCATCAGTATCAAAGGAAAAGCTGTATATGTGGACTGAACTGCAGAATGCTAGAAGAGGAGGGGAAAGCCTAGCCTATCGAAGACTAGCATCTTCAAGCATCTTCTGGAAAGCACCATCTTGCACAGTAGATGGAAATACAGAATATCATTTTATAATTAACAAGCATGTTGTAGTATTAACGGCCTAGATATCCTTCCTCGACTCCCTGCGAGAAAGTAATCTCGCAGCCACATATCCATCACATATCTCAAGTATCCATTTCTAGTTATAATAGATCAGGATATAAGACTGAACGTCCGTTACCGTGGACACGGCTATTCGAATAGATAACTTCCCTGTAGGGGTGCACCACGTTACCCTCACGCTCGATCATCTTTGGCCGAACACACCTTTCCAGGTCAATGCCCGGCCTCGGAAGATCAACACGTCGCAGACCTACCTAGGCTCAGCAGAGAGGTCCCCGCCGGTCTACATCCTAAGTGCTCCGGGGTCATGGGCCATCGCCCGTTGCACTCCGGATCGTTGCGCGCAGGGCGATCCAGGCCACCACCACTGGGGCGCCGACCAGGCCGTGCCGCAATGCTGAACTGTACGTCTGACAAAGCTTCGGCTGATACCACGACGCCGAGGCCCATAACTATTCTCGCATGGCGGTTAGTGCGTAAAGGCCAGAGGCCAACTCAGAACAAATACCCAAATCTGTTAGTGCATTATTGACAGAAGCGACGGCTGTCGGGACAAGTCCGGAGCTATCACCCCTCCTGGGTGATACCGCTAAATAGCCAGCCGCCACCGTAACAACTCCTGCGGGTGCTCTCCAGGCCCGCCCGCCTTCCACAAAGGTATCAAGTAAAGTCCATGTAACTATGTGTCCAAAACATCAAGGTGGAAAACCCGAGGAATCACCCCCGACGAATTCCACTCGATGTGTCCGTCAAGGCGAACTATGAGGAATCACCCCCGAGGTTCACACTTGAGGGGTTGCACGACAAAGTCGTATCGGGAATGGAGAAAGAGGAATCACCCTCGATGACCACGACCGAATAGCTACACTACATAGTTATCATCATGAGTGCGTTACGAGGCTTCACCCTCGGCACCCGATAGTACCTCTGTAGAGTCGAGCAACAAAGGGGTATGATGTGATGTGAAGTGTCGGGCTCCGGTTTTTGATCACGTTGCTCGAGTCGTCGATGATGAAGCAGGGGTAACAAGGACAGTCGGGCTTCGGTCTTCGATCACGTTGCTCAAGTCGTCGATGATGAAGCAGGGGCAACAAGGACTGGGTGGGGGTCACTGTTGGATCACTATCCAACCTATACTAAGCAGTTTAGCATAGCATGTAGGTAACAATAGCGGGTACAAAAGCAGGCTATGCATCAGAATAGGATCAAATAATAACAGTAGCAAAATTCTAATGCAAACATAAGACAGAATGGAATGGGCGATATCGGGATGATGAAAGGGGGGCTTGCCTGGAAGCTCTGCTGAAACGGAAGGAGGGTCGTCGTCGACGTAGACGATCACAGGGGCATCGGCAGCGGTCTCGGGGTCTACCGGAGAAGAAGAGTGGGAAGAAACAATAAATACATAGCACACAGATGCAATACAGATGCACGACATGACAATAAGCGGTGCTAGGGGTGTTCTAACGCAGTGCTACACGATACTGGCGAAGGGGGAAAACATCCGGGAAAGCATTCTCGGTGTTAGGCATTTTCGGACAGGCGAACCGGAGGGGGATTGTTCCATGTTCGGTATGCTAGGGATGTGTGATGGACTAACGGACCACGTATCCGGGTTCGTCTCGAAATTCTGAGCAACTTTAATATATAAATCATTTTCATCCGAGTTACGGATTATTTTATATGATTTTTCAAAGTTTTACTAATATTCTGAAATTATTATTAATTCGAAATTAAATAATAAATTGCTACGGGTACCCAGCTCTGTGTACATAGAAGTGTACCAGAGGCTGACATGTGGGCCAGGGGGTCCTAGTTGACCAGTCAACGTTTGACTGGTCAACAGGGGGTGGGGCCCCCCTGTCATAGAGACATCTAACTAAATCTAGATTAGTTAGCTTAACCAGTTAATTAGTTTAACTAAAACATTTTAATTAAGTTAATTAATTAATTAAATAATTAATTATTTTAAAATTATATTATTATTTTTTTTTCCTTTTTTATTCTTCTTTTTTTTAAAAGGGGCATGGGCCCCACTGCTCAGTGGCCCATTAGGCCACGCGGGACGGGTGGCTTAACGGGGGCTGGGGCTTGGGCGCCCGCACGAGGGGGCGCACCCGGGCGCGCTGGGGCATACGGGCGCCGGCGGCCACGGCGGGGCGCCTGTGGGAGGCAGCGGCAGCGAACACCGCAAGGGCCGGTGGCCGGGGCTGGCCATAGCTGCCGGCGGCAGCGGACGGAGGGGCCCAGGCCGCGGGGCCGCGAGCGGCGCCACCCGCAGCACGCAGCTGCGGGGCGAGGGGGAGGCAAGGGAGCAGCGTGCGCTCGCGCCAGCAGAGGCCGGTGGCTCGGGGCAGCGCGGCGAGTGGAGGGAGAGCGGGGGCGTCGGGCACAAGCGCCGGCGGCAGCAGTAGAAGGGGTCGGCGCGGCCCTGGCCCAGCACAGGGCAACAGCGACGCGGTGGTGCGGGGGAAAACTGGACGCGGTGAGCGAAGAGGCGAGCGGCGCGGCGGGTCGGACGCGGGCGCGGTGAGCGCGGTGCTCCGAGGACGGCGACCGAGCATGGAGGGGACAGCTTACGGCGACCAAACGAAGCAGGAAACGCGGGGAATCGAAGGTAGGCTCATCGGGAAGGACGCAGGTGAGCTCGAGGAGGGTTGGGGACAGCCGGAGTAGCGGGATTTGGCAACATACGACGGCGACCGTGGCGGAGATGCACGAGGCTAGCAACGGCGAGGTAGCGCTTCGGCCTCGATCCAGAGGCAAGGACGATGTAGCTGAGGACGACGAGGCCGATGGTAAATCTCCTAGGTGCGGGGGTTGACGGTGGCCGCGAACTTCACGACAGTACGGCCATGGGGGTCGCGACGGCGGCGGGTGAGAGAGGGGCACAGTGAGATGGAGAGCGAGGGGGCAACTGAGCGGCTAGGGTTATCCATCGCGCTCGGGGTTCTTATCCTTCTCCAGGATACTCCAGATGCTCGACACGGCGACAATCGGCGGCGTGGACGGCGTGCGTGTGTGCACAGCACCATGGCCTCCTCTGCACTGTACAGAGGTTGGGGAAAAGCCTTTCTGGGCTGGCCCAAATGCACTGTAGCTACATAGAGCCCACCAGCAGAGTAGCTTGTTAGGCATTTTTCCTTTTTCTGTTTCGGTTTTCTTTATAGTCTTTGCTGTTTTTATTTTTCTAAGCTATCAAACGAGTTTTGATAAACATATAACTTGTCACATAAATATAAGTCCTTATTTTGGTGATGCCCACAAAGTTTCAAGTCAATTGTAAGTACATAAGCATTTGTGTATTTTGAAATAATTATTTTTGTTGTTGTTGGACTACTTTATCTTGTACTAGGTATTAATTGGTGAGTCGAATGTTGTTCGTTTCAACATGAAAAAATATACAAGGATTATTTGCCACACCTTGAACATTTTTTTTGACGTTCAAATACTTTACTTATTTGACTTTATTTTAAAATTTGAATTTGAACCGGTTTGAATCAATATGGGATTTAGGAACAGTAAAAGCGGTGATGTGGCATCATTAACATGGGATTACTGTAGCTTAGTTATCCGCGCATTACAAAAACCCTGCAGGGGTGTCCCAACTTAGCCCATTACAAGTTCACGATCCCCGGGGTCGCAACTCTAAGGTGGGAAGGCCCGAGTATTCTCGGAATACCGTGCTCAAGATATTCCGACATAGGTAAAACTAATCCAGCAAGACCTCCCGGCGTGCCGACACCCTAACAGTAGCCGCGCGCATCTAGTCTAAGGCCACGACCGGATGAGCACTATGTACAGATACCGAAGACCCCAGCAAGCTGGGTGGCACCGCAAGTGGCTCTAGTTTGGACCAACACTCAAATCGAGCACTTGCCCAGGGGGGTTGATTAATTAATCCTAGGGTTAATTACTCCCTCGGCAAGTTTTTAGTTGTTAAGCAAATGGAGTACCAAAGTAGGGCCTCGCTGGAAGAGTTTTAGCGCTAAGCGGGTTATCGAGGGGGTCCCATAACCCCAACCGTGTTAGGAACGCATAATCAAGGAACATAACACCGGTTTATACGGTTCCTAGGGCGGCATGAGTGGAACAAATCACCAAGCTAGAGGCTTATCCTTCCACCCATTACCAATATATAGATGATTTAGTTAAAGAGTTTATACAGTGTGATATCCCAACAAACTTCAACATGAAGCAAGAATCTTCGAATCTTCTCTTGCAACTAGCAATGCTATAAGAGGGGCTGAGCGAAGCCTACGTAGCCAATAAAAGGTTTGCATAGGTTGGGTGGTTAGACAGATTCATGGTTACAATAGGAGGCTGACAGACAAACATGGGCATCGAGGCAATAAGCTAAAGATCGAGACTTCTAGCAATAGGCAAAGATAGTAATGATATCTGGGTCACGTCATCTTGCCTGTCGAGTCGTCGATGGGATCGTAAGACGGCTCCTCGTTCTCAACCTCGTTAGTAACCTCGTTCTTGTTCTCGGGATCGGATTACGGCTCTACTCAACACAAGAACACACGAGGCACGAAATCAAACAAGATGCAATGCACAAACTACATGATGCACGTATGATGCACTTAGGATGCACTGTAGATGCACTTAACATGCATAATATGTCAACGTAGGAAGCACAGAGAAACAACACAAGAACAAGACAATATGCTCAAGCAAGTAGGATGCAAGACAAGTCTATTTAGTATGCAAAACATGGCAAGTTAGGAAGCACAGAGAAACAACATAGGAACAACAAGTTTAAATGAGGCCGGAAACTACCTAAGACAAATCTGGTAAGTCCTCATATGCATAGTTTGAAATTAGTCCAGATCTGAACAAACCTTAAGTTAAAGTTGTTAGAAAGCAATTTAACATGCACCATGATGATCTACATGAAATTCTAGTCAAGTTTCATATAAAGTTTGTTTAAAATGGAGCTACGGTCTAGAAGATATGATCAAAACAGGATAAGCATTGCAACGGTGCAAGATGCACACACACATCAAACAAGTATACTCAAAACATGTAAACAAGATGATATTATGATTCTACATGCAAAACCACACAAGTTTCATGTAGGGCACGCTCAAAACGGAGCAACGGACTAAAAGATGCACCCGAAACAAGAAACAATGCAAAGCTGAAATTAACATCCACATAGCAACTTTGGAGCAAGAAATATATACTCTACAGCACTCAAACATGGTGGCAAGAAGCATGAACATGAAGTATACATATCCTACAACAAACAAATCCATTGGAGCAACTCCATAGGAGGCATGGATCAAGAGCAACAAGCTACAACATTTTGAACATGACACTAAAAACCCTGACAACAATATTTTATAGCAACTTGGGAGCAAGAATTAAATATGCTACAGCAACCCAAACGAGCATATGAGGGCATGGATGGATAGACAACAACATATACAACAAATAATGATCAATGTCCACCCCAAAACTAACATGGATTTGCCTAGAGCATCAAGCAAACATAGCATCAGGATATGACAGATTCCAGACTTGGTGAAATTTCACTAAGTGTTAAAACAGTAACATTAGCATGGCATGTTTGCAAGCATGTTTAAGTCCCCTCAAAGCATATCATGGAAAATGGTTTGCACCAAAGCAAAGAGCACATGATGGAGAATCTAAAACATATGAGCATGTGACATGGGGACAAACACATCAATAGCAACGAGCTCCTCAACTAGGCATCTCGTAACAAGTTACAAAACCTAACAGACACATGCACTTTTGCAACCAAGTTTAACATGACAATATGAACCCAAACATGCATGCTATAGCAACCAACATGTAGAGCATCTCATGATGAACATTTTGACATCTCATTTGCTTCATTTGGATAAACATGCACCACGTTATCACATCTCAAACATGGCATGAAAATAACAAGTAGCAGTAGTTTTTTTGAAGTAGCACTCTTGTCATGATGATTAAGACATCTAGATGGACTCAAACAAGCATGACACAATGGAACAGAACATAGTACACATCACCACGATCATTTTGATATATCATATGCACAAAACGGACCTACGAGCACAAAGTTACGGGCATGCAAAGGAGGCAAAAAACGTTACAGATCTGGGACTTAGTGGAATTTTATACCTCCAAAAGTCAACGCGGGATGGATCTGTGCAGGACAAGGAGATCCGGGATGGAGCAGAGGCGTTTGGATGGAGGGAGTGGTGGATCTTGTCCCGATCTGGAAGTTCACCGGAGTTGGAGGAAGAAGACGACCGGAGACGATGAAGATGACCGGAGACGCGGGATTCCGGCGAGGAGATGGACGGAGGGAGGCGGCGCGGCGGCCGGAGGGTGGAGGCCGGCGGTTGGTGCGGTGCCAGCCGGAGTTGGAGAGCCCGGCGGCGGAGCTCGCGAAGAAATCCGACGGGGGTCCGGCGAACTTGAGGCCCGGCCGGCGGCCTCGATGTAGCCCACGGCAGCGGTGGCTGTGGCCAGCGGCGGCGCGGCAGTCGTCGCCCGCGGCGGCGGCGGCGCGGATGGCCGGCGGGGATGTCGCGGGAGGCCGGCAAGGGAGCTTGTGGCGTCGCGGCGGCGGAGTTTTCCGGCGAGGCGGCGGCGACTTTCCGGCGAAGTTCCGGTGATGGCGGCGGCGGTCCGGCGGTGGCTCCGGCGGCCCGGCGAGGTGGCACGGTGAGGTGGCGGTGGATGAGGTGGCGGATCCAATGGGGGGTCGCCACGTGGCGGCGGAGGTGACGTGGCGGCCTCGGATTGGACGGAGTAAGGTGGCGGCGGGTCGGACGTGTCCGGCGGCTGCGCGGACGTGTCCGGCGAGCGGAGCGGGAGGAAAAATAGGGTTGCACCGGGATTTCGGGGATGTGGACTAATTTATAGATTCTGGGAGCTAGGAAACTCCAAATGAGGAGCGGTTTTCGGCCACGCGATCACAATTCGACGACCGAGATGATGGGAAGGGTTGTGCTGGGTTTCTTGGCTGTTGTGGAGGGGGTCTTGGGCCTCAAAGAAGAGGTTCTTTTAGCCCACAAGGTTAACCGTTGGAGTACCAAACAAACTCCAAACGCGACGAAACTTGACAGGCGGCCTACACATACCAAAACAACATCGCACGACAAGTCTCACGTCATACCGGAAACGTTACATGGCCACACACGAAAGAAGGACTTGGGGATGCCACGGGCACGTGCGAGAGCGTCGGAACTCGAAACGGACAATGGGAAGAGACGAGTGGGAACGGATGCAAGTGACAACACAAATGCAATGCAATGCACATGACAACATGACATGGATGAAATGCACACACGCACATGACAAAACGAGAAATCCGAAATGAAAGAACAACCCGGAAAGGAATTGATGAAGCCAAAGTTCATATATTGCCATATAGGGAAAGTGTTACATTTGGGGCATTACATATATATCAAAATGTTCGTCTCGAAGTGCTCTACATGTTAGCATAAGTTTCATGCATGTTAGTGTTCATCTAGATGTATTAATATTTGTGGAAATAGTGCTTCATGATGTTATTGTTTCAGCACTTATTGTCTGTATAAATTTATTGGCATGTTCGTGAGGTCTTAACTTGGTGCATGTTGGTCCAAATGGAGTGTTTGATATGTCCAGCTGTTCGTCTTGTGATTCTCTTCATGATGGATGCATTTGCATACATGTTAGGTTGCATTATTCCATGTTTAACCCTGTTGTAAAAGTGCATGTGGATGATAAGTTTCTGAACTTGTTATGAGATGATGTTTTGTCTTGTTCGTGTATATTAATCCATGTGTCATATGAGCTAAGTGTCAACATGAGTTTTGCTCATTGGAATGTGCTCTACATGATAGATATATTTTCATTCCATGATATGTCTTGAGATGAGTGCATCGAGCTTGTTAACATGCCATCGTGATGTTAAATTTCTGCTAAGTGTGAATCGGTTAATTTTTATGTCATGTTTCCATGATGCCACCGTCATTGTGGTGCATGATTAGACTTGTCTAGTGGGTGTTCATTGATGTATATGTTATGCTCTAGCTATCCATGCTCTTGTTTTCCATGATGCCTTGATGTACTTGTTGTTTTCATGCTCTTAAGTTGCTATAAAATGTTTCTGTCAGCATGTTATCAACAAGTTCAGTTATGCCACGTGAATAGCTAGTGTTCTACGCATCCTATGACCATGTTCTTGCCATGAGTAGTTCAAAAACATGTATTCTTGTTGTTGGTTATATTCACATGCCATGATATGCTTTGGGTTCAGGTACACAAGCATGCAAACATGCCTACTTGTCGTTGTTGCTCCCATGCCTTCTAATTTTCACTAAGTCTGAGAAATCTGTAAACTTATTGAATCTTGCCATACTTGTTTAATTATGTTTCGGCAAGTTTTTGGTTGTGCTCTAAGTTCATGCTTGTTAAGAATCATATCTATTTCACATCCATGCCTTTTGTCTTCATGTTTGGGTGCTGGAGCATAATTATTTCTTGCTTCAAAGATTCCATGTTGACGTTAACTAATGTTTTGCATTGCATCTTGTTTTGCTTGTCATTTGCAAACCGTGCATCCGTTTCCGGTGATCTTTATATCGATATCGACCGAAATCTTCCCCTCTATCCAGTGGCTTGCTTGGTTTCCCAAGATGAAGCCATTTCCATAATCTTCTCCCTAGGCTCAAGAGCATCCTCATGCATACGCACATCATACTCGCATCCCATGACATGTCTTGAATCATGTTGATTGTGCATTGCATCGTGTTTGATATTGTGCCGTTGTCGTGCTCTTGTGTTGGGTAGAGCCAAAGCCGATACTGAGTTCGAGGATCTTGTCGAGATTGAGTTTGAGGAGCCGTCTTACCATCCCACCGAAGACTTACCAGGCAAGATGACCGTTCCCTGACATCACCTCTATCTTCTCCTATGCTAGTTGTCTCGTTCTTTAGCTATGCCTCGATGCCTATTCCTATTTGTCAGCCTCCTATTGTTGCCATGAAATATTCTAACCGCCTTCCTAGCAAACCGTTGATTGGCTAAGTATGCTTTTGCTCAGCCCCTCTTATAGCATTGTTAGTTGCAGGTGAAGTTTTCAAAGATTGCTCCATGTTCGGACTTGTTATTGGGATAATACAATATATATCTATTTAAATTAATGCACCTATATATTGGTAATGGGCGGAAGGCTTGGCCTTCTGCTTGGTGTTTTGTTCCACTCATGCCAACTTAGGACCCGATAAACCGGTGTTATGTTCCTTGATTTCGCGTTCCTAACACAGTTGAGTTTATGGGCCCCCCTTGATAATTCGCACTGCTTAAAGCTTTTCCAGCAAGGCCCAACATTGGTACTCCATTTGCCTAACAAATAAAATTTTCATAGTGACTAGCTACCCCAAGGACTTAATTAACAACCCCCGGGCCAGTGCTCCTCATGAGTGTTGGTCCAAACTAGAGACACTTGCGGTGCCACCTAGTTCTCTGGGATCTTCGGTTGCTGTACGTAGTGCTCATCCGGTCGTGGCCTGAGACGAGATGCGCACGGCTACTATCAGGGTGTCGGAACGCCTGGAGGTCTTACTGGATTAGTTTTACCTTTGTCGAAATATATTGAGCACGGGATTCCAAGAATACTCGGGTCTTCCCACTTTGGAGTTGCGACTCCGTAGATCGTGAGCTTGTGATGGGCTAAGTTGGGACACCCCTGCAGTGTTTTGATCTTTTGAAACCATGCCCGCGGTTATGTGGCAGATGGGAATTTGTTAATATCGGTTGTAGATAACTTGACACCATACCCTTAAGAATACACTACCTGTGTGAGTAACCGTGATGGTCTCTTTTCGAAGGGCTTCGGGAAGTGAACACGGTGGGGTTATGTTTGACCGTGAGTAGCTAGGATCACTTCTTGATCAACTTGGCGACCGTTGGCACTTGTTCTCATCTCTCTCAAAACTCTTAAGCTAGTTGCTTAGTGCTTGCCGCAAACACTTTAATACCTATTCCACACCTAAGGCTTTGTGAGTTTTGATACCCGGGAATGGGATTGTTGAGTCCTTGTGGGTCACATATTACTACACACACCAGATGCTGGTACCGCTGAGAACAATGCAGAAGATGGATCAGAACTTCAGTGGGAGTTCGATGAAGAGCATGGTCATTACTATGTATCGTATACCGACAATCAGTAGTGGTTCATACTAGGGGTGATAAGGCCTTGTGTTCGTGGTATCTTTCTCGTTTGGATTTCGTCCGTAGTTGGACCCTGTGTTATTTGGATGAATGTATGTTATTGTATTCATTGTGTGATGTGGCGAGTGTAAGCCAACTATCTTTTACACTTTCATCCCTGAACTTTTACATGAGTTGTGCAAAGATACCACGCTTGCGATCATTCCGGAATGCGCTTATGTCTCTAAGTCGTGCCCCGGCACGTGGGAGACATAGTCGCATCCTGGGCATTACAAGTTGGTATTCAGAGCCTTCTCCGACCTAGAAGCCCCCTGATTGATCGAACCGCTGATGGTTGAGTCTAGGCACACACAAAAATGTTTTGAGTCTTATATATATA
>LR738712.1:236556602-236581101 GCA_902687465.1 Secale cereale
GGGGGGGCACGATCACGAAGGGGTTCATCATCCTCATTGGTGCCTCTCCGATGATGCGTGAGTAGTTTACCACAGACCTACGGGTCCGTAGGCAGTATCTAGATGGCTTCTTCTCTCTTTGTATCTCAATACAATGGTCTCTTGGAGATCTATTTGATGTAATGACTTTTTGCGGTGTGTTGTTGGGATCTGATGAATTGTGAGTTGATGATTAGATTTGCCTTGATTTAATATTCATTATTGATTATTATAGCCTTGTATTTCTTCTCCGACATTTGGGTTTTGTTTGGCCAACTTGATCTATTTATCTTGCAATGGGAAGAGGTGCTTTGTGATGGGTTCGATGTAGCGACCAGACCTCAAATAGTCTGATCTCTGTGCATCAGTGTCATCCCTGGATCAGTAATGCTGACACACACAGTACTTGAAGGATTTATAACAAAGTAGCAATCACACACTTATTACATCGATAGTCCAACGATGAACTTATTACAATAAATATGGCTGAAGGCCATCTAACACGATAACAGCGGAAGGCTTGGAAGATAAGTGAGTCCATCAACTCCAACGGCATCACTGAGTATAGAACCACGACCTAAAAGGCACCTTACTCGTCGTCTGAAAAGTCTGCAACATGAAACGTTGCAGTCCGGAAATGGGTCAGCACATGGAATATGCTGGCAAGGTAACACAAGAGAACGCAATGAAAGTAAAGCTATACTATATGCATATTTGGCTGGTGGAAATCTCTATGGTTAAGTTTTTGTGTAAAGCCAATTTTTCCCTACTTCAAAGGAATAGATTTTAATTAACTATCATGGTAGTTGAAACATCGTTGAGAAGATAGACATCCTCTCAACCCCAATTAAAAATAATCATTAAACCCAACAATATTAATTAAAGTAACATGATGAGATTCACATGATAATCCAAGTACTAGATACTCAAGACGTCCGTAAGCGGGGACACGGCTAATCATGATCAGTTCGTACACTCTGCAGAGGTTTGTGCACTTTTCCCCACAAGACTCGATCGCCTCCGTTTGGTTTCTCGCACTGCATGGTGTTTGAGATACAGATGACCGAGACACAATCTTTCTGAAGAGGTCCCCTTAACCAGATAGATAGGCCGGTACACCTACAAACCCACTACATCTGCTAGC
This sequence comes from Secale cereale, assembly GCA_902687465.1. Classification (NCBI taxonomy): domain Eukaryota; kingdom Viridiplantae; phylum Streptophyta; class Magnoliopsida; order Poales; family Poaceae; genus Secale; species Secale cereale. Next base: position 236,557,765 of record LR738712.1, read on the forward strand.
CCATCATGGAAAGGTTTCCCACAACTTACTCAACCATGCCAGAGCCCATATTGGCATGTGGCTGCACACGGAAGTTTCTAGTATGAAAAATCTCATGATCCCTTTGAGCCTGGGTGGCGGTCCAAAAGAAAAACATGCAATCACTGGAATACCCAGATGCCTCAATCCACCCAGATGTGTGTTAAAGTTGCCACCTTAAGTTGAACCATTAATTAACAAACTCACATCTGTCATGGATACACTCACCCAATCCACCTCTACGAGCATAACATGTCCTAACAGCAAACGTAGAAGTAACTCCCAAAGGTTTGAATGTAATGCAGGTAATAGATACTTCCTCAATCTAGTTGCCAGTCCCACAAGTTAATTGATCCTACTCATGCAATGTGTGAGGGTTGGACTAATGCAACGAAAACTGGGTAATTGGAAAGCATGATCAAAGTGTTACTTGCCTTGCCGATGATCCGCAAAACCTAGAGACTCAAAGTAGCAAGCAGCGCACTCTAGGTACTTTATCACAAACAAAAACACACACAATAAGTACTTAACTAATGCACGGGTAAAACTCAAATAAGAGATCTAACCAGAAAGTTCAACTTAAGAACTCCGGTTTGCAAAAAGAATCAACTCGAAAAAGCAACGGAACAAAAACTGCAAAAGAAACGAGCTCCGGTTTGCTAATTGGCCTAAAGTCAAATTTTATAGTAGCCAAAACTTTGTTCAAGTTGGTTAAACGTAAAGAGGGCATCGAGACGAAGATCTGGGATTTTGAATCACCTGATTCCTACTCTCGAGCGAAAAGAAAAACAAAAAACAAGATCAGGGCAAAAATCGCGATCGGAATAATCGCGGATAAATACCCCGAAAAAGAAAACGGACGAACAGGCTAACGAACGAACGTTCGCTGTCTGCCGCTAACTGAAGAAAACCGTTCGTTAAAACGAACGTACGGACGAACGTCCGCTAAATAACTAAACCAACGAAAAACCGAACCGATCTAATCTAATAAAAAACAGATCTACGGTTTTACTAAACCGATCGGTTCTAAAAAAACCGATATATACCTCGACGACGAACTCCGGCGAACGGCGGTCCGGCGGTGGGGTGGTCCGGCGGGGCGAGGCGGGCGGCGCGGCGGCGGGTTGCGGGGCGGCGGCGGCGCTAAGCGGCGGCGGCGGCGCGAAGTGGCGGCGGGGCGGGCGCTAGGGCTAGGGGGCGACGACTGGGCTGGCGGGGCGAGGTGGGGCTGATGGGCTGATCGGGCCGGCTTATAAAGCCCAGAGACCCGATCCTATACGAGTCTAAGTCGGTTCCCCCTTTTTTTGAATAGAGTCCTGCGCAGAAAAACTAACGAAAGAAATACTAAACGGACTCCAAAAATCCCGAAATAAATTTTCACCGTCCTCTAATAATATTTAGGACAAAGTGAACATTTTTCCCGGACCTAAGTGCAATTTTGAAAAACGCGCATTTTTCCTATGCAAATAAAATCGCAAATAAATCCAGAAAAATACCAAAAGTGATTTTAATATTTTCCTCCAATATTTCAGTTATTTTGGAGAAGTCATATTATCTCCGCTCATATTTTTTATTTAGAAATATTTTTAGGAGAGAAAAATAATTAGAATCACACTGTCCTCGTACCGGTATTCGAGCGAACTCAAATATGAAAACGGTAAAATTCCCAATTCTCTCCGTAGGTCCTTGAGTTGCTTAGAATTTCGAGGAACGCCACAACAAAAATGCAAAAAGCATGAAATGCAAGTATGATCTATGTATAACATTCCAAATTGAAAATTTGGGATGTTACAAACCTACCCCCCTTAGAATGAATCTCGCCCTCGAGATTCGACTTGGCTAGAGAACAGGTGTGGGTGGTCCTTGCGTAGATCATCTTCTCTTTCCCAGGTGGCTTCTTCCTCGGTGTGGTGACTCCACTGAACTTTGCAAAACTTGATAACCTTACTGCGGGTGACTCTGCTTGAAAATTCGAGAATCTTAACAGGCTTCTCCTCGTAAGTCAGATCACTGTCCCACTGAATTGCTTCCAGGGGTACTGTGTCTCTAAGCGGTATATCGGCCATCTCCGCATGGCACTTCTTAAGCTGCGAAACGTGAAACAAGTCGTGCACTCCTGACAATCCTTCGGGCAATTCCAACTTATAGGCAACCTCTCCCATGCGTTCCGAAACACGATAAGGTCCCACAAATCTCGGGGCTAGCTTCCCTTTAACTCCGAAATGTTTAACTCCTCGTAGAGGCGATACTATCAAGTACGCTCTATCTCCGATCTCATAGGCTATCTCCTTGCGCTTCGAGTCTGCATAACTCTTCTGCCTGGACTGAGCTACCTTCAATCTATCTCGAATCAACTTCACCTTCTCCTCAGACTCTTTGATTAAGTCTGGTCCAAACAACTGTCGGTCTCCAACTTCATCCCACATTAACCGTGTTCGGCATCTCCTTCCATACAATGCCTCGAACGGTGCCATCTTCAAACTGGCTTGGTAACTATTGTTGTATGAGAACTCCGCGTAGGGCAAATTGTCATCCCAACTAGATCCATAATCTAATGCACAGGCTCTCAGCATATCTTCCAAAATCTGATTGACTCTCTCCGTCTGTCCATCTGTCTGCGGGTGAAAAGCTGTGCTAAACTCTAGTCTGGTACCCAAGGTTTCATGTAACTGATTCCAGAACTTTGAGGTAAACTGGGTTCCTCTATCTGATACGATGCTCCTCGGAACTCCATGCAGACTTAAAATTCTGGTCATGTATATCTTTGCCAACTTTGCACTGGTATATCTGGTTTTCACAGGGATAAAGTGGGCTACCTTCGTCAATCGGTCCACCACTACCCAGATTGAATCATATCCTGCTTTGGTCCTGGGCAATCCGGTGATAAAATCCATGCCAAGCTTCTCCCACTTCCATTCGGGTATCGGCATAGGTTGTAACAATCCTGCTGGCTTCTGATGTTCTGCCTTTACTCTCTGACATGCATCACAAACTGCTACATACTCCATGATATCTTTCTTCATACCGGTCCACCAGAAAATGTCCTTCAAATCCAAATACATCTTAGTATTTCCTGGGTTAATCGAGTATGGTGAATCATGGGCATCCTGTAGAATCAACTTCCTGATCTCCGGGTCATTAGGCACATAAACGCGGTCCTCAAACCATAAGGTGTCGTGTTCATCCTCACGAAAACCTTTAGCTCTTCCTTTGCTCATCCTCTCCTTTATAGTGACAACCTCCTTGTCAGTTTTCTGAGCTTCTCTGATTTTATCCATCAGGGTAGACTGGATTTCTAGTGTTGCTACATAGCCTCTCGAAACTATCTCCAAACGTAGTTCTCGTAAGTCCTCGGCTAACTCCTTTGGAAAATCCTCCGTCATTAGGGTATTGACATGGCTCTTACGGCTTAGCGCATCGGCTACTATGTTAGCCTTTCCGGGATGATAATGCAATCTCATGTCGTAATCCTTAATGAGTTCCAGCCATCTCCTTTGCCTAAGATTCAGCTCCTTCTGAGTGAATATATACTTCAAACTCTTGTGATCCGTATATACTTCACAATGGTTTCCAATAAGAAAATGTCTCCACGTCTTCAATGCATGCACTACGGATGCTAACTCCAAATCGTGAGTGGCATAGTTCAACTCATGAGGTTTCAGCTGTCGTGAAGCATACGAAACAACTCTTCCTTCCTGCATAAGAACTACTCCAAGTCCTCGACGTGAAGCGTCGCAGTACACCTCATAATCCTTATGTTGATCTGGCAGAATCAACACAGGGGATGAGACCAATCTTTTCTTTAATTCCTGGAAACTGGCCTCACATTCTTTTGTCCAACTGAACTTGGTGTCCTTCTTTAACAAATCCGTCACTGGCTTTGCAATCCTCGAGAAATTCTCAATAAATCTCCGGTAGTATCCTGCAAGTCCAAGAAAACTCCGAATCTCTCCAACTGTTGTTGGTGCTTCCCAATGGGTCACAGTGTCCACCTTAGCGGGATCTACTACTATTCCTTCTCCAGATATAACGTGTCCGAGAAATCCGACTTCCTTCAACCAAAACTCGCATTTGCTAAACTTGGCATATAACTGATGTTCTCTAAGCTTCTCCAATACCAAACGCAAATGCTCTGCATACTCCTCTTCATCCTTTGAGAAGATCAATATATCATCTATGAACACTACGACGAACTTATCCAAATACTCCATAAACACTTTGTTCATCAGGTTCATAAAGTATGCCGGTGCGTTAGTCAGACCAAAAGACATAACGGTATACTCGTACAACCCGTACCTGGTGGTAAAGGCCGTCTTAGGTATATCCTGCTCTCGGATCTTCAATTGGTGGTACCCTGATCGCAGATCGATCTTGGAAAATATCTTAGCTCCTTGCAATCTATGGAACAAATCATTGATCATCGGCAATGGGTACTTGTTCTTGATCGTTACTTCGTTCAGTCCTCGGTAATCAACAATCATTCTTAACGATCCATCCTTCTTCTCCACTAAAAGTACTGGCGAACCCCAAGGCGAAGAACTTGGGCGTATGAATCCTTTATCCAGTAACTCCTTAATCTGTTTCTTTATCTCCTCCAAATCCTTTGCGGGCATCCTATATGGTCTCTTAGAAATTGGCCCGGTGCCTGGCAGGAGTTCGATCAAAAACTCTATATCTCTATCCGGTGGCATGCCAGGTAACTTCTCTAGAAACACATCCGGATAATCCTTCACTACTGGCACTTCCTCCTGAACAACTCCGTGAGAGAATGTACTTGAGTCCTTATTGGCGAATGCCTAGATACATACTTAATCCTTTTTCCCTCCGGGGTGGTGAGCAAAATTGACTTACTGGCACAGTCAATATTACCTCCATACTTCGATAGCCAATCCATACCTAATATCACGTCCAATCCTTGTGACTCCAGAACTATTAGGTCAGAGGGGAAAGTATAGCGTCCTATGATCAATGGCGTCTGAAAACATCCTTGGTGTGCCATATAATCTGCTCCAGGTGAACTTACTAACATGGGGGTCTTAAGAACTCGGGTGGACATCCTATGTCTATTTACGAATCCCCTTGAAATATATGAATGCGATGCACCAGTATCGAAAAGAACTATTGCGGTAAATTTCTTAACCAAAAACTTACCAACAACAGCATCTGGTTGCTCTTCTACCTCCTCCACAGTCACGTGGATCACTTGTCCTTTGTTGAACGGGTTGGGCTTCTTTGCGACGCTTCCATTGCCGTTCCCATTCTTAGCTTCTGGGCATTCATTGGCATAATGTCCATTCTTCCCGCACTTGTAACAAGTGACATGGCTGAAATCCCTCTTGGGGGGTGTGGACGGTGTAGGGCGGCTCTGGTTACCATTTGCTCCATTCCCATTTCGATTTCCATTCTTGGGGCCATTGTGATTGTGCGAGCTACCTCCTCCATGGGTATGCTGAAACTGTCCTACCATTTTAGCGGTAAAACGGGGCTTCTGCTGAGTTCCAGAGTCATACTTTCCTTGCCCATACTTCCTTTTGCGACTTTTAATCTGTTGATGCTTCCTTTCAATCATTAGGGCGTGATCAACCAGCTCCTGGTAGTTATTGAAAGTTGCCACCATCAACTTTACACTCATCTCATCATTTAGCCCTTCCATGAATCTCTCCGGCTTAGCGGCATCTGTGGCCACATCATCTGGGGCATAACGAGATAGGGTACTAAACTCATCCACGTATTGGGCCACAGTACGGTTGCCCTGGCGCAAATTGCAAAACTCCTGCTTCTTCATACTCATAGCTCCAGTTGAGACATGGGCGGTACGAAAAGCTTGCTGGAACTGATCCCAAGTCACATTGGCTACGGGATAAGTGGATGCGTAATTCTCCCACCATGCTGCGGCTGGTCCAGACAACTGGTGTGCGGCAAATCGCACCTTCTCAGCATCTGAGCAATTTGCTGTGGTCAAATCCCTTCCAATCTTGCGTAGCCAGTCATCAGCCACAATTGGTTCGATGCTACTAGCAAACACGGGTGGTTGCAACCTTAAGAAACGTGTCAGGTTGTCCACGGGTGGTGGTGGTGGAGGGTTGTTGTTGTTGTTGTTGTTGTTGTTGTTGTTGTTCTGGTTGTTCTGAGTGTTCTGGATAAGAAGTTGCATCAGGGTGTTCTGCTGCTGGATCAACTGGGTGAGCTCAGGGGGAAACTCAAATCCGGGCTCACGTCTTGGAGGCATCTGTTGGGTGTAGAGGGAAGAGATTAGAATAGAAAAGAGGTCTAAGGGAAAATCACTACCCATATGCACATGAGGCAAACACACAATCATATCACACCAATCAATTTCAAGAAAGATCTTACAAATCTAACTAACGTTACAAAAGTGTTCTAAAACTAATATTTGGAGGTAAACTACTAGTCACAGGATGGTCATCTAAAAATATTGATCGGCAGAGGATTCCATAATATCTGCTCCAGCTTCATATTCATAGTCTTCGTCCTTGCTATCCTCAGCTTCCGAAACTGTGTCATCTATGATGATATAGTCTTCCGGTGGAATCTCCTTGGGTTCTTCTTCCTCGTCTTCTTCTCCCATGAGTATCCCTAACTTCCGTGTCAAGTCATCATTCTTCTCCACAAGTATTAGCATCTCCTCCTCACATCCATCGCGTGTAGACTTGAGTTCTTCCTCTAGCTCCAAATTCCTATTTAGGGCTTTCTTCAAATCCATCATCCCTGCACACATCTGGTGCTCCTGGCGACGAATGTGGTGGTTCAACTCCTGGATGAATGCTGCAATGGATCTATCCTTCCGGGTGCTAATCATATCCCAATTCTCATCTCGGCGTCCACAAATTTGGTAGATTGTGTCCTTTAGCTCCTGCTTGTAGACTTCTCCAATCCTTCCCATAGCAATGTGGGCTGTCATGCTCCGGCCTAGGTTCCATGTAAGCGCATTAAAAGAAAATGCTATGAGTGAGGTGACGGGCGCGAACGTCCTTCCTGGAACTTGGGCTTGAATCAACCAACGCTCCTCCTCAGGTAGAGTGGCATTGTAGGTTCCGGTGAAACTTGGTAGTCCAATGTTTAGATATCTGGTGACTTCCTTCAGGTGTCGTCGAAATGGTGTATCATCATCCGGTTGCATGAACTTGGTCTTTGCATCCACCATCCTAAAAGAGTAGAAAATATGAGGAGTCAGAAAACAGAAGAGTGAATAGTGCTCTAGGGCTTTTAGCTTAGTGGTCGTGTCCTACAGTCAGTGTGTGCTCTGATACCATCTTGTAGCGACCAGACCTCAAAAAGTCTGATCTCTATGCATCAGTGTCATCCCTGGATCAGTAATGCTGACACGCACAGTACTTGAAGGATTTATAACAGAGTAGCAATCACACACTTATTATATCGATAGTCCAACGATGAACTTATTACAATAAATATGGCTGAAGGCCATCTAACACGATAACAGCGGATGGCTTGGAAGATAAGTGAGTCCATCAACTCCAACGGCATCACTGAGTATAGAACCACAACCTAAAAGGCATCTTACTCGTCGTCTGAAAAGTCTGCAACATGAAACGTTGCAGCCCGAAAACGGGTCAGCACATGGAATATGCTGGCAAGGTAACACAAGAGAATGCAATGAAAGTAAAGCTATACTATATGCATATTTGGCTGGTGGAAAGCTCTATGGTTAAGTTTTTGCGTAAAGACAATTTTTCCCTACTTCAAAGGAATAGATTTTAATTAACTATCATGGTAGTTGAAACATCGTTGAGAAGATAGACATCCTCTCAACCCCAATTAAAAATAATCATTAAACCCAACAATATTAATTAAAGTAACATGATGAGATTCACATGATAATCCAAGTACTAGATACTCAAGACGTTCGTAACCGGGGAAACGGCTAATCATGATCAGTTTGTACACTCTGCAGGGGTTTGTGCACTTTTCCCCACAAGACTCGATCGCCTCCGTTTGGTTTCTCGCACTACATGGTGTTTGAGAGACGGATGACCGAGACACAGTCTTTCCGAAGAGGTCCCCTTAACCAGGTAGATAGGCCGGTACACCTACAAACCCACTACATCTACTAGCCCATCATGGAAAGGTTTCCCACAACTTACTCAACTATGCCAGAGCCCATATTGGCATGTGGCTGCACACGTAAGTTTCTAGTATGAAAAATCTCATGATCCCTTTGAGCCTGGGTGGCGGTCCAAAAGAAAAACAGGCAATCACTGGAATACCCAGATGCCTCAATCCACCCAGATGTGTGTTAAAGTTGCCACCTTAAGTTGAACCATTAATTAACAAACTCACATCTGTCATGGATACACTCACCCAATCCACGTCTACGAGCATAGCATGTCCTAACAGCAAACGTAGAAGTAACTCCCAAAGGTTTGAATGTAATGCAGGTAATAGGTACTACCTCAATCTACTTCCCAGTCCCACATGTTAATTGATCCTACTCATGCAATGTGTGAGGGCTAGACTAATGCAACGAAAACTGGGTAATTGGAAAGTATGATCAAAGTGTTACTTGCCTTGCTGATGATCCGCAAAACCTAGAGACTCAAAGTAGCAAGCGACGCACTCTGAGTACTCTATCGCAAACAAACAAACACACAATAAGTACTTAACTAATGCACGGGTAAAACTCAAATAAGAGATCTAACCAGAAAGTTCAACTTAAGAACTCCGGTTTGCAAAAAGAATCAACTCGAAAGAAGCAACGAAACTCAAACTGCAAAAGAAACGAGCTCCGGTTTGCTAATTGGCCTAAAGTCAAATTTTATAGTAGCCAAAACTTTGTTCAAGCTGGTTAAACGTAAAGAGGGCATCGAGACGAAGATCTGGGATTTTGACTCACCTGATTCCGACTCTCGAGCGAAAAGAAAAACGAAAAACAAGATCAGGGCAGAAATCGCGATCGGAATAATCACGGATAAATACCCCGAAAAAGAAAACAGACGAACAGGCTAATGAACGAACGTTCGCTGTCTGCAGCTAACTGACGAAAACCGTTCGTTAAAACGAACGTACGGACGAACGTCCACTAAATAACTAAACCGACGAAAAACCGAACCGATCTAATCTAATAAAAAAACAGATCTACGGTTTTACTAAACCGATCGGTTCTAAAAAAACCGATATATACCTCGACGACGAACTCCGGCGAACGGTGGTCCGGCGGGGCGAGGCGGGCAGCGCGGCAGCCGGTTGCGGGGCGACGGCGCTAGGCGGCGGCGGCGCGAAGTGGCGGTGGGGCGGGCGCTAGGGCTATGGGCGGCGGCTGGACTGGCGGGGCGAGGCGGGGCTGATGGGCTGGTCGGGCCGGCTTATAAAGCCCAGAGACCCGATCCTATACGAGTCTAAGTCGGTTCCCCCTTTTTTTTTAATAGAGTCCTGGCGCAGAAAAACTAACGAAAGAAATACTAAACGGACACCAAAAATCCCGAAATAAATTTTCACCGTCCTCTAATAATATTTAGGACAAAGTGAACATTTTTCCCGGACATAAGTGCAATTTTGAAAAACGCGCATTTTTCCTATGCAAATTAAATCGCAAATAAATCCAGAAAAATACCAAAAGTGATTTTAATATTTTTTTCCTCCAATATTTCTGTTATTTTAGAGAAGTCATATTATCTCCGCTCATATTTTGTATTTAGAAATATTTTTAGGAGAGAAAAATAATTAGAATCACACTGTCCTCGTACCGGTATTCGAGCGAACTCAAATATGAAAACGGTAAAATTCCCAACTCTCTCCATAGGTCCTTGAGTTGCTTGGAATTTCGAGGAACGCCACAACAAAAATGCAAAAAGCATGAAATGCAAGTATGATCCATGTATAACATTCCAAATTGAAAATTTGGGATGTTACATTCGATCTTGTGGTGTCCTTTGCCAGTGACAGAAGGGGCAGCAAGGCACGCATGTATCGTTGCTATTAAGTATAAAAATATGGGGTCTATTCATACATGAATAGATCTTGTCTACATCATATAATCGTTCTTATTACATTACTCCATTTTTCTATGAACTTAATACACTAGATGCATGCTGGATAGTGGTCGATGTGCGGAGTAATAATAGTAGATGTAGGCAGGAGTTGGTCTACTAATTTTGGATGTGATGCCTATATACATGATCATTGTCTTGGATATCCTCATAATTATTTGCTTTTCTATCAATTTCCCAACAGTAATTTGTCTACCCTCCGCATTCTATTTTCTCGAGAGAAGCCACTAGTGAAATCAGCGACCCCGGGGTCTCTTTTCCTATCATATAATTTGAGATCTATATTGCCATTTGCCTTTTCCTTTATTTGCAACTTTTGTTTCCAGATCTATATTATCAAAAACACAAAAATACCATGCTGCATTTTATTTGCTTTTATTTGCATCTTTCAATCTACTACAATTTTATCCCGTCAACACTTCAATTTCTGGCACCGTTTCCTGAAAGGGATTGACAACCCCTTTAACGCGTAGGGTTGCAAGTATTTGTTCTGTGTGCAGGTACCATTTGCATAGTGTTGCATGATTCTCCTACTGGTTCGATAACCTTTGTTTTATAATTGAGAGAAATGCTTACCGTCGCTGTGCTGCATCATCCCTTCCTCTTTGGGGAAATACCAACGCATCTCAAGCACACCCCTAAGGAATTTCTGGCGCCGTTGCCTGGGAGACATCACCAACATATATCAGCATCTTAATCACAAATCTCATCTCCTTGCAATTTACATTATTTTCCTTTTGTCTCACGTTTTCATCTCCCCCATTTCACAAAAATTTGCCATTTTTATAAGACCTTTTTTTCGTTTGCCATTTTCCTGTCAGATCTCTTACTTTGCTTATCACTATGAGTGATTTTGGTATGGTAGAAACGGATGATGGCCTAACTCCTAAAATTGGACAATCAGGCAATCTGGATGGTAATACATTTGTTTTGGGGCAAGGGAATATTAAGGGGAAAGAACATATCCAAGAATTTTTCAATTGTGTTGGAAACTTGACTCTTGATGACAATCCGATACTCAAGAGAACTAATTCTTTATGCAGAAGCTATCTCAACACTAGTATTGAAACATGAAAATAGTTTTATTCGTACCCATCCTACCTTGCAAAGATTGTTTTATGAGCTGCCCACTTTAAAGGATCCTAAAGCTAAAAAGTTAGGCACCCGTATTCTTATGAATGAATTAGATCACCTATTGTGGGAAGCTAGAGAAATCTTTGATTTTTATGGTATGAATCGTGAAAAACCGGTCATAGATGAGATCCTCTACAATAGTGATTATATGTTGAGACACTTGCTTGGTAATAATCAATTTTTTGATGAAAATCGTAAGAAGGCAGTCCCCGTTCTAGATATAATCCAACAAGTTTTTAATGATGTCAATCAACAATAATCTTGGATCGTTGCCGACAATCAACGGGGGTATAAAGTTGGGCAACTTGATAGTGCTAAAATTCCTATGGATAATGTGTTTAAAGTTATTTTTTACAAAAGCTCATGAGGAGAACACGTCTATGGAAAATAACAACAAGGATGACAACACTGAGATCTTTGTGTTTTGCCTAGCTAAGGGCGTAAAACGGTAGCGCTCGTTGGGAGGCAACCCAACTTGTATCTTTTTTGCTTTTTTCTTTTCTTGTTGTTTTCAATAAAATGCCCAATTATAGCCAAGAAAAGCCTTTGGGATGATTTGGTTAATAGTTGATTTGATTGCATTGAAATTCAGAAACTTTTGCGTCCAGAGTTAGAATTTCTGATGATTACTAGAGCGTGATACACTCTTTAGTTTTTTGCGCATTATCTAGATGCAAATTGTCCGTGTTATACTAATTTTTTCTGAATTTCCAGAGTTACATAAGTATGATAAAAATCACATCTTTACAGACTGTTCTGTTTTTGATAGATTCTGTTTTCGTTGTGTTATGTGCTTGTTTTGATTGATCTATGGTTTCTTTTGAAGAGTTTTTGCGATGGAAAAGTTAGAATACAATAGATATAATACCATTATAAAATATGAATTGGTTTTCTACAGTACTTAGAGTAAATATTAGCTTTGTATACTAAGAGATCTCACGAGGTTTTGTTGAGTTTTGTGTGATTGAAGTTTTCAAGTTTTGGGTGAGATCATGATGGATGAATGAATAAGTATTAGCAGCAGGATAAGCTTGGGGATGCCCGAGGCACCCCAAGATAATGATCAAGAAGTATCAAGCAACTAATCTTGGGGATTCCCTCGAGTGTCATCCCCTCTTTCTTCTAACGACCATCGGTATATTGCTTGAGACTATATTTTTATTCGTCACATATTATGAGTTTTTCTTGGAGCATCTTGTATGATATGAGTCTTTGCTTATTTTGTTTGCTATTTTGTCACAATCATCCTTGCTGGACACACCCATTTGAGAGAGCTAAAATTATGCTATGACTTGTTAGAATTGCTCTCCATGCTTCACATAATTATTTTGAGAGCTATGGAATTGCTCTAGTGCTTCACTTTTATCTTTCTGAGCACGGTGTGCTTTGTTATTTTTTAATGAGGTCTCTAATGCTTCACTTAGACTAATTTGAGAGAGAAAAAATATTAGACTCATGTTCTTCACTTATATTTGTTTGATCTTATCAAAAGCAACACATAAAACTAGTCCCAATATGATAGATATTCAAGAGGGATATGATAAAAACTATCATGAAGATCGTTGGACCAAATAAACTTGATTCTTTGTAATAGTTTTGAGATATGATGATAGTGATATGCAAGCCATGTAAATGAGTAATTATGTTTTAGTAAGAATATTGATGTTAAGGTTTGTGATTCCCTATGCAAGCGCGAAAGTCAATAGTTATGCAATGAAATTACATCCTACTTGTGGTGTATTATGCTCAATCTATTTGCTAGCCTCCACTTGTACTAAGTAGAAATACTACTTGTGCATCCAAAATACTATAACCCAGTTTTGCCATATGTGTCCACCATACCTACCTATATGCGGTATTCCCTTGCCGTTCTAAGAAAAATTGTATGTGCCATCTCTAAATTAAAAAAACTCCTATTTTATGTGCCCGTACCGCTCACGAGGTGGTGAGGGGTGGCCGATATTTTTCCATGCTAGATGTGTTATTCTCAAGATGAGTGTTTATTTACTTGTCAATGCACGAGAGTACGGTAAAGGTATTAGGGATGCACAGTCCCGAAATGAAAAATAAATTTACTTTATGTTGTCAAATAATAAATTCCTAAGTGTTGGTATGGAGGGCACCCGTGGCTACGGTTAGCCATGTATTGTGAAAAAATGGTGGAAAAGTAATAAACTTTAATTTCTGTTTGGGAACCGCCTATGATGTATCTAGCATGGAGAAGTATTGAAAGCTCTAAGTTGTTTTCGTTGACGGGAAAAGTATACCTCCCTAAATTATTTTTATCTCTCAATTTAAGCTTTGAGCTCTGGCACCTCTATAAATCCCTACTTCCCTCTGCGAAGAGCTTCTCTATTTAATTTATGCAACTTTTATTTGAGTCTCCATTTTCTCTTATAAAGCACCAACTAAGAGGCACTATGATCGTACTCGAGCATTCATTGTAGCTAATATGCGAGTGTGTTTCATGAATGGATCAATGATTGAGCATAATGGGCTAGGGATAACTTGCTTTAGTATTGATATTTTGAAAGACATGATTGTTTGCTGGTATGCTTGAGTATTAAAGTCTTCATGCCAAAACTAGACTATTTCTTTGAACCATATAAAAGTCCAAATGTCCATGCTATAAAGAAAAGAATATATGTTGAACATGATAGGCATCATTCCACATCAAAAATGCCGTTTTTATCATTTACCTACTCGAGGACGAGGAGGAATTAAGCTTGGGGATGCTGATCCATGTCCAACATATCAATAAGTTTTTATTGTTCCATGTGGTTATATTATCATTCTTGGATGTTTTACAATCATTTCATATCATTTTTTGGGACTAACCTATTGACATAGTTCCCAGTGCCAGTTGCCGTTTTTTGCTTATTTTTTACATCGCAGAAAATCAATACCAAACGAAGTCCAAATGCAGCGAAACTTTTTGGAGATTTTTTCTGGGCCAGAAGACACATCGGTTGAAGAAGTACTAGAGGAAAGCACAACCCACCAGGGCGCGCCAGGGCCACCCGACGCTTGCAGGTGGGTTGTGCCCACCTCAATGGCCTCCCGCACCGCCTCTTCGCTCTATAAATACCTCCATACTCCAGAAACCCTAGGGGAGTCGACGAAATTTTATTCCAGCGGTCGCAAGTTCCAGAACCACAAGATACAATCTAGAGCCCTATTCCGGCACTCTGACGGGGGGACCCGATCACAGAGGGGTTCATCATCCTCATTGGTGCCTCTCCGATGATGCGTGAGTAGTTTACCACAGACCTACGGGTCAGTAGGAAGTAGCTAGATGACTTCTTCTCTATTTGTATCTCAATACAATGGTCTCTTGGAGATCTATTTGATGTAATGACTTTTTGCGATGTGTTTGTTTGGATCTAATGAATTGTGAATTTATGATCAGATTTGCCATGATTTAATATCCAATCTTTGGTTATTATAACCTCGTATTTCTTCTCCAATATTTGGGTTTTGTTTGGCCAACTTGATCTATTTATCTTGCAATGGGAAGAGGTGTTTTGTGATGGATTCGATCTTGCGGTGTCCTTTCCTAGTGACAGAAGGGGCAGCAAGGCACCCATGTATCGTTGTTATTAAGGATAAAAATATGGGGTCTATTCCTACATGAATAGATCTTGTCTACATCATGTCATCTTTCTTATTGCATTACTCCATTTTTCCATGAACTTAATACAATAGATGCATGCTGGATAGCAGTCGATGTGTGTAGTAATAGTAGTAGATGCAGGCAGGAGTCGGTCTACTAATCTCAGACATGATGCATATATACATGATCATTATCTTGGATATCATCATAATTATTTGATTTTCTATCAATTGCCCAACATTAATTTGTCTACCCTCAACATGCTATTTTCTCGAGAGAAGCCACTTGTCACGCTCAAGATGCAATTCTATCCCGATCACGTTATAACCTCGTGATTGGGGCACAACCGCATTTTAGGCGTTTAGCAAGATGGATATCATTACATCGTTTCATTACATACATAGATGGGGATACATACAAAAGGCAAACAAATGCCACACGAATACAACACAAGTAAAACACACGTACACGAGACATCCGACTACGGATGAAAACACATGAAA
This sequence comes from Secale cereale, assembly GCA_902687465.1. Taxonomy (NCBI): domain Eukaryota; kingdom Viridiplantae; phylum Streptophyta; class Magnoliopsida; order Poales; family Poaceae; genus Secale; species Secale cereale. The sequence goes on from LR738712.1 coordinate 236,573,055, forward strand.
AACCACAACGACATCCATCCTGCTATCCCAGTCTGCCATTCAGGAACCTATCCCAAGACCGACGAAGAACTCCAACACAAGTAAACATTGCTCTCACGTCTTCTCATCGGAAACCTATACCTGCAACTGTTGTTGTAGTATCTGTGAGCCACAAGGGCTCAACAATCCCATAACCATGGGTATCAAGACTAGTAAAGCTTAATGGGTATGAAAGGATAAGTGGTGAGGTTGCAGCAGTGGCTACGCATTTGTATGGTGGCTAACTTATGATTTCCAGAGTAAGATGAGAAGCGATGCAAACGGTCGAAAACTACAAATGTTCACTAAGTGATCCTGAACTACCTACGAGTCAAACATAACCCCACCGTCTTCTCTTCCCAAACTTACTCGAAAAGAGACGATCACGGTTACACACACGGTTGGTGTATTTTATTTCGGATCCTCTATCAAGTTCTCTACAACAAAACAATAAAAATTCCAATCTGCCACATAACCGCGGGCACGACTTTCGAAAGATCATAATCCTGCAGGGGTGTCCCAACTCAGCCCATCACAAGCTCTCACGATCAGCAGAGGCAAAACCTCTTATCTTAGGGACAACCCAATCAGACTTGGAATCCCGGTGCACAAGACATTTCGACAATGGTAAAACAAGTCCAGTAAGACCTCCCGGCATGCAGACACCCTAATTGTAGCTGCACGTATCTCGTCTTAGGCCACGTTCGGATGGGATAAGCTACATGTAAAGGAGATACCCCAGGTTTCCCTGAGGCGTCCACGCAGGCTGCCCATTTGGGACCAACACCATCAGCACTGCCCCCCTGTATGTGGACAAGAATCCTCGAGGACGCGACCCCCTATGCAAATTAATTAATTAATAGTTTTATTATGTTGCAAATTAAAACCAAGGTTGGTCCTTGCTAGAGGAGTTTTATTCAAAGCGAGCTGTCGAGGGGGGCCCATAAACCCCAACCGTGTTAGAAACGCAAACTCAAGAAACATAACACTGGTTTATAAGGCGGCTTGAGTGGAGCAAAACACCGAGCAAAAGGCTAAGCCTTCCACCCGTTGCCAAGTATATAGGTGCATTAATTATAGTGCTAGATATTGTGATATTCCAACATCCAAGTTCTGACATGGAGCAAACTTCATCTTCACCTGCAACTAACAATTCTATAAGAGGGGATGAGCAAGCGGTAACATAGCCAAGCAACAGTTTGCTAGGATGGTAGAAACAAAGGTTAGAGGTTGTTTCATGGCATATTAGGAGGATTGAAGAACAAGTGGTGGGTAGCGCGACATATAGCGATAGCAACGAGACAACTAGCATAGCAATGATTGTCATGAGATCCAAGGTGACAGTCATCTTGCCTGAGACCCCTCTAGGAATAAGAACGAGAACATGAAGAAGAAGAAACCACGTAGATGAACCAAGCGTGGACGAACGAATCCTCACGATCGCAACGAAACAGGAACTACTGAGAAGAAGCAAACAACATGGTAAACACACAACACATAAAAAAGACAAGATGCTCAACCAAGTATGATGCATGACAAGGCTACATGATGCAACTCATGGCAAGAGATGGTGCATATGGGAACATCACAACCAAGCAAGTTTAATTGAGGTTGGAAACAACACATAACAATTCTGGCAAGTCGTCATATGCAAATTTCGAAATTAGTCCAAATCTGAACAAACCTTATGTTAAATTTGTTAAACAACAAGTTAACATGCACCAAGCTAATCTACACGAATTTCTAGTCAAGTTACATATAAAGTTCATTTAATTCAGACCTACGGCCTAGACGATATGAGCAAAACAAGTTAAGCATGGCATTGATGCAAAATGCATTCAAACATCAAGCAAACACACTCAAAACATGGATGCAACATGACATATTGCATCTACAAGCAAATCTAAGAAATTTTCATATAGGGCATGCTCAAAACGGAGCCATGGTTGTACACATACACATGAAATAAGATTGAAGGACAAGCTGTCCAAAACAACAACTAGGCATCTTACAAGCATCAAAGCAACATGCTTCAAGTACAAGATAGGCACAAACATGATATGCACTCAAAGTACATATTACATGCTTCCAATATCCACAAGTATCAGGTTCATAGGCATCAAGAGTAAACCAATATGATCAAGGCAACAAGAAAACTTTATTTCACAGATTATGACTTGGTGAAAAACATGGCATGTACATGAGGAGAGTTAATATGTTGACATGTTGGAGGCAAGAAATAATTAAGCTATAGTGCAAGAACATGGAAACCCAAAGCATGGCATGCTAGTACATAACCTGGATCTCACATAACACAACATGGCATATATTAATAACAATGAGCTTTGCCAAATGGATCATGATGTTAACAGGCTGACAGAAACATTTTCAAGCAAGTTGAGAGCAAGGAAACAACATGCTACAATAGGCTATAATTTCAAAAAGGGTATGGATGGATAGAGAATAACATGGACTTCAAGGCAAGATCATTGGACATCTCCAAATATGCATGGATATGACTGTATCATCAAGCAAACATGGCATCACAATATAACAGATTCAGACTTAGGAGTTTGTAACAAGTCAGAGAAAACAGCAAACAGTGAGTAGGTCACTTTGCAAGCTTGTTGCACTCACCACAAGGCATATCAAGACAAATGAATTAAACAATTGCAAAGATGACATGATTATGCTCCTAAAACATGTTGACATGATGCTCAAAAGAAAATCACAAAAAGATATGAAAATGACAAATCAGCAAGTTATAACAGTGTTCAACACTTAACAGCAGTTAACACTTTTTCAACAGAGATTAACATGAAAAAATGCATCCTAACATGAATGAAAATGCAATCATCATGAAGAGAACAGAATATGACGATTTTGACATATTATGCACCATCATAGGGTAAACATGCACTAAGTTATCAACATCTCAACATGGCAACATGATATAAAGTTTCAGGGACTTTCGTTTTCTAAAGAAAGAAAAAACAAGCGAGCGCATGACGATATAATATGCACAGGGCGGGGGATAGGGCTGGCGGGGGCACTCACCTAGTGGGCCTCGGCCCAACCGAGGAGGAGGTCGGGCCGGTCTGCGGGGAGGTGGACGAGTTGGGTCACCGGAGATGGGCCCTGGGGGAGGTCGAGGCTGGGCCGGGCCGTTGCAGGGCTCACGTGGCCGGTCAGGTGCGGGCGTCGTCCTCCGCTCGATCCCTCCTGGATCGAACAAGGCAGGGCGGTGGCACGACTCCAGCGAGGCAGGGCGGTCCGATCCGGGCCCAGGCAGGCCCCGTGCGGGCCTAGTGGGCCGACGGTGTGAGGTGGGAGGAGAGCTGCGAGGTGGCGGCGACTGGTTGGGGCGCATGGAAAACGATGTAGGGCTAGGGTTAGGTTGCTTGATTTGGACGAGGGGGGCTGTCCATTTATAGGCAGGGAATATGTTAGTGGGGTTTTAGGGGTTTTTCGGACCGTTCGATCACCATCGGACGACTCCGATCGTGAGGGGGTGTAGTTGGGCTGTAGGCATGGTTAGTGGATTGTGTAGAGAGGAGGTGGGCTGTGGGGAGAGAAGAGAGGGAGAGGCCCGTCACGCGTTTCGGAGACCGAAACGTCCGACGAAAATACCGCCAATGGGGTTGTGATATGTATAACGGTTGGGCTATCAAATAGACTCTGAATGCGACGAAATTTGGCACGCGGTCTACCTACACTATAATAAGACCACACGCCAAGTTTCACCTCATTCCGAGAACATTTTTTGGACATTTATAAAATAAATATTCGGAGGTGCCGCGGGCGCGTGCGAGTGTGTCTGGGCTCAAAACGGACAACAGAGAGAACTGGGAGATCGAGAACTATGGACGGATGCAAGTTTTGAAAACTATGCAGATGAAATGCATATGATGACATGGCAAAGTGCAACACGCAAGCAGATGCCATGGCAACAACGACTAATAAGAGGAAGACATCAGGCGCATCAGTCTTGGGGTGTCACACCACTAGTGAAATCTACGGCCCCGTTTCTATTTTTCTGTCATGTACTTTCAGATCTCTATTACCATTTGCCTTTTCCTTTATTTACAACTTTTGTTTTTTCAAAGATATTTTTTCAAAAACACAAAAATACCTTGTTGCTTTTTATTTGCATCTTTCAATGTATTACAATTTTATCCCGTCAACACTTCAATTTCTGGCGCCGTTACTCGAAAGGGATTTACAACCCCTTTAACGCGCCGGGTTGCAAGTATTTGTTCTTTGTGTGCACGTATCGTCTACATAGTGTTGCATGGTTCTCCTACTGGTTCGATAACCTCGGTTTCATGACTGAGGGAAATACTTACTGTGGCTGTGCTGCATCATCCCTTCCTCTTTGGGGATATACCGACGCATCTCAAGTGCACGTCAAAAGGCTATCCATCACACACACTTTTGATGTGATAAACGTTTGTGCAAGGTGGCCTCACGCAAACAGTTTTCAAGAGGATGTCATGTGTGACTGTTCATTGATCCAACACGGTTTATTGCTAGATACTGTGTGTGTTGCCTGAGGTCATCGCCCACGGTTTTTTCTCAATAATTTGCAATAGAAAAATCCAATTAGTAGGCTAATTGCCCTATTATTAATAATCAATTTATCAATATTATTGACATTTCATATTAAGTACACAATATATTTCATTTTCATATTAAGGAAGCATGTTTTCATAATTGAAATACATCAAAGTACAACATCATATAGCCTCAGCACTCAGCTACCCCATTACACAACTGCACTAGCACCAAGTTTCACATGCAACACCTATAACCTTTTGAAATTAGCATCATGGACATTACATAGATAGATGAATCTCATCTGGAAAACTGCTGAAGCAGAAGGCGAATATTGAGCCTTCATTGATGTTGAATGCCTTTACAACTGTAGGCCAGTGCCTGTTGATGATTGACCATCCATCCTTCATCCTCTTCAGGAAGACTTCATTATTGAACCGTCGGTGTTGTATGAATACCTTGCTCGCCTCCTGACCATGCAGGTGGTTTGATGGGTAATCATTAGTGAATTGATTTGGAAAGGCCTGAAAACAAGGATATGCATAAATATCTTCTCTAGATTTTAAATGGCGCACAAGAATTAAAAAGACAAGGTATAACAGTTAGTACCATCCCGTAGTGAAATGATGCCTTCTTCATTGTGCAGACAAAGGTCTTGTTGTTTTTTGTCGCTAATTTCTTTATCGTAACATTCTTTTTGAGTTTCTTGATTTGACTGATATTCATGGACAACTCATTCCCACATATGCAAAAAGGGTCGAACAGTGGGTCAAAACCTCTGACAATAGGACCTACATGTGCAAGACCAAATTGTTGAAAACCTAATATTTAAAAACAAGAAGTGGGAAGGTGTGTTATTAACTGCAACATGCCTAATATTTAAAAACAAGCAAACCTAGTCATTCAAACTTGTATTGTGCATGTCTAAGCACACTAGTTATTGGCCCAATTTGGATCCTTGGGTTAGAGTTAGCTTGAGCTTGTTTGGGCTCAAATAGCCCTAAAGTATCCAAACATGAGGGCAAGTTTGAGCTAGTTGCGCACGTCAAATACAGCCAAAACAACTATCCCACCAAGAGGTGTTGATTGGGCTAGTTCTCCTAGTGCATTTATTGTCAGTCTAGCACTGTCATCCAAACACATATTTGGCTAGAGTTAGTCCAGGGTTAGTCATTGTTTATTATCATTATTATTTACGAAACATAGGATATTGTAGGATTTATTCTACCTTGACTTGTACTCCTAGATGACCATGTACTCCTATGTATATGCCCACGAGGCTCAATAAATACAATCAACTATTCCACCAATCTCTCTGCCTCCCTCTCCCTTTTAACTATCATGAGCTAGAAACTAACTCTAACCTCTAGCTAAGTTAGAGTATCCAAACAGTGCCATTGTTAAATCAAATGGAAAGGCATGTTCAATACCCCCTCCGGTCCTTTTTACTCTGCATATAAGAATTGTCTGAAGTCAAACTTCATAAAGTTTAACCTTATTTATGTGAACAAATATCAACATCTAGCATGCTAAAGTTATACAATATGAAAATTTAAGTCATGACACATGTACTGATACTTATTTCATCTTGTCAATGTTGGTATTTTGTTCTATAAAGTTGGTCAAACTTTACGAGGCTTGACTTTAGACAAATCTTATATGTGAACTAAAAAGATTCGGAGGGAGTACAACATGCTTAACAACAACCAAATATAGTCATTCATAGAGCTATTGTTAAATTTGGTATTGATGAAATTGAACTGCACAGTTCATACTAGCACATATAGAACAATAGAACATCACACTATTAATAGATAAATAAACAAGGCATACTGTGAACAACCAAAGATGACAATTGAAATTGGACATATGCTAACTACAAAGAACCGAGCAACCATAAACCGTAGAAATAAACAGGGCGTAATGCAAACAACCAAACATAGCAATAAATACTGTGCATGTTCTCACCATAAAAGGGGTTTGAGAAAATAAAAACATGGGTTTCCTCACTTGTCGCAGATTGGATCCTCCTCGTGGTCACCGTGGACGAGGTCTGACTTGCCAGCTGAGGATACCAAGCAGGCATAGCAGAATGTGTCCTTCAGAAATGAAAAAAGGGGCTCCATGGCGATGAAGGATGGGAAATTGTTCATAATGAGTCGCAGGATATCAGCTGCAGGGCCATCGATGAGATCGATGGCTGTTGAACCCGAAAGGTTGGGGGTGGGCAACTTAACATGGGGCATAATCTGCGACAAGCCGTCGGTGTCGACAACCTCGATGTCGTAGCCGACATCCGCGACATGCCAGAATACTCTAGCCCACTGATTGAAAGGAACAATCTAGGTCTAGTCATCATTGCCAGCTTCCTCGGTGGTCACCTCACCAACGTCGGGCTAAGAGGCCGTGGTAAAGCTCTTTTGGGCCATTCTCTCCTCGAGCTCCCCGGGAAGCGTAGCCGAGCTTCGGCTGCCACACTCTGGAGTGGGGGAGGGTGTGGGGATCTCTTGGAAAGGGTGCGTTTCGCAGGCGTCATCTAAGAAACTCAGGGCGGCAAGGGTATGTATATCGTTAGGTAAACTGCACGGGCAAACCGACAGAGGTTGATGATGGAGGCGGCGCAGCGGCGAAGACCTAGCTAGGTTTGGGGCGAGGGAGGGGTGGTGTGTATGTGCGTGAGCGGGGAATTTTGGGTGAGCGAAGGATTTGGGGTGTGTGTGTGGAGGGGGTCCAAGGTAGTGTTTGAGGAAATGACGCGAGTACTGAAAATTTTACTAGGCGGGAATAAAATGGTGGGGCACCCGAAAATTTGGATCAAGGGATTGAAGCAGAGAGGGGCGGGAGTAACGAACATCACACACAGTTAAAACATAATAATCGTGTGCTATCAAACAGAAAAACACTTCAGCCGAGCAGATATTTTTGAGATTGCGAGGGATGGAGGCAGGAGTAAAATGTCGGGGCTACTAAAAACTTGGATCTATTGATTGAAGCAGAGCATGAGTAACACACATCGCACAGGTCCAGACATACTGATCGTGTGCTATCAAACAGAAAAACCATCTACGAGAGTAGATATTTTCGAGATTGTGAGGGAGTAGATATTTTCATGAGGGGGAGGGATGCCTTGTGGAGCCCAATATACTGTGATCATGTGGGTGACAAGGGCAGGGGTGCGGCACATGGGTAGTCCTAGCCTCCTAGGGAACCATGTCTGTTTTGTAGCCGATCACAGACGGTTGCTGCGTCCGACTCGTCTGCTGTTTATAAATTTGGCCAAAAAATGCGGGAAAGTGTTAGAACATGAACACACTTGCATGCGGACAAAATATATGTAAGAAAAGGGTGGTTTGATGTTCAAATACCCAATGCACAACTTTGATGTGTCACCTGTCGCATAAAGCGCACATTATTATTGCTAGCCCCACCAAACACAAACACACACACACACACACACACACACACACACACGCAC
>LR738712.1:236581269-236603317 GCA_902687465.1 Secale cereale
TGTGTGTGTGTGTGTGTGTGAAAATGATGTGCTATGATATTTAAATAACCGAATCACAAATTTGATGTCGCACACGTGCATCGCAAATTAACCGGGCATCCCCGACCCCACAGAGGTTCATCTAGTATGAAGTAGTATTGTACCCCCTCCACCCCCACACACACTTTGAGTCGGTGGGAGGGGACATCTCACCAAGGCATATTGTAAGACTGACCAAGAAGAATCATCACCTTGGTCGTATAACCTCTCTTGTTTGTTGGGTCAAAGTCATGCATTGACGTTCCACACACAACCCCACAAAATAGGCTACCTTGTCGCTGATAACCACGTGAGGGAGTGCCTTAAGACAACCAGTGCTTGCATGTGGCCCAAACATATGTATGAAGTGCCATGTGGTGTTTGAATATTCCCAATGCACAACTTTGATTCATGTGTATGTGAGGCCTTGAACTTAGGTCTCGAATCTCACCATGATCGACGTACAACTATACGGTAACGCGAACCAAGGGAGAAGAATCCACCCTGGTAACCTCTCTCGCGTTGTTGGTCAAAGTGAGAGACGTCCACGCGGGCCCACGAATATATAGGCCGTCGATGATAACCAAGCGAGGGAGAGTGTCCAAAGACAACCACTGCATGTATGTGCCCCAAACATATGTATGGACATGCGTGATGCATGCATATATGCTGGAATACTAAAAGCACAACATTTTGATGTGGTGCATGCATGCGTCAAGAAATGCACATTCCCCACGGAGATCTGGTTCACGATGTGTCGCGTGCTCGCCCCCCTACTTCAACCCGATGGGAGGGATTCGTGCTTACGCATGTGCGCGAAGTATTGTTGCATGTACTGAACCGTATAAGACGAACAAAAATTTAATCCCCTCCTAATTATAAGTCAAATTAATCTCTATCACTATCACTATCAGTCGAAGTGATTGACCAAGCGGGCACACAAAGATGGACGAAGCATCTCGCCGATAACCCCATGAATGAGTGCTAGAGGACAACCGCCCTCACTTTCTTGTGGGCCAAACACATGTATGGAGATGCGTGGTTGTGATGTTTGAATCACTGTTCAAGAAATCTTCCGATTCAACGATTTATCATCCGATTTATCGCTACACTTGGGGTGACCGATAAGATTATGCCTTATCTTGGCCATTTATTGTTTGAGCCGATTTATCGCTATGACAAGCGATTTACCGGGAATCTACCGATAAATCGGGCCTATTTATAGCACTATGTTCACAAAAATTTATGTCTATTTGCGTTTTGTGGACCTTGTTATGCAATATGTACTGTTATCCTATATTGTTCGTCATTATACAAGGATTTAAAGGCTAGGAGTCATGGTAACACATATGTCCAATATTGTTTTGGTGTTGAATATAGCATATTTTAGTGTTGGCAACCTGAGATTTGCAAAAAATGGTCGATTAATAGTCGACTGATAAAATCGATTAATCGGCCGATTTCCGATTAATCTCTAATCCACAGCTGTCCGAGACGATAACGATAAGTGATATCCTCAACATTGGTTTGAATACCTGATATATATGCAAAAATTTGATGTGGCACCTGCCTCAGAAACAGTTAAGTCCCCCACACGAATTGAGGTTCATGACATGTAGTATATATATGTTGCCCCCTCCCCTCTTCGACACGTAATATATACTCCTACGTACGTACCGTAACACAACCTGAAAATAATCCTCTTAGTTCGTCAAATTACCTTTCTCGTTGTGTCATATATTAGATGGATGACGACCTCACGGGCACATGGAGGGAAGAGTCGCAGACGAATGAGTGATAACCACCGTATACACGTGGCCCAATGTGTTGTGTGTAGTATATATGTGCTGCCCCAACCCCCTCCTCCCCTCTTCGACGTGTACTATATACTCCTACTACAACACAACCCAAAAAGAAACCTCCTTGCTGGGTCGAAGTGATGGAGGACAATCTCGCGGGCCCATGGATGGAAGCATCACATGCGAGTGAGTGTCCTATTTGACGCGTAGTATTGCCCCCGGCCACCCTCTTCAACGTGTACTATATATATATATACACGCACACACTCCTACCGTACATATAACAAAAACCACAAAATGACAATCCTTGTTGGTCAAATTAACCTCTCTCATCGCATGTCATAGTGCTAGAGGCGACCTCGCGGGCCCACGTGAGTCAGTGTCCTAGGACCACCACACGCATGTGGCCCAAAGATGCATGTCAAACTATTTCTGCAGCGAACATGTGACGAAAGGAGTCTAGTGTTGAAATTTTAAAAAAATAGATAACATATGTCCGTTTTTTATACATTGATTGATTTCCCTAAATGTGCTAAAATGAAATTTGATCTACATGAGACCAGTGATAGTGCACAAAAATGGATTGCAAAATCATATGTGTACATGTCCCTGAGTGCATGTTTAGTCCCCATGCAAGAAATTTCTAACATCTAGAATCTTGATTTTAAAATCCAATAAATCCAAAACTAATTTGAATTTCATGCAACTTATCATGGTGTCATATGGATACCAATAGACAGTGATATTTTTTTTAAATCTGAGACAAGTTTTGATATAATCTTCTTACATACAAGAAATTATAAATAATTATCAACCAATATCGCAAACGAACACTTTATTCGAACCGTCTGCGTTAGACCAATAATGCAAGTGTCGTGCTTCGATTAAGCAATAAAGCAGCATAATTAATCATCAAGAAGGGAAAATCAATATAATACGTGAGTTGATGAGACACATGCTAGTAGGCAGACCGGGAGGCCGAGGCATGCACGTGTTCTCTACGCACTCACCGTGAGGCGTGCTAGTAGCTATGTGAAATGACGGTAGGCATGCGAATAGTCCACCGTGTAGGCTCACCAGGAGGCGAGGGAGCCCTTGACCGCCGCCCACCTTGCTACCACCGCTACATATTAATGGTGCACCCGATCCGCTAGTCATAATAGGCAGCTGCACACCCTGCACAGTTGTTACCGCCGCATGGAGTGTATTAGGATTTTGCCAAACCGCACCATCAGTGGGAGTGGCGACGTTAGGGCTGGTGAAGCACCCACGCAGCCCATGAAGTTGGGCGCAGAGGTTGCTGTCACCGCCGATGAGGTCTCGCGTGGGTTAGCGTGCATGCTAATAATTAGTAGGCAAATCTTGAGAATTGATTTTGACCGCCGCCCGCCTCACTCCATGAAATGATGGTATAGGAATGCCAGAAGTCCGCTGCGCAGGATCACCGGGAAGCGAGACAACCTTTGACCGCCGCCTCGCTCGCTCCCACTGGTCCGTATTAATAGCGCGCCCGAGCGGCCACACCACCCATCCTCGCCACACACACAATCCTCTCTCTCCGCTCGCATCCTCGACGCCACTCTCAGTCCTCAAAGCTGGCACCCCCATCCTTGACACACACAGAATTCTCTCTCTCCGCCCGCATCATCGACGACGCTCTCAGTCCTCGTCAGTGTATGCGAACGCCACCGAAGTGCCCCATCGGAGGGAGTGGCGATGCCGGGGCTGCTGAAGCATCGTAGCACGACGGGAATATGGAGACAAAGGTTTTCGTCACCGCTGCTGAGTGGAGAACAAGGATGCCAACAAGCGGAGGCGGGTCTAGAAAGAACTGCAAGCGACTCCAGCAGGCCTATACTTCGTCAGCAGCCTCCCCGATGATATGTTCAGAGTCATCATATCCCTCCTCCGAATCAAATATGGGGCGAGGATAACCGCCCTTTCCCGGAGGAGGCGCCCCCTATGGCTCTCCACCCCTCTCGACCTTCTCGACACCCACGAGCTCTGCCATGGTTAAAGCACAAGTGCTCCTTGGGTGATTTTTGTAATTTATGTCAACATATCTCTTGTTAGACTAATACCCTTACCTAGTGTATTTCAGATGAGTTCAATATTGGAGTGGCAAGGACAAGAGGATGTGGAACTCCTTCAAAATGCGAAGGATAAAGATTGGCAAAAGCTCAAGGCTCTTCATTTCTATTTTAGTGATCCAAAATCATATTGAATCTATAGGAAAGCCAATACTATTAAAAGGGATGGGGTGTTGCTTATTGATATGGTTGATCAAGTGCTTAGCGATATTGGTCCAAAACCCTTAGCCACTTTCTCATTTCCACATTTTCCAAAACGCAAAGTCAAACTCGGCCCCACCGATTTGATCTATTCGGCGCCACCGAATTCACTTGACATAGCGATTGACAGAAACCCTAGCCAGTTTGGTCACACTGATAAGGATCTCGGTCTCACCGAGATGGCCTTGCGAACTCTCTATTTCCTATTGTAACATTCGGTCTCACCGAGATGAGCAATCGGTCCCACTAAGTTTGCCTGACCAACTCTCTAGCTGTTCATTGTTGAAATCAGTCTCACCGGGTTCATGCAATCAGTGTCACCAAGATGAGGTTTTTCCCTATCCCTAGCGCATCGGTCCCACCGAGTTGTTCCCTTTTGGTCCCACTGAGATTCCGAATGTTCAAATTTTGAATTGCTTTGGTCTCACTGAGTTCGTCTATTCGGTCTGACCGAGTTGGCTCAAATGTGTGTAATGGTTGGATTTTGTGTGGAGGCTATATATACGCCTCCACACCCTTCTCCATTTGTGAGAGAGCCATCAGAATGTGCCTACACTCACACTACTCATTTTATGAGAGAGAACCACCTACTCATGTGTTGAGTCCAAGATATTCCAATCCAACCACAATAATCTTGATCTCTAACCTTCCCCAAGTTGCTTTCCACTCAAATCATCTTTCCACCATAGCCAAATCTGTGAGAGAGTGTTCAGTGTTGGGGAGACTATCATTTGAAGCACAAGAGCAAGCAGTTCATCATCAACACACCATCTATTACCTTTTGGAGAGTGGTGTCTCCTTGATTGGTTAGGTGTCGCTTCGGAACCTTCGACAAGATTGTGGACTTGAACCAAGAAGTTTGTATGGGCAAGGAGATCGCCCACTTCTTGAAGATCTACCCGAGTGAGGCAAGTATTTCATGGGCGATGGTGGGATAGACAAGTTTGCTTCTTGGTGGACCCTTTGTGGGTGGATCCCTCCGTGGACTCGCGCAGCCGTTACCCTTCATGGGTTGAAGTCTCCATCAACGTGGATGTACGATAGCACCACCTATCGGAACCACACCAAAATACTCCGTGTCTTCATCGCGTTTGCACACTCCAATCCCATCCCTTCACTTTCTTGCAATTAGCATGCTTTACTCTTTCCGCTGCTCATACTCTTGCCATGCTTGCTTCAAATGTAATGTGAATGCTTAAATTTGTTCTAAATCTCTACCTCAACCTGAAGAATTAAAAAACTACTACTTTTTCTTGTTGAGGGTCTAATCATCCCCCTCTAGACACTTCTTCACGATCCTTTCAATTGGTATCGGAGCATTGGTCTCCATTGCTTTGGTTTAATCACCATTGGAGGAAGATGGATGAGTCTATGGTTGGGAGTATCAGACGTAGAGTGTTTTTCTTGATGGGGAATTTTATAGTGCTTGGAAAAATGAGATGCTCCAGCTGGGAGGCTACACTTCGGCGGCGGCGGCGCAGTCCCCGGCGTAGTGTAGTGCGCGTGGCATCCCTGTTGGGTGTGCGCACAACACCCACCACACGCTCTGCCACCGCTGCCCGTCGGCAGCTGTTGCCGGCCGCCGTTGCCGCCACACCACCGTCGAAAGCCAGGGCCATCACCCGCTCCACCGCCGCGACCCGAAGCCGGGAGGTGGCCGTCGTGGCCGCAACCCCAAGGCCGGACACTGTGGCCATCACCCGCTCCGCCACCGCACCGCGAAGGCGGGAGGTGGTGGTCGTGGCTGCCACCCCATCGTCGGCCTCCGTGGCCGCCAGCCAACCGTCGACCGCCAGGGTCATCACCTGATCCGCCACCCGAAGGCGGTAGGCGGAGGTGGATGCCCGCACGTGCGTCGGCGACCTTGCGCGCTACACCGATTTCCTGCGTGAGGAGGAGGAGCGCCTCATCGAGCATGCAAAGAGACTTAGCGCCGCCGTGGCCGTGGCTCACGCCGCCTCAGAGGCGAGGAATCAGGAGATCTACAAGGAGAACCACCGCTTTGAGAGGGGTCGTCTAGAGTGGCAGAGGGCATTCGATGTGAGCGTCGCTGAAGCTGCAACAGCGGCAGGCACCGTATTACGGTTGCCTAGCTCGTCGGTAGGCTCCTCCTCCGCCGCCTCTTCCTGAGCGCACTCGGCAGAGGAGAGGCAGCCGGAACTAGTACGAAGCCCCTCCGCAGTAGTACTACTACTAGTAGTAGTATTTAGGGGCAAGTTTGTTCAGTTCATCTGACTATAGATGTGGTGGAATTGTACAACATACTTAAAATTAGCTAGTATATATAGTTGAACTAGCTATTTCAGCACGTGGTTGGCAACAATTGGGGAAAAGTTTGGTCGGTTCAGCTGTCGAGTTGAACTATTTGTATAAATTATGAACGACTGCTCAATCTATGAATGAAATCTATGTTTAATTACTGAATTTTAGTTGCAAAAATTAGATACCGCTTGTGATTTATAGCTTCATATTTTGACAAATCACAGTGTTACAAGGATTGACAAATCTTACCAAAATGTGTGTACGTGGTTGCACACAAGTCATCCAAACAACCGTTTGCGTTGAAGGGATGCAGAAATCCTACGGTTCTCTCGCTTTGCATATGGGTGTTCTATCTAAAATGTTTGCAATGAAGAGCTGCAGAAATCCTGCTCGGCACAATTTCTCTTGGCTTCCTGGGGAAGTTGTCGGTTTGCATACGGGTGTTCTAACTAAAACGTTTGCGATGAGTGTTTTATATTTAAAAACCAAATTAAACTATGGCTTGGCGCCATTAATGGAGAGGATGCTAGCAAGGCGGGCGGCCATGGAAGTCAAAGGGTTTGCTTCCCAGTGAGCCTGCGCAGCATACAACTCACCTGCTTCCCGGTGAGCTTGCGCATTTGAGGCCAGCTTGCACGCCTCTCAGTCAGCCTACGCACCGGACGACACTCTCACGCCTCCCGTTCAGTCAAGGTAAAGCAGCTGTCCGCACGACACCTCCTACATCCATTTAAACCAAGACACATGGCATCACGTGAATGGTTAACAGAACGGACACGGTTTGAGTTATACAAACGTTTGATATATAAAAGTGGCAGCTGTTATTTCAAAATGTCTTTGTTGGCTGTCATTATTCGAGTGCCCCTTCTCTCAAAATGGACACGAAAAATACCACAACATGTCGGGTGCCATTCCATGATAGAATGCCAAGTTTCATGAATTTCAGACGACTTTCGAATTTACTAGAATTGAAAAAAATAAAGTACTCAATGTTTTGGCCGCAATCAACGGTGCCGTGGTGTTTGAAATTCATTCTCATTTCTTGCATGTGACCTAAGCATGAACCCAAGGACACAGATATGATTTTCAACCAATATATATGCACTGGAGCATGTACATGTAGTTCAAATTTGAATTTTGCACATGAATGCATTGAAAACTCAGTTAATGCGTAAAAATGTCCAAACGAACCCCGAAAAATCACAAAGATTGACACAACACTCCTGTTGTTCTATGTTGAATGAGAAAAAAAATGAAAGCAATAAGAGGCAATGGATATCGTTTCGTCCCCAAAGGTGGGACGCTCCCTACTGAAACCATCATGCTTGTTGTGAAAAGGTCTGGTTTGTGAGAAGCATATACCCAAACCTGCCCCAAATGGGACAATTTTTTACCACAACATGTTGATGCCGCTCCATGATAGCATGCCAAGTTTCATGAATTTCAGACGAGTTTTGGATTTACTAGAATTCAAAA
The DNA here is from genome assembly GCA_902687465.1 of Secale cereale. Taxonomy (NCBI): domain Eukaryota; kingdom Viridiplantae; phylum Streptophyta; class Magnoliopsida; order Poales; family Poaceae; genus Secale; species Secale cereale. Next base: position 236,589,116 of record LR738712.1, read on the forward strand.
CCAGGCATCTCAATGTTTTGCCAGCAATCAACGGTGCCCTGGTGTTTAAATTTCATTCCCATTTCTTGGATGGGACCTAAGCATGAACCCAATGAGACAACTTTGATTTTCAACCAATTTATATGCACTCGAGCATGTGCATGTAGTTCAAATTTTAATTTTGCACATAAATGCATTGAAAACTCAGTTAATGCATAAAAATGTCCAAACGAACCCTGAAAAATCACAAATATTGACACAACACTCCTGTTGTTCTATGTTGACACGAGAAAAAATTTCAAAGCAATAAGAGACAATGGATATTGTTTCGTCCCCAAAGGTGGGACGTTCCCTATCGAAACCATCATGCTTGTTGTGTGAAGCTCTGGGTTGTGAAAAGCATATACCCAAACCTGCCCCAAATGGGACAAATTTTTTACCACGTCATGTTGATGCCGCTCCATCATAGCATGCCAAGTTTCATGAATTTCAGGCGAGTTTTGGATTTACTAGAATTTAAAAGCCAGACATCTCAATGTTTTGCCGACAATCAATGGTGCCCTGGTGTTTGAAATTCATTCCCATTTCTTGTATGGGACCTAAGCATGTGCCCAAGGACACATTTTTGATTTTTTAACCAATTTATATGCCCTGGAGCATGTGCATGTAGTTCAAATTTGAATTTTGCACATAAATGCATTGAAAACTCTCTTAATGCACAAAAATGTCCAAACGAACCCCAAAAAATCAGAAAGATTGACATAACACTCCTGTTGTTCTATGTTGAAACAAGAATTTTTTTGGAAGCAATAAGAGGCAATGGATATCGTTTCGTCCCCAAAGGTGGGACGTTCCCTACCGAAACAAGCATGCTTGTTGTGAGAAGCTCTGGTTTGTGAGAATCATATACTCAAACCTGCCCTAAATGGGACAATTTTTTTACAACGACATGTTAATGCCGCACCATGATAGCATGCCAAGTTTCATAAATTTCAGACGAGTTTTGGATTTACTAGAATTGAAAAACTAGGCGTCTCAATGTTTTGCCGGCAATCAACAGTGCCCTGGTGTTTGAAATTCATTCCCATTTCTTGCATGGGACCTAAGCATGCACCCAAGGACACAATTTTTATTTTTCAACCAAGTTATATACATTGGAGCATGTGCATGTAGTTAAAATTTGATTTATGCACATAAATGCATTGAAAACTCACTTAATGCATAAAAATGTCCAAACGAATCCCGAAAAATCACAAAAATTGACACAATACTCCTGTTATTCTATGTTCAAAAGAAAAAAATTGGAAGAAATAAGAAGCAATGGATATCATTTCGTCCCCAAAGGTGGGACGTTCCCTACCGAAACCACCATGCTTGTTGTGAGAAGCTCCGGTTTGTGAGAAGCATATACCCAAACCTGCCCCAAATGGGACAAATATTTACCATGGCATGTTGATGCCGCTCCATGATAGCATACCAAGTTTCATGAATTTCAGATGAGTTTTGGATTTACTAGAATTTAAAAACCAGGCATCTCAATGTTTTGCTCGCAATCAATAGTGCCCTGGTGTTTGAAATTCATTCCCATTTCTTGCATGGGACATAAGCATGCTCCCAAGGACATATTTTTGATTTTTCAACCAATTTATATGCATAGGAGCATGTGCATGTAGTTCAAATTTGAATTATGCACATAAATGCATTGAAAACTCAATTAATGCATAAAAATGTCCAAATGAACCCCGAAAAATCACAAATTGACACAACACTCCTGTTGTTCTATGTTGAAACGAGAATTTTTTGGGAAACAATAAGAAGCAATGGATATCATTTCGTCCCCAAAGGTGGGACGTTCCCTACCGAAACCACCATGTTTGTTATGAGAAGCTCTGGTTTGTTAGAAGCCTATACCCAAACCTGCCCCAAATGGGATAATTTTTTTTACCACAGTAGGTTGATGTCGCTCCATGATAGCATGCCAAGTTTCATGAATTTCAGACAAGTTTTGGATTTACTAGAATTTAAAAACCTGACATCTCATTGTTTTGCCGACAATCAATAGTGCCCTGGTTTTTTACATTCATTCCCATTTTTTGCATGGGACCTAAGGATGCACCCAAGGACACAGTTTTGTTTTTTCAACCAATTTATATGCATTGGAGCATGTGCATGTAGTTCAAATTTTAATTATGCACATAAATGCATTGAAAACCCAGTTAATGCATAAAAATGTTCAAACGAACCCCGAAAAGTCACAAAAAATGACACAACACTCCTGTTGTTCTATGTTGAAACGAGAATTTTTTTGGAAGCAATAAGAAGAAATGGATATTGTTCCGTCCCCAGAGGTGGGACGTGCCCTACCGAAACCACCATGCTTGTTGTGAGAAGCTCTTGTTTGTGAAAAGCATATACCCAAACCTGCCCCAAATGGGACAAATTTTTTACCACGACATGTTGATGCCGCTCCATGATAGGATGCCAAGTTTCATGAATTTCAGACGAGTTTTGGATTTACTAGAATTTAAAAACTAGGTATCTCAATGTTTGCGGCCGAGTGACGGTGGCAGGGTGTTTGAAATTCATTCCCGTTTCTTGCGTGGGACCTAAGCAGGCAACCAATGACACGGATTTGAAGTTTCTACTAATTGATCTGCATTAGAGCATGTGCCTATAGTTCAAATTTGAATTATGTACATGAATGCATAGAAACTCAGTTAATTTATAAAAATGTCCAAGCGAACCCCAAAAAATCCCAAAAATTGACACAACACTCCTGTTGCTCTATGTTGACACGACGAAAACATTTCGTCCAGAAAGGTGAAACGTTCCCTACCGAAACCATCACACTTGTTATGAGAAGCTCTGGTTTATGAGAAGCTTATACCCAAACCTGTCCCAAATGGGACATAATTTTTACCACGGCATTTTGATGCCGCTCCATGATAACATGCCAAGTTTCATGAACTTCAGACAAATTTTGGATTTACTAGAATTACAAAAGCAAGTACGTCAATGTTTGCCGGAGAGCCACGATGATGTGGTGTTCGAATTTCATCCCCATTTCTTGCATGTGAGATAAGCGTAAACCCATGGACACATATATGATTTTACAACCCATGTGGGCGCACCGGAGCATGTGCATGTAGTTTAATTTTGAATTGTGCAGCTGAAATGGCTAGAAAACCAATTTAATGCATAAAATGTTCAAACGAACCCTTAATAATTCAATTCTTTTATGACACACATATAGTTGCATGTTCACTCCAGATAAAAGGTCTAGCAATTCAAACACCGTCCATTGCTGATGTGACCCCATTATGTAATTCAAATCAAGATGAAAAATCAAGTAGATCGTAGACAGTTTATTATCACCAACCGTGTGAGATGCAACACAAAATATCCTGTTACACCGTCGGTGTATAGTATGCCTATGGCTTATGTGAGAAGGTGCATCGGCTACAGTCCATAGCCGGCATCTCAAGCACACCAGCTCGCTCACCAAATATCATTACACTGTTCAATCATCGTCGGTGAAAGATGGGCACGTGGACCCACCTTGCGAGGGCACCTTCGGTGGCCCACTTCGGCGAGAGCGCGGCCGCAACAACCATGCGCGTGTTTACAAGTTGCATGTGCGCGGCCGCAATCTGCGATCGGGCGACAAAGGCAGCCCAAACGGGCGTTGTTGCTTCTCTGGTGGTGGCAGCAATATCTGCCTCGGGGATAGCAACTGGCGAGAGTGGCACAACAGCTGTCCGTTTTGCAGCGACGGCCTTAGCCCTGATGGAGGCCACCCACGACCATGTCGAGGCTGCCCAAGCCTAGCTCCTGGCTGTCACCGCACAAATCGAACGAAGCTTCTCCGAAAACGGTCGACAACCCATGATCGAAGAGCTGGCAATCGCCGAGAGCGTTCGAGCAGCCGTCCGTTCCTCTGCCGCATACCTAGCAACGACGGAGCCCGTCCAAGCCCAGCTCGCGTCCGCGCATGCCCAACTCATGGCGGCCTTCTCGAAAGAGATGGCGGACACGGATGGCGAGATGCTTGACGAGTATGGTGCGATGGATGCCAGGGAGCCCCTTCCCGAGGAGACCGTCGGGTGCGAGCTCGACATGGAGGCGCCGGCGGAGATCGACGAGCACCGGCCGTTGTAATACTCTTTGTTTTATTTAATTAAGAGCGCCCATCTTTAATTTGTTAGAGTAATGTTTAGGTTTGCTAGCTCTATTTAATTGCTGAACTTGCTCGATTAAGAAGTGTTGGTGTGCTGTAGTATCCTTTGTGTACCCAAATTATGCAATGACATGGATGACCACTCTAACCATGGAAATTCGAACCAAAAGTTTTGACGTTCAAACTCATCACACACGGGTGAAGCTATCTAAATCATTTGTGATGTTTACATATCGTACACAGTTCTGAATAAGGGACCATGTCTGATGACACTTTGCGCGCCAGTTTTTTGGCTTAAGCGATTCCAAATTTTCGGCTTCCCCGGAAATATCTACCCCCCCCGCCCCCCTTACCAAAAGCCACATTTGCCCTCTTTTCGTCTTCCTTTCCAAGTTGAAACCTTCACTCCTTGCCTGCAGCGCCACCTCCTCATTGGCGACCCTCCCTCACGCTGCTCGGCCTCGTCTATCTAGGCAGGTAATGCACACCCGACACCCATCATCCTCCTCCTTCCACATCCCACATGCCCCGACCGCCGGTGCGAGCGCGACACCTTCCACCAAAATCACCGACCCCTCCACCAAATAAGCACTGCCCTAAGCCATGGTGCACACAGTATAGCCAGGATCTAAAGGAGCATTTGGCAACGGAGAAGCAAATCGCGACCGCACGCGCGGATGAGGTCACAATGGCTGCCATTAGTGCCAACCCACAGATCATCGAGGAGCACCTTGCCAATTGCTAGCTACGCCGGTTAAGCATGCTCGGTTTACCTGTTGCGTGTGTTGCTCCTGCATTTCCTTCACAAATACTAGTAAATTGTGCTATCTAATTTACGATGCAATATGTTGCTCTAGTGTATATGTTCTATATGTCGTGCAGTGTGGTGCTCACTTATTAACTGTTTTGTTAATTAGTTGTCGTCTTCAGTTAACTGTTTGGTTCAATTCTGCAAATGTGATGTTCAATTCTTCAGGCTGCAATTTTGTATTGTCTTCCATGTGAGAAATAAATCGAATTTATCTTTACAAAATACATGAGAAATGAATACAATTGCTATATTTCCAAGTTGTCTAGCATGCTTGGTTTGGGTATACATTGTGCAATTTGGTGCTCAGTTAACCTTTGGTTCATTTGTGTTGTGGTGTTTAGTTAACTGTTTGGTTCAATTCTGCAATGCGATGTTCAATTTTGTGGGTGCATTCTGTTATTGTATACCATGTGAGGAATAAATTGAATTTGGTTGTAGTAAATACATGACAAACAAATACAATTGCTACGATTGGCTGTAGTTAACTATTTGGTTAACTGTCTGATGTTCTATTAGGAGTATGTTATATTGTGCAATGTGGTGCTCAGTTAATGTTTGGTTCATTTGTTGTGGTGTTTGGTTAACTTCTTGGTTCAACTCTGTAATGCGATTTCCAATTATCGTGGGTAGAATTTTGTTTTGTTGTGCATGTGAGGAATAAATCGAATTTGCCTGCACTTAATACATGAGAAACATATGCAAGTCCTATATTTCCTAGTTCTTCATTATGCTTGGTTTGGATAAATGGCTTTACCATGTGACTTGAATTAATCTGATGAATCTGCAATGTGCTTATTTTTTATTAACATATTTTACTGATTGCCTGCGAACCCTTACTTAACTTGATGACTAACTACCTTATATGTGTTGCAGGGAAACAATGGGAAGCACTGAGATTTACAATCAAGGTTAGCACGTGCATGGTCCGTTGTCTAATAGCACATTATTGTGCAATTGCAGGAACCATTCTAATATTTTTGTTTTTAACAATTTGGTCTTGCACATGTAGGTCCTGCTGTCATAGGTTATGACCCACTGTTCGACCCTTTTTTCATATGGGGAAATGAGCTGTCATGAATATCAATCAAATCAAGAAACTAAGAAATATTGTTAGGATAAAGAAATTAGCGACAAAAAACAACAAGATCTTTGTCTGCACAATGAAGAAGATATCAGTTCACTACAAGACGGTACTAACTATTATAGCTTGCCTTTTTTTATTCCTTTGCCCCATTTCCAATATAGAGAAGATATTTATGCACATCCTTGTTTTCAGGCCTTTCCAAAGCAGTTCACTGATTATTACCTCTCAACCCACCTCTATGGTCAGGAGTCGGGGAAGGTTTTCATACAACACCCATGGTTCAATATTGAAGTGTTCCTAAAGAGGACGAAGGACGGATGGTCAATCATCCACATGCACTGGCCTAAAGTTGCAAAGACCTTCAACATGAATGAAGGCTCAATATTTTCCTTCCGCTTCAGCAGTTTTCCACATGAGATGCATATGTCTATATACCATCTACGATGCTAATTTCTAAAGGTTCTACATGTTGCATGTGGAACTTTGTGCTGGTGCAGTTGCGTAATGGGGTAGCTGAGTGCTGAAGCTATATCATGTTGTACTCTAATGTATTTCAATTATGAAATTCTGCTTCCTTAATATGGAAATGAAATATATTGTGAGCTTAATATGAATGTCAACTAGATTAATAAATGGATTATTAATAATAGGGCAGTTAACCTACTAATGGCGAATTAGCTTGCTAATTGGCTTTCGATATTGCAAACGATTATTGAAAAAATACTGTGGGCGATGACCTCAGGTAACGCACACCGTTTCTTGGAATAAACCGTGTTGGATCAATGAACAATCACACACGACTTTCTCTTGAAAACTGTTTGCGTTAGGCCACTTGCGCAAACGTTTACCTCATAACAATTGTGTGAGATGGACAGCCTTTGCCACATAGTTTCTTCTACGGACCGTGTGTGATACATTCAATAACGCAAACAATTTAATGGGAAAAATTGTGTGTGATGTACGTGTGAGTGGAAACATTTTCCTTGGAGCAACTGTGTGGGATGTACATACGAACGAAAACGTTTAGTGGGGACTGACTTTGTGGGATGTACTGGCGACCGGAAAACATTTCACCGTATAATTGTATTTTTTTAGCTCTACTCTACGTATTTCCGTATTTGAGCGCTCGCTGGTCGCACACGACCTCATTTTGCCGAGCGTGTGTGCCAGGAGGGCATATCCCCGACGGTTTCCGGGTCATGTGGGAAGGACCCTCCTATCGCCCACACCCACTTGGCGACAGTTCCAAATGCCATCGCAGAAAGGGATTAAAAACCGTTGGTTTAGGACCGACGCGCACCAGTGTATGCTTGGTGATAAAGATGTTATATTTGACAAGGATAAATTTTGTAGTGCTTGTCAAGAAGGAAAACATGTTGGAGGAAGTCATCCTGTGAAGAATATCATGACCACGAGAAGAGCGCTTGAGATACTTCATATGGATCTTTTTGGTCCCAACGCCTACAAGAGTCTCGGTGGTAAATCATTCGGGTTGGTCATTGTTCATGATTTTCCAAGATTCACGTGGGTGTTCATTCTTGATGATAAATCACAGGTCCAAAATATCTTCAAGAACTTCGCTAGGAATGGACAAAATCAATTTGAAGTGAAGATGAATAAGGTTCAGAGCAACAATGAAACGGAGTTCAAGAACGCCAATGTGGATACCTTTCTTGACGAAGAAGGGATTCACATGAGGTTTTGGCTACGTACACACATCAACAAAATGGAGTTGTTGAGAGGAAGAACCGGACGCTGATTGAGATGGCGAGAATGATGCTTGACGAATACAAGGCGCCAAGATACTTTAGGGCGGAATCGGTCGAGATAGCTTGCCATGCTACAAACCAACTATATCTTCACAAGCTTCTCGGTAAGATGGCATACGAGCTTCTCACCTGTAAGAAACCCCAAGTTGGATACTTTCGAGTATTTGGATCAAAGTTTTACATTCTTGATAAGCATCGTTGTTCTAAATTTTATCTAAATCCCATGAAGGTTACCTACTCGGTTATGGATCAAACTTTCACAGTTACCGTGTCTACAACAATTTCACCCGAAAGGTTGAAGAGATGGTAGGTGTGAAGTTTGATGAATCTAACAGCTCGCAAGTAGAGAAATTACCAACTGATGTAGGAGACAAAGATCCTTTGGAAGCAATTCAAGAGTTATCTATTGGCAAGATTCACCCAAAGGAGGTGAAGGAGAGTACTTCGTCCATTCAAGTGGAAGCCTCAACTTCACACCAAGGTGAACCACAAGTTTACTTGGAGGCATCGACAAGTGGAACATGTCAAGACGAACAAAACGAGGAAGTACATCAAGATGAATCTCATCGACCTCCTTCTCCACCTCCATAAGAAAATATCAACGCCAACGAAGAAGGACAACAAGAATAATAAGACAATGATTAGGATGTTCAACCTCAACCCAAACAAAAGCTCTCATGAGTTAGAGCAAGAATTGCAAGAGATCATCCTGTTGAACAAATCTACAATGGCATTCAAACTTGGAGAATCACTCGCTCTAAATGATATTCGAACAAAAAAATGGTAACCCCATTTTGAGCTGAAATGATGAGTATGACCAATGATCAAGTGTTCTTACTTGACTCCTAAGTCAATATACTCTAACACACGTGACCTTGTTGCCGACCCCTTCTAGTTGAAGTCCTCCAATGCTTCTTGCTATCTTGTTCCCCTTAACACTTCATCTAGATTTCATTTGTTTTAATCTTTTTAGTTTAATTCATTGCAAATCCTTGTGAGATGCAATTTTCCTAGGGAGCTGAGTTGACCAAACTTTTCTTCTGCATGGAACTCGGACTCACCGATCCAAGTCAATCGGCTAGACCGAACTACAAGAATATCTTCTTGACAGTTCATCGGTACAACCGACATGGACCAACCCGGTCTGACCGATATGCATCATCCATCAAATAGACAACTCGGTGTCACTAATTGAAATGGACCGGCGTTACCGACTTCATTGTTGAGAAAACTTTTGCCATTGCATATTTCATTTCTTCTCCAGCTCCACTCAATGATTCTTATCCTCTACCCACATCTTCATCTACATACTACTTTGTCATGTGTCTCAAGGACCAAGCTTGCCTGTCTCATGCTCTAGCAGTGCCCTTCTTGGAAATTGATGTCAAAGGGGGGGAGTGAGAGAGCACATCAATGCTTATCACATGGGAGAGAAAAGCACATCTTAGCTCTTTCAGATGCCAGAAATATAAAGAGGAGAGAATTCTTATGTCTTTAAGATGGGAAAAGACATGTCTATATATATGGTTGTTTGCATTTTTTGCTCTGATTTGTCAAATTTGTCTTGCTCTGATTTTCTCTTACCCTACTTTCTCCCATTATCCAATAACAGATTCAGGGGGAGAAAGAGTCCATATTTAGGGAAGAAAATCTTTGGAATTCATTGCATATCTTTAAACCTTCGAGGACATGTCTATATCCAAATGAAGTACTAAGGACTCACGCATCACATGTCATCCCAATCTTGGTATTCTTGTGTTTCCTGAAACTGCTTTACATTAGAGTGTTCTTGTGTTATCTAACCCTATTTTCTCGTTCACCTATTGCAAACCTAGCTCAAGCCCATAAGGTAAGTACATGCATCACTCTCATGTGCATGATAATCTATTGCTGGTGAACATATTTTTTGCAAGAAGGATTCATGAACATGAAGGTATATTTTATTTTATCCACATATTTTGCTCTGATGCATATGGCCAAGATACATCTAACTCATTGCTTGCTCTATCATGCCTACGCATTCACATGCTCTTACACTCTATCTTTACATGATTGCATGTGTAGGTGGAGCCTATGCAAGTTACATGTCTTTCCAAAGCTTTACTTGTTACTCTTCATATCTTTTATCTAAATCTTTGATGTATTTTGTCATCAATTACCGAAAAGGGGCAGATTGAAAGCACAAGTGCCACCTGGGTGATTTTGGTATTATGTCAACATATCTCTTGTTGGACTAATACCTTTACCTAGTGTATTTCAGATGAGTTCAACATTGGAGTGGCAAGGACAAGAGGATGTGGAACTCCTTCAAAATGCTAAGGACAAAGATTGGCAAAAGCACAAGACTCTTTATTTCTATTTTAGTGATCCAATATCACATTGAGTCTATAGGAAAGCCAATACTATTAAAAGGGGATGAGGTTTTCCATAATGATCTGGTTGCTCAAGTGCTTAGTGATATTGCTCCAAAACTCAGCCACTTTCTCATTTCCACATTTGTCCAAAACCCAAAGTCAAACTCGGCCCGACCGATTTGAATAATCAGGCGCCACCGAGTTCATTTGACATAGCTAAGGGAGTCCTGGACAAGGGGGTCCTCAGGTGTCCGGATTACTCGATATGGGACGGACTAGTGGGCCATGAAGATCAAAGCAGAAGATTATCCCCCTTGTTCGGATAGGACTCCTATGTGCATAGAACGACAAGTTTGAGTCTGGGTGTAATGTTTTCTTCCTATGCAAGATGATGCTGTAGAACCCTAGGTCCCTCCGGTTTGTATATAAACCGGAGAGTTTAGTCCGCAGGGGCTATCATAACAACCATAGGCTAGACATCTAGGGTTTAGCCATCACGATATCGTGGTATACCAACTCTTGTAATCCTCATATTCATCAAGATCAATCAAGCAAGAAGTAGGGTATTACCTCCATTAAGAGGGCCCAAACCTGGGTAAACATAATGTCCTTGTTTCCCCCTATTACCACGATCCACAGATACACAGCTTGGGACCCCCTACCCGAGATCTGCCGGTTTTGACACCGACATTGGTGCTTTCATTGAGAGTTACATTGTGTTGTCAATGTCAGGATCAATGGCTCGCTTTGTTGTTGGCGACGGCGCTGCCTCTAGGGAGATCTTCCTCGCCGGCCAACTTTTCATGTTTGGCGGCTTCGTGCTACACTGTCGGTACGAAACAACACCTATGGGATCACTGGAATCCCCTCAACAGTTGGCGGGTGCAAAGTTGTGCAAAGAGCAGGTCTAAGAGTCAGCACATCGTTCATTTACCCAGGTTCGGGCCGCGAGGATGCGTAATACCCTTGTCCTGCTTTGGTGTATATTTGAGTGTTCTTGAGTTCTTGAGCTAGCTACGGTGTATATCCAGCTTTTTAGGATTCAAATCCTTGTCCAGTATGCCGCAGGCCTCCTTTTATAGTCTAAAGGGGCTGCCACAGCGGCACACAGGAGGTGGAAATGTGTACAGTGCATGGGCTTACCCCATGCCATTACGGGACAAGGCGCATTCATTACGCTGCTTAGGTGTCTATTTACTTTATTGGGGATGGAAGAGAAGCCCGTCCCATCCGTGGCCGCTCTATCTGGTCACGCCGCGCGTCCAGGCCAACGAGGCAGGCAGCTGAGCTGGCGTCGCGGTAGGGTCTTCATGAAGATCTGCATGCCACCACGCAGGTGCTTGGCTAGCTGGCCCAGGAACCACGTATCGCCACGTGGGTGCCTGTTTGGGCCAGCGGGTCGGCCGCCGAGTTGGGGCGGCGACGGGGCAGCAAGGGCTTGCCGCAGACTTGCTACTGTTCTCAGGAAGGGTCTTGCCGGGGTCTCCATGAGTATCCTACGGCAAGAGGCTTGCCGGGGCTCCGGGGTGTCATCGGTAAAGAGCCTTGCCGGGGCCTCGTGGGCATCTTCGGCAAGGAACTCTGTGATCGCCATGTCTTATGGTTCTTATCTTGGGAGTCATAGATCTTTGTCTTCACGAAGATCTGCATGCCATCACGTGGGTGCTTCCCGAGCATTGGCTCCAATGTCGTTGGTACCGTTGGAGCCCATTGGCTTCAAGGGTGGCTGTGACGGAGGCATCTGAGTGGGTCGCCCCGGCAAGAGCCCTTGCCGGGGGGTGCGCAGGCCACCCCAACAAGAGTCCTTGCCGGGGGGGATCTTTCTCCTTGTTTGGTCTTCTCGTGCTGCCTATCTTGGCATTGTTCTGGTAACTCGGCGTTCCTGGCTCCATCCTTCTCACCCTGTTATGTTCGGCCACAGGCGTGGCTCTGATTGCCCGTGCATAAGTAAGGGGTAAAAAAGAGCGCCCCTACTTTTGTACACCGACAGGATCCCCCGGGCCTGGGCCATTCATAAGCGCAACGCGTTGTTGGGCTAGGCCCAGAACGGTGTGCGGGCAGTGGGGTTGGATTCCCTTTACCGCAGTAACTCCTCCGATGGTTGCGCTTCCCCACGATCTGCGCTGACGTGGGGGTCGCGCGTGGGATGACCGCAACGTGCTTGCGTCATCTTGTGGTTCCAAAAATAGTAAAGAGGCGGTTCACGCCCTCATAAAGAATAGAGGAAGTCGTGGGGGCGCGGCCCATTTACTAAGTGGACTCGGGTCACTCCATTATCACGGGGGTGCGAAATGGCCATACCATGCGTCACCCAACTCCCGATCCACTCGCCACGTATCCCTCATGCATCGGGGAGGGAAAACGGCAGATGCGGAGGGTGTGGGCATTAGTGCTGAGGGGGGGTGCCGCTGATTGGAGCAGCGGGTCGGTCCCATTCCCTCATTCCTTCGGCTTTTGGACTGGTTGATCCGGGCGGTCGCCCTTCTATAAATAGGGGAGGAGAGGAGCGGCGCTTCTCACCTCTCCACCCATCTTCTTCCTGTACGATTCCTTCCCTCCCCAAGGTATGCCGAGAGGGCACGGTCGTGGCCGTTCCTCTGCGGAAGCGACCAGGTCGTCTTCCCGCCAGAGGGCGGTGGTGGTCAAAGAGGAGCCGGATGCCTCAGATGGGGGGCATGCTGGAGGCAGAAGCGCCGACCGAGGCCGCGGCTGGTGAGGTGGTCGAGGCAGAGGCAGACGGGGTCGGGGGACACCCGCTCCATTGTCGTCACCGTATTCATCTCCTTCTTCGTCTCCTCCTACCTCCCCACGCGGCCATGTCAAGGACACGGCGTTGGAGTTCATCGTACAGCTGCGCGAGCCGCCGCGCAGTCGCCTCCGCCTTCCTCGAGCGTTCATGAGGGTGTTGGAGGTCGATCAACCACCAAGGCTGAGGCTTCACATGGAGGGGTGTTGCCATGGCGCCAAGTGGGTGGACACCATGTTTGCCACTCCTCACATGACGCTTCTTCGCCGGGGGTGGAAGACCTTCGCGCGCGCCCACTGCTTGGTGAAGGGGTGCGTCCTCTGCTTCAGGCTAGCGGAGAGCGATATGCTCTCCGTCAAAGTCGTCGGGCGCTCGGGACACATGCTAGGGTGTTGTGTGGAGAGCTCAACTGACGACTGAAACTCCTCCTCTTGCGAGAGCGATGGGGAGGACAGCGGCAGCGATGATGAGGGCGGCGGGCAGGAGGATGACGGGTCTGACTAGGCGGCGGATACGCCATCCCTGGGCGGTGCTGGCAGCACCATCATCTACACCGCCAGCCCCTCGAACTTCTCGAGGTCGCCTCCTTGGGCGGCTGGCGTTGGGAGTCCAGAAGAGGTGAAGAAGGTGGGTGGCGGTCGTCATGTCAGAGTACGCGGGCATCAACCCGCGCATTGCCGGCCCGCTTCTCCATCTTTCCGCTCTTCTCCCAGCGGCATCATCGTCAGCCTCGTTTGGGACGGCCGCCGGGATGTTCTCTTGGTGCTTTTTGCAGCTTGTGCTTCGCCTAGCCTCTTCTTTTGCCCTTCGCCATCTTGTTCCATTTCCTGAGGAGAGGGACAAGAAAGGGATCACGGGCATCTTATCTCTTTTTAGTTTATAAGCCTACGGGTCTTTGTAAGACTTAAATCCTGTAACCCACTTGCTTATGTATGCATTCCATACGAATTGTACTTGTTTACAACGTATTTATGAAGATAAGGGTGTTTGCCGGGTTTGTTTCCGCGCGGGCAAGAGCCACACCAAGGAACAGATCCTTATTATCTTAAGATAAGCAACGTGCCCCGGCAACAAGCCTTGCCGTTCCTTCCCCGCATCATAACTGTATTCATGCCTTTGGCAGGAATAGTAACGGGGCAGGGTCAGGCCATTTGCTTGCTCCCTTCCCATCACGCTACCAGCCAGCCCCGGTCCAAGACAAAGTTTGTTGGACATAAGGAAAAGGGGAGCACGATGGCATAGGAGTGAGCGAAGCTTCGTACGTTCAAGTTCCATATGGAAG
>LR738712.1:236620818-236667111 GCA_902687465.1 Secale cereale
GGGGGCTCTAGGGTTCAGTTGGGGGAGTGGGTGTATAGGCCAGGGTGCTGGCTGGGTGTGGGCCGGCTGGGCCTGGCCTGGTGGTCAGCTGGGCCACGGTCCAGCAGGGGGGGTCCTTTTTTTTCTTTGTTTGGTTTTGTTTTAGATCCTGTTTAGTCTTTCCTTTTATTTATTTCTTTTCTGTTTATTTTAGTTCTATTTCATTTTAGGTTTTATAAAAATTACCACTAGCACCTAAATTAGTACTTATAAATATACTAGTGCCACACTAATTCTTATCCCTAAATAAAATAGATTAATATTTTATAATTTATGTAATGAATTTAATTAATTGGTCAAGCCACTATTTTACTTATCTTAGTGCATTTAATTATTTTATTAAAAACTGATTTATCCACCAATATTACCTATGAATTATTTGCCACAGTTTGAACCTTTTAGTTTTTGACTTTTGAAAACTTTAAACTTTGACCTTGATTTAAATTTGAATTTGAACCGGCTTTGACTCGAGTTAGATTAGCAACAGTAATGATGGTGACATGGCATCATTAGCAGGGGATTACTGTAGCTTAATTATCCGGGCGTCACAGATTTGCAGCCTTCTGACCATGATGCGCGAGATCAAGTTCAGGCCGGCCCCGTCATTGATAACCCACAAGTGTAGGGGATCAGTTGTAGCCTCTTTCGATAAGTAAGAGTGTTGAACCCAACGAGGAGCTAAAGGCAGAACAAATATTCCCTCAAGTTCTATCGACCACCGGTACAATTCTACGCACGCTTGACGTTTACTTTACCTAGAACATGTATGAAACTAGAAGTAGTTTGTAGTTTTTGTAGGATAGGTTTGCAAGAATATAAAGAAAACGTAAATAAAACTAGGGGCTGTTAATATAAAGACACAACAAAGTTAGTTATAGCGAGTGTGGAAAAGTGGTGGTAGGAGTTGCAAAATTTCCCCTAAGCAATTGATTACTTTACTTGACCGATAGCAAGTTTTATGTGGGAGAGGCCACTGCTAGCATGTCATCCATTACTTGGAATTCAATGCCCTTATGATTGGAACCATTAGCAAGCTTCCGCAACTACTAACGTTCATTAAGGTAAAACCCAACCATAGCATTAAGATATATTGGTCCCCCTTCAATCCCGTATGCATCAATTTCTACGCTAGGTTGAAGCTTCTCTCACTCTTGCCTCCAATACGTAGTCCTATCAACATACAACTAACCCTATGGTGTGATCCACGAGCGCGCGCTCATATGATGGGCACCAAAGGACAGCAACATAACCACAAGCAAATTAAATCAATCATAGCAATTCACCACTCACCGATAGGACAACGATAATCTACTCAGACATCATAGGATGGAAACACATCATTGGATAATAATATGAAGCATAAAGCACCATGTTCAAGTAGAGGGTACAGAGGGTTGCGGGAGAGTGGACCACTGTAGATAGATGGGGGAAGGTGATGGAGATGTTGGTGAAGATGACGGAGGTGTTGGTGTAGATCGTCGTCACACGATGATGGCCCCGGTGGCACTCCGGTGCCACCGGAAGCGAGGGGGAGAGAGCCCCTCTCCTTCTTCTTCTTCCTTGACCTTCTACCTAGGTGGGAAAGGGTTTCCTCTCTGGTCCATGGCCTCCATGGCGGCGGAGGGGCGAGAGCCCCTCCGAGATTGGATCTGTCTCTTTGTCTCTCTCTGTTTCTGCGGTCCCAAATTCTGTCCCTCCCGGCTGATTTTTAAATTCCCGGAGATTCGTAACTCCGATTGGGCTGATTTTTTGACACGATTTTTATCCGGATATTAGGGTTGTTGCGGCGAAAGAAGGGCATCAACCACCTTATGGTGTGTCCATGAGGGCCCAGGGCGCGCCCCCTTCCCAGGACGCGCTCCCCTGCCTCGTAGCCCACTCGGGCATCGTTTCATGTTGGTTCCGCTTCCCAAAATTCACATATATTCTAAAAAAATCTCCGTCCATTTTTATTACATTTGGACTCCGTTTGATATGGATATTCTGCAAAAAAACATGCAACAAACAGGAACTGGCACTGGGCACTTGATCAATATGTTAGTCCCAAAAAATAGTATAAAAAGTTGCCAAAAGTATATGAAAGTTGTAGAATATTGGCATGGAACAATAAAAAATTATAGATACGACGGAGACATATCAGCATCCCCAAGCTTAATTCCTGCTCGTCCTCGAGTAGGTAAATGATAAAAAAGATATTTTTTGATGAGGAATGCTACCTAGCATAATCTTGGTCATGTAATCTAATCATGGCATGAATATTAAGACACGAGTGATTCAAAGCAATAGTCTATCATTTGACATAGAAGAATTTAATACTCGGGCATCCCAACAAACAATTAAGTCTTTCAAAATATCAACTCTAAAGAACGTTATCCCTACAAAATTATATATTCTTTTATGCTTCCCTTTTCTTAACACAAGGTACCCCTCATGCCCATCTCGGTGTCAGCCAAGCAATTGTTTTCATACTTTACTTTTTCGAACCTTTTCAATTCTTCACCCAATACATGAGCGTGAGCCATGGATATAGCACTATGGGTGGAATAGAAGGTGGTAGTAGACAAAAGTAGGGAGAAAGTCTCACATCGACTAGGCGTATCAATGGGCTATGGAGATGCCCATCAATAGATATCAATGTGAGTGAGTAGGGATTGCCATGTAACGGATGCATTAGAGCTATAAGTGTATGAAAGCTCAAAAGAAAACTAGTGGGTGTGCATCAACTTGCTTGCTCATGAAGACCTAGGGCATTTGAGGAAGCCCGTCGTTGGAATATACAAGCCAAGTTCTATAACGAAAAATTCCCACTAGTATATGAAAGTAACAACATAGGAGACTCTCTATCATGAAGAACATGGTGCTATGATGAAGCACAAGTGTGGAAAAAGATAGTAGCATTGCCCCCTTTTTTTCTTTTTCTTGTTTTTCTTGTTTTTTCTTTTTTTGGGCCTTCCTTTTTTTGGCCTTTCCCCCCTTTTTTTGGCCTTTTTTTCTTTTGGCCTTTTCTTACTTTTTGTTTCAAGGGACAATGCTCTAATAATGATGGTCATCACACTTCTATTTACTTACAACTCGATATTACAACTCGATACTAGAACAAAGTTGTGCAAAGAGCAGTTCTAAGAGTCAGCACGGCGATCATATACCCAGGTTCAGGCCGCGAGGATGCATAATACCCTAGTCCTGCTTTGGTGTATATTTGAGTGTTCTTGGGTTCTTGAGCTAGCTGCGGTGTCTATCCAACTTTTTAGGATCCGAATCCTTCTCCAATATGCCGCGGTCCTCCTTTTATAGTCTATTGGGGCTGCCATAGTGGCACACAGGAGGTGGAAAGGTGTATAGTGTATGGGCTTATCCCACGCCACTATGGGACAAAGGCGCATTCAATGCGCCGCTTAGGTGTCTATTTACTTTATCGGGGATGGAAAAGAAGCCCGTCCCGTTCGTGGCCGCTCAGTCTGGTCGCGACGCGCGTCCAGGCCAGCGAGGCAGGCAGCTGAGGTGGCGTCGCGGTAGGGTCTTCACGAAGATCTGCATGCCACCACGCAGGTGCTTGACTAGCTAGCCCAGGAACCACTTATCACCACGTGGGTGCCTGCCTAGGCCAGCGGTTTGGCCGCCGAGCTGGGGCGGCGACGGGGCAGCAAGGGCTTGCCGCAGACTTGCTACTGTTCTCGGCAAGGGTCTTGCCGGGGTCTCCATGAGTATCCAGCGGCAAGAGGCTTGCTGGGGCTCCAGGGTGTCTTCGGTAAGGAGCCTTGCCGGGGCCTCGTGGGCGTCCTCGGCAAGGAGCTCTGTGATCACCATGTGTTCTACTTCTTATTTTGGGAGTCATAGATCTTTGTCTTCACTAAGATCTGCATGCCATCATGTGGGCGCTTCCCGAGCCTTGGCTCCAATGTCGTTGGTACCGTTGGAGCCCATAGGCTTCAAGGGTGGCTGTGACGGAGGCGTTTGAGTGGGTCACCCCGGCAAGAGCCCTTGCCGGGGGTTGCGCAGGCTGCCACGATAAGAGTCCTTGCCGGTGGGGAGTCTGTCTTCTTGTTTGGTCTTCTCGTGCTGCCTGTCTTGGCGTTATTCTGGTCTGCCTTGTTATGTTCAGCCACAGGCGTGGCTCTGACTGCCCGTGCATAAGTACGGGGTAAAAAAGAGTGCCCCTACTTTTGTACACCGACATACATGCCAACTCGGATGGCCACCTTGAGCAGGTCGACAGCTACGCCCCTGGTCACGAGATCAGGTTTGTAAGTCTGAATTACATCACTGATATCCGAGGAGATTTGATCTTCGAGGGATTTGCGGCCTTGGCTCCCGCTCCCTACCTTCACGAAGAAGACCCCTCGGATCAACTATCAGATCCCATCCATGGGTCGATACGCACTTCAATCTGGCCTTAGATCTGGACCAGATCACCTCATCTGAAGACGGGAGGCTAAACCCCACTGGACTCTTCACCCCTGAGAAGTTTCTCGCAGGAGACCTAGGGGCGACCGCACCGCTGACGTACCCGGAGCCAAACGGGACACTTCCCATGGCTAGGGAACCGGATTCACCTCCTAATACGAGCTCTGAGTTCTCGAGACCCGCGTGCTCTGAGCCTGGCCAAGAAGTTAACACCGGCCCCAGCTCTGCGGGTCCTCGGACTCCTATCCAGCTCTTTGTCCTAAATGAGGCACTGGACTTGATGCAATCCCTCGCCATCACGGAGGCTTCACCTCCGGACTATGCCAAGTTCAAACTGGGGGCTGTGATTAGGGAATTTTGCTTCCCACCCACCACCCACTTGGTAGCCACGGTCGAGGATTTAATCGACATGCTAGACTTCTCTTACGAAGACATCGATGGCATGGACCACGATGTCGAAGCCTATCAAGGTCAAGACCCGACCATCACCGGGCGTTGGACGGCTACTTCTACATATGGCGTATGCATGATGGACACACCGAAGGAGAAGGACGAAGATGGCACTAAAAATCTAGAGGATGATAAGCCTGTCGATGAACCTCCTAAACATTGGCGTCAGTGGCGCCGCTCACGATCGCGTCGAGGAAGGGAAAGTAATACCGTCATGGAGACAATGACACTCCAGAGGATGCCAAAGACCCCATGGATCCAGCGTTAGAGCAGCAGGAGGAGAGGGGAAATGGCCAATTCAGTCCCGAACAACTCACCGATCACAATGATTTAGAAGATAGTAACTATCTACCTGTCTCTGAAGAGGAAGTCAGCCTTGGAGACAAAGAATTCATTGTCCGAGAGGAACCCCTCGAACAAGAATGCTTTCAGCGACGGCTTATTGCCACAACAAGGAGCCTAAAAAAGCAGCAGCAATAGCTAAGCCGAACATGATATGCTCAACGACAGATGGAATCAAGTTCTAGACGCTGAAGAAAGATACGACCGTGAGCGCCAAACAAAGTGCTATCCCAAGCGCAAGCTAATGACACAATTTGACGATGAGGCCCTTGCGCCAATTCTGTCGTGGCATGATCAGGCCGATCAACCGGACCGACCACCTAATGGACGGGACAAAGTGGCTAGCAATGCCGAACACCAGCCCGCGCCTCCCCACTATAAAGGAAAGGAGACAGCGGTCCAGGGCCATAAGTATGACCTACGTCAGGACCTGAATAATAAAGCCGGTCAGGCCAGATCGATCTACGGATCAGGAGTACATGCTCCCACACTGGATGGCAGCTATCAGGCCAAGCACACAAAATATAATTAAGTTTGGAGTCAGCATTGAACATAGATGTTGTCCGAACTTTGTCGCAATGTCGCACGATATAGAGGTGGCGTGCACCCTATGTTCTTTACCGATGAGCTGATGGACCACCAATTCTCGGAAGGGTTTAAACCCGTAAACATCGAACATTAAGATGGAACAATAGATCATGCTGTATGGATTGAAGACTTTATTCTCCACATCCACATGGATCGTGGAGATGACCTCCATGCCATTAAATACCTCCCCCTAAAGCTGAAGGGGCCAGCACGGGAGTGGTTGAACAGCCTCCCAAAGAAATCCATTGGAAGCTGGGAAGATTTAGAGGATGCCTTTTGGGCTAACTTTTAGGGGACTTATGTTCGGCCACCAGATGCTGATGACTTGAGCCATATAATCCAGCAACCCAGGGAGTCAGCCCGCAAGCTTTGGAATCAGTTCTTAACTAAAAAGAACCAAATCGTCGACTGTCCAGACGCCGAAGCCTTAGCGGCATTTAAACATAGCGTCCACGACGAATGGCTCCCCCGACACCTCGGCCAGGAGAAGCCATAGACTATTGCAGCTCTCACCACACTTATGACCCACTTTTGCGCGGGCGAAGATAGCTGGTTGGCTCGTAGAAGAAACAGTACCAGCAACCCTGTAGCTTCTTAAGCTAGGGATGGCAATGGTAGGCCACGATGCAACCAAAATAAGCATCAGATTAACAACGGAGAAACAGATGACACAGCAGTAAATGCCGGATTCAGTGGGTCCAAATCCGGCCAGAGGAAGAAGTCATTCAAGGGAAATCGGGAGGGTCCATCTAACTTGGACAAGATACTAGAGAGACTTTGCCAGATTCATAGTACCCCTGACAAGCCTGCAAACCGCACCAATAGAAATTGTTGGGTCTTTAAGCAGGCCAGAAAATTAAATGTCGAACATAAGGGGAAAGGACCTCAAAGCAAGGACGAGGACGTGCCTCGCCCACCAAACACTGGGGGATAGAAACAATTCTCCCTGTGGTGAAAACGGTGAACATGATCTATGTCACCCATATCCCCAAGAGGGAGCGCAAGCGCACACTAAGGGACGTCTTCGCCGTAGAGCCTGTCACCCCTAAGTTCAACCCATGGTTGGCTTGTCCGATCACCTTTGATCGTAGGTACCACCCAACCAGTATTCGTCATGGAGGTTGAGCGGCCCTGGTACTCGATCCTATCATCAACAAATACCGTCTTACTAGAGTCCTTATGGACGGCGGCAGTAGCCTCAACTTGATCTATCAGGATACTGTCCATAAGATGGGAATAGACCCGCCAAGAATCAAGCCTTTAAAGGAGTGATACCCGCCGTAGTGGCCCGATGCATGGGCTCATTAACACTGGAGGTGGTATTTCGCTCTCTGGACAATTTTTGAAGCGAGGAGGTAATCTTCAACATCGCTCCCTTCCGCAGTGGCTATCATGCACTTCTCGGACGAACTGCTTTTGGTCGCTTTAACGCAGTCTCACACTATGCTTAACTCAAGCTTAAAATGCCCGGACCTCCTGGCATCATCACAGTCAATGGGTCTATGGAGCGCTCCCTCCGTACAGAGGAGGATACCGCGACCCTGGCAGCCAAAGTTTAAGGCGGCCTATTCAAGCCGAACATCAAGACACATGACACTACTAAACGTGTCCGGCCTGCATGGCAGCACGGTAGCTCAGGGGAACCTGAGCTTGAGTAGCAGCTCGGCCTCCGCCGACTGCCCCATAAGGTTGTGGCATACATATCTCGCGTACATAACTATACCCTCACAATACCTTGGGCAGCGTCGGGGGCACACTATGGAAAACGATCCATAGTATGGCTTGACCCTATATGGACTTTCATTACGTTTTCATTGTAGGCTCATTAAAGAACCCACCTTATATATGGTTGTGCAGGGAATTCTTTTCCTCTTTTTCGTAGACGGCCACCAGACTTCTCTCCTTCAAGGATGTTTCACAAAGGAGAAATGGCGCAGACGTGCAATAGGGCTTCATGGGGATTGTTCAATCATTAAGTTTAGGCTCTATGTAAACCTTTCCCCTTATTAGTTCTTTCTTGGCATGTAAAATTTCCTTGATGCTTTTGGCATTATCTATAACTACATGGCTCGTTGTATTGATCAGGGTATAAAGGAAGCACCTGGTTTCCACTTTGTTTGGAGTTCATTTTACATTATCATATGTGCTCCCTACCTACCTCAGATTGCCACATGTGCTTCAATCCGGACTTAACACCGGGGGCTGTATGCGGCCCAAAACATTTCAAAGTCCGAACACCTATAGGGAATTGTTCGGCATCCCGGATATTGCATTATATGCATCAGCTCTGAATCGTCTTTGGGGTCTATAGTTGGGTCGCTCCGCTCCTGTTATTACCACCTTAAGTTCTTCATTGTACGGCTCAGGTTGTAAAGGGAGAACTATTGCGATTGTATTTCTTGTTCGTCCGGTCAAGTACCTCAGTAGATAAAGCCGAAAACTGACTGTCATGATAAGCGAGAGCTGGTCGGTGATTCGACAACTTAGTATTACACTACAAATCATTAGCGATCTACCCCGTATAACACGAGGGGCTGGTCTTCGCCCAGCCGGGTATAGGAGGCACCGTAATTCGGATAGCCGCACACGCACAAGGGGCTAGTACTTAGCCCCACAGACTCACTCCGATGGCTAAGTGAAAGAAATAAAGCCACATAGTCTGATTGCCTGGTTCACCTCGCTGACACCTCCTTTACGGACCAAGACGTTGGGTAAAGCGTGGTCACGCGCCATGCCAAACACACCTATAGCATCTACATGGGGGCTGAAGCCGACAACTGGAAACTTTCAGAGATATCAAAATATATGGCCGCAGAGGAGGAAAAGTCGCTTGAATAAAAGGTGCAAAAATATATTCATACATATAGGTTCATAAGCATAGTTTTTACAACCCGAACACACTTAATTAAAAACAACGTCCTTCGAGCACTGGCCCTCTACAATGAGGACTCCTTCTAGGACGTCATCGAAGTACCTATCCGGCCTCCAATGATACTTGCCTTCGGGCGGGCCTGCGGTCGCCACTTCGATGGCCTTCATCTTCACCCATTGCATCTTGACGCGGGCGAAGGCCATCCGGGCACCCTCTATACAGACGAGCGCTTTACAGCGTCGATCCACGGTCTCGCATCGACGAGCCGCTTCACCAATCCGAAGTAGCTGCTAGGCATTGGCTTGGCTGGCCAGAGCTGGACTATTAAGTCCCTCATGGCCGAACCCGCCATCCTATGTAGCTCGATCAGCTGCTTTAGTTGGTCGTTTTGAGGCGTTGGATGTTCTGGTGCAAGAAATTGCGACCAGAATAGCTTCTCGGTCGCCTTCCCCTCCTGGGTCGTGAAGAATTAGGCTGCGTCGACGATACTCTTTGGGAGATCCGCAAACGCGCCTAGAGAACTCCACACTCGAATAAGCGACACGTACTTCTGCCCTCCAAAGATACTCTGCAAAATAAAGGCCTTACCAGCCACTATCTGTCGCACCTGGTGAATCTCCTCACGAGCACTCTAGGACTCGCTCCATGCCTCCTTGGCATCATTAAGAGCTTTGTTAAGATCGGACATTTGGTCCGATGTCTTCTGCTCCAACGCCTCACATTTGTGGATGGCGTCTTGCAGCTCCTATTCTACTTCGGCCACCTGAGCCTCATGTTGATGGTGAGAGGCATGTTCGGCCTTCAGCTCAGTAGCAACTTTGTCAGCGGATGCCTTGTTCGCCTCAGCCTCCTTCTTGGCCTGAGCAAGGGCGCCCTTGAGGGTCTCAACCTCGGCCGTGCCAGCTGTGACCATAACCACACCAAACAATGAGTTAAACCTCTCAATAAACATATCGTCTTTTTACATGAAAATTCTCTAAGTCCGCATACCTTGCGTTTCATCGAACCGCTTGTTAATGTGGTCGAGTTCCAGCTTTTTCAAGCTTCCAATTGAGCTCGGAAACCTCTGCGGCCTGGACGGATGCCACCAACAGGGATGCCTATTCAAATAAAACGACACAATACATTATATTCCCGGATACTATAAGGATCCTCTATCCGCTTCCTTTTAGAATCAAACAGAGTGAAAGCACATTTGCTCTCCGGGTGGTTTTGGTAATTAATGACAACATACTTTGTGGTTGGACTAATACTTTTATCAAGTATGTTTCAGGAAATCCAATCACATTGGTATGGCAAGATGATTGAAGAAGTGGACCCCTCAAGTGCTAAGACAAGCATTGGCAAAAGCTCAAGACTCCATTTTTGGTTTAGTGATCAAAGATCACATTGAGTCCATAGGAAAAGCCAATACTATTAAAAGGGGATGAGGTTGTGTTAATGTTCTTGTTGCTCAAGTGCTTGGTGATCTAACTCCCTCAACTATCAGCACTATTCACTACTTAACACACACCCATAAGTAATCTCGGTCAAACCAACTCTGTCTCACCGAGATGAAGTTATCTCTACAAACCCTAACATCTCGGTCACACCGATTCTTTCAAATCAGTCCCACCGAGATGAACCACTTCTGCCATTTTCCAAACCCTAGAAAAATTGGTCTTACCGAGTTTGAGATCGGTCACACCGAAACTGAACTGCCAACCTTCTGTAACCACTTCACATCATTTCGGAATAACCGAGTTTGCATTTTCGGTCTTACCGAAATGGCCAGGTTCTGTCTTGGGTCAAATCGGTCTCACCGAGATTGCATTATCGGTCACACCGATTCTGGCATGTTCCTGCTCTTTCTCAAATCGGTCCAACCGAGTTTTCTTTCTCGGTCTCACCGAAATCTCCAACGTTCATATCAGATACACTTTCGGTCCCACCGAGATGGTATTTTCGGTCCCACCGAAAATCCCAACGTTCACTATATTTGAACTTTCGGTCTGACCGAGTTTTCACTTCGGTCTGACCGAGATTAGTCAAATGTGTGTGTAACGGTTGGATTTTGTGTGGAGGCTATATATACCCCTCCACCCCCTCCTCATTCGTGAGGAGAGCCATCAGAAAGTACTACCATTCCTACCATACACTTTCTGAGAAGTGAACCACCTACCCTTGTGTTGAGATCAAGCCATTCCATTCCTACCATATGAAACTTGATTTCTAGCCTTCCCAAGTTGCTTTCCACTCAATCCTTTCTTCCACCACAGCCATATCAGTGAGGAGAGTTGAGTGTTGGGGAGTTTATCATCTGAAGCACAAGAGCAAGGAGTTCATCACCATCAACACCGTCTATTACCTTTTGGGGGGTGGTGCCTCCTAGATTGGTTAGGTGTCGCTTGGGAGCCTCCGTCTTTGAGATGTGGAGTTGAACCAAGAAGTTTGTAAGGGCAAGGAGATCGCCTACTTCGTGAAGATCTACCCCGAGTAAGGCTAGTCCTCCGTGGGCGTAGGCCATGATGGAATAGACAAGGTTGCTTCTTCGTGGACCCTTCGTGGGTGGAGCCCTCCGTGGACTCGCGCAGCCGTTACCCTCCGTGGGTTGAAGTCTCCATCAACGTGGATGTACGATAGCACCACCTATCGGAACCACGACAAAAATCTCCGTGTCACCAAACTGCGTTTGATCTTCTCCACCTCTCTCTACTATATATGCAATTTACTTTCCGCTGCTCATACTCTAGAATTGCATGTGTAGTATGTTACTTGACTTGATCTTAATTGCAAAACTGCCTAAAACTTTGCTCAATCAAAAGGCAGATTTTTATATTGTCAAGTAGTCTAATCACCCCCCCTCTAGACCTACTTCTTCGATCCTACAATTGGTATCAGAGCTTTGGTCTCCATTGCTTTGGTTTACACACCATTGGAGGAAGATGGACGTGTCTACGGATGGGAGTGTTAGCCATAGAGTGCCTGTTCTTGATGGAAGGTTCTATAACTCTTGGAGGGTTGAAATGCTTAGTATCTTTAAAGTGTACAATTTGTGCAAATATGTTAAGACCCCCTATGTGCCTCCTGTTGATCCCTTGCACCCTACCATGGATGAAGAGCTTGATTTGCTTCGTAACCTTAGAACTGTGAATCTTATCATTAGAGGGTTACCTGATGACTTGCTTAATCTTGTTACAAATTTTGAGTGTGCCTATGCTTTGTGGAAATTCTTGGAAGAACTTTATCCGGACTACTCTATGAGAGGTCTTGATGAAATTCTACACAAGACTATTGAATTTGATAGGTTGCACCCCAATGATCCTAACTTTGATAAATGCTTCTTTGAGCTTCGTGATCTTATGAAAAAGAAGGGTGATCCCGGTCTTATCAATATTAGAGTTAGAAATGCTCTTGCATTGCATTCCGAAGATTATTATTCCATTGATCAATCTAATGCAAGTACTTATCAAATTGACCTAGGTGTTGATGATGAACAATCTATGGGTCAATATGATGATGAGCATGAGCAAGACGATGATTACTCCGATTCGGACACCGAGCTAGACAAGGTCATGAAGAGTCTCAATCTCATGGCAAATCTGAGAGACTACATGTCCGGTGGAAAAGAGTGGATTCTTGATAGTGGATGCACCGATCACATGACCGGAGATAAAGACATGTTTCGAGAGCTTGCAAAAAACGATGGTCCACGCAAGTATGTGACTTTTGGAGATAACTCCAAGGGTAAGGTACTTGGCCTTGGTAAGGTGGCCATATCTCATGATAGCTCAATTCAAAATGTCATGCTTGTTGAATCTCTTGGATACAATTTACTTTCCGTGTCTAGATTAGCTGACTTTGGATTCAATGTGCTATTCACCAAAGTAGATTGCCAAGTCTTTCGTCGTGATAATCAAAACATGGCTTTTACTGGTATTCGTAGAGGTGATCTATATATTGTTGATTTCACTAAGAAAGCCCAACCTAGAGCTTGTTTCATTGCTAAATCCTCTAAAGGTTGGTTATGGCATAGAAGGCTAGGACATGTTGGTATGCATAATTTAGACAAGCTGATCAAAGGTGATCATATTCTTGGTGTTAAAGATGTTTTCTTTGACAAAGACAGACTTTGTAGTGCTTGTCAAGCAGGAAAACAAGTTGGTGGAAGTCATCCCGTGAAAAACATCATGACCACTAGGAGACCGCTTGAGCTTCTTCATATGGATCTCTTCGGTCCCAATGCTTACAAAAGCCTTGGTGGTAACTCCTTTGGTCTAGTTATAGTTGATGATTATTCCAGATTTACGTGGGTATTTTTCCTTGATGATAAATCGCAGGTTCAGAAAATCTTCAAGACCTTTGCCAAAAAGGCCCAAAATCAATTTGAGGTGAAGATCAAGAAAGTTCGGAGTGACAATGGAACGGAGTTCAAGAACGCCAATGTAGACTCTTTTCTCGATGAGGAAGGAATTCTACATGAGTTCTCGGCTACGTACACTCCTCAACAAAATGGAGTTGTTGAGAGGAAGAACCGAACGCTCATAGAGATGGCAAGAACGATGCTTGATGAATACAAGACACCGAAACATTTTTGGGGAGAAGCGGTCGAGACAGCTTGTCATGCTATCAACAGGCTTTATCTTCATAAGCTTCTCGGCAAGACATCATACGAGCTTCTCACCGGTAACAAACCCCAAGTGGGATACTTTCGTGTCTTTGGTTCAAAATGCTATATCCTTGATAAGCATCGTCGGTCTAAATTTGCTCCTAAATCTCATGAAGGCTTTCTTCTTGGGTATGGATCAAACTCCCACACCTACCGTGTCTACAATAATTTCACCCGAAAGGTTGAAGAGACGGTAGACGTGAAGTTTGATGAATCTAATGGCTCGCAAGTAGAGCAAATGCCTATTGATGTAGGAGACAAGGACCCATCGGAAGCAATCCAAGATTTATCTATTGGAAAGATCCGTCCCATGGAAGTGAAGGAGAGTACCTCATCTACATATGTGGAGCCACCTACCTCACAGAGAGATGAACCTCAAGGCAACATGGAGGCCTCCACAAGTGGAACTCACCAAGATGAGGAAATGCAACAAGAAGATCCACCGCAACCTCCTTCTCCACCACCTCAAGACAACACCGACAACAATGAAGAAGAAGAAGAAGAGGAAGATGAAGATGATGAGGAAGCTGAGCCACAACATCAACAAAAGCTATCCCGAGTTCGAGCAAGAGTCAAGAAGAATCATCCCGTGGAACAAATGATGAATGACATCAACTCCGGGAGAATTACTCGCTCTAAAACTCGCTTAGCTAACTTTTGTGAGCATTAATCATTTATCTCTAGTATTGAACCTATGAAGGTAGAAGAAGCACTTGATGACCCGGATTGGGTGAACGCTATGCACGAAGAACTACACAACTTCGAGAGGAACAAGGTGTGGACTTTGGTAGAGAAGCCCAACGATGATCAAAACATCATTGGAACCAAATGGGTGTTTCGCAACAAGCAAGATGAAGATGGACAAGTCATCCGCAACAAGGCTCGTCTCGTAGCTCAAGGTTACACACAAGTCGAAGGTATGGACTATGGTGAGACCTATGCCCCCGTTGCTAGACTTGAGTCCATTCGCATTCTTCTTGCTTATGCCAATCACCATGATATTACTCTCTATCAAATGGATATCAAAAGTGCTTTCCTAAATGGTGAAATTGAGGAGGAAGTATTTGTGAAACAACCTCCCGGATTTGTGAATCCCAAAAAGCCTAATCATGTTTATAATTTGCATAAAGCTCTTTATGGTCTTAAACAAGCCCCTAGAGCTTGGTACAAATGCTTAACTAGCTTTCTTCTTGAAAAAGGCTTTGAGATTGGAAAGATAGACTCAACGCTGTTCACAAAAAGGGTTAATGGTGAACTATTTGTGTGCCAAATATATGTTGATGATATTATCTTTGGTTCAACTAACCCCCATTTTAGCAAGAAGTTTGGACAGCTCATGTCGGAGAAGTATGAGATGTCCATGATGTGTGAACCCAAATTCTTCCTTGGGTTGCAAATCAAGCAATCTAAGGAGGGTACTTTTGTCTCACAAACAAAGTACACCAAGGATCTCTTCAAGAAGTTCAACATGCAAGAAAGCAAAGGTATGAGTACCCCCATGCCTACTAGTGGACATAATGACTTGACAAAAGATGGAGAACCCGTTGATCAAAGGGTTTACCGTTCTATGATTGGTTCTCTACTATATCTTTGTGCTTCTCGTCCTGACATAATGTTGAGTGTATGCATGTGTGCGCGATATCAAGCAGCTCCTAAAGAATGTCATCTTAAAGCTGTTAAAAGGATAGTGAGATACTTGATACACACACCAAACTTTGGCATTTGGTATCCTAAGAGAGCTTCTTTCGATCTTGTTGGCTATTCCGACTCGGACTATGCCGGTGACAAGGTTGATAGAAAGTCAACTTCGGGTACATGTCAATTCCTTGGTCGATCCCTTGTATCTTGGTCCTCCAAGAAACAAAATTCGGTATCTTTATCCACTGCCGAAGCAGAATATATTGCTGCTGGTTCGTGTTGTGCTCAATTGCTATGGATGACACAAACGCTTAAGGATTATGGAATACATGTGAGACATGTTCCCTTGCTTTGTGACAATGAGAGTGCAATCAAGATTGGACACAATCCTGTGCAACATTCTCGAACAAAGCATATTGAAGTTCGTCACCACTTTATTCGTGATCATATTGCCAAGGGTGATATTAATCTTAAGCATGTTCGTACTGACAAACAACTTGCTGATATCTTTACAAAACCTCTTGATGAGAAAGTGTTTTGTCGCTTGAGGAGTGAGTTGAACATCATTGATGCTTCAAACTTGGAGTGATAACTCCTTTGATGCATGCAAGGCATGAGCCTCTTGACTAATCCTTGATATTTCTCTTATGATGATTATCATATGTCTTGGACACATTTGCCTCCTTGTATTGCATCTAACTCTTCGCAGGTACTTGGATGATCTACATTCCACAAGATTACCACACACTCAAATCATGAGTAATCTTGTCATTGACCAAGTATCTAGCCCTTTGGGATGTTGAGTTCAAGGAACAAAATTCCACATATCCTTTTTGACACCTTATACATCTAGTATTTCACTCTTGTCATCTTGGATATTCTTGAGTATTTCCTTGCTTGCCTAACCCATGTAGGAAGATGAACTATACAAGTAGAAATGGCGCTCCAACTTCACATTCAATGAGCACCTACATCGAGCTTACCTACATGAGCAAAGCATCAACAAGCCCAAGGTATGTTCTTCACATCTTCGAGGAGCTTTACTCAAAGTCATGAGTACAAGCAGCTTCATAAGATGTGATCACATCAAATGCTTAATCGAAAAATGGCAACCCCATTTTTGAGCTTAAACGATGAGTATGACCTATGATCAAATGTCCTCATTTGACTCCTAAGTCAACATACTCAAACATAGGTGACTTTGTCGCCGACCTTTTTCTAGATGAAGTACATATGCTTTTGGAGTTTTTTCTGTTTTCTCTTATGTTCTCACATTGAGTTTTCTTTAAAAAAAAAAAAAAACTTCATCTAGAATTCCTTTTATCTCTTTTCTTATGTTTCTTTGTGAATATCCTTCTGGAAATCTTTTTTCTGGCTCTGATCAATTCCCTGAAAATCATTTACAAATTCATTGCAAATTCTTTGAAACATCCCTCGCAGAGTGAGCTGGATTATTTCTGTGTTTCCTTGGATTTATCTTCCAGGACATCACCTTCTGCAGCTCCACTCAGACTTAAATCCTAAAGAGGGAGAGGACTCAAATTTGGACTCAAATTGTTTCTCTATAAATGTTCTTGTTTGTCCCGTTGTGATTCTTAAGGATCCCACTTCTTTCTTTCTTTCTTTCTTTCCATCTTTCCTGTCCTACCTAGTTTACTGTCCTTTTCGGCACTTGATGTCAAAGGGGGAGAGAACTTAGGAAAATAGGGGGAGTAGGGGAGAAGAGAAGACTTAAGGGAAGAAGAAAAGCAATCTCATCTTAAGGGGGAGAGAATCACATCAAAGCTTTGTCGTGTTTTACATTGGACATTACAATTGGCATCTTTCTTTTGATTTTGCTTTTTCCTTCACACCCCTTGTTCTCACAATTGGTATCTTGTTTACAATTGGTATCTTATGGAATCTTTTAGTTTAGGGGGAGAAGACTTAGAGGAATCTTCACAATTGATATCCTATGAAAAGCAAAATCTCTCTGAGTTCATTGAAAATCTTTTAGCTTCGGAGACATGTTTGCTGATTCAAGCCTGTGCTCAATATGAGACACTCTTTATACATGTCCTCCCTGGCTTGGTACTCTTGATGTTCTTGCAGTTGGTTGAAGGAATACTCTTGTGTTATCTAACCTTGTTTTCTCAAGTTTATCCCTTCAGGTACAAATGCCAAGGAACCTCAAGGTAAGTATATGCATCTTGCAGAATGTGCATGATGGTGGACTTGCTTGTAAATACTTGTTTGCAAGAGATCACCATGCACATATGCATTATCACTCAATTCCTTTTTCTTCTGCTCTGATGCATATAGCCAAGCTGCATGTAGCACATCTTGCTTATCTCTCTTGTGTGCTTGTGGTAGTCCAAAACCATAATCTATGAAAATCTTGCACACTTGTAGGGGGAGCCTGTGTACTACATGCTTGTCAAAGCTTTCATGATAATCCTGTCTTTCTTTCAATAAGCTTTGATGTCTCGTTCAATATAATTTCAGTGTGTTGCCATCAATTACCAAAAAGGGGGAGATTGAAAGCACATTTGCTCTCCGGGTGGTTTTGGTAATTAATGACAACATACTTTGTGGTTGGACTAATACTTTTATCAAGTATGTTTCAGGAAATCCAATCACATTGGTATGGCAAGATGATTGAAGAAGTGGACCCCTCAAGTGCTAAGACAAGCATTGGCAAAAGCTCAAGACTCCATTTTTGGTTTAGTGATCAAAGATCACATTGAGTCCATAGGAAAAGCCAATACTATTAAAAGGGGATGAGGTTGTGTTAATGTTCTTGTTGCTCAAGTGCTTGGTGATCTAACTCCCTCAACTATCAGCACTATTCACTACTTAACACACACCCATAAGTAATCTCGGTCAAACCAACTCTGTCTCACCGAGATGAAGTTATCTCTACAAACCCTAACATCTCGGTCACACCGATTCTTTCAAATCAGTCCCACCGAGATGAACCACTTCTGCCATTTTCCAAACCCTAGAAAAATCGGTCTTACCGAGTTTGAGATCGGTCTCACCGAAACTGGACTGCCAACCTTCTGTAACCATTTCACGTCATATCGGAATATCCGAGTTTGGATTATCGGTCTCACCGAAATGGGCAAGGTTCTGCCTTGACTCAAATCGGTCGCACCGATAATTCATTTTCGGTCAAACCGATTCTGGCATGTTCCTACTCTTTCTCAAATCGGTCCAACCGAGTTTTCTTTCTCGGTCTCACCGAAATCTCCAACGTTCATATCAGATGCACTTTCGGTCCCACCGAGATGGTATTTTCGGTCCCACCGAAAATCCCAACGTTCACTATATTTGAACTTTCGGTCTAACCGAGTTTTCACTTCAGTCTGACCGAGATTGGTCAAATGTGTGTGTAACGGTTGGATTTTGTGTGGAGGCTATATATACCCCTCCACCCCCTCCTCATTCGTGAGGAGAGCCATCAGAAAGTACCACCACTTCTACCATACACTTTCTGAGAAGTGAACCACCTACCCTTGTGTTGAGATCAAGCCATTCCATTCCTACCATATGAAACTTGATCTCTAGCCTTCCCAAGTTGCTTTCCACTCAAATCTTTCTTCCACCACAGCCATATCAGTGAGGAGAGTTGAGTGTTGGGGAGTTTATCATCTGAAGCACAAGAGCAAGGAGTTCATCACCATCAACACCGTCTATTACCTTTTGGGGGGTGGTGCCTCCTAGATTGGTTA
This sequence comes from Secale cereale, assembly GCA_902687465.1. Classification (NCBI taxonomy): domain Eukaryota; kingdom Viridiplantae; phylum Streptophyta; class Magnoliopsida; order Poales; family Poaceae; genus Secale; species Secale cereale. The sequence goes on from LR738712.1 coordinate 236,639,513, forward strand.
GGTGTCACTTGGGAGCCTCCGTCTTGATGATGTGGAGTTGAACCAAGAAGTTTGTAAGGGCAAGGAGATCGCCTACTTCGTGAAGATCTACCCCGAGTAAGGCTAGTCCTCCGTGGGCGTAGGCCGTGATGGAATAGACAAGGTTGCTTCTTCGTGGACCCTTCGTGGGTGGAGCCCTCCGTGGACTCGCGCAGCCGTTACCCTCCGTGGGTTGAAGTCTCCATCAACGTGGATGTACGATAGCACCACCTATCGGAACCACGACAAAAATCTCCGTGTCACCAAACTGCGTTTGATCTTCTCCACCTCTCTCTACTATATATGCAATTTACTTTCCGCTGCTCATACTCTAGAATTGCATGTGTAGTATGTTACTTGACTTGATCTTAATTGCAAAACTGCCTAAAACTTTGCTCAATCAAAAGGCAGATTTTTATATTGTCAAGTAGTCTAATCACCCCCCCTCTAGACCTACTTCTTCGATCCTACACAGAGCATCAGGGGCTAGCGTCCGTACACATATTTTATACCCTATACAAATGAAATATAAAGTTATGTAGAGTATTTCGTCGCATACCTCAAAGCCTGTCAGTAGGCTGTGAAAGGCTTCATTCAGTCCACTCTTAGCAGACTGAATCTTCCCCATGAACGCACTCATTAGAGTGTGGTCTTCCGCCACGATTGAAGCACCTTGAAGTGCTTCCTCTAGCGCGTTGGGCACCTCCGGATTAACGTAGGCAGTTGGTGGAGCTGATGCTCCTCCCCCTATCATAGGGGGCTGCCTATCCAATTTTGGAGATGTACTAGCCACCGAAATGCTCAGACCTAGTTCTAGGGGGTTGGGTTATTTGAGGTGGCTAGTCCCGTGATGAGGTCTTGGTTTACTCGGCACCCTCCTTTCCCCATGGGTTTATATGAAGATGGACATGAGTTCTTTGTGTGTTTCATACCTCACAACCAGGGGAGGGTTTTAGGGCTATTCATGGGCACATAACGGGTTGGTTAATGTTTATTGGAGTGCCTTTGGATTGCAGGAATACCCAATACATGTCTGATGTTGTCAGTACTTTTGGTCAGATTCATTATCGGGATGAACCTGATCGGCGTCTAGTTCGGTCTTTGATCTATGCTTCTTTCCCGGATAATATTATGGTGCCTCGATCGGTGGTTTTTCGTGAGTATGCAAATTGGGGAGGTACTATTGTCTCGTGGTCTACTGCAGTTTATATCCTCACTAACAATTTTGCGAAGGCCATGTTGGGTGCTGACGAAGACCCGACGCCCCTTGATGGAAATCCTCATCCTATGCAAGGTCATGTACCACCACATACCTTTTGGGGAGTGCCACCTTTCCTACTTTGGGCTAGGACGCCAATCCTGGAAATGCTCAGCATTAACCAGAGCAACGTCATGCTTGGCGAGTCAACCAACCGGAGCAACATCAAGTGCCTGAGCAAAATGCTGATGGATGGGGCCCTTGGGATGAGGTTGTGGCTGCTCAGAATGCTCAACCACAGGAGCCTGAAGTTCAAGGCGCTCAGGATCAGAATTCCATGGTGTTAAATCCATTCATGGGGTCCAACAGTTCCTCTGATAGCCAACAAGCAGATGTTGAAGTTATCTAGCAGGTTATGGTTCAGGAAAACTTGGAACGAGCAATTGTCCCCTACATTCCTCCAGCTATTCATCCACCAGTGGTTAATCTTGATCCAATCAACTTGGGCATTGTAAGGGTAGTGTTTGGTCTGGTCTTGCCACCTGACATGGTGTGGGAGCAATCTTTTTGAAATCTCTTGCCTGAGTTTGACGTTTAGAACATACATAGGCATGTCTGCCTCTCGGTGTTTCCACCTGCGGTTTTGCCCATGAGGATTTGGCCACAAGAGCTTGAGCAATCTTTGCAGTCTCTGATTGGCAAGGATCATGCTGGGACGCCTGAAGTTGCTACAACTCAGATGGATCTACCTGTGGCTTATCCTGTGGATTCAATTCAGCGGGATGATTTGGAGTTCACCTCCAAGACTCCCTCCATGTTAGGCAAACATAAACGTGGCCGTCGTCAGGGCACCAAGCTGGTTCGTTCTCCCAAGGATTTTTACACCAGGCGAATGACACACAGTTGCGCCAAGAAATCTGGTTTCAAACCTACCACTGCAATTCCTAACAAGCCCTCCTCTCTTCGTTGCCCATGGGCTAAGAAGCCTAGGTATGGTTCTGCCCCTCGGGAGGAGAGCTCCTCTGCTGCGAAGGAGCACGACAAGGGTCCAGACTCGACCGTACCACCACCACTACAAAAAAAGACACATCCGTGACATTTTGGGCCGAATGAAACTTTTTTCTATCATACTTATGACACTTCTATGACAATAATTGTGACAAAACACGGTATCATCATAGATGTGGTGGGGTCCTACTTCTATGACAAAAAATCATGACAGAAAATGGGCTTTTCATCCTGGGCGGGCCAGAGACGCAGCTGCATGACATTCTTTGGGCCGTCCATGACGGAAAAAACCATGGTAGAAGCGAGGGCAAGGAAAATATCGGGGTGTTCCCTATTACGGTGGGTGGTCGGGGCAGAGCGATGCGCGTTTCTCTCATACACGCACGTGCGTGGGTGCGAGGCATTGGGCTCTAACTGAACCCAAGCGATTGCACTGCAGGCTATACGTTACTGAACCCAAGCAATTGATCGATGGCTGTTAACTGAACCCGATCGAGCGATTCCTTCGCTAATGCTGCTAACTGAAGCTAATCGATGCTGCCTCTGCATGAACAGCGAGCGTTGCTGGGGGGGTTTGGATGAACAATTCCCGATGGGGGTGGCTGAACAGGACCCCGTGGTGTTGCCTCTGCATGAACACGACCCTGTTCGATCGAGCCGGTTGGGGCTGCATGAACATGACCCCGTGGAGGGCTGCATGAACAGGACCACACCGTGGAGGGATGCATGAACAGTAGACGGTGGACGGCTGGATGAACAGTAGTCCGTGGAGGGGTGGTTGAACAGGAGCCCGTGGAGACAGTAGCCGGTGGAGTAGCATGCGGTGGAGGCTGAACAATCGCAGGTGGAGGCTGGAGGAGGTCGACGGTGGATGAACAGTAGCCCGTGGAGGCTGGATGGGGTCGACGGTGGTAATGAACAGTACCTCGTGGAGTCCCGTTTTGAGGTACGCCACACCCCTCCCGATGAATAGGACCCCCGTTTCGACCATAGCGTTCCAACACAAGTCTGTTTCCTCCGTTTTGCGGTACACCACACCCCTCCCGATCAACAGGACCCCTGTTTCGACCGTAGCGCTACAACACAAGTTCGTTTTCTCTGTTTTGCGGTACGCCACACCCCTCCCGATCAACAGGACCCCCATTTCGACCGTAGGAGGTCTGTTTTCTCCATTTTGCGGTACACCATACCCCTCCCGATGAACATGATCCCGTTTCGAACGTGATCGGTCGAACACAAGGCCATTTCCTCCGTTCTGCAGTATGCCAGGCCTTGTTTCCATCGGCTATTCCGTCCAAGCCCTCCCGATGAGCACGACGACGCATTCCGATCCGACCCAGCCGGTTGGCTCCCCTTGAACACGACGACGACGTTGTTTCTTCGTTCCGACCCAGCCATGTACACGAGCCCTGGCCGTACATACGCGCGAGTAGGCGTTCGAGACCCCGCCCGTATGTACGTACGTGGCCGTATTTTCTTTCTTGCACCCTGGCCGCTGTACGTAGGTGTACATGCTACGTGCGCGCCTCTGCTACGACACGTGCGCGCCTCTACATCGACCAATATGTACGTACATGTTCGTGACCAGAATGACAACGCTACGTACGTTTCGACCAGGTGGGTCCCGACAGTCGGCCACTTCCATGCATGCGAAGATGTAGCTGGTGGGTCCCAGCAGTCAGGGGGCGAATCATTTTTTTGCCCGGACGCACTTCCTTCCATGCGAAGATGTAGCTGGTGGGTCCCAGCAGTTAGGGGGAAACGTTTTTTTCGTGAAATACGGTGGCCCGTCCGGTGGGTCCCCGATGTTAGGTGGAGGAATAATTATTTTGCGCGTAATAAGAAGGCACTTCCTTGCAGCGGTCGTGGACCCAGCTGCCAGCCTCTCCACGTACAATACTCTTCGGATGGAAGCCGTTCCTTGACCACGTTGACCACGCCGCGCCGAGAGCACCAGGGTGGTGAACGACGGCGAGGGCTATGAAGGGGATGATGCGGAGCCGGGGAAGATACGACACTGGAAGCCCGCGTGGAGAGGATTACGAGGGTTCACTACTTCGGCTACGGTGTGAGGCTGCCATCGCCGCAGAATAACAGGGGGTGTGGGTGAGTGGAGGGATGGCCTGGCTAGCGGTGGGAGTAGTAGGGGGCGGTGAGGCCTCCGTGGTAGCACAGCCGGCCACGGGAGGCAGGAGCACGAGGCACGACCGGTGCTGGTTTGCTAGCTGGTTTGGGCGGCTGGAGCAAGAAGACCAGAGGTTGAAGAAGCACTACGGCCATTGGATGGACATGGTACGGTCACTGGAGCTAGAATCATGCATATTGACTAAGTTGACAAAGCCCTCCGTCCTCGTCAACTTAGTAGGCCCACAAGTCAGCCTACTACTATACTGGGTCCGAGCTAACAAGGGAAGTATTCATTTTTTTGTGCGTAATAAGGAGGCACTTCCTTGCGTGCGAAGATATGGCTGGTGGGTCTGAGCTATCAGCAGCGGTAACATTTTTTTTTGCGAAATACAGAGGCCCTTTCGGTGGGTCCAAGATGTCTGGTGGAGGAATCATTATTTTGCGTGTATTAAGGAGGCATTTGCTTGCGTGCGGCCGGGGACCCAGCTGTCAGCCTCTCCAGGTACAGTCCACTTTAGATGCATGTAGGTCGTTGACCACGTTGACCAGGCCGTGCCGAGAGCACCAAGGCAGTGGACGACGGCGAGGCCTAGGAAGGAAACGACACGTGGCCAGGGAACACTCGACAGTTGTTTCCCACGCGGAGGAGTACGAGGGTTTACTGGTTCGTCTGCCTGCCCTGGCGAAAACAACAGGTGTGGGTGAGTAGAGGGATGGCTAGGCCAGCGATGGGAGTACAGTGGGGCGGTGAGGCCTGCGCGGCAGCACAGCCGGACGTGGGGAGGAGAGAGCAGGTAGTCCCGCCGGTGCTTGTTTGAGCGGCTCGAGTAGGAAGAGCGGAAATTGAAGAAGCACGACGACCGTTGGATGGACATCCAACAGTCACTGCTTGTGCGTCAACCTTTTTTTAGGAAAGCCTCAAATCTGTGGAAAACATCATACAGCCCATCTGCCATTATTAATAATAATTTACAGCCCATTTGCTAATCTTAAGGTATTTTTGGAGCCCATATTCTTTTTGTTAGCATTACAGCCCATATTGTGGCCACGGTTAAAAAATTATACGAAATTTTGCATATTTCAGTGCGGTCCGAACAGTTTTTAATCCCAAAATTTTGAGTCACATTCAAACATATTTAAAAAATAAATGTATATCAATACAAAATCCAACAAATTGTCCACGCATAAAAATCAATGCAATTTAAAATCTCGAAATGAAAAAAAGAAATTTGAAACTAATTGCCGGTTTGATGTGTTTTAAAAATGTACAACCCATTTCTCATTACTGATAGGCCATTTGCTCGTCTAGCCCAATGAAGCTCTCCTCGTCTTGAAAGATTTGCAGCCCAACAGGCTTGACAAAGCGACTTACTTGGCAAGTAACAAAAAAACTGGGCTATGGCCGTGGACCCAGCTGCGGCCATGGACCCAGCTGTCAACCTCTCCACGTACAGTACTCTTCCGATGGAAGTCGGTCGTTGACCACATTGACCACGCCGCACCGAGAGCACCAAGGCGGTGGACGACGGCGATGCCTAGGAAGGGGACGACGTGGAGCCGGGGAAGACGCGGCCGTGGATGCCAACACGGAGAGGAGTACGAGGGTTCATTGGTTCGGCTGCGTTGTGAGGCTGCCGTCGCCGCCGAATAACAGGGGGTGTGGGTGAGTGGAGGGATGGCTTGGCCAGCGGTGGGAGTAGTATGGGGGCAATGAGGCCTCCGTGGCAGCAATGCCGACCACGGGAGGCAGGAGCAGGCGGCATGACCGGCGCTGCTTTGGGCGGCTGGAGCAAGAAGACCAGAGGTTGAAGAAGCACTATGGCCGTTGGATGGACATCGTACGGTCACTGGAGCTAGAATTGTGCCTATTGAATAAGTTGACAAAGCCCTACGTCCCCGTCAACTTAGTAGGCCCACAAGTCAGCCACCCACTATCGTGGGTCCTAGCTAGCAGGGGGTATTCATTTTTGTGTGCGTCATAAGGAGGCACTTCCTTGCGTGCGAAGATATAGCTGGCGGGTCCGACCTGTCAGCGGGGGGGGGGGCGTTTTTTTTTCACGAAATACAGAAGACCTTCTCGTGGGTCCTAGCTGCCAGGTGCAGGAATCATTATTTAGCGCATAATAAGGAGGCATTCCCTTGCATGCGGCCGTGGACCCAGCTGTCAGCCTCTCCACGTACAGTCCACTTCCAATGGATGTCGTTCATTGACCATGTTGACCAGGCCACGCCGAGAGCACCAGGGCGGTGGAAGACAGCGAGGCCTAGGAAGGGAACGACACGGAGCCAGGGAAGACTCGACAGTTGTTTCCATGCAGAGTAGTACGAGGGTTTACTGGTTCGTCTATTGTCCCCGGAGAAAATAGCAGGTGTGGGTGAGTAGAGGGATGGCTAGGCCAGCAATGGGAGTACAGTGGGGCGGTGAGGCCTGCGCGGCAGCACAGCCGGCCGCGGGGGGGGGGGGGAGAGCAGGCAGTCATGCCGGCGCTTTTTTGAGCGGCTGGAGCAGGAAGAGCAGAGATTGAAGAAGCAAGACGGTCGTTGGATGGACATCCAACAGTCACTGCTTGTGTGACAACCTTTTTTTAGGGAAGCCTCAAATCTATGGAAAATAGCATACAACCCATCTGCCATTATGAATAATAATTTATAGCCCATTTGCTAATTCTTAAGTTAATTTTTGGAGCCCATATTTTTTTTGTTAGCATTACAGCCCATATTGTGGCCACGGTTAAAAAATTACATAAAATTTTGCATATTTCGGTGCGGTCCGAACTGTTTTTAATCCCGAAATTTTGAGTCACATTCAAACTGATTTTAAAAATAAATGTATATCAATATAAAATCCAACAAATTGTCCATGCATAAAAATCAATGCAATTTAAACTCTCGAAATGAAAAAAAGAAATTTGAAACTAATTGCCGGTTTGATGTGTTTTAACAATGTAAAGCCCATTTCTCATTACTGATAGGCCATTTTCTCGTCCAGCCGAATGAAGCTCTCCTCGTCTTGAAAGATTTGCAGCCCAACAGGCTTGACAAAGAGACTTACTTGGCAAATCACAAAAAAACTGGGCTAGCCATTTTCAGAATGAAGAAAAAAACTACTGGGCTAGTTTGCGGTAAACATAAAAGAGAAGGCTCTCTAGACTGGCCAGAGTGCCCCGCACAGCCCAGTTGACACCCTGCTTCCATCTCAAAAACAAATTAGATAAATGCCACTCCAATTATGGCAATTCATAAAAATGCCACTGCAATTTCCAAATTTTGAAAACTGATACTACAATTGTTGCAAAGTTTGGAAAACGTCACGGCAATTTGCAAACTTTAAAAAACGCCACTCCAGACTTCGAAAAATGCCACTGGAAATGGCATGAAATGACATTTTTCAAAGTTTAGAAATTGCAATGGCATTTCTCAAAAACACCAGATTTGGAGTGGCATTTATCAAATTAACCCAAAACAAAAATAACTGGGTGAGCTGCTGGGTCCCTGGTGGCAGCCGCTCGTTGTGCAATTCTCTCATTTATTGACTACGTTGACAATGGCATGGGACCAAGATGTCAGAAATCCATTAGGAGGAGCCATTTTTTATTGGCTGGAAATAAGGAGTCACTTGCTTGCATACTGCCATGACCTTGGCGGGTCCCTGCCGTCATCCTCTCCACGTACAATCATCTCCTGATTGTGTACGCGTCAACTTGGTAGGCCCACAAGTCAGCCTCCAAACCCGTGGAGGACAAATACAACCCATTTAAAAAAATAATAGCCCATTCCATAAGTTCAACGGAAAGTTCAACATTCAGAGCAAGGTAACAGGACTGATCCACATATAGAGTACCAAAATTCCACGTTGACAATCATCATAACCAAGTTAACTATCTACTCCAACTAATACTCTAGTAGCGTACAAGTACTAACTTACTCTTAGCTAACTAGACGATGCCGGCCGCCATCTGCGATACACGCTAAACGCCGGCACCGGTGTCCTCCGCCTCCCCTTAGACTTGCCAGAGGTGCGATAGGGCACGTTGCTCGCGCGCGTTGGCCCTTTCCATGCCGGCATGGTCCACCAAAGCTTCGGCTTCTAAGCGGGAAACCCACTTGACGAGCTGGTAGTAAAAATTGGCGTCGCGAACGCGTGCGTGCCCAGCAGCCTCCAGGATATTTGCTGGGCGCCGGCCTCCACATAGTCGGTCCAGTTGCGGGCGCTCTGCTCGCGACTCAGAGCATCAGTGCGGTGCTGCTCCATGTCCCGCTGGTGGCGCAAATCGGGGATACGCTGCTCCTCCGCCAAGCGGTCGCGCTCCAACCACTCCTGCTCCGCTAGGCGGTCGCTCTCCAACAAGTCCTCGATCTCCGTATTGCCATCTAAAGAAAGATAGAATGCCTCCTCCCTCCGTCTGCCTTCCGGTAAAAAACCGAACACCAGTTCCGGCGGTGACCGCCTCCGGCCTCACCTATCACAGACGGACGGGGGCATGTCGGACATGTTGAGAGCGAGGATAAGTGGCGAGCAACGTCGGGCCGGTGGGGGATTATGAGGATAGGGCGAGTTGGGTCACGGTGCCACCATAGAAGGTCGGGAAACAATACTTATAGGCGGAAGGTAGCGTGACGATCATCGGAATTCAATGCATAATTAAGCAGGCATGGCTTAGCGCGCTAGCTTGCCGTGGAAAACTAGAGAAGTTGAAATTCTGACTATGCCGTCCCGTCCCGTCCGTGCTGGGTCGCACGCCGGCATAACGGTCAAACGAGTGCATTTGAATCATCTCCCTCCTTGTCAATAATGATTCCACGGATTTAAAAGTCCCGCAACAATTAAAGCGCATCTATTTTCGCATCAGTTAGCTGCCTTAATTACGGCCGGCTGCATGCAGGCACTCAAAATCGCTCGCAGCAAGTACGCGGAGCAGCATGCAACAAGTCACAACCGAGGGCATTAGTTGATGAACTTTAGCTGGGAGATAAGGCATTTAGCTGGGAGATAAGGCATTTGCAAACTCGAATCATCTAGATGAGGTACTCCCTCTTTGTCAAAAATCATTCCACCACTCATCATCTACCTTGGTTGGTGAGATTTTTGAATTAAGCCCTGCAAACCGAAAAGGAGGTAGTACGTGCGTGATCCGCTATTTATTTGTGTAGGATCGAGTAGGTCGTATTTTGAATTGAGCCCTGCAAACCGGAAAGGAGGTAGTACGTGCATTATCCGCTATTTATCCGTGTAGGATCAAGTAGGTCGGATGGTGTATGTGTACGATCGCATTAACTGATGAACATTCACTGGGAGATAAGGCATTTGCGAACGTTTTTGCTGGCACTTTCTTCAGATTCGCATGGCATTTTCTTCAGAGCAGCTTGTCAGTTTCTTCAGAGGTAGGCATTTTTATTCAAAAATTGCCACTTCGGATCTTGCGTCGCAACTAAAACTGCCAGGAGCGCATTAGTAGGCTAGCTAGTGATCGATCAGTAACTTGCAAACACTGAGCGAACAGATATAAGGAACTATTAATGCATCTCAATGATTCACAGATCATATACAAATATGTAGCTCCAAAAGCAAAGATCAGCCACAACTAAAACCAACTAGTACAGTTCCCATACATAAGATCAACATGTTAATACATCTCAATGATTCACAGATCATATACAAATATGTAGCTCCAAAAGCAAAGATCTTGAAAAACATATGTTCTTCCTACTAACATGGATGCTTCTCTTGGCCAACATTCAGTATAGACTGAAAGACAAATTTGTTTGTGAAGTCTACAATTCCTCTTGCAAACGTAAGTGGTTTCACCAACAGCTGGAACCATCAGAATGAACCACACATGATGGAGGAACATCCACTGCAATATGATTTGGTCTTCTCTCGATCACACGGTGAGACTATTTTCGGAATACAAATTTTAACTTAGGCAAAATGATGCCCATTGTATAATCAGACCAATGCAATGAAGCACCTAGTGTTGCCAATAAATAGTATAGTACTACTTTTCTGCAGTCCATGAAGTGACTATCCAATCTTTCTATGTCTATTTTCAAATGGCACTTCATGCAGTGACTATACTATTCTCTTGTGCAGTTCAACCAAAATTGCGGTCACTTTGTGTGTTTGCCAAATAGCAACGGGTAGACATCTTTGTCTGCACAAATATCAAGAAGCTAGTAAACATATACCCACCTTGTATTTTCGGTTTAAACATGTCTCTTCCACTTAGCATCTGTCATGTTTTGCACTGGAAAATTTGATACAGTCATGTTTTTGCCCTAGACAATTTCATACTGAATTGATTTGCTCGTTCAGAGCAGAAATATAGCGCCTATTCTTCATCAGACCAAGGATATCCATGATCGCAGTGATGGAAGAGGTGAAATCAATACAACTGAAATTGAGCATCCAATCATTGAATCCTGTCCTGCACCTCCAATGTAGGTCCACCCTGCCAATAAATTCACATGCAAACCACTAGTATTACTATCTAATGACAGTACAAAAAGAGTAGCAAGATAGTAGCAAACCATGTACCTTTTTAATGAACATCTCATAGTGCCACCAATTGGATATAAAGGTTTGGAAGAAAACATGCTCCTAATGTTGAATCAGTTGGACAGATCCACTAAAATCAAGCATCCCTGTTTGCATAGATATTGAAAGTGTGATTACTATAAAAGTGGAACTAGTTGAAGCATAGACTCACAAATATAAACATTCCAATTTCTTAATGGGAAAAGGTTTCTATAAGCTCTAGCACTGGAATATTTCCATAAGCTCTAGCACTAGAAGATTTCTATAAGAATTAACAATACAAAATGTAAAGGTAACAAGTTTCAGCATTGGTATACTAGATGTACAAGAGCATTAAACCAAATACAAAAGTCTGAAGGTAACTAGCATTATTAACTAATGACAGTATTAAAAAAATTGCAAACCATGTACCTTCAAGGTAAATATCATTTCGAACTCAGGTGAACATGAAAAATTGCTATCCCAATCTTAACAAAGGTGTGGCTAGCTTTACTGGCAGTATTTGAGTGAACTCTACACCCTCTATACCAATGCTGAAACTTGTTGCACAACTAGTATACTAATGCTGAAACTTGTTGCTCTGGGAAAGCTTCCCACACCTTATATATGTCGATACGTTAATGCAACACCATTCAAATAGTACATATATACACTAATCGACTGGCTAGTGGAACAGTGGAGTATTTTTTATTACGGCGTAGAGTATAATGCTTTTACTGAACTGATCTCCATAAGCTAGCTCTTGAAGATTTCCATAAGCAGTAACAATACAAAATGTAAAGGTAAAAATTTTCAACATTGGTATACTAGCTGGCAACAACATTAAACCAAATACAAAAGTCTGAAGTTAACTAGCATTATGAACTAATGATAGTATATTTTTTTTGCAAACCATGTACCTTGAAGGTATATATCATTTTGAACTCCAGAGGACCTAAAAATTGCTATCCCAATCTTGATAGTCGATTAAACATAAAACTTGACCAACCGAATCAAAGAAAACATCCGGATAAGGAGGTGCCCACTCTTGACCTTTCCTCTTATCTTCATAATTTTTTGTGCAGTTTAACCAAAATAAAATGACATCAGCGCCTTGGCATTTTGGTGACACTGTACAAAAAAATGACTTATCTCATGAAAGTGAGGTATGTAATCTATAAGCATTAACAGTGCAAAAATCTGAAGGTAGTAACAAGTTTAATCGTTGGTATACTGGTTATGCAACAACATTAGTATGCCTTAGCTGAAAAATCTTTAATACATCCACAATCAACAGCTAACCCTGAAATAATTCAAAGACATTAAATGGCATTGCTTAAATTTATCGGTGGCATTAGACTGAGTGCGGCATTAGTTAAATGTGGAATCACTTTAGCAGTAGCATTGGTTGACTTTACCGCTGGCGTTATACTAACAGCAAAAAAGTGGCAATAAGAGCAAGGGAGACCCATTCAGATAGTGGGCGCACCAGTACGATGTACCTCCACGGACGCATAGAGTGGTCAGGGAGGTATGGTTGCCCAGAGCAACAAATATCCAGGCATCATATGTGGATTACGTCCCATTTTTGTTATGTTCAGCCACCTTTTTCCTATGTGAAGACAACAAACCGATCGAACTCGTCATTCTCTATTGCGTTGTCATGCCTTTCTACCCTTCCTCAACAAAGAGACACGAGACTCGTTCCTTACCTACCGATTTTCCCCTTTTCAACCAAGATGCGGGTTCGATGCCTCCTCTCTTGGTCAGTACAGTCTCCCTTCTTTTCCTTATTCAACCCAGACATGGATTAGTCTGCATGAAGTAGGGTTTACTTTAATAGTGCAAATTAAGGTTTTCTTCTGCGTGAGCAGAGCAGAGGATAGCAAATTGGGAAGATGGTGGAGTGGAAAAAGATCCACATGCAGCGACGTGGCAGATGGGGCAATAGAACAAGGATATGGTTCGAAAAGAGGTAGAATACCCGAGGGTCGATGGGAAGTGGCTTCGCTCGTGGTCGTTGTCCTCCGCACGCACTACGGCAACGAGCTTGGGGACGGAGGACATCCCGCACGGGCGCTAGGCCTGAGAGGACGGCCTTACCGTCAGTGCGTGACCTCGCTCGCCAACGACGAGTGCATCAATGTTGCACATCCTTTTCTTCCCCAGCGGATCTGTGACCACCGGTGAGGAGGGAGAGAGAGCCCGTCTTTTTTAGATCTGGAGAGAGGGTGATAGTGTGAGAAGCAAGTGGGCAGCTCTTAGCAAGAAAGCTCTGAAGCTCCAGCCTACATATCTTTTTTATACTACTAGTACTAGAGGTGGAGTAGTGGTAGAGTAGTTTAGAGGGTGCTTCGATCCAAGGGACTTATTTTAGTCTGACTAAAAATAGTCTCTTTAAGAGGCTAAAGTTCCAAGCACCCCTAACTAAAGAGGGGCTAAAACTAGTCTTGAGACTAAATATTTTTAGTCAAAGGTACACCTACTAAAATGTGGATTAGTTCTCTCTCTCCTCCTTTAACTCCTCTCCTTCAACAAAAGCGAGTTTTGGATTGGAGGGTTTGGAGGATAATAAATTCTCATTAACTTGATTTTAGTATCTTTAGTATTTGGATCCAGGCATGGGTGAGGCTAGCAAGTTTTAGTCCCACTACTTTTAGTCATGAGACTAAAACGTATCCAAGCACCCTCCTATATATATTTTCTCTACAAACAGTACCAGTTAGTCGTGCTTCAAAACTGAACGGCACGCCATTAAGAAAATAAAGGTCGATAACTAATGCGGCACCTCGGGCCAACGCGGACAGATCGCATTTTGCACGAGAAATTACACACCATGTTTCGTTGATATGTGGTCCCGTGTACCGGATGAATGACTCCAAGTTCAACCACCGTAATGCTAGGTGCGAGCCGAGGAACACTGTTGGAGAGACCCCCCTCATAATTTTCCTACATTGGTCATTTGATTCATAGGATATAGTGTTATAGGATTATTTTCCTATGTAATCATGTTTTAATTGGCAATCTAGCATCCACTCCAACTTTTGTTTCACTTCCTTTGATCCTACGAAGAGAGTAATTGCTCTAAATGACGTGTTGCTGCAAGAGCCACCTATATTAATTAAGCATGCTCTAAACAGGTGGACCAGCTTTGGCTATAGTAGTACTGTAGGTGAGTAGGTGACCTTGCGCTTGGCTCTTCTCCTCTTTCGGAAGTCGAACAATAATGATGGCACTACTTCTGGCAATCTGACACCAATTGAACTGCTGCACGTCCACCGCTTGTAAGCAAAAGTTTCTCCTCGTGCTGCGAGCCACCGCGCACACGTTGGTGAGGGAGAAGGCGTAGTAAGCAAGCTTCTCGTTGTTCTACGAGTTGATGGGACACATCAAAGTTATCTATTTATTAGTACTCTCTTCAAAAAGGGCCGATCATGTCCATGGCTACCATCTCGTACTTTGTCATTGAGTACATGCACTATTCACGTGCCATCGAGGAGAAAAGATATTGCGTAGTACTAGGTGCCATCGAAGTGCACAACTCACTTACGCACTGCATATTTCCATTTTCTTGCATGACACGCCACCTTGATGCTAGGTGTCCCGCGTGTCATGGAGGCATATAGTATGATTTTGTAAAATGGAGGCATATAGATGTCCCGCGTGCCGGCAACAGGATGAACAAAGCTCATGTCTTAAATGAAAGAGTGGAAGAACATAGATTCCCGACGATCGAGAAGGAGCTACAAACATCGGGGTGGAGCGTCTGCACTCATAATATTTTATATTATTCAGCGATAACTAATGTGGCACCTCAGGCCAACGCGGCCAGATCGTGTTTTGCACGAGAAATTACAGACCATGTTTCGTTGACATGTGGTCCCGTTCCAACATCTCAGTGAGACGACGACGAGTCCTTTTGTACAATTTCCGAAGGGACGTGTAGGCCGGGGCGCCTCTTCGTGTACCATGGCAAACTGGCAACCGTCCACCGACTCTTCACCTTTCCCTCTCTATTTGGAACTGCCGTCGCACGCTCTTCCTCCCTCCTCCATTTTCCTTCAACCTTCCTTCTGCCATTGTTCGATCATATTCTCCATGGAGGGAACAAGCCGGAAACGACCTCGTTATTCTTGCCCCGATCTGAATTATGACGTGGTGGGGGAACTCACTGATCGGTGCGACGTCATCACCTCGGCTAGCATGGCAGGTTCGTTCAAGAACATTCTCGACTCAACTAATAACATCATTACAAGGAACACAAGGGTCCAGGAGCGGTTTGATCTCCCCTATCTTCTTCGCCGTGAACTTGCTGGCCGGCACGGGGACGAAGGAAGCCTCGCCTTGTGCAAGTTGATGCCGCTTGATAATGATACGTATGATGTTAAGATGCCATCGATTGAGGGCAAGCATTGGGCAGGCACAAATGGAGATTGGGTTGTTTATATTGGGTACAATTGCGAGTGGGAACTTGTGAATGTGTACACTCATCAGCGGATTCCACTTCCAAAAATACCCGAGTGCCCTGAGGTTGAGCACACAGATGATCGACGTACGTTCAAATATGATCATGGTGACTATCGTCTATAGAAGATAGCAATTTCTCGAGTTCCCAACCGCTCTTGGAATTACAAAAACTATAAAGTTGTTGCTATCTTCGACAAGTTTGTTGCTGTCCTTCGTGGTTCGACTGGATGGATGTTGCTCAAAAATCAGTTTCTATACACGGATGTGTACTGTGATGCAATTGAACATGAGAGGCTTGTGTTTGCTGCCACCACTCGTGGCACTGTTTTTGCATGGGATCCTTATTGTTTCGGTACGTTTGTCTTCCACCGTAATTATAATTGTTTCATCCACATGCATGCGAGTTAGCAAGTTTCCCTTCTCTACTAATTAACCTTCTTCTTGTATTTCCAAGGTCCTATGAACATTCCACCACCTATACTTGAAAATTTGTATAACCTAGGGGGAGATGACGATGGTGATGATCACGAGCATGAGGACGAGCAGGGCCCATATGGTCACTGGCGGATGGCAACTAATTCCGATGGATCACCACTTCTTGTCTATATACAGCCCACTGCTGATGTTACTACTAAGGGAGCAGGTGTTGTCTCCCATGGTCGCACTCTCCGGACCTATTCCGACACTCGTTGCATGGTATTCGAGATGGATACTAGTGTGCTAGCACCAACACCTTCTCCCTGGTATAGTATTGATAGTCTTGGAGCAAACTCGCTCTTCCTTGGACAGAACTATCCAATGATGGTGAAAGGCGATCCAACTGATGTTGACACAACGTTACTACCATTTATGAGAAGCAACTATATCTATACGTCAGACATTGCGGTGGCTCCCTACCCTGGTCGTGATATAGTAGGCCGATTCAGCCTGGATGATCAGTCTTGCGTTGGTCTCAAGATTGACACTAGCTGGCCCTTCCCATAGAATCACTTGTGGTTCAAAGAAAGTGTTTCCAACGCCGAGGATTGGTTGAGTTGAAGTTCATTTCATTGCTTGTTATTTGTTGTGTGATGAAAACGTTAGTATTTATAATGTATCCTCGTTGTTATTGTGGGTTGATGACCTGTTATAGGTAATAAAATGATATGTGTGTGATAAACTTACTAAATTTATGAATGGCTTTTGAGTCGCTTCTCTGAGTGGGTACTGCGACGAGGAAAAAATATATTTTCTGAATACATAATTGTACGTGCATTGCAACAGATTATCGGATGAGGCCAATCAACAATAGTACACTATTTGTACTAGCTTCACATGCTGCACTATCTCTACGTCTACGTACGTAATACAACAAGTTTTAAACTTGAGACCAGCCACCCATCCTCACAAAGACACTTTTTAACCTAGCATAGACTCCAGGAAATTTGGCCATAGTGTGAGGTGGGCCATACATTAATGTTTTCGCTGTACGTAACTAGCACCTCGAAACCTCGATACTACTACTATAAGTAGTAGGAGTAGTAGGGCGGCATGGGCCAGAACAAGCATTCACGTCCAGGAGTACGGCACACGCCACCAGCACGACTTCCATCTGACACCATATTTGTTGGAGTCCGTGCTACAACAATCTCTTCAACCTCGTCGTTCTCTAACACAGCCATCACGCGGCGGGCGAGGTGGGGGTTTGCCGATAGTCGGTTTCCTCAACTGCGGTCCCACTTGTAAGGCCAACTCCAACGCACGACCCCAAACGGACCTCCGTTTTGCCGTGCCCCGACCGCGTATATTTTTCTTTCGAACACATATCTTTTTTTCATCATTGATTTTTTGGTACATGAAAATACATCACCAAAATTTTGACTAGAAAAACTAGAACCACAAGAATACATTTTAGAAGATATCCAACTTCCATAACTGCTCCTGTAAGTTGGATTAGTGCCTTCTTGATACATTCATTGTTGATCTGCGGAGGCTCAATTCCGCGTGCTTCTTTCTTCTTCGAGTGTAAAGAAGTAGACATGTCTAGCCTCTATTCTATCAACAAGTGCACTAGTCTCATCTATAGCCTCTATGCTAGCGAAAAGTGCTAGAACATCTACTAAATTGCGCTCTATCAATATATCTTTGTACTCTTCTTTCCAATACCAAAACTTGCATCCATTCTACACAATAAAATTTTAAGTTAGCACAACTAGTCGAATCCAGAGCACAACCGAAGATTTGGTCGAGTTCTTCCTCCTTTTGCTGACACGTGGGACATCCAGCATCCAGGTCGTGTCATGCATGAAAATAGAGTGGTAGTTGAAGCCACGTGATGTGCATCTTGGGTTAAACTGTAAAAAAGAATATTACTACTCTTGAGTAACTTTAAAAGCGGGCACCGAAGATCTTTATTGGATTTGCTTTTCATCACCAGCTCGTCGAGGTGAAAATGTGCAGGTTTAGTGGGTCCTCTTACGTTTTCACTGACATGTGGGACCGCATATGAGAAAACAGACGATGGGCTCCGCGCGTCTGCTGGCTGGCTGATAAAAGAGATGGAGGAGGGCTGAGCACGGACTCCAGGAAATTTTTTCTACATAACCAGCACCTTGATATAGTGGGATGGCATGGGCCATAACTAGCATTCATGTCTAGCAGTACGGCACACGCCGACCACACGAGTCCCATCTGACAACAACTTTCTTCGAGTCCGTGCTACAGCCATCTCTTCTCCCTCCTGTTTTCTCAGCCATCGCGCGGTGGGTGGGGTGGGGGTTTGCCGATAGTTGGTTTGCTCAACTGCGGTCCCACTTGTTAGTGAAAATGCAACACAGCACGCATTCCCCCTTGAGCGGCATGTCGGACCAAACGTGTGGAGGTGCGATGCGGACACGACATGCTTTTCCTTTTGAACTTGTAACTTGTAAAATTTGGTTCTGCTCCATGGCGCGACCGATAGATAGAGATAACGATTTTCCCTAGAGTAATGAGAAGTTTGGTTCTGGCACGGTTCATGCATGGAGTAAGTAGGAAACTTATGAAGTTGATGCAAAAGGTAAGATAATTACTAGTAGTACCATATACTACTACATGGATTTGACGGAAAGATAAAGATACATACGGATCCATCAACGACATCCTCACGCCCTAGTGCACTGGGTCACCAACCGACGTGTGAGGAGCAGCGACGTTGGCAGCAGGCTCAACATGCTTCTGAACAATGCCGTCCAAGGTTGCACTACGGTCCAAGAAGGCCAGCATCCTATCGCCCTCCTTTTGCATGTAGTAGTCCTTGTGGAGGATTTGCGCGTATACGTGGGTGATTATGTCGATGGTGTCTTGCTGCGCCAGGCGCTGCGTGGCGAGCGCGACCTCGAGGTGGACATTCTCCGGCGCGACGGAGAGCAGTCGTAGGGCCACTAGTGTGTCGAAGAGGTTGTCACCATAGAGGCCATTGAGGGTGGCAGGCATCGCAGAGCCTAGGCGCGTGGGCTGGAGGCATACGTCAAGGTCATCCACGAGCTTCTTGACGACGGTGAACTTGTCGAGGAAGCTGACGAGGACCTCGTCGAACAAGGAGACGAAGTTGTCGTCCAAGCGGCCCCTCGCCCTGGCGGCCTCAAGCACTACCTGGAGACATTCCTCAGTGCCGGGCCGCGGGCCGGCGGCGTGGACCATCTGGCACAGCCGATTGATGCTCGCGCTCATCTCCTCCATGGGTCTAGCTTCTAGTCAACTGATCTTGCGGTTGGAGTGATCACTCTTGCCCTTGGGTGCGTAGGTGCGTAGGATTTCGTAGATTGGACTGGTGGGAGCCTTTATATGAGAAGTGCAGACTGCGTTGAATTCACGTGCGTGTTGGCCATCTACTCCTCGCCCCTCTACTACACCTGCCTTTGGCTGTATGACAGGTTGGCCAGCCACCCGTTGGGCCCACGTGTCATACACCCAAAGGCAGGTGTACTAAGTCAATGAAGCTGCGTCGCCCTCAGTGCCCGTGCATGCTTTCAATGACTTGAGAGTACCAAACATCACATGCAGTGGTTAGTTAATTGCATGTAATCCTATTAAGTAGCAAAAAGACATTAAGTTATATCACCGATAGGAATAAAATAATACACCATGTATTTATTTACAGAGGGAGTAGTACATTTTTTGTGACATGCATTACTAGATATTGCTAGTCAAATACTAAATCCAGATGGGCGTGGTAGTACTACTAAATCTAGACGGTGGTTCTAGTACTAGTAGTAGTAGTACTACCAATGTAGTATCACTGTACTACCCGTTGGTTAAATTATTACATGCTGCTCCTCACAGTGAAGTGACAAGACCGTACATCGGAGATGACACCTGAGTATAGGAGCCGTGTTCGACATACCATAGTAAGCCTCACCGTATGAAGTCACTATCATCATGGCTGTAGACCTAGCCTGCTTACAACTAGCCTTGTTCAACATAATTGCCCGTGCGTAGATGCCCGTGCATTGCACGGAACACCAAGATTGGGGGGCGGACGGCGCCGGCAGTGGCCATCGCGCCAGATTTTCCATGGCCTTCTAGATGTGGTGGGGAGGAGATAGGGCTGATTGTAAGAGACAAGGAGTTGTTTGTAAATAGCGAACAAGTGCATGTATCTCTTTGCAAAACTGGAGAAGTTTGGTTTGTATGCGTCAGATCTAGATCCGACGACTATTGGTGAAAGATTGCAGGCACAACATCATCACCAACTCAGGACTTGTTTGATTCGTAGGATTTTGAAAACGCAGGAATAGGACACGACAATATTACATGTTTCAAACTAATATTACAAGTGTTAGGAGTAATGCTGCACCTACGAAGAGGGAATTACTAGGAAGTTTTCGTAAGAACTTTCGTTATTTTAGGTGGATGCAGCATTATCGTACAAACTAAAATCCACCGCCCTCACAAGTCACTAATGAGCAAATAACTTTTTGAGTGTCTGGCCACTTGATGTTTCAAAAACAAATTCAGCTTCTGCGGAGACTTTGTCATTTAGTCTTAGACGCTTGCGGTGATCAGCACGCCATTCATTGTTGCACCAGAGAACGCCAAACCTCATTACCTTGAGCACACTTGCCTCCAGAACAAAGAACCTGGCCAATTTAATCTCAGATGTGCTGCCTCGATAGTCGATCAAATCAATTTCTATAAGATGGAGATCAAGGCATTCGATGAGATTGTTACAGTGCAGCACATTTTTCACTTTCGGGTCTTTTTTATCTACAAAAGAAGAGAACATATTAGAGCAGCTGGATGTATAAGATTGCCGTGTCATCAAGAGGTACCAATATCATTCGCTCATACAATAGGGTTGGCTGGCTAGTGATATTTTTTCACTCTCTCTCTCTCTCTCTCTCTCTCTCTCTCTCTCTCTCTCTCTCTCTCTCTCTCTTTCCTCTCATTTACCTAGGAGTACGTGAAGAGCTTGGGCATTTGTTCCCTTCCACTATGTGGCCGACGCCATATTTCACAAAAGTATGCCACATAATACGCATCGATGTCAAATCAAGAGATTTTGGCACCACTCTCACGATGCGAGAGAGTTGGCACCGCTGTGCACACAGGCCCACATGTATAAACAAATCAGTCAAACCAACTACACCAGCCTCTCACTCTCCCAAACAAGTGTTTTTTATTGCCTCAGTCCTCAATGCGCCCTCAATTTACTGGCGTGCAGGGTGCTACCCCGTGTGGTTTCAACTTTGCTTACTTCACCGCGTGTCAGATGGGCCTCTAGTTTACTTATTTTCACCCACTGCAACATGGGCCAGCACACAAAGATACAGAACACGAGCTGACAAGGCAGCATGTAGACTGGTTGACTGGTCAACTAAACAATATATTGAGCTATACGCTGACACAGTGAGTGTATAATCCGTCGGTATAGAGTGTTCCTGTGAGAGGGGAGGCCCATGAGAGATAGCAGAGAGAGAGAGAGAGAGAGAAAGAGCTACTCCCTCCGTTCGATAATGTAGTTCCAACATTTTTTTTAAAGTCTAACTTTTGAAACTTTGACCAAGTTTATAAAGAAATTACTTATATCTACAATACGAAAGATAAATGATAGTATGAAGTAACTACATGTTGTGATGAATCTAATGATCTTTCCAGATGGACGTGAGAGAGTCCATAACTAGAGAGAGAGAGAGAGTGAAATAGAGTGAGTGAAAAAAGTGTGTGTGCGTGTGTGAAAGAGACATGGACAACACTCGATAAAAGTCGAGAAAAACATGTGCGTCTTATGCAAACATATCACACATGCATCTTCGACAACAGAAGTAAGGTGTGGAGATAGTGTGTGGTTGTTTGCAACCAAGAGAGCAAGACCCCTAGCACGTGGCCAAGATTGGTCTAACAAACAAGGGAGAGAGGTCGAGAGAGACGTACGGAGAAAATGCAGACATGGGGAGGAGAGAGTGTATGATTGTCATGGAGAGATCCCCTGGAGATCGTGATGGGACTACATGGGTGGGAGACCGAGTGACGAGGTGTGTGCGCGATAGAAGATACCCCGAGAGATATCGAGATAGACGTGTGGATGGAAGGAGACAATATGTGTGTTCCTGATGGCTAGTGAGAGATAATCATACTTAGGGGG
Organism: Secale cereale; assembly: GCA_902687465.1. Taxonomy (NCBI): domain Eukaryota; kingdom Viridiplantae; phylum Streptophyta; class Magnoliopsida; order Poales; family Poaceae; genus Secale; species Secale cereale. Next base: position 236,661,449 of record LR738712.1, read on the forward strand.
GGTGCTTGCACCTATGATGGAGTGAGGGATTATGGTACTTATTAGGGGGTGCGTGTCACATAGAGAGAGAACAAGGGCAGAAAGAGTTGGATGGGTCTATATGTATAGCGTGAGCGAGAAATGTGTATGTGTGAACTAGGGAGATATAAAGTTTGATAGAGATTGAGGAGCCCCGATAGGGTTGAGTGGTGCGTTAGATGTTGAGAGGGGGAAAGAGATATTCCATCCACTCGATAATGCAGTGCATGTATTTTTATAAGTCAAACTTTGAAAACTTTGATCAGGTTTACACAATTTTTATTTATATCTTCAATACAAATGATGCATCATACGAAACTACATCTCATGGTGAATCTAATCGTATATGTTTGTCGTTCCAGATGTAATTGTTTTTCTCCACGTATGTAATGCCCAGGATGGGACTATATCTCCTACGTGTCGAGGCACGACTTAAAGATATAAGCCCATCCTAGAATGATCTCAAGTTTGGTATCTTTGCACGACTCATGTAAAAGAGGGATTAAATTGCAAAAGGAGATAGTTGGCTTACACTCGCCACTTCACACAATACATACATAAGCAAAACATCATTCAAAACATCACAGCCCATCTAAGGGTAAGATCCAAAAGACAAGATACCAAACAACATAACGCCACAGGACAGGATCGAATCCTAGTAGAAACCACTACTGATCGTCGAGACGTCACAAGCATATGGCCACGATCGTCATCGAGCTCCCAGTGAAGAACTAAACCAGCTTCTGCTTCAAACTCGGCTGAACCTGCATCTGGTGTTGTAGTATCTGTGAGCCACGAGGACTCAGCAATCCCATAACCATGGGTAAAAAGACTAGCAAAGCTTTATGGGTAGGAAGAGGTAAAGTGGTGAGGTTGCAGCAGCGGCTAAGCAATATATGGTGGCTAACTTACGAGTACCAGAATAAGATGAGCATCTACGCAAATGGTCGCAAAAGTAGTGATCGCTAAAGATCCTGAACTACATACGAGTCAAACATAACCCCACCATGTTCTATTCTCAAAGTGAAAAGAGACAGTCACGGTTACTCACACAGTTGTGTGTTTTACTTCGGATCCTCTGTCAAGTTTTCTACAACCGGACATTAACAAATTCCAATCTGCCACATAACCGCGGGCACGGCTTTCGAAAGATCATAACCCTGCAGGGGTGTTCCAACTTAGCCCATCACAAGCTCTCACGATTAGCTGAAGTGATGAATATAATATCATCACCCCTTATCTTAGGGAAAATCCGATCAGGCTCGGCATCCCGGTAGCACAAGACATTTCAACAATGGTAAAACAAGTCCCGCAAGACCTCCCGGTGTGTCGACACCTTGATAGTAGCCGCGCGTATCTCGTCTCAGGACACGACCGGATGGGCGATTCTACAGGTATACCAGATACCTCGGGTTTCCCCAAGGCGGCCCCGCAGACTCCCCGTTTGGGACCAACACCATCAGCACTGGCCCCCCTGCTATGTAGAAAGAATCCTCGGGTAGCACTAACTCCCTATGCAATTTAATTAATTAATTAAGTTGTTATTATGAGCAAATTAAAACCAATGTTGGGCCTTGCTGGAGGAGTTTTATTCAAAGTCGAACTGTCAAGGGGTCCCCATCCACCCATCGTGTAAGGAACGCAAAATCAAGGAACATAATGCCGGTTTATTGGCGCCTAAGGTGGCATGAGTGGAACAAAACACCGAGCAAAAGGCCAAGCCTTCCACCCATGCCGAGTATATAGGTGTGTTAATAATAATTATAGATATTGTGATATTCCAACAACAAGTTCCCTCCTGGAACGAACTTCATCTTCACCTGCAACTAAGAACGCTATAAGAGGGGCTGAGCAAGCGGGTAACATAGCCAAACAGTGGTTTTGCTAGGAAGGTTTCAAATGTTAGAGGTTTCTTGGCAACAAGGAGAGGCTGACATAAAGATGGGTAGCGTGACATGTAACGATAGCATCGAGACAACTAAGCATGGCAATGGTAGTAAAGGTATCCAAGGGTATGATCATCTTGCCTGGGATTCCGCAAGGGAGAAGAACGGATCCATGAAGTAGACGGAGCAACAGTCGAGCGAAACCTCACAACTCCGGAACGAAACCGAAGCTAACAAGAGAAGCAACCGGAAAGAAGCAAAACAACACGGTAAACACACAAATCATAAACATGGCACACGATGCACATCCAAGTATGATGCATGTCCGGTTTAATTATGCATGGCATGGCAAGGTGCACAAACAACACTACAAGTTAAGTGGAGCTCAATATGCAACGAGTTGCATATTGACGAAACACCACATTTTAATTATTTAGTTGACTCTCGTTATTTACAAGACAAGATTAAATGTTTTTAACATGGCAAGAGGTGAAGAATAATAAAACTACACTACTTAGACAATTTAAATGAGGTCGGAAATAACAACAACAATTCCGGAAAATCCCCATGAGCATGTTTAGTAATTATAAGCAAACAACAATTAAACATTCTCATGTTGTTATCATGATGCGGATGACATGATTAAGTTTTATGCAAGTTTATTAAAAGTTGACATGAAGAAGATATGAAGTATTTGTCACCGTGGTGGAAGAAAAGGGTGCCACGGCAACGATCCGAAATGATGCCACGCAACATATCTGTTCCCGTAACTCGTTACGAGTCCGGAGCAAAAGAAAGATGGCGTGAGCGAGTCGAACAAGATGAAAGGTGGTTGATCCCGGCTTCCGGGTTCCCACGGGTCGGCGACGAGGCAACCGAGGAACATGACAAAAGATGAAACGGGCACGGAGCACACACGGGAAACAACTCATAGAACACAAGCAAGCATTCGACAGGGCATCGTCTCGGGGTTATACCTTCGGAACATCGTTCTCGGAGGGGGGGGGTCAAGTCGTCGAGGGACGTAGTGGAAGTAGGCGTTCTCGCGGGTCGTAGAGGAAGTAGTGGTTCACGTTTCCGAAGAGGAAGTAGTTATTCCGTAGAGGTACACGTGTAGTCGTTGACATCCCGTTTCGGAGAGGTACTTGTCGTAGGGGTTCATGTCGCATCGTCGGACGTGGTGGTACTTGGCGTTCGTCCTCACGTGTAGTCGTTCTCGTATCGTCGATGTCGTGGTACTTGGTGTCTTCGGACTCGCCGGTCTCAATACTTGCGACGGTACCGGAACACTTGTCGTCGGACTTGACGAATCCAAGAGGTACTTGACGTCTCGGGGTCCCTCGTTCGAAGATCTTGGCGTCCACGGTTCTAGCGGCTGCGGCCTTCACAACAAAAGGAAAAAACAACAAGGTCTTGGCGGCTCGTTGAGAAGGAAGACAGGGGCTGCTCGGGGCGAGGTGGCTGCAGCTCCGCGAGCTGCTACCCAAGGCAGAGGCGTCGTCCTGGGGCGACGGGAGGGAGATGGAGGAGCTGCGGCGTCTGGGCCAGGGAGGAAGGCGCTCGGGAGGCTCGGCCTTGGCGAGGCTGGAGCTGCGGCTCTGGCCGGCGCTAGCGATGCGGCTTGAGGACGGGGAGGACGGAGCCGGAGGCGGGGGTGTGCTCCAGCGCTTGGCGCAAGGTGGAGCGCCTGGCCGGCCGGGCGGAGACGGCCCGGCGGGGCGGCTCCTGGCCGGCCCGCGGGGATGGGGCGCGGCAGGGAACGAGGTCCCGATGCAGCGGCGAGGCGCTGGAGGACGGGGGCGTCGGGTCCGCGACCTGGAGACGGCGAGGCAGGAAGAGGGAATCGGGCAGAGGGGTTCGATGCGAGAGGGGAGCAGGCCTGGAGAGATCGAGGGGTTAGGCTCGATGGGTCGGGACGAGGCCGGAGGGGATCGAGGGAACCGAGGGGGGTTCGAGCGACAGAGGGAGATGGGGGTTGCGGCGCGAGGGGGACGAGCGAGGGGAGAGGGTGAGGCTGCGGGAGCGAGCTAGGGTTACGGGGAAAGATGGGCCGGCTTGGGCCAGAAGGCTTCGGGCGAAAGGGGACCGCGGGAGGCCTGGGCCGCGGCTCGACCAGAAGGGCCTGCGGCTGGGCTGCCGGCTGAGATGGCCTAGAGGCCTAGATGGCCTCTCTCTGCATTTTAAAAAAAACAGAGAAAAGAAGGAAAAGGAAAGAGAAGTTGGGAGAGAAGTGGGCATGGGGTTAAACATCTGGACTCACAAAAATGTGAGGAATATAAATAAAATTGTTTGAGGACTTTTGGAAGATGAAAATTCAACAAGTTTGAATAAGAGTCAAACTGTTTGAATTTTGAAATCCCTTTAGATGAAATTCACATGGGTTGGAATTTCAAGATATGGCCCTACACATTAGATGTGATTTATGGGAGGATTTGGAACATTTGCGGATGAAGTAAAATTGCAACACAATTTTACTAAAGGGCCTCAAAGGAAGAAATGAAGTTGAGTTGGATGTAAGAAAAATGAAGAATGGTGCAATTGTGTTAAAGGTGATTCCAAGGAATGGAATATTTATAAATATAGCTCCCTAATAATATTGAGAGGCTTTTATATGTTTTAAAGAGAAGACATTCTTCCCTCGATTTAAATGGACCGAAGGTCCACACGATTTATTAGGTTGAGATGCAAAAGAAAATATGACATGATGGCATGATGACATGATGCAATGCAAAAAAAAAATAACACAAGCACAATGAAACACACGGAATAACCCGGACATCTGGAATCTTCTGGAAGCTTCTGGAATCTTCTGGGACGTCGGTCTTCGGGCGTCACAACGTACATGGTCAAACTTTGTGATGTTTGACTTTTCAATAAATCAATATGCTATGGACCGAGGAGAGTGCCTAAGTCGAGAGGGATCAAGTGCGTGTGAAGGAGAATGAGTAAGTGTTCAAAAAAGAGTATGTGTGTGAAAGAGAAAGTGACAACAAAGGATAAATTAGAGAGAGAGTGTGTTTTTTCGTTTCTTAGGCGAACATATCACGCATGCATCTCCGAGATAGGAAAGCGAGGCGAGGAGATTCACGAAGATAGCTAGTGTGTCATTGTTTGCAACGGCGTGAGACACCCCTCTAGCACATGTCCAATAGAGGTCTGGCCAACAAGGTACAAAGGTCTAGAGGGACACATGGAGAACATGGATGCATGGGGAGGGCGAGAGGGTGTGTATACGATTGAGAGAACCCCTCGAGATCATGAGGGGGCTATATGGTGGGAGATCGAGGGAGGTGCGTGCACGATAGAAAGATGCCCCGAGAGAAATCGAGATAGACCATGCACATGCTTCTGGTGGATACTATGATTAGCTAGTCATATACATATAGGGGGACTGCGTGTGCCTACAATTGAGTGAGAGACCATCATATTTGGCTAGCTAGGCATGCGATTGTGTGTGTGTGTGTGTGAGAGAGAGATGGAGAGAGAATGAGGGAGAGATATAGAGTTTTAGATGGGCCTATCGAGTGCGAGTGAGATATGCATGTGTATGTGTGACCCAGGTAGATGGAGAGTTTGAGAGAGAGGGGGAAGAGCTCCGAGACGACAGAGTGGTGCGTGAGAGAGTTACGGGCAACGAGCCAAGGAATTTGTGTACGTACGATGAGTGCACCTAAGATATCTAGCTTGGACTAGAGAATCATACATAGTGTGCGAGAGAGACCTATAGATGGAGTATATATGCATGCAAACTAGAAAGAC
>LR738712.1:236668110-236722790 GCA_902687465.1 Secale cereale
CCCCCCCATTCATACCACGTGGGCACAAAATCACCTTCTCCCCGGAAGCTCCCTTCTCCCGAGCCGTGAAACCTCAGCCCCTCCTCCATGGCGACCCCCACCGCACCAATTTCACAGCTGCCCCCTCCCTAATGCCGGAGACGCTGTCCATTTGCCGTCGCCCATTGGGCCGTGTGCCTCTTACTCCATGCTGCTGGAGCTGCCTCGACGACGGCCACATGAACCGTACCGGAGCCGATTCACCCCCATCATTTTTCACAGCACCGGAGCGGCTCCAACTTCGGATCCGTCCAGAGTCCCGGCGCTGCTTCCCCATAGTCGTCGACCGTCGCGACATCACTGTTTCCCAGCCGCCGATGGCCACTGCAACCGCGCTGGCCTCACCGACTCGGCAGCTGGACCTGCCTACTTCACCATGCCGCTAGATAAGTCACACCTTCATCTCAGATCACTTTATTTAGGCATCAGTTGTCTGAATTTTTGTTCTAGGCCAACCGATTCCCAAAGGGAAGCAGCACCCCTCGAGGCGGTGGAGCTCCTAGGCTGCCGGTTGGCTAGTGTCTAACGTAAGGGTACGGGGCCGCAAGTTTGCCGCAGAAGCAGCGCTTAGATGGCTATCTTAGAGTTGCGTGGGTTCAAGGTACTGCCGCCGCCTAATCTGGATGACGGGGAGTCTTTGTGGATTGGCCCGGGGGCGGCGCAACAATGGCAGTGCGATGGGGCGGGGAGTGGGGTTTTGGCCAGGGCCACGGACAGCGGAGACAAGCAGCTCTGCCGTTGGTCGCTCGCTCTTCGGGGAAGATTCCTAACAGTGTCAGTTGGGAGGCTCAAGACGGCCATCAAGCCATCCGGCGTTGATCGGACAGTACAAAAATAAAATAAAATCGTGTGACCCCAATTTAGTCTCAGTCAACAGACGTGTGACCACTCTCGTACCTTGCTGTTGATCTCTTAGTGTATTTCTTTGGATTAAAGAGATGTGTCGTTGTTAACATTATGCGTTATCTGCATCCTCAGCCACACTGTCTTCCGACTCACCGCAGCTGCTCCAACAAGGGAAGCATACACCAGAAGGGACCTACAGTCCCCACTCAACAGTTCCCTGCATCGAATGCGTGTGCCCAACATGGATAGCCACAACAATTGCAAGGCCATCGACAAGTCAGCACATGATGCTCACTCCTATGGATGGTGTCCAGATAGGTTGTACCCTCATCTTACTTGTGTGCAAAATTTATGCCTTTGTTATTCATCTAAGCATGGAAAGTAGATTATCACATTTCACTATATATTCATGCTGATCTCTTACGGGTCTTGTTCAAGAGTTAACGTTGCTCCATAGTTCAGCTAAGATACTTGTTCTTTAGGTAACGTTGTTTCATAGTTATCATCCATTAGCCAATGCTATCCCACAGTCTGGTGATTATAGTATTATACCACTTCTAGTATTACCTATGTTGTTATTTAATACTTTTGTGTGCCATCTAGTTAATCTCGAGTACAAACGATGCATATTCTGTAGCTTTCATATGTGTTCTCTCTTTAGTTTTTGAGACCTTTTGCTGCTAGTTAACCCCAGTCCTACTATTTATGTCGTCTCCTACAGGCACTCATTACATAAATCTAACTACAAGTTGTCTTCCATGCATGTCAGATATAATTGCACACACTGATATATCCACAAGAACCTCACGGAGCAATGTAAAGGCCAATAAACTTGATATCAATGATACCCATTATGATGGAACATGTGAAGGCTGTTCTTCAGAAGAGTTGCGGAAAGATGTTGAATCCTCTTCACCCCACAAGGTCCTTGCTCTAACTTGGCCCGTGATATGGGTACACCATGCATATAATGTCCTAGAGTGTATCTACTTTGTTGCAATGCCATGTGCTTAGCATGCTAATCATGCATGTAAATATGTCATGCCTTCCTATTTTTCAGTACCTATTCCATGCATGATAACATGTTTTCAAATCCAAGTACTGTGATTATACTCTATCGCAATGCTATCTGCTTAATTTGGACATCATGCTTCTCAATATCTTATGCATTGTTATTCGTTAGTATGTACTTCATCTGTCTACCATACCATGTTTTTTTTACATTGAAGTGCTGCTCTAGTGCTCTGTTGCAATGCCATCTTAGTTTCCCAAAAATACACCTATGTTACCTTAGTTTTTTCTGTACGTATTCTGCTAGCGTATAGTTTTACATTCAACTAGTGTTTTTTTACTGTGTTGTCCTGTCGTATCCCTAGCTCTTACACAATACTCCCTCCATCCGGATTACATGTTGCCGAAATGGATTAAAAAGGATGTATCCAGAACTGAAATACGCCTAGACCTATTCATTTTTTCCGGATGGAGGGAATACGTGTCAATATGTGATGCCTTTCTATTCTTCATTACCTATTCCATCTCTCTACTGTAGCATGTTTTATAATTGGAGCACTATTCTTCTATACAAGGCATGCAAGGGGAAGACGACTATGTTAGAATCTGAAGGGTTACAAACCAGGTCTTTGCAAAAGATCCAAATGCCAGGAGATAATAAACGAACTCCGGTTTTTATAGATACTGCTCCAGCACAGAGAAACTTAACTCCTACTAATAATAAGCAGATTCCAGTGGCCAAAGAACTAGTCCGCTCCAGTCCAGCAAAAATATGTCAACTCCATTCTAAGACGCGTGTGCGTATCATTGCATCATGAAATTTTATAGCATGTTGCTCCTATTTTCTACCTATTTATTACCCATCTCTCTTTTAGAAAATAAGCTTAACAGATAGAAGAATTTCTGTACTGGTATCGTCTGTGAGGAAAGATTCTTGCAGGAATTCTATGTACTCCAATGCAGATGTAAGTACATGTTGTATATCACTATATTTTTACATCGGCATGTATTTTGTTAATCGGCGTGAATCCAACCTTTATCTGATCTAAATTTAGTTGTTGCAAAATGTATGATTAAAGGCCACAATGTTGATTTTTGTAAGGAAAACTGCCTGGTAGTTTTGCATCCTGAGCTGCATGAGTGTACTATCTCATATCAGTGGGTTTGATTACTTTGGTTCTGCAGTGGGTTTTCAGTGTTTTCTTTATTGTGTTGTCCTGTCAGATCCCTAGCTCTTACATCATACTCCCTCCCGTCCGGATTACATGTCGCAGAAATGTATAAAACTGGATGTATCTAGAACTGAAATACGCCTAGACCATCATTTTTTTCCCGATGGAGGGAATACATGTCAATATGTCTTGCCTTTCTATTCTTCAGTACCTATTCCATCTCTGTTGTAGCATGTTTTATAACTGAAGCACCATTCTTCTATATAAGGCATGCAAGGGGAAGACGGCTATGTTAGAATCTGAAGGGTTACAAACCAGGTCTTTGCAAAAGATCCAAACGCCAGTAGATAATAAACCAACTCCATTTTTCATAGATACCGCTCCAGCATAGAGAAACCCAACTCCCACTGATAATAAGCAGATTCCAGTGGCCAAAGAACTAGTCCGCTCCAGTCCAACAAAAGAATGTCAATTCCATTCTAAGAAGCGTGTGCGTATCCTCGCATCATGAAATTTTATAGCATTCTGATCATATTTTCTACATGTTTCTTACCCATCTCCCTTTTAGAAAATAAGGTTAAATGATAGAAGATTTCCTTCATTGGCATTGTATTCGAGGAAAATATCTCGCGGGAACTCTCTGTGCTCCAATGCTTATGTAAGTACCTGTTGTATATCACTATATTTTTACATCAGCATGTATTTTGTTAATCGGCGTGAATCCAACCTTTGTCTGATCTAAAATTAGTTGTAGCAAAATGTTAAAGGCGCCAATGTTGATTTTTGTAAAGAAAACTCCCTGGTAGTTTTGCATACTGAGCTGCATGAGTGTACTATCTCATATCATGCACATTACTGAATTGTAGTGCTGCTCTGGTTGCCCATTCATTCATTGTGTCAATGTTGCTTTCGTATTACCTTACCTGGCTGATGATAGCTGTGCCATATTGTGTTAATTTTGTGTTGGCTAGTTGCCCAAACGTTCATTGTGCCAATGTTGCTTTCCTATTATCTGACTTGGCCAATGATAGCAATGCTAGTGTCTTAATTTGGTGCAGGCTACTGAAGATAAGAAGACAAACTCTGGAAACAGCAAGGCAACCCCATTATTTATTTCCAATAAATCTAGGCCAGGTAATATGCCAATAACTCATGATTAATCGGTTTGGTTCCCCTCCTAATTTTTGTTATGATGCAGTGGTCGAGACACTCTCCCCTATCAATAATACAAGCCTGCCAAAATCGCCATCTGAATCCGTTCAGTATCCTCTGTCTCGAATGCAACGGAAAAAATGTATGTTTGTGAACCAATTAATGGCTGAAGGAATGATGCAGATGGTGGAGGAATCAGAGGTGCAGAGTCGTGTGACACAACAACTGACCAATGTTTTCAGAGACAGTGTAGCAAAGCAGCAAGAACATGCCCACACGCTTATGGGCGACATCCGCGCCGAGGTTGTAGATTGTGACGTTGTAGATCGTTAGGTTCTGTTCAATTATTTGCACTGACATCAATCGTTGATTGCCTAGTGGATGTAATTTCCTGTAATATATGCTGGATGTGCAAAGTTTTTCCCTGTATGTCGTACCTTTGCTTGATCGGTTTTGGTCATGTGCATAATTGCTCGTCGTAATGGGCTCAACTTATCTAATTTGGCCTAAAGACATGTACGAACTTTAGAGGGCCCATTAAGTTAATGGGATGTTACCAGGCCCAAAGTTAATGGTCGGCCCTCTTAACTCCCGGGTCATTAACAAGCTGACATCGAAGCGGGCAACAGGTAGGCCCAATTGATTTCACGGGCCGTTACTAAGTTCGGGCTACGTATGGCCCAACTATACTGTGGGCCTTTAGCAGGCCGAAAGAGGCAGCGGGCTTGTACTGGACCATGAAGAGCATGGGCCGCTAATAGGCCGAAAGTCAGGTCGTATTGTAAATGGCCTAACTATGTTGTGGGCCTTTAGCAGGCCGAAAGAGAAGCTGGGTTGGAATTGGACCATGAAGGGCATGGGCCGTTAAAAGGCCAAAACTCAGGTCAGACTACAAATGGCCCAACTCATTTATGGTCCGTTAACAGGCTGAAAGGCACACAGGGCCGGGAATTGGCAGAACACTTAAATGGGTCCCTAAGAGGCCAAAACTCAAGTGCGACTACAAATGGCCCAACAGATATATGGGCCGTCACTAGCCAGAAAGACACACCGGGCCGGAAATTAGCCCAACACTTAAATGGGTCACGAAAAGGCCGAAACTCAGGTCCGACTACAAATGGCCCAACCGATTTATGGGTCGTCAACAGGCTGAAAGACACACCGGGCCGGAAATTAGCCCAATATTTAAATGTGTCACTAAAAGGCCGAAAGATATACATCGTGAAAATTGGCCCATCCACTGAATGGGTTGTTAACAGGCCAAAATCTCATCGGGCCGATATTGAGCCGAAATAAATAACGGGCTTGAACTGACGATGGGTTGCAATGGTGTCAAATCTTTAACGGGCCGTTGACGGGCCGAATTGGCACATCTCGTATGGGCCGTGGGCTTAAATGGACCTGACACAAGTAGGCCTTATATGGGTCGGCCTGCTATTTTTTACTGGGCCGACCTTTTTCATCGGAATGGGCCACTATTGGGCCGTGCCACGTGTCGACTTATCATAGGCGTCTCCTGTCCAATGAGTGGATGACATCCGTCCCAACGGTGATGCAACACGTGTTTCCTCCGGCCAATGATGATTTTGTATGTGGAAAATCCCCATTGGTCGAGGCTGTTAACGGGTTATCGGATCCAAAACCGGATTCGATAGCTTAACGTTGTTCTGTTACGGTGGATGCCACGTGTCGGTCACCCTTGACAAAAGCACTTCTGTGACGCGTGATTTATTGTCATGGAAGTGGACACTTCCGTGATGATAATTTTGGTAATGTCACGGAACACTTCTACGCAGCACAAGTATGACTATCTTCATTCTGTCATAAATTTGTCATGGATGTACATGCATGACAGAAAACGTGACCTACTATGACAAACACGTATCATCACGGAAGTGTATTTTTTTTGTAGTGCACCAACCCCAATTCGTCTCATGCAGCACATTTGAGAGTCTCTTGGGATTTCACCCGATAAGCTCACTGTGGACAAGGTTATGGCAAGTCCAGAGAAGGAAGACCAGCACAAGGATCGTGATGACAAGTGAAGCTCCAATCGGTTGGTCGGGCGGGAATGCGCTGTCATTCCTTTTTTGCTATGGGATCTGTGTATGTCAGGTCCTTATGTTGTTTCTCCAGTCTGAAATGTCCTCTGTTCCTTGCTATCGTAAGTTCTGGTCTACTTTTGTGCCTTGCGTTGTCAGCACTGGGTCTTTGCTGAACTCCTTTTAGATTATTGCTTGTATGAATCTATCGACAGTTATCTCCTCTGTTATGCAGTAGAGATGTTTGGCTATTTCTTCATGTTTCTTTATGGATAATCCACACTTTCGTAACTAGAAGGGTATGTGCTGGAATGTGCGTGATTTGAACTCTGAGACACGCCAGAGGGATGTTCGTTCTAAGATTGAGGAAAGTAATTGCTCCATAGTATGTTTGCAAGAAACAAAGTGTGAATCTTTTGGTCTCAAGTCTATCCGGCAATGTTGCCCATGGAGATTCGATAATTTTGTGTTTGCTCCTTCGCATGGGGCCTCTGGAGGCATTTTAGTTGTATGGAATTCAACTTTTTTCTCTGGTTGTCTCATAGAAATCCAGCGTTTTACAGTCGCGGTATCCTTTACTTCAGTTCATAATTCTGAGGTTTGGACTCTCATTTCTGTGTATGGCCCATGCGACGGTCCTTTGCGAGATGTTTTTGTCCAATGGTTATATCACCTTCAAATACCTGTTCATGGTAGCTGGTTGTTACTCGATGACTTTAATTTCATCAGGTCTTTGGACAACAGAAAATCTTCCAGGTGGCAATGTCAATGATATATTTCTATTTAATGAGATTATCGGGCATCTTGGTTTACTGGAATTACCGCTGAAGGGCAGGGCCTATACCTGGTCAAATATGTAGCAACAACCCCTCCTGGAACAATTGGACTGGTTCTTCATGACTAGTTCTTGGATCTCACTGTACCCTAACACGGTTGTGCACCCCCTTGCTCGCATTCGCTCTGATCATATCCCTTGTTTGGTCTCGATTGACACCACCATCCCTCAAGCTAAAGTTTTTCGGTTTGAAAACTACTGGATGGAGTTACCTGGTTTTATGGACTGTGTCACGGCTTCATTGTAATGCCCCGGATGTAATACTTTCCCTTTTAGGCTTATAATATATCTCCGGCTTCATCTATTCCATTCCGGGTTCTTTGTCTTTCTGGTTTTCGTTGTTTTGTTGCGTGCGTGTGTGGCATTCATTCATATCATATAGTCATGTGCATCGCATTGCATTTGTGTTGTCGGTTGCATCCGGTTCCGCGTGTTTCTTCCCGTTGTCTGTTTCGCGTTCCGGAGCTCCCTCACGTGTCTGTGGCGTCCTGTAGGCCTACTTTGGTATTTGGCCGTGTAACGTTACCGGTGTGGCGCGAGACTTGTCGTGTGTTGTTGCTTTGTTGTGTGTAACCCGCCTGTCAAATCTCGTCGCGTTTCGAGTCCGTTTGCTATCCCAACAGTTTTTCGTGTGGGCTCAAAGTGCCTCCACTTTGTGGCCCAAGACACCCCTCCAACAGCCCACCAAACCACTCCTAGCCACTTCTATCATCTAGGCCATCAAAATCTGATCCGGTGGCCGAAAACCGCACTCCATTTGGACAACCCTAGCTCCTTGTGCCTATATATTTGTCCACCTTCCCCAATTTTTGCCCCAAATTATAGCAAACCCTAGCCTCTTCTTCTTCCTCCAGTCTCCTCCCTCCACTCCGGCCGGAGCTCGCCGGAGCACCGCCGGAGTAGCTCGCCGGAATCCGCGCCGCCCGCCGGAGCTCCTTCCCCGAGCCCCTTCCGGTCATCCCGACCTCGGATCCGGTCGCCCCGCCCCAGATCGGGCCTTTCCCGACCCGGATCCGACCTCCTCCGGTCTTCCCTCGCTCGCCGGAGGCCGGCCATCGCCGGTAGCCGCCGCCCCGACGTCCCGTTCAACCGCCCGAGCTCCCGTCGCCCGCCTGGGCCTCCCCGCGATCGATCCGAGGCCAGCCTCCCGCGCCAGCCGCTGGGCTCCGCCAGGCCGCGTCGGCCCAACTCCCTCCGAGCCAGCGGCCCACTCCGCGCGCGAGGCCAGCCCCAGGCCGCCTCCTCGCCGGTCCGACCGGGCCCTGCCGCAGCTCTCCGCCACGTCCCGCCGCCGGGGCCGCCCGCCGCCGGTCTCCCATCGCTGCGCCCCTCCGGCCGCCCGGCGCCCTTCGGCCGCCGCCCCCTCGAAGGTTGCCGCCGTCCTCCGCCGCGGGATCGAGCCGCCTCCGCTCAGGCTCAAGCGAGGAGCCAGCGCTCGATCCGCCAGGCCGAGCCCGATCCGGTTGCCCTAACGGGCCGGACCCGCAACCCCGACCGCTCCGCTTCCCGGTGGGCCGCCGCCCGCTTCGGTCGGATCCGCCTGGAGACCCGTTAGCCCGGACCCGCTCCGCGTCAGATCCGCTTCGGCCCAACCCGGTTGACCCATTTGACCCAGTTCTAAGGTTGTTTGTTTTACTAAGTCCCTGTTGTTTGTTTGTGTCTGATGCATATTTCAAACTGCTATATCTTTTAGTGTGTAACTCCATTTTGCGCAAATAGCATGTCCAGACATTCATGGTGATTAGCACTACGTTTTATCTTTTTGTGTCATGCATGTTAGAGATCATCTAGGTGCTTGTTTTTCTGTTGCAATAGTGCATCGTGATAAAACTGCTGTTATGTGATGTTTTTATGCCATCTTTGCATAGTGATATCTTTTAGCTCGTTTGTCCGAATGATGCAAATGACATGTCCACGTGTTTGTCTCGCCATGCTCTACATGTTGCTTGTGTTAGGTTGCATGATAGATTTATTCTTGCCATGTTTATCTCCGTTGCAAAGCGCCATGTGGCTGTGATGTTGTTTCACTTGTTATGAAATACCATGTTGTTGAGCTCGTTGCTATCGTGGTGTTTATCTCCATGATGCATGCTTGTGTGATTCGGAATCACCATCATGTGTACTTTGATGTGGTGCTTATCACTTGCCATGTTTAGTTTCGAGGTGACTTAAACTTGATCTTTTAGATGCCATGATGAAACTGCTGTTTTAACACTTAGTGGTTTTTCACTAAGTCTGAATTCGGTAACGTTCCGATGCCATGTTTGCTTGCTGCTCTAGGACAAACCATGATAGTTTTGGAGTGGATCTTGATGGTTCCTTGTAGTATATATTGTTGGCTTTCCGTTCATGTTCTCACATGCCTATTTATGTGGCTGTAGCATGTTTAACTTTTGTTCCAAAGTTTCAATAAAATTCTGCTGTCAGAATTTTATTGTCAAGTTCAATATGTCCAAGCTTGTTGCTATTGATCCGTGGCTCCTTTGGGAGTGCACCTTTGGACTTATTTGCTTTCGGATATGTCTAGTTTATGTTCATGCTCTTTGCCATGTTGTTTGGGTGCTGTAGCTTATTTTTTCTAGTGCTCGGAAGTTGCTATGTTGCTGTAATTTTCAGCTTTCGCTCGTTTCTTGTTTCGGGCATAACTTTTAGCCCGTAGCTCCGATTTCAGCGAGTCTTATATGAAACTTAATTGATTTTCCGTGTAGATTCATAATCTCCTGTTGTTATCATGTTTTGAGGTGTTTTGCTTGAGTGCTATTTTCCGTGCTCCGTGTGCATCCATAGTGCATCCATCATTTTGGTGTGCGCATTGCATCTTGTTGATTCGTGCCTTGTGTGATTGTATTGTTTAAAGACGGAAGCTGAGACCGAGTACGAGTACGAGCACGAGGTTTCCAACGAGGTTGAGCACGAGGACCCTTCTTACGATCCGAACGACTACACTTCAGGCAAGATGACCGAACCCCGATAACATTACTATCTTTGCCTATTGCTAGTAGTTCCGCTCTATAGTTTTGCCTCGATGCCCATGTTCTTCCTGTCAGCCTCCTACTTGTAACCATCACCATGTTTAACCACCCTACCTATGCAAACCGTTGCTTGGCTAAGTACGCTTCGCTCAGCCCCTCTTATAGCATTGCTAGTTGCAGGTGAAGATCGAAGATGCTTGCTTCATGTTGAAGTTTTGTTGGGTTATATCACACTATATAAATGCTTAAAATGAAATCATCTATATATTGGCAAGGGTGGAAGGCTAAGCCTTTTGCTTGGTGATTTGTTCCACTCATGCCGTTAGGAACCGTTTAAACCGGTGTTATGTTCCTTGATTATGCGTTCCTAACACGGTTGGGGTGTATGGGACCCCCTCGATAAACCGCTAAGTGCTAAGTCTTTTCCAGCAAGTCCCAACATTGGTACTATTTGCCTAATAACTAATTAAACTTGCATAGGGAGTTATAAACCCTCTTTCTTAATTCAACAACCCGGGTCAGTGCTCCACATGAGTGTTGGTCCAAACTGGGGGTTACGCGGGGCCACCTCGAGGGAACTCAAGGTCTGGTAAAAACCTGTGGGATCACCCATCCGGTCGTGGCCTGAGACGAGATACGCGCAGCTACTATCAGGGTGTCGGCACGCCGGGAGGATTTGCTGGATTAGCCTTACCTTAGTTCAGAGTATCTTGAGCACGGGATTCCGAGAATACTCGGGTCTTCCCACTTTGGAGTTGCGACTCCGCGGATCGTGGGCTTGTAATGGGTCAAGTTGGAACACCCCTGCAGGGTTATGAACTTTCGAAAGCCGTGCCCGCGGTTATGTGGCAGATGGGAGCTTGTTAATATCCGGTTGTAGATAACTTGACACAATGTTTCAATACACTACCAGCGTGTGTACCGTGACTGTCAATTTCCGAATAGGGATTCGGGAGTTGAACACGGTGGGGTTATGTTTGTTGAGCTTTAGCTAGGATCACTTCGTGATCATCTCTCGACCGAGGCTTTCTCTTCTCGCACTCTCTCACGTAAGCTAGTTGCTAGTTGCTGCTGCAGACACTTATTCTTTTCTTCAGCCTTATCCTCTCCCAAGGCTTAAATAGTCTTGTTACCCGGGAACGGGATTGCTGAGTCCTCTGTTGCTCACAGTTACTTCACCACACCAGATGCAGGTCCAGTTGTGAGCTATCCAGGTGATGGCACCGAGCTTGACTGGGAGTACGACGAGGAGCGTAGTCGATACTATGTTCGTTATCCTGATGATCAGTAGTGGAGACTTCTATTAGGATTCGATCCGCCTGTGGATTTAATTTATGTTTGCTATCTTGTCATTTGGATTTTACCCTTAGAGGGCTGTGATGTTTTAATTGTATGATGATTGAGACATGTATTGTATTTGTGTGACGTGGCGAGTGTAAGCCAACTATTTTATGTTTTCCATCCCCATCTTTTACATGAGTTGTGCAAAGATACCAGACTTGCGATCATTCCAGCATGGTTTTATGTCTCTAAGTCGTCCCTCGACACGTAGGAGATATAGCTCCATCCTGGGCATTACAAGTTGGTATTCAGAGCCTTCTCCGACCTAGGAGCCCCCACTGTTTGATCGAATCGTTGACGGTCGAGTCTAGGCACACACTGAAAATATGTTGAGTCCTATATATTATATCGGAGAGTAGGATTTCTTTGCTTCTCATCCCTTTTCTCTCTGGTGAGGACTCCTAACGTCTACTCTTGTCTCTTCTATCTTCAAAAATTGCACCAAATTTTTTTTAGGAATCTCGCGAGTATTCTGGGATTGTTTCGATGTTCTTGTGACGAGAATATTGTTCTCGATGCCTCCTGACATTAGGGGTTGTGGCAGTGTCCCGGGGAGTTGAGCTTCGGGGTATTTTCGTCACAAGCATATCGCGGCAGTACTAAATACTTAAGACGGCCGACATCGAAAATCTCTCCTATACGGTTAGTGGCAAGATAACCCCGACATCTCCCAGTACTGGGGAGGTAGTTCGGGAGTATTGCCATAGCTTGTATAGTGGATGCTTTTCGAAGGTCCGAGGTAAACCGTTTCCGAGAAAGACTGGTTATGTGTTGAAGGATGGATACACCTGGATGTAGGTTTAGAGTTGATTGCGCGGTGCTTCCCGTGTATCCCCAACACCTGATTGCATAACTGGAATCTTTCGGAAATTAATAGGTGGGTTTATCCAGTAGATCGTAGGCATTCTTCCAACGAATGCAGGTTAGCGAGTTCGGGGTTCTACATTGAGTGAAGTGGTATTATGACCGATGTTCCGATCGAGAGTTGCATCTTAAAGGGTCCTTGGCTATGCTGATCTGGGGATTGCAAAACCCTTTCGTAACGCGTTCATATGCTTTCAGCACAAAGATGTTAGAACGAAGCTCCTATCTTGTGTTTGTTCCCGTCTGTACCTTGTTGTTTTTCTTATTTTATCCTTTGTCCCCTATGTGGCTTCTCGTGAAGATTGATGTTATCATTTAACTGAGAATTTCATTCGTTCCTCTTGTTCGAATGATTTCATTCGTTCCTATTGTTCGAATGATTATTGTGAAGACTTGTTGCAATTCATTCCATTGATTCAGCTTATACCTTCTGTCAATCAATTGCTGATTCGTGGTCATCTATTTCAGGATGGCTCCGAAAAGGGTTCCCAACGCTAACCCAGAGGGTGAAGAGGTCCCAGAACGTCCTCCTTCCCCTGCTCCTCCGAATGAGGCTTGGAGAGCGATTATGCAGACTACAGCTCAGAACACTCAGATGTTGATGCAGATGATGCAACAGATGCAAGCTAATCAAGCTAATCAGGGTGTTCCAGGGAATCAAGGCAACTTCTTCAACCAACAGCACCATGCTACTCTCAACCAGTTCCTGGCCAATAATCCAAAAGCTTTCAGTTACTGTGTCGACCCTCTTGATGCTGAAGATTGGTTAACCGACATAAAGAAGCATTTTGAGTGCAGTAACGTGAAGGAAGAGGATTATGTGAAGTTTGCAGCCTTCCAACTCAAAGACCAAGAAGCTGACTGGTGGCAGCAGTACAAAGACTCCAGGCCAGGTCAGGTGATCTCTTGGGAGAATTTCTGCAAGGACTTTCACTCTCACCATATTCCAACAAGTGTCATCGAGGGTATGCGTGAGCAATTCCGCAACCTGAAGCAGGGCTCTATGACAGTCTATCAGTATAATGTCAAGTTCCAAAACCTCGCCCGCTATGCTAAGCAAGACATTCCTGATGCTAAGAGCAAAATCTACCAGTTCCGTGGAGGTCTCAAAGATGAACTTCAACTTGCTCTCACTCTGTTCGAGCCCGATGAATTCGACAAATTCTATAACATGGCTTTGAAACAAGAGGCAGCTCAGCTTAAGATGGAGTCTTCTAAAAAGAGAATTCGAGATGCCGTTCACTCTTCCTCATCGTCTCAGTTGGCTGCGAAACAACAGAAATTCTGGCTTCCTCCTCCTCGAGTGATTCGAGCTCCCTACAACAACTCCAACAGCAACAAGAACTCCGGTGGACGTGGTTTCTCCCACCCACCCAACCCGAGCAACCAGTAGAGGAATCAGTTTCAGTCTCAAGGCTCCTAGTCAAGTGGTTCTCATTTCCGTCCTCTTTCAGAAGTGGTCTGCAACAAGTGCACTCAGAAAGGTCACTATGCCAACAGATGTCCGAACCCGAAGTGTCTTCCACCTCCTCCACCTGTGAGTTCAGCTATTGTCAGGCATGATCCAAAGTCCGCAAGGGTCAATCTGATGAGTGCAGCGCAAGCGGAGAATTCTTCTGATGTTATTTTGGGTAACCTTCTAGTGAACTCTTTTCCAGCTAAAGTTTTGTTTGATTCGGTTGCTTCATGCTCTTTCATGTCTCAACCTTTTGCATCCAAGTATAATGTGGACATCAAAAGTTTGCTAAGGGAGTTATCAGTTGTTTCTCCGGGTAGATTGATGCAGTCTCGTATATATGCTCCGGATGTATCTATTCGCATGGGTGATTATCGATTTTTGGCTTCTCCGGTGGTTCTTGGTAATTCTGACATTGACCTCATCCTCGGAATGGATTGGCTTTCTCAGCACGATGCTCACATTGATTGTGCACAGAAGGAAGTCAAGATGACTCATCCTGATGAAGATGTGATTATCTTTGCCTCCAGGGATAACACTATCAGGCTTTTCTCTCTCAATGATAAGGGCGAAATTAATGCCATATCTCAAATTCCGGTGGTGAACGAATATCAAGACGTCTTTCCTGAAGAACTTCCAGGCATGCCTCCACACCGTCAGGTGGAATTCGTTATTGAACTCGAGCCGGGTACTTAGCCAGCATGCCGGCGTCCGTACAAGCTCTCTCCGGACGAATTGAAGGAATTGAAGAAGCAGCTTGATAAACAGGAGAGTATGGGTCTCATCAGGCCTAGTACGTCTCCTTGGGGCTGTGGTGTCTTATTTGTCAAGAAGAAAGATGGCACGGAGCGTCTCTGTGTTGATTACCGGGCATTGAACAAGAAGACAATAAAGAACAAGTATCCGCTCCCCAACATCAACGAACTCTTCGAGCAGCTCAAGGGAGCTAAAGTGTTCTCTAAGCTCGATCTCTGAATGGGCTATCACCAAATTCGCATTCGCGA
Organism: Secale cereale; assembly: GCA_902687465.1. Taxonomy (NCBI): domain Eukaryota; kingdom Viridiplantae; phylum Streptophyta; class Magnoliopsida; order Poales; family Poaceae; genus Secale; species Secale cereale. The sequence goes on from LR738712.1 coordinate 236,682,845, forward strand.
GGAAGACATTCCCAAGACGGCCTTCAGAACGAGCTACGGTTCATACGAGTATACTGTCATGTCCTTTGGTCTCGCCAATGCTCCTCCTACCTTTTCGAGGATGATGCACTACATCTTCAACCCCTATACCGGCGAGTTTGTGCTTGTGTATCTGGATGATATTCTGGTGTTTTCCAAGAATGAAGAAGATCATGAAAAGCACTTACGTCTGGTTCTTGATCGACTCCGAGAGCATAAGTTCTATGCCAAGTTCTCAAAGTGCGAGTTTTGGCTCGATAAGGTTTTGTACCTGGGCCACATCATCTCAGCTGACGGTATTGCAGTTAATCCCGAGAAAGTTGAAGCAATTGTCAACTGGGAAGCTCCTCAGAACGTCAAGCAACTCCGCAGTTTTCTGGGTCTTGCCAGCTATTGCAGAAGGTTCGTTGAGAACTTCTCCAAGATTGCCAAGCCTCTTTCCAACTTGCTTCAAAAGAATGTCAAATACTTTTGGTCTCCAGAGTGTGAAGTGGCATTCAAAACCCTCAAAGAAAAGCTCGTCTCTGCTCCAGTTCTGACTCCTCCAGATGAGTCCAAGCCCTATGAAGTATTCTGTGACGCTTCTCTTCAAGGACTTGGTGGTGTGCTTATGCAAGATAAGAGAATTGTGGCATACACTTCTCGTCAGCTCAAGCCAAGTGAGAAGAACTATCCCACACATGATCTCGAGCTAGCAGCTGTGGTACATGCTTTGATTACATGGAGACATCTGTTGTTGGGCAGAAAAGTCGACATCTTCACTGATCACAAGAGCTTGAAGTACATCTTCACACAGCCGAATCTGAACCTCCGTCAGACTCGTTGGGTTGAAATGATCCAAGAGTATGATCCCAGCATTGAATACACTCCTGGCAAGGCAAATGTGATTGCAGATGCTTTGAGCAGAAAGGCATATTGCAACAGCCTTCTTATCAAGCCGTACCAGCCTGAGCTTTGTGAAGCATTCAGGAAGCTCAACCTCCAAGTTGTTCCGCAGGGTTTTCTTGCAAATCTTCAAGATAAGGTCCGTGAGGCCCAACTCAGTGATACCATGGTGAAGAAGGTGAAACATGCTATTGCAAAGGGCATTCCGAAATACAAGTGCTTTCGTGTTGATGAGAGAGATACCTTGTTCTTCGAGGACTGACTCGTTGTTCCCAAAGGTGATCTCAGGAAGCTCATAATGGAAGAAGCACATGTTTCTCTCCTTTCCATTCATCCTGGCAGTTCCAAGATGTACCAAGACCTCAAGCAATCTTACTCGTGGACGCGCATGAAAAGGGAGATTGCCCAATTCGTGAATGAATGTGATGTATGCAGAAGAGTGAAAGCAGAACATCAACGTCCAGCCGGTCTTCTCCAACCTCTTCCTATTCCCGAGTGGAAGTTCGAGCACATTGAAATGGACTTCGTCACTGGCTTCCCTAAATCCAAGCGAGGGAATGATTCTATCTTCATGGTGATTGACAAGCTTACCAAAGTTGCTCACTTCCTGCCAGTCAAAGAATCAATCAATGCAGCTCAATTGGCAGAGTTGTACACTTCCAGAATTGTGTCTTTACATGGCATTCCTCAAGTTATATCCTCAGACCGTGGAAGTTTGTTCACTTCAAGGTTTTGGGACTCCTTTCAGTCCGCCATGGGCACTAAGATCAGGTTCAGCACTGCTTTTCACCCTCAGACTAGTGGTCAAGTCGAGCGAGTGAATCAGATTCTAGAAGACATGCTCAGAGCCTGTGTCATATCCTTTGGCATGAAATGGGAAGACTGCCTTCCATTTGCCGAGTTCTCTTACAACAACAGCTTTCAAGCAAGTGCAGGCAAAGCTCCGTTTGAAATCCTCTATGGCAGAAAGTGTCGTACCCCTCTCAACTGGTCTGAAACAGGCGAACGTCAACTTCTTGGCAATGACTTGATCTCAAAAGCTGAAGAGATGTGCAAAGTCATACGTGAGAATCTCAAGGCCGCTCAGTCGCGTCAGAAGAGCTACTATGATGGCAAGCATCGTGATTTGGCCTTCAACATTGGTGATCATGTCTATCTCCGTGTTTCTCCGATGAAAGGCACCCAAAGATTCGGTATCAAAGGAAAGCTTGCTCCTAGATACGTCGGGCTTTTCAAGATTCTTGGCAAAAGAGGTGATCTAGCCTATCAACTTGAGCTCCCTCCCAACTTCGCCAATGTTCATGATGTGTTCCATGTGTCTCAACTCCGCAAATGCTTCAAGGCACCTGAACGCATGATTCCGTTTGAAGAGATTGATCTTCAACAAGATTTGTCCTACCGAGAGCATCCCGTTGCTATTCTCGAAGAAACCGAACGCAAGACCCGCAGCAAGTCCATCAAATTCTTGAAAGTCAAGTGGTCACATCACATCGATCGAGAGGCTACGTGGGAACGAGAAGATCATCTTCGTTCCGAGTACCCTTCCTTTTTCCAGTCCTAAATCTCGGGACGAGATCTTTTTGTAGTAGAGGAGAGTTTGTAATGCCCCGGATGTAATACTTTCCCTTTTGGGCTTATAATATATCTCCAGCTTCATCTATTCCATTCTGGGTTCTTTGTCTTTCGGGTTTTCGTCGTTTTGTTGCGTGCGTGTGTGGCATTCATTCATATCTTATAGTCATGTGCATCGCATTGCATTTGTGTTGTCGGTTGCATCCGGTTCCGCGTGTTTCTTCCCGTTGTCCGTTTCGCGCTCCGGAGCTCCCTCACGTGTCCGTGGCGTCCCGTAGGCCTACTTTGGTGTTTGTCCGTGTAACGTTACCGGTGTGGCGCGAGACTTGTCGTGTGTTGTTGCTTTGTTGTGTGTAACCCGCCTGTCAAATATCGTCGCGTTTTGAGTCCGTTTGCTATCCCAACAGTTTTTCGTGTGGGCTCAAAGTGCCTCCACTTTGTGGCCCAAGACACCCCTCCAACAGCCCACCAAACCACTCCTAGCCACTTCTATCATCTAGGCCATCGAAATCTGATCCGGTGGCCGAAAACCGCACTCCATTTGGACAACCCTAGCTCCTTGTGCCTATATATTTGTCCACCTTCCCCAATTTTTGCCCCAAATTATAGCAAACCCTAGCCTCTTCTTCTTCCTCCGGTCTCCTCCCTCCACTCCGGCCGGAGCTCGCCGGAGCACTGCCGGAGTAGCTCGCCGGAATCCGCGCCGCCCGCCGGAGCTCCTTCCCCGAGCCCCTTCCGGTCATCCCGACCTCGGATCCGGTTGCCCCGCCCCAGATCGGGCCTTTCCCGACCCGGATCCGACCTCCTCTGGTCTTCCCTCGCTCGCCGGAGGCCGGCCATCGCCGGTAGCCGCCGCCCCGACGTCCCGTTCAACCGCCCCGAGCTCCCGTCGCCCGCCTGGGTCTCCCCGCGATCGATCCGAGGCCAGCCTCCCGCGCCAGCCGCTGGGCTCCGCCAGGCCGCGTCGGCCCAGCTCCCTCCGAGCCAGCGGCCCACTCCGCGCGCGAGGCCAGCCCCAGGCCGCCACCTCGCCGGTCCGACCGGGCCCTGCCGCAGCTCTCCGCCACCTCCCGCCGCCGGGGCCGCCCGCCGCCGGTCTCCCATCGTTGCGCCCCTCCGGCCGCCCGGCGCCCTTCGGCCACTGCCCCCACGAAGGCTGCTGCCGTCCTCCGCCGCGGGATCGAGCCGCCTCCGCTCGGGCTCGACCGAGGAGCCAGCGCTCGATCCGCCAGGCCGAGCCCGATCCGGTTGCCCTAACGGGCCGGACCCGCAACACAGACCGCTCCGCTTCCCGGTGGGCCGCTGCCCGCTTCGGTCGGATCCGCCTGGAGACCCGTTAGCCCGGACCCGCTCCGCGTCAGATCCGCTTCGGCCCGACCCGGTTGACCCGTTTGACCCAGTTCTAAGGTTGATTTTTTTACTAAGTCCCTGTTGTTTGTTTGTGTCTGATGCATATTTCAAACTGCTATATCTTTTAGTGTGTAACTCTGTTTTGTGCAAATAGCATGTCCAGACGTTCGTGGTGATTAGCACTATGTTTTATCTTTTTGTGTCATGCATGTTAGAGATCATCTAGGTGCTTGTTTTTCTGTTGCAATAGTGCATCGTGATAAAACTGCTGTTATGTGATGTTTTTATGCCATCTTTGCATAGTGATATCTTTTAGCTCGTTTGTCCGAATGATGCAAATGACATGTCCACGTGTTCGTCTCGCCATGCTCTACATGTTGCTTGTGTTAGGTTGCATGATAGATTTATTCTTGCCATGTTTATCTCCGTTGCAAAGTGCCATGTGGCTGTGATGTTGTTTCACTTGTTATGAAATACCATCTTGTTGAGCTCGTTGCTATCGTGGTGTTTATCTCCATGATGCATGCTTTTGTGATTCGGAATCACCATCATGTGTACTTTGATGTGGTGCTTATCACTTGCCATGTTTAGTTTCGAGGTGACTTAAACTTGATCTTTTAGATGCCATGATGAAACTGCTGTTTTAACACTTAGTGGTTTTTCACTAAGTCTGAATTCGGTAACGTTCCGATGCCATGTTTGCTTGCTGCTCTAGGACAAACCATGATAGTTTTGGAGTGGATCTTGATGGTTCCTTGTAGTATATATTGTTGGCTTTCCGTTCATGTTCTCACATGCCTATTTATGTGGCTGTAGCATGTTTAACTTTTGTTCCAAAGTTTCAATAAAATTCTGCTGTCAGAATTTTATTGTCAAGTTCAATATGTCCAAGCTTGTTGCTATTGATCCATGGCTCCTTTGGGAGTGCACCTTTGGACTTATTTGCTTTCGGATATGTCTAGTTTATGTTCATGCTCTTTGCCATGTTGTTTGGGTGCTGTAGCTTATTTTTTCTAGTGCTCGGAAGTTGCTATGTTGCTGTAATTTTCAGCTTTCGCTCGTTTCTTGTTTCGGGCATAACTTTTAGCCCGTAGCTCCGATTTCAGCGAGTCTTATATGAAACTTGATTGATTTTCTGTGTAGATTCATAATCTCCTGTTGTTATCATGTTTTGAGGTGTTTTGCTTGAGTGCTATTTTCCGTGCTCCGTGTGCATCCATAGTGCATCCATCATGCATCCATCATTTTGGTGTGCGCATTGCATCTTGTTGATTCGTGCCTTGTGTGATTGTATTGTTTAAAGACGGAAGCTGAGACCGAGTACGAGTACGAGCACGAGGTTTCCAACGAGGTTGAGCACGAGGACCCTTCTTACGATCCGAACGACTACACTTCAGGCAAGATGACCGAACCCCGATAACATTACTATCTTTGCCTATTGCTAGTAGTTCCGCTCTATAGTTTTGCCTCGATGCCCATGTTCTTCCTGTCAGCCTCCTACTTGTAACCATCACCATGTTTAACCACCCTACCTATGCAAACCGTTGCTTGGCTAAGTACGCTTCGCTCAGCCCCTCTTATAGCATTGCTAGTTGCAGGTGAAGATCGAAGATGCTTGCTTCATGTTGAAGTTTTGTTGGGTTATATCACACTATATAAATGCTTAAAATGAAATCATCTATATATTGGCAAGGGTGGAAGGCTAAGCCTTTTGCTTGGTGATTTGTTCCACTCATGCTGTTAGGAACCGTTTAAACCGGTGTTATGTTCCTTGATTATGCGTTCCTAACACGGTTGGGGTGTATGGGACCCCCTCGATAAACCGCTAAGTGCTAAGTCTTTTCCAGCAAGTCCCAACATTGGTACTATTTGCCTAATAACTAATTAAACTTGCATAGGGAGTTATAAACCCTCTTTCTTAATTCAACAACCCGGGCCAGTGCTCCACATGAGTGTTGGTCCAAACTGGGGGTTACGCGGGGCCACCTCGAGGGAACTCAAGGTCTGGTAAAAACCTGTGGGATCACCCATCCGGTCGTGGCCTGAGACGAGATACACGCGGCTACTATCAGGGTGTCGACACGCCGGGAGGATTTGCTGGATTAGCCTTACCTTAGTTCGGAGTATCTTGAGCACGGGATTCCGAGAATACTCGGGTCTTCCCACTTTGGAGTTGCGACTCCGCGGATCGTGGGCTTGTAATGGGTCAAGTTGGAACACCCCTGCAGGGTTATGAACTTTCGGAAGCCGTGCCCGCGGTTATGTGGCAGATGGGATCTTGTTAATATCCAGTTGTAGATAACTTGACACAATGTTTCAATACACTACCAGCGTGTGTACCGTGACTGTCAATTTCCGAATAGGGATTCGGGAGTTGAACACGGTGGGGTTATGTTTGTTGAGCTTTAGCTAGGATCACTTCGTGATCATCTCTCGACCGAGGCTTTCTCTTCTCGCACTCTCTCACGTAAGCTAGTTGCTAGTTGCTGTTGCAGACACTTATTCTTTTCTTCAGCCTTATCCTCTCCCAAGGCTTAAATAGTCTTGTTACCCGGGAACGGGATTGCTGAGTCCTCTGTGGCTCACAGTTACTTCACCACACCAGATGCAGGTCCAGTTGTGAGCTATCCAAGTGATGGCACCGAGCTTGACTGGGAGTACGACGAGGAGCATAGTCGATACTATGTTCGTTATCCTGATGATCAGTAGTGGAGACTTCTACTAGGATTCGATCCGCCTGTGGATTTAATTTATGTTTGGTATCTTGTCATTTGGATTTTACCCTTAGAGGGATGTGATGTTTTAATTGTATGATGATTGAGACATGTATTGTATTTGTGTGACGTGGCGAGTGTAAGCCAACTATTTTATGTTTTCTATCCCCATCTTTTACATGAGTTGTGCAAAGATACCAGACTTGCGATCATTCCAGCATAGTGTTATGTCTCTAAGTCGTGCCTCGACACGTAGGAGATATAGCTCCATCCTGGGCATTACATTCATGGAATGCTCCTTTAGCTTGATCTTGTTTGGCAGCTGTTGTTATTTCTAAGAAGTTCAAGCGACTTAGGAGTGATCTTAAGAGTTGGCATATTAATCTTGCTTCCATCAAGAAAGTCATTCTTAACTGCTCTAAAGTTATCCTTTGCTTGGATACTCTAGAAGAATACAGGCCCCTTACCATTTCGGAGTTTAATTTTAGGAAAATAGTTAAGCTCCACCACGAGGATTTGCTTCGGTTGTAGTATATTTATTGGAAGAAACGCGGCACTATCCGTTACATTAAAGTTGGAGAGGAAAACTCTAAATGTTTCCATGCAATGGCATCTGAAAGGCTTAGAAAAAATAGTATCGCTAGCCTGGTGTGTGATGATGGTGTTTCTGTTCATGATCTTGACCAAATGGCGGGAGTACTTTGGCAATCTTTCAAATCAAGGATGGGCCAATCTCGGGGCATCCAAATGGGCTTTTGCTTGGCACACCTAATCCAGCCCATTGATGGCCTACATGATCTTTCTAGGACATTCTCACAAGATGAAATTGATACAGTTCTGAAGGAAATGCCAACGGATAGGGCCCCTGGACCTGATGGCTTTAATAGGGTTTTTGTTAAGAAATGATGGCCCATTATTCAGAAGGACTTTTTGAATTTGATAAAGCAATTTGCTGCTGGCTCACTCAGCCTTGAGGGTATCAATGGCTGTCTGATCACCCTTATACCTAAAATGCTTGCTCCTTAGAGCCCGGGAGATTTCAGACCAATCTCTTTGACCAACACATGCCTCAAGTTACTCGCCAATAGATTGTAGACAGTGATACTTAAATGCATCCACAAGAATCAATATGGATTCTTGAAGTCCAGGTCCATTCAAGACTGCCTGGCATGGGCTTTCGAGTACATTCATCAGTGCAAGTAATCTCGGAGACCTATCTTAATTTTGAAGCTGGATTTTGCTAAGGCTTTTGATACAATTGAACATGTGGCCATCTTTCAAATTTTGCAGCACAAGGGTTTTGATGCTAGGTGGTTAGCTTGGGTCAAGGAAATTCTATCTTCTGGCTTATCTTTGATTTTGTTGAATGGGGTGCCAGGGAAGCAATTTCAGTGCAAGTGTGGGGTTAGGCAAGGGGACCCTTTATCCCCTTTGCTTTTTGTAATTGCATCTGACCTTTTGCAATCAGTGGTCAACAGAATGTTGTCTGATGGAGTTCTCACCCTGCCAATACCTTCCCATGATCCACATTTTCCAATCATCCAATATGCTGATGATACTATATTAATTGTCTCTACAGTGGATTCCCAACTTATTTCTCTCAAGGAAATGATGGATGTCTTCTATGCTTCTTCTGGACTCAAGGTGAATTTCCAAAAATCCACAATGGTGCCCCTTAATGTGGATGATGAGGAGGCCACTAGGATTGCTGCTGTGTTTGGATGCTCATTGGGAACGCTTCCTTTCACATATTTGGGCCTTCCTTTGGGAACTACCAAGCCAAAGATTGTAGATCTTATGCCTTTGGTTGACAGGGTTGAACGAAGACTTTCTGCAAGCTCTGCCATGCTGAATCAGGGTTGCCTGCTTCAGTTGCTTACCTCTGTGTTGTCCTCTACGCCCATTTACTTCCTGTGTACCTTGGACATCCCAATTGGCATAATTAAGCAACTTGAAAGAATTGAAAGACAATGCCTTTGGCGTGGCAATTCTAACACCCCCAGGCAGTCCCTTGCAGCATGGGAATTGGTCTGCAGACCCAAGGATAAAGGTGGTCTTGGCATTATCAATTTGCACATACAGAATCAAGGCTTACTCATTAAGCATCTCCATCAACTTTTCAACAAGGAAGATGTTCCTTGGGTCTCTCTTATCTGGAGTACCTATTATGATTGTGTGGTGCCCAAGCCACAGTGTTGTGCGGCTCCTTTTGGTGGAGGGACGTGTTCAAGCTGGCTGATTCTTACAGAGCTATTTCTTCAGCCACGGTTAATCAAGGGGACTCTATTCTGTTTTGGTTTGACAGTTGGAATTTGAACAAGTCAAACAAACCGCTTCGCGATCGCCTGCCTCACCTATTTTTTTGCCAAAGATGATAACATCTCTGCCATGGATTTTTTGGAATCTCAGGATGTGGCATCAATGTTTCACTTGCCAATCTCAAACACAGTAGCTTCAGAATTACAGCACCTTCTACATTGGGTTACTTTGTTACAGAGAGATGCCACTGTACTTGATGTGTGGTCTTGGCCTTCTAAGTCTGGTTTTTCAGCTAAGAGCTTCTAGACCATCATGCACTCACTCGTCCCGACAATTACTCCTTGTGTTTGGCTTTGGAGATGTTCCTGCAAGATGAAAATCAAGGTTTTTGGTTGGTTGTTGTTCCTTGATCGTCTAAACACACATGATCTACTTCTCAGAAGACACTGGAGGATTGACAAAGATGATAATTTCTGTGTTCTTTGTCCTACACGCGTGCATGTAGATAGATTTCATCTTTTATTTCATTGAAATTTCAGTCAACGGGTATGGTATTATCTGCAGATTGACTGGATGGGGTGACAGGACTTAGTCTCTTGCCTTTTGCACGCCAAGAAGAATTTCTAGCACCCTTTCATTTTTGAGGTTATGCTTACTACGGCCTGGTGCACTTGGACTAACAGGAATGGGAAGATCTTCAGATCAGAGAGGGCTTCTTTTGGGGTGTGGAGAAGGAAATTTGTACATGATATCTCCTTGTTGTCTCATAGAGTGAGGGAGAGTGTCAAACCTGCTTTCTTATCTTGGGTTAACAACCTGCCTTAGATTGTTGTACATTGTATCATAGGTAAGTATGCAAGTTAGTTTCTTTCTACACTTTTCCTTGCTAGTCTGTAATTAGGTGGACCTCTCTTTTATTACTTGAATAAAAGTCTATGGAGTTGTTGCTTCATAGTAAATAGTCAAAAAAACATGCTTACCACCGTAGCTGGAGTCTCGCTATCGAATCTGAGGTCCTCGGTCTCCTTTGGCCACTTCTTATGGGCCTTGAAAAGCTGCTTCCATATGTCTTCGTGCGTAGTTCACGAGAAGCGCTTCAAGCTCCGCGGTCCCTCCGGATCGAACTCCCACATGTGGGAGGCCCGGAGCTGGCACGGGAGGGTGCGGCGGAAGAGCATCTACCGAATCACGTTAGTGAGGTGGGTCCCTCTGCCACCATGCTGGAGATGCGATTCTCGAGCTCCTTCACCTCCGATTGAGACCCCCACTTAAGGCCCTTTGTGGTCCATGAGGTGAGCCCTTCTGGGGGTCCGAATCTGAATTCAGGCATGGCCGCCCAGGTAGCCTCAAGGGGTTTGGTGATGTACTGATGTAGAACCACTCCTGCTGCCATATCTTGACAGTTTCCACATAGGCCCCTTTGGGCCAGGTGGCGTTTGGGAGCTTGCTTACCATGGCTCCACCACAATCCGCATGCTGTCCGTCGACCACCTTTGGCGTCAGATTGAAGATCTTGAGCTATAGGCCGAAGTGTGGAGGGACGCGGAGGAAAGCTTCACACACGACTATGAAAGCCGATATGTGAAGGATAGAATTCGGGGCTAGATTATGGAAATCTAGCCCGTAGATGAACAAGAGACCCCAGACAAACGGATGGAGGGGAAATCCAAGCCCCCGAAGAAAGTGAGGGATGAACACGACCCTTTCACCAGGCCCTGGAGTAGGGATGACCAGATTTTTATCAGGAACCCGGTTCGCTATGTCTGTGGCAAGATAGTCTGCGCTCCGGAGACTCTTCGCGTCTTTCCCCATGACGGTTGAGGCCTCCCACTTGCCTTTGGAGCCAGATCTAGCCATTGCTGGTGAAGGAGGTGGTGGTGGGAGGGATGGGAGCTGCATGCGCTGGAGCTAGGAGATTGGGAAGCAGAGGCTAGAGGAAAGCATGAGGAAAAAGGGAGGAATTTGTGTCCTTTTATAGGCAGTAAATACCAAACATCCCCCCACTCGAGCCGTAAAACTCGCCTGTTCCCAATGAGATTGTGCGTAAGGTACGGTTGGGTTACCCAAACCATATTTATGGGGATCCCGCAATAACCGGGAACAATCTCTGTTTCAACAGGATGTCCCACTAGAGGCTATGCCTCGAAATGTGAAACGATAGATGGAAAAGAACAACACAAAATGTTAATAGGTCAAGTGTGACGTTTCACCAAAAAAGTTGTCAGTAAAGACACAGTTCTTATTTTGACGTCTTGCCTTCGTGGCTAAGGGTTGTATTAATCATACAGAGCCGGGCATAGTTCGTTTGTGCAGGAAGACTAACTTGAAATGTTCTTAAGGAGGAACCCGCCTTGCAATGCCGAAGAAAGTATGTATGCCGAACTCAACATCATCGAAGACTGGTTCAGGGGCTACTGAGGGAGTTCTGGACTAGGGAGTCCTCAGGTGTCCGTATTACTAGATATGGGCCGGACTAGCACTACAAAAAAACCACTTCCGTGATAATACATGTTTGTCACAGTAGGTCACGTTTTCTGTCATGCATGTATATCCATGAAGATTTCATGACAGAATCAAGATAGTCATACCTGTGCTGTCGTCGAAGTGCTCCATGACAATACCAAAATTATCATCACGGAAGTGTCCACTTCCATGACGATAAATAGCTTGTCATGGAAGTGCTTTCATCAAGGGTAACCGACAAGTGGCACCCACCGTAACGGCACACCATTAACCCTATTGGGTCTGCTTTTGGATCTGATAACCCGTAAAAGCCAAGACCAATGGAGATTTCCCATGTGTAAAATTCTCTGTGGCCGATGGGACCACGTGTCAGCTGCACGTGCAGACATATGTCGACCAACCAATGGACAACAGGCGCCAAATGATACGTCGACACGTGGCATGCCCAACTAGGGCCATTCAGGTCAAAAGGCCAGTCCGTTTGACTTGGTCAAAGGATAACGAGTCAGCCCATCGAAAGCCTGCTAACGGCCTGCTCGCGTATAGCCCATTCTAGCCCAACAACTCACGGCCCATTATGGCCTTTCCTAATTCGGCCCACTAGCTTCAGCTGGGCCATCCAATACGATTCCAGCCCGTTGTAACTTCTGGCCCATGTACGGCCCATGACGTCTTTCGACCCATATGAGGCCCTTTGTAACTCTAGGGCCCATTAACGACCTGTAGTGAAACTGGCCCATAATGAATAGTATGTCGCTTCATAACTATTAACAGCCCATTACTCTATTGGGCCGTTCCCAGCCCATGTTGTCTTTCGCCCTTTTAAGGGCCCATTTATTCTTAGGTTGATTTGCAGCATTCGGTAGCTTACGACCCATTACTGGCCTTTTTTGCTTCTGGGCCAAATTTAGCCCATGGTTAAAGTTAGCCCGTTTTTGGCTCGTTAATCTGTTGGGCCATTTTCATAACGTCATCAAATATGGTGCATTAACGACCCGTTGTGCGTGTCGGTAGAATTAAGCATGTTATACTCGTCGGCCTCTTAAAGGCCCGTCATGCTCAGCCCGTGAACAGACGACTGCCACTCTAGCCCGTATACGTCCCATAATGCGGTCCGTTATTAGCCAATGTTTGGCCAATCGGTCATACGGCCCGTAGAAGGCCCATTGATTCTACGGCCCATACAAGGTCCGTAGTTGGCCCATGGTCACTACAGCAGATAGCAGGACCAAGGTTAAAACGTTCCATATGTTGCCCACGAATATTGTGGCCTAGTTTTAAATAACAGGTTATGGCGGCCACTAGCACACCGTGGAAATAGAACTGCACTGACTACAAGCAAAAAATAAACTAGACGACAAGGAAATAAATAAGCAAACAACATACACTAGGCTATTACGGCTATTACACATATTACAACCACTATGCATCAAAGTCCACCACCAGTGCAAATATGGGGAACAAAGCAGCATATTACATACACTGGTTGTCAAAGTTGGCGACCAGTGCAAATAAACGCCGCAGCAAAACAAGTCCAGAACTGAAACCACTTCACAAGAGCTCAATAAACAATATCCTCGGTATCTACCATGCTTGCAAGACACTTAGCAAGATTATTAACTTTCTTTTGTTTGGCGCTTAAATCCTCCAGCACTTGCTGTTGCACCAGAAGGCATGCATCTGAATTCTCCAGGGACTTCCACGGTCCTTCGGCTTCTTGTCGCAGCATAGCTGCTCGATGTCTTTCAGCTTGTAGTTGAGAATCAAGAAACCAAACTGATTCAGATAGTGAATTCGAGGAGCTTGTGCTAGCGGTAGTAGCGAGTAACTCGAACACTACACCAAGACAAAACTTTGGGGTTGTCTCGCTATCTTTAAGATAGTTTTCCTTAGCTATTTTATCATCTTGCTTGAACCTTATCTGCATTACTTCCTTTACCATGGCATAACTGATACGTCCAAAACGTATCTATAATTTCTGCTTGCTCCATGCCACTTTTGGGTGATATTGTTATGATATTCATACACTTCCATACACTTTTGATCATATTTGGACTAACTTACTAATCCAGTGCACCCCAGTGCCAGTTTCTGTTTTCGGCTGTTTTTGTATTTCAGGTTTTCACGCTTCGAGAACTGCCCAGAAAAATCCAAAAAAATTATATAAAAAATCAGCGTTCCGGAAACAACACTGCGTCCGAAGGGCAGCCTGGGGGGGCCACCAGGGCTCTAGGCGAACTGGCGGCGTGCCCCCCCTGGGCCGCGCCTGGGCCCCCCGAAGTTCCCCCGATGCCCTGCTTTGGCATATATTTAAAGGGTCCTCCGAAACCCTCAGAACAGGAACTCTTTTCGCGATCCCATCTCTGTTCCGCCGCCGCCGCCGCTTCCAATCTCGGGAGCACTAGGAGAACTCTTCCCGGCACCCTGCCGGAGGGGAGGATCACCACCGGGAGCTTCTCCACCACCATGGACGCCTCCCGGATGACTCGCGAGTAGTCTCCCTTGGACCATGAGTCCATGACCAGTAGCTATGTGATGTTCTCCTCCCGTTCTTGTGCTTCACTAATTAGTTTTCGTGAGCTGCCCTACATGATCGAGGCACCTATGTAATCCTTATGTTGTTGCTATGTTGAGTTTGCTAGGATCCGATGGATTATGAGATTATGTTCAGATTGATCTTGAGTAATATATTTGATTCACCTCTTTTATATTTTTGTTCATAAGTAATTCTTGCATGTTCTCCGTTGTTATTTATTGCTTTGGCCGAGTAATAGGTAGTGACTCCAAGAGGGAACGTTATGCTCGATTGTGGGTTCATGCCCCTCGATGACTAGCTTGAGTGACAGAAACATGAGTCTAGGGGATGTGATGTTGCCACAAGGGGGAAAACAACGGTGCTTGTGCCCGCGGGTGCAAGGATTGTTTACTTTACGCAAAGTTCTTTTAATGCAGTTGTCTGTTGCATTGAGTTTACACTATGGGTGGGACTCGCAACTTAATACCAGCGAGATGTTCTAGATAGATATCTCAAGGTGGATGATTAGTAGTAGATATTGATGGATTTCGGTCTACTTAGTTTGGCGTACCGCCCATGCTTTGAAGCTCAACCTTTCTTGCAATGTAGTCAGCATTGGTTTGCGTTCGTGGTCCTGTCAATTGCCCAGCTGTAATTTGTTTACCTCACATAGCTGTTTTATCGTCTTTTGGGAGAGAGACATCACTAGTGAACATCGTGAGACTCCGGTCCATATTACCATCATTGATCACACCCACTATTTACTTTTTGCTATTTACATAATATTGCAAAACATTATCTATCACTACTATCATTGCTTTTAATCCTTTGTGAACTACAAGGCCGGAGGGATTGACAACCTCTCTGTACTCGTTGGGAGCAAAGTTATTTGTATCTGTGTGTAGGTCCACGTTGATTGCTACTAATCTGGCGCCGTAGCAATTGACACCTACTTGTTGAACCTAGGAGTCTCTGGGGATTCGATCCTTGGCATCTTTGCTAAGGGAAAACACTTCTACTTACTGCATCTTACACCTTCCACTTGGGGTAACCAACGAGGGGTTCGAGGCCCATCAAGGAGTATTTTTGGCGCCGTTGCCGGGGACTCCACTCTTCAGGATAGGGGAGTTGCATGCTATCTTTTACCTTTGCTTTTTAGTCTTGTTAGTTTAACTTTCAGTTTTTGCTTTAGTTCCTTTTATCGAAAATCACAAAAATAGTTATCTTGCTTGCTTGCTACTATGGGTTCCACCGAGAACACCAAGTTGTGTGACTTCACTAGTCACAACAACGATGACTTTATCAGCACACCTATCACTACACCTGCCACTTCAGCACCTTCATATGAAATTAAACCTGTTTTACTGAACTTAGTCATCAAAGATCAATTCTCCGGTGCTGGAGATGATGCTGCTTTACACTTGAACAACTTTGTTGAACTTTGTGATATGCAAAAGTACCAAGAAATAGATGGTAATATTGTTAAGCTTGAGCTTTTTCCTTTCTCCTTGAGAGGAGGAGCTAAAATATGGTTTCAGTCTTTGCCTAGAAATAGCATAGATTCATGGGACAAGTGCAAAGATGCTTTTATCGGAAAATACTATCCACCTGCTAAAATTATCCAACTTAGAAGTAACATTATGAATTTTAAACAATTGGATAATGAACACGTTGCCCAAGCTTGGGAACGTATGAAGTCTCTTATCAAGAACTGCCCTACTCACGGTTTGACTACTTGGATGGTTATCCAAACTTTTTATGCAGGCTTGAACTTTACCTCGCGGAACTTGTTAGATTCGGCCGCGGGAGGAACTTTTATGTCAACTACACTTGGTGCTGCCACAAAGCTTCTCGATGAGATGATGACCAACTATTCCCAATGGCACACCGAACGCGCTCCAACAGGTAGGAAGGTAAACTCTGTCGAGGAGATCTCCTGCCCTAATGAAAAAGTTGACTTGATCATGTCTCTACTTTCGAAGCAATCTACTGTTGATCCTCGTGATGTTCCTTTAAATTCTTTGATTGCTCAAGAACAAGTAGATGTGAACTTTATCTCTAGAAACAATTTTAACAACAATGCTTATAGGAGTAACTTTGGTAACAATCCTAGACCGTTCCCCTCTAACTCTTATGGGAACAACAATGCTTATCCTAGTACCAAGAACCCCACTATTGAACTAGAGACTATGCTTAGAGATTTCATCACTACCCAAAAAGCCTTTAATAAGAATGTAGAAGAGAAACTACATAAACTAGATGATCTTTCTTTTAAGGTAGACCACTTAGCCAATGAGGTAAAACTACTAAAAATTGAAACTTCTCCTCTTAAGGAGAGGGAAGTCATCCCTATTAATGCCACTCAAGTTCAAATTAATGAAAATATTAGGATGATGGCTAAACTCAAAGAAAGATGGGCTAGAGAAAGGGAGGAAGAGGAAAGAATTAAGAGCCTTCCTACCCACCGTACTGTTGCTACTATCCAAGTTATTGAGGATGTTCACACTCTTAGCACCCAATGTACTCCTGGTCCCAATGGACCTATTAATGGTGATGCTATGACTATAGAAACTACCAAACAAGTGAATCCTAAGGACACCACTACCACTTTACTTGATGCTCGTGACCTTGATTTTGATAATTGCACTCTTACCGAAGTTATTGATTTCCTTCACAAGATGTCTAGAGATCCCCGCACTAGCACGCTTAACCTTGCCTTCACAGAGCATATCACTAATGCTCTCATCAAAGCTACGGAGGAGAAACTTAGAGTAGAAGCCTCCATACCTGGAAAGCTAGAAGATGGTTGGGATCCTATGATAAAAATTAATTTGAATGACTTCTCTTGTTATGCATTATGTGATGTTGGTGCTAGTACCTCTGTTATGCCCAAAAGACTATATGATATGCTTAAATTGGAACCTTATGATTCTTGTTCTTTTGGTGTTCGTCTCGTTGATTCTTCCATAAAGAAACCTTTGGGGAGGATCGACAATGTTCTTATTGTTGTCAATGATAATTATGTGCCCGGTGATTTCACTATTATGGATATTGAATGTGATCCTTCATGTCCAATTATTTTGGGACGTCCCTTTTTGCGCACCGTTGGTGCTGTCATTGACATGAAAGAGGGTAATATAAAATTTCAGTTTCCTCTCAAGAAAGGGATGGAACACTTCCCTCGTAAGAAGATCAAGTTACCTTTTGAGTCCGTTGTACGGGCTAGTTATTCTTTTACTCTTGATAAAACTTGATCTATGCATTATGCCTAGCTTAAAGGCATAAAAGAAAGCGCTTTTGGGAGGCAGCTCACATGAATAAAGGTTTTGCTTTTGTTGTGTCTTGATGTTGTTTACTGCTGTAGCATCATCATTGTATCTTTGCTTTTCATATTTGTGCCAAGTATAGCCTCTGATTGCTAGAAAGTTCAAAAGTTGTGAGGTGTTGTCCAGGAAACAGATTCTGTCCTTGGATAGAAAAATTCGTATAAAATCACCAGATCATTTTGGTCTGAAGTTTTTCGACAGCGTTCTCTATATAATTGTCTTTCGTGCATCTGTTCTGAGTTTTTTGATTTGAGTTGCAGAAGTATCCCGAACAGATCAATTACTACCTGCTGTTCTGTTTTTCACAGATTCTGTCCTGTTTTGCCTTTCCTTCACTTTGCAAATTAAGAACTTGCTTTTTCTTTGCAAAAACCTTTTGGAAATCTTTAGAAACAGTAGAAATTCAAGAATATCCTTATTTCCAGCAAGGTATAATTATTTTATTAAGGGTACTAACCTCGCTAATCAGATTATGATGAGTTATATATGAAGGGAGTTTTCAAGTGTGCGAGGGAAGATGATAAAAAGATTCAGGAGTGTCAAGCGCTCAAGCTTGGGGATGGCCCCGTGCACCCCTAAGAAATATTCAAGGAGACTCAAGCGTCTAAGCTTGGGGATGCCCCCGTGCATCCCCTTCTCCATCAACATTATCAGTTAGTCTTTCGTTCCACTATATTTTTATCACTTCATGTGTTATGTGCTATGCTTGGAGCGTCTTGCTTTTAGTTTCCTTTTTAGTTTTTCATAACGAGTCGGAACTTAGCATTCTTTTATGTGGGAGAGAAACACGCTCCACTTCTACCTAGAACATAACATATAATTTTTATGTCTATCTATGTTGTGTGTGTTCTTTGTCTTTTAATAGCTACTATCGTGCTTTGCTCTTAGTATTCATGCTTATCTGTTCAAAGAGCTTTTGTTTAGTTGGTTGCTTGAACTCTCTTTAATTATCATGTTCACCTTATTAAGAGAGTTTTCTTCCGTTGCATTGGTTAATGTGTCTATGATAAAGATGCTACTTGCATGATGGTGCTTAGTAGTTCAGGTTTTCTTATGGTTAATCTCAAATAGCTGGGGGGTTCCCAATGTGTTATTGGAGTACCAACTTGATTTGTTTGCCTATGATGTGGTATGGTTTAGTAATATCTTTCTTCGAGAATTTATTTTGATTGACTTGGCGTATGCTCACACATATTCAAAGACTGTAAAGAAAGTCTGTCAAGCCTTGATGATCTTTTATTTCTAAGTAGCGATATAACTACCATGCCTGATTCAGTATTGCTTTGTCGCTCTGCATGATTATGACCGTCATTGCTCTCTTAGTTGGCCGCTCCCAGTCTTTTTGCTAACCTCCACCTGTACTAAGCAAACTAACCATGCAATACATAGCTCATGGGAAAGTAGCCTAAAAACTATTGTGGTAAAGAATATGTTGCTTATGTATCTTATTTCTTATGAGTTGCTTGCTGAGCGGTAACCATGTTTCTGGGGACGCCATCAACTGTCACACTTTTGTTGAATATCATGTGAGTTTCTATGCATGTTCGTCTTGTCCGAAGTAAGGGTGATTTGCCGTGGGTTGAATTAATATGCATATTGTTAGAGAAGAACATTGGGTCGCCAACCAAAGCCATGCATCATGGTGGAAGTTTTAGCTTGGACCTTAATCCTCAATCTCTCATGAGAATATGATTATGCATTAAAGAGGAGTCCATCATCTATTTTCTATGTTGTCCCGGTATGGATGTCCTCAAGTTGAGATCTATCAAAAACGAGAAATCAAATGCGATTTATCTCCTTGGACCTTTGTACAGGTGGCATAGAGGTACCCCTTTGTGACACTTGGTTGAAACATATGTAATGCAATGATAACCCATGGGAATCCGAGCTAATTAGGACAAGGTGCGAGCACTATTAGTATTCGATGCATGAGGCTTGCAACTTATAGGATGTTTTATACATGACACATATGAAGTACTACTACCGTTGACACAATTGCTTCCATGTTTTCAAAATAAAAATCTCTAGCACTTAACCGTTCTTTTACTTCTATGTTGAAGCACCAACTACTGAGAGCATGATTGTCATTCTATGTTTAATGTGCATTGTCGCAAAGTAGCATTGTCTTTTGCATGATTGTGATATCGTTTATTCTGAAATGATTGTATCTAGTCATCACTTAAACCTTGAAGGTGCCCCTGCATTTATGTTTTGCATCACTAAAGGGGGCAAGCTAGATATCACTTTATCATATTTGCACATCATGTTCATTGCAAATCTTTTTGTTGTTTCAGTTTCATATTGTAAAACTTTCAGTCATTTGTGATTTTCTCATGAGGCAACTTAATTACTTTAGAATCATTGTCTCAGTAAGCTTTTGTCATATGACTATGAAAAGTCCTATATGGTTAATAGCATGTCACCACAGAAATTATTCTTGTTATCATTTACCTACTCGAGGACGAGCAGGAAATAAACTTGGGGATGTTGATACGTCCAAAACGTATCTATAATTTCTGCTTGCTCCATGCCACTTTTGGGTGATATTGTTATGATATTCATACACTTCCATACACTTTTGATCATATTTGGACGAACTTACTGAAGGAAATATGCCCTAGAGGCAATAATAAAGTTATTATTTATTTCCTTATATCATGATAAATGTTTATTATTCATGCTAGAATTGTATTAACCGGAAACTTAATATATGTGTGAATACATAGACAAAACAGAGTGTCCCTAGTATGCCTCTACTAGACTAGCTCATTGATCAAAGATGGTTATGTTTCCTAGCCATAGACATGAGTTGTCATTTGATCAACGGGATCACATCATTAGGAGAATGATCTGATGGACAAGACCCATCCGTTAGCTTAGCACTATGATCGTTTAAGTTTTACTGCTATTGCTTTCTTCATGACTTATACATGTTCCTATGACTATGAGATTATGCAACTCCCGAATACCGGAGGAACACTTTGTGTGCTACCAAACGTCACAACGTAACTGGGTGATTATAAAGGTACTCTACAGGTGTCTCCGAAGGTACTTGTTGGGTTGGCGTATTTCGAGATTAGGATTTGTCACTCTGATTGTCGGATAGGTATCTCTGGGTCCACTCGGTAATGCACATCACTATAAGCCTTGCAAGCATTGCAGCTAATGAGTTAGTTGCGGGATGATGTATTATGGAACGAGTAAAGAGACTTGTTGGTAACGAGATTGAACTAGGTATTGAGATACCGACGATCGAATCTCGGGCATGTAACATACGGATGACAAAGGGAACAATGTATGTTGTTACGCGGTTTGACCGATAAAGATCTTCGTAGAATATGTGGGAGCCAATATGAGCATCCAGGTTTCGCTATTGGTTATTGACCGGAGACGTGTCTCGGTCATGTCTACATAGTTCTCGAACCCGTAGGGTCCGCACGCTTAAGGTTTCGATGATAGTTTTATTATGAGTTTATGAGTTTTGATGTACCGAAGGAGTTCGGAGTCCCGGATGAGATCGGGGACATGACGAGGAGTCTCAAAATGGTCGAGACGTAAAAATCGATATATTGGACGACTATATTCGTACATCGGAAAGGTTCCGAGTGATTCGGGTATTTTTGGAGTACCGGGGAGTTACGGGAATAGAGAAGAGAGGCCAAAAGGAAGGAGGCGTGCACCCCCCTTCTGGTCCGAATTGGACAAGGGGTGCAGCCCCCTTTTCCTTCTCCCTCTCCCCCTCTTTCCTTCTCTCCTACTCCGGAAAGGAAAGGGGAATCCTACTAGGACTTGGGAGTCCTAGTAGGACTCCCCACACTTGGTGCGCCCCCTCTAGGGCCGGCCTCTCCCACCCTCCTTTATATACGGGGGCAGGGGGCACCTCTAGACACAACAATTGATCTCTTGATCTCTTAGCCGTGTGCGGTGCTCCCCTCCACCATAGTTCTCCTCGATAATATTGTAGCGGTGCTTAGGCGAAGCCCTGCGATAGTAGAACATCAAGATCGTCACCACGCCGTCGTGCTGACGGAACTCTCCCTTGACACTCAGCTGGATCGGAGTTCGAGGGACGTCATCGAGCTGAACGTGTGCTAGAACTCGGAGGTGCCGTAGTTTCGGTGCTTGATCGGTCGGGCCGTGAAGACGTACGACTACATCAACCGCGTTGTTCTAACGCTTCCGCTTTCGGTCTACGAGGGTACGTAGACTCACTCTCCCCTCTCGTTGCTATGCATCTGGTAGATAGATCTTGCGTGATCGTAGGAAAATTTTAAAATACTACATTCCCCAACAGTGGCATCATGAGCCAGGTCTATGCATAGATGATATGCGCGAGTAGAACACAAGTGAGTTGTGGACGATACTAGTCATACTGCTTACCAGCATGTCATACTTTGATTCGGCCATATTGTTGGATGAAGCGGCCCGGACCGACATTACGCGTACGCTTACGCGAGACTGGTTCTACCGACGTGCTTCGCACACAGGTGGCTGGCGGGTGTCAGTTTCTCCAACTTTAGTTGAATCAAGTGTGGCTACGCCCGGTCCTTGTGAAGGTTAAAACAGCACATACTTGACGAAACATCGTTGTGGTTTTGTATGCGTAGGTAAGAACGGTTCTTACTAAGCCCATAGCAGCCACGTAAAACTTGCAACAACAAAGTAGAGGACGTCTAACTTGCTTTTGCAGGGCATGTTGTGATGTGATATGGTCAAGACATGATGAGTTATACAGTTTTGTATGAAATGATCATGTTTTGTAAAGTTATCGGCAACTGGCAGGAGCCATATGGTTGTCGCTTTATTGTATGAAATGCAATCGCCATGTAATTGCTTTACTTTATCACTAACCGGTGGCGATAGTCGTAGAAGCAATAGTTGGCGAGACGACAACGATGCTACGATGGAGATCAAGGTGTCGCGCCGGTGACGAAGGTGATCATGACGGTGCTTTGGAGATGGAGATCAAAAGCACAAGATGATGATGGCCATATCATGTCACATATTTTGATTGCATGTGATGTTTATCTTATTATGCTTCTTATTTTGCTTAGTTCGACGGTATCATTATAAGATGATCCCTTACTAAATTTCAAGGTATAAGTGTTCTCCCTGAGTATGCACCGTTGCGAAAGTCCGTCGTGCCGAGACACCACGTGATGATCGGGTGTGATAAGCTCTACGTTCAAATACAACGGGTGTAAGCCAGTTTTGCACACGCAGAATACTCGGGTTAAACTTGACGAGCCTAGCATATGCAGATATGGCCTCGCAACACTGGAGACCGAAAGGTCGAGCGTGAATCATATAGTAGATATGATCAACATAAGATGTTCACCATTGAAACTACTCCATCTCACGTGATGATCGGACATGGTTTAGTTGATATGGATCACGTGATCATTTAGATGACTAGAGGGATGTCTATCTAAGTGGGAGTTCTTAAGTAATATGATTAAATTGAACTTTAATTTATCATGAACTTAGTCCTCGTAGTACTAGCATATCTATGTTGTAGATCAATAGCTCGCGATGTTGCTCCCCGTTTATTTTTTATATGTTCCTATAGAAAACTAAGTTGAAAGATGTTAGTAGCAATGATGCGGAATTGTTCCATGATCTGAGGATTATCCTCATTGTTGCACAGAGAATTATGTTCTTGATGCACCGCTAGGTGACATACCTATTGCAGGAGCAGATGTAGACGTTATGAACGTTTTGACAAAAGCTCGGTATGATGACTACTTGATAGTTTAAGTGCACCATGCTTTGTGGCTTAGAACCGGGACTTCAAAAACGTTTTGAACGCCACGGAGCATATAAGATGTTCCAAGAGTTGAAATTAGTATTTCATACTCATGCCCGTGTCGAGAGGTATAAGACTTCTGACAGTACTTTGCCTACAAGATGGAGGAGAATAGCTCAACCAGTGAGCATGTACTCAGATTGTCTGGGTACTACAATTACTTGAATCAAGTGGGAGTTAATCTTCCAGATAAGATAGTAATTGACAAAGTTCTCTAGTCACTATCACCAAGTTAGTAGAACTTCGTGATGAACTATAATATGCAAGGGATGACGAAAGGAATTCCCGAGCTCTTCGCAATGCTGAAGTCGGCGAAGGTAGAAATCATGAAAAAGCATCAAGTGTTGATGGTTAACAAGACCACTTGTTTCAAGTAAAGGGCAAAGGGATAGAAGGGGAACTTCAACAAGAATGACAAGCAAGTTGTCACTCCCGTGAAGAAACCCAAAGCTAAAACTCAAGCCTGAAACTAAGTGCTTCTACTGCAAAGGAAATGGTCACTGGAAGTGGAACTGCCCTATATACTTGGCGGATAAGAAGGATGGCAAAGTGAACAAAGGTATATTTTGTTATACAGACTATTGATGTGTACCTTACTAGTGTTCATAGCAACCCCTGGGTATTTTATACCGGTTCAGTTGCTAAAATTAGTAACTCGAAACGAGAATTGCAGAATGAACAGAGACTAGTTAAAGGTGAAGTGACGATGTGTGTTGGAAGTGGTTCCAAGATTGATATGATCATCATCGCACACTCCCTATACTTTCGGGATTAGTGTAAAACCTAAATAAATGTTATTTGGCATTTGCGTTGAGCATGAATATAATTTGATCATATTTGTTGCAATACGGTTATTCATTTAAAGTCATAGAATAATTGTTATTCTGTTTACATGAATAAAACCTTCGATGGTCATACACCCAATGAAAATAGTTTGTTGGATCTCGATTGTGGTGATACACATATTCATAATATTGAAGCCAAAAGATGCAAGGTTAATAATGATAGTGCAACTTATTTGTGGCACTGCTGTTTAGGTCATAATGGTGTAAAGCGCATGAAGAAACTCCATAGTGATGGACTTTTGGAATCACTTGATTATGAATCACTTGGTGCTTGCGAACCATGCCTCATGGGCAAGATGACTAAAACTCCGTTCTCCGGAACAATGGAGCGAGCAACAGATTTGTTGGAGATCATACATACAGATGTATGTGGACCAATGAGTGTTGAAGCTTGCGGCGGGTATCGTTATTTTCTGACCTTCACTGATGATTTGAGCAGATATGGGTATATCTACTTAATGAAGCACAAGTCTAAAACATTTGAAAAGTTCAAAGAATTTCAGAGTGAAGTGGAGAATCATCGTAACAAGAAAATAAGAGTTTCTACGATATGATCGTAGAGGTAAAATATTTGAGTTAGCGAGTTTGGCCTTCAGTAAAAACAATGTGAAATAGTTTCACTACTCACGCCACCTGGAACACCATAGTGTAATGGTGTGTCCGAACGTCATAACCGTACTTTATTAGATATGGTGCGATCGATGATGTCTCTTACCAATCTACCACTATCGCTTTTGGCGTTATGCATTAGAGACAGATACATTCACGTTAAATAGGGCACCATCTAAATCCGTGGAGATGACACCGTATGAACTGTGGTTTGACGAGAAACCTAAGCTGTCATTTCTTTAAGTTTGGGACTGCGATGCTTATGTCAAAAAGTTTCAACATGATAAGCTCGAACCCAAATCGGAGAAGTAAATCTTCATAGGATACCCAAAAGAAACTGTTGGGTACACCTTCTATCACAGATCCGAAGGCAAGGTCTTTGTTGCTAAGAGTGGATCCTTTCTAGAGAAGGAGTTTCTCTCGAAAGAAGTGAGTGGGAGGAAAGTGGAACTTGATGAGGTAATTGTACCTTCTCCCGAATTGGATAGTAGTACATCACTGAAACTGGTTCCAGTGATTCCTACACCAATTAGTGAGGAAGCTAATGATGATGATCATGAAACTTCGGATCAAGTTACTGCTGAACTTCGTAGATCAACCAGAGTACGTTCCGCACCAGAGTGGTACGGCAACCCGGTTCTGGAAGTCATGTTACTGGACCATGATGAACCTACGAACTATGAGGAAGCGATGATGAGCCCAGATTCCGCAAAATGGCTTGCGACCATGAAATCTGAGATGGGATCCATGTATGAGAACAAAGTGTGGACTTTGGTTGACTTGCCCGATGGTCAGCAAGCCATCGAAAATAAATGGATCTTCAAGAGGAAGAGTGACGCTGACAGTAATGTTACTGTTTACAAAGCTCGACTTGTTGCGAAAGTTTTTCAACAAGTTCAAGGAGTTGACTACGATGAGACTTTCTCACCCGTAGTGATGCTTAAGTCTGTCCGAATCATGTTAGCAATTGCCGCATTTTATGAAATCTGGCAAATGGATAACAAAACTGCATTCTTTAATGGATTTATTAAAGAAGACTTGTATATGATGCAACCAGAAGGTTTTGTGAATCCTAAAGGTGCTAACAAAATGTGCAAGCTCCAGCGATCCATCTATGGACTGGTGCAAGCATCTCGGAGTTGTAATATACGCTTTGATAAGTTGATCAAAGCATATAGAT
The DNA here is from genome assembly GCA_902687465.1 of Secale cereale. Lineage (NCBI taxonomy): Eukaryota > Viridiplantae > Streptophyta > Magnoliopsida > Poales > Poaceae > Secale > Secale cereale. The sequence goes on from LR738712.1 coordinate 236,708,387, forward strand.
TTATACAGACTTGCGGTGAAGCCTGTATTTACAAGAAGTGAGTGGGAGCACTACAACCTTTCTGATAAGTATATGTGAATGACATATTGTCGATCGGAAATGATGTAGAATTTTCTGGAAAGCATAAAGGAGTGTTTGAAAGGAGTTTTTCAAAGAAAGACCTTGGTGAAGCTGCTTACATATTGGGCATCAAGATCTATAGAGATAGATCAAGACGCTTGATAAGACTTTCGATGAGTACATACCTTGATATGATTTTGAAGTAGTTCAAAATGGATCAGTCAAAGAAGGAGTTCTTGCCTGACTTGTAAGGTGTGAAGTTGAGTAAGACTCAAAGCCAGACCACGGCAGAAAAATATAGACAGAATGAAAGTCATTCCCTATGCCTCAGCCATAGGTTCTATAAAGTATGCCATGCTGTGTACCAAACATGTTGTGTACCTTGCCATGAGTTTGTCAAGAGGGTACAATAGTGATCCAGGAGTAGATCACTGTACAGCGGTCAAAATTATCCTTAGTAAATGGATGACTAAGGAAATGTTTCTCGATTATGGAGGTGATAAAGAGTTCGTCGTAAAGGGTTACGCCGATGCAAGCTTTGACACTAAATCAAGCTGACTCTAAGTATCAATCTGGATGCGTATTGAAAGTGGGAGCAATTAGCTAGAGTAGCTCCATGCAGAGCATTGTAGACACATAGACATTTGCGAAATACATACGGATCTGAATGTGACAGACCCGTTGACTAAACTTCTCTCACGAAGCAAAACATGATCACACCTTAGTACTCTTTGGGTGTTAATCACATAGCGATGTGAACTAGATTATTGACTCTAGTAAACCCTTTGGGTGTTAATCACATGACGATGTGAACTATCGGTGTTAAATCACATGGCGATGTGAACTAGATTATTGACTCTAGTGCAAGTGGGAGACTGAAGGAAATATGCCCTAGAGGCAATAATAAAGTTATTATTTATTTCCTTATATCATGATAAATGTTTATTATTCATGCTAGAATTGTATTAACCGGAAACTTAATATATGTGTGAATACATAGACAAAACAGAGTGTCCCTAGTATGCTTCTACTAGACTAGCTCATTGATCAAAGATGGTTATGTCTCCTAGCCATAGACATGAGTTGTCATTTGATCAACGGGATCACATCATTAGGAGAATGATCTGATGGACAAGACCCATCCGTTAGCTTAGCACTATGATCGTTTAAGTTTTACTGCTATTGCTTTCTTCATGACTTATACATGTTCCTATGACTATGAGATTATGCAACTCTCGAATACCGGAGGAACACTTTGTGTGCTACCAAACGTCACAACGTAACTGGGTGATTATAAAGGTACTCTACAGGTGTCTCCGAAGGTACTTGTTGGGTTGGCGTATTTCGAGATTAGGATTTGTCACTCCGATTGTCGAAGAGGTATCTCTGGGCCCACTCGGTAATGCACATCACTATAAGCCTTGCAAGCATTGCAGCTAATGAGTTAGTTGCGGGATGATGTATTACGGAACGAGTAAAGAGACTTGTTGGTAACGAGATTGAACTAGGTATTGAGATACCGACGATCGAATCTCGGGCATGTAACATACCGATGACAAAGGGAACAATGTATGTTGTTATGCGGTTTGACCGATAAAGATCTTCGTAGAATATGTGGGAGCCAATATGAGCATCCAGGTTCCGCTATTGGTTATTGACCGGAGACGTGTCTCGGTCATGTCTACATAGTTCTCGAACCCGTAGGGTCCGCACGCTTAAGGTTTCGATGATAGTTTTATTATGAGTTTATGAGTTTTGATGTACCGAAGGAGTTCGGAGTCCCGGATGAGATCGGGGACATGACGAGGAGTCTCAAAATGGTCGAGACGTAAAAATCGATATATTGGACGACTATATTCGGACATCGGAAAGGTTCCGAGTGATTCGGGTATTTTCGGAGTACCGAGGAGTTACGGGAATAGAGAAGAGAGACCAAAAGGAAGGAGGCGTGCACCCCCCCTTCTGGTCCGAATTGGACAAGGGGTGTAGCCCCCTTTTCCTTCTCCCTCTCCCCCTCTTTCCTTCTCTCCTACTCCGGAAAGGAAAGGGGAATCCTACTAGGACTTGGGAGTCCTAGTAGGACTCCCCACACTTGGTGCGCCCCCTCTAGGGCCGGCCTCTCCCTCCCTCCTTTATATACGGGGGCAGGGGGGCACCTCTAGACACAACAATTGATCTCTTGATCTCTTAGCCGTGTGCGGTGCTCCCCTCCACCATAGTTCTCCTCGATAATATTGTAGTTGTGCTTAGGCGAAGCCCTGCAACAGTAGAACATCAAGATCGTCACCACGCCGTCGTGCTGACGGAACTCTCCCTCGACACTCAGCTGGATCGGAGTTCGAGGGACGTCATCGAGCTGAACATGTGCTAGAACTCGGAGGTGCCGTAGTTTCGGTGCTTGATCGGTCGGGCCGTGAAGACGTACGACTACATCAACCGCGTTGTTCTAACGCTTCCGCTTTCGGTCTACGAGGGTACGTAGACTCACTCTCCCCTCTCGTTGTTATGCATCTGGTAGATAGATCTTGCGTGATCGTAGGAAAATTTTAAAATACTACATTCCCCAACACTTACTAATCCAGTGCACCCCAGTGCCAGATTCTGTTTTCGGCTGTTTTTGTATTTCAGGTTTTCACGTTTCGAGAACTGCCCAGAAAAATCCAGAAAAATTATATAAAAAATCAGCGTTCCGGAAACAACACTGCGTCCGAAGGGCAGCCTGGGGGGGCCACCAGGGCTCCAGGCGCCCTGGCGGCGCCCCCCCCCCCTTGGGCCGCGTCGGGGGGGAGCCTGGGCCCCCCGAAGCTCCCCCGATGCCCTACTTTGGCATATATTTAAAGGGTCCTCCGAAACCCTCAGAACAGGAACTCTTTTCGCGATCCCATCTCTGTTCCGCCGCCGCCGCCGCTTCCAAGATCGGGAGCACCAGGAGAACTCTTCCCAGCACCCTGTCGGAGGGGAGGATCACCACTAGGAGCTTCTCCAATACCATGGACACCTCCCGGATGACTCGTGTGTAGTCTCCCTTGGACCATGAGTCGTAGCTATGTGATGTTCTCCTCCCGTTCTTGTGCTTCACTAATTAGTCCTCGTGAGCTGCCCTACTTGATCGAGGCACCTATGTAATCCTTATGTTGTTGCTATGTTGAGTTTGCTGGGATCTGATGGATTATGAGATTATGTTCAGATTGATCTTGAGTAATATATTTGATTCACCTCTTTTATATTTTTGTTCATAAGTAATTCTTGCATGTTCTCCGTTGTTATTTATTGCTTTGGCCGAGTAATAGGTAGTGACTCCAAGAGGGAACGTTATGCTCGATTGTGGGTTCATGCCCCTCGATGACTAGCTTGAGTGACAGAAACATGAGTCTAGGGGATGTGCTGTTGCCACAAGGGGGAAAACAACGGTGCTTGTGCCCGCGGGTGCAAGGATTGTTTACTTTACGCAAAGTTCTTTTAATGCAGTTGTCTGTTGCATTGAGTTTACACTATGGGTGGGACTCGCAACTTAATACCAGCAAGATGTTCTGGATAGATATCTCAAGGTGGATGATTAGTAGTAGATATTGATGGATTTCGGTCTACTTACTTTGGCGTACAGCCCATGCTTTGAACCTCAACCTTTCTTGCAATGTAGTCAGCATTGGTTTGCGTTCGTGGTCCTGTCAATTGCCCAGCTGTAATTTGTTTACCTCACATAGCTGTTTTATCGTCTTTTGGGAGAGAGACATCACTAGTGAACATCATGAGACTCCGGTCCATATTACCATCATTGATCACACCCACTTTTTACTTTTCGCTATTTACTTACTATTGCAAAACATTATCTATCACTACTATCATTGCTTTTAATCCTTTGTGAACTACAAGGCCGGAGGGATTGACAACCTCTCTGTACTCGTTGGGAGCAAAGTTATTTGTATCTGTGTGTAGGTCCACGTTGATTGCTACTAATCTGGCGCCGTAGCAATTGACACCTACTTGTTGAACCTAGGAGTCTCTGGGGATTCGATCCTTGGCATCTTTGCTAAGGGAAAACACTTCTACTTACTGCATCTTACACCTTCCACTTGGGGTAACCAACGAGGGGTTCGAGGCCCATCAATAACCGGGTACTCTTCTCCAATATTTTGTCCGCATTCTAAAAGAGAAATAAGCAGACACATCACAGGTTTAGCATGTATATGAAACTCATTTTGGTAAACCAGTTCAGTAGTAAGGTGGACAAGATAACAACCTGAAACAAACATATATCCATGTACTATAGTCACTATATGGTATATATCATTCTAATTTATGTATCCAAATCAAGATAGAGATAGTTCAAATCATATTTGTTTAAGACAAAGCAGCATAGAAAGAATATAGGTGTGGAAAACTACACAACACTAACAACACTTGTAATGTGCATGGCATGAGAACATAATTGTTTATTAAATTGAAACTGAAACCAACATAGAGCAAGTTACAAACAGCAAACCAGTTAAAGAAACAAGTTTAAAACATACCTGTCGCACCATTGGAGTTTTAATTGCATCTTTCAAATTTGAAATTAGTTGGTATGAGTAAATACAGTAATGCAAGAGCAAAGGAGTATGAACCATAGCTACGGAACCTGACCTGAGAACAATTCTTCTTCTGCTTTAAGCGTTGACTTGGGGTTCAGAGTGGTGGTCCTCGTACTTTGGGCACTGCACTTTCTTTACTAATTGCTTGTGTTTGGGTGCTCTGTGGTGGAGACGGTGATGTGTCAACTTGAACATGGTTATTATCTGTTGTGGTTTGGGTTAGAAGGGGTGTAGCTGGTTCTCTGTCCAACAGGGTATGGGTACAATCTGCATGAGTCTGGGTTATGTCTGGTGGGGTTGGTTCCTGAGCAAGTACAACCGTGGTTCTATCTGCATCAACGGGTAGCCCTATCTTTTCTGAAGATCGTGTTTTTACTCCCATAGATACTGCCATCACCCCCTCCAATTCAAATGACTGATACACAAGAAAAGTAATTGAATGTACAGACATTGTATGATAGTCAGGTGCAATGGATAGTAAGGAAGAAAATAGGCCATGAAATAATTCACATTTATGTTGTCTAACCAAACAGGATACCATGACACAATTTCACATATATGATGGCTAACTAAACAGGATAGCATGATGCAATTTCACCTATATGATTTTTAAGATCAAGATGATGGAATGACATACTTCAAAATATGATGACTATGTAAACAGGATGACATGATATAACTATACGAAGTGTCTATTAAAGTGATTAGCATGCCATAGTTCACATACATGCCGTCGATGGAAACATGATGGCATGATATAATTCACAGATAGAATGACATAATTCAAAATATGATGACTATGTAAAGAGGATGAGATGATATAACTATATGATGTCTTTAGAAAATGGGTTGGCATGCCAAACTTGAGATACATGATGTCTATGTAAACATCATGTAATGATATAATTTAAATATATGATTTATATACTAAGCAAGTAAGCAGAGGGCGATCGCATATATGATGTGTAAACTAAGCAGACAACACTCAATATTTTGTATATGATGTAAAAACTAAGCATTGCAAGACAACATATACATTATATGAGTAATATAACCTTGCCAATTTTGAGCATACACCTCTGGGGGGAAATAGGACTGGCATCTTTCTGTGAATCCTCCGAGGAGCTATCTGTAACTATCAAGATATCTGCGTTAGCAGGTAGCATTGTCTGCTCTGAAGAACTTGTTTTCACTCTAGATTTTTCTATCACCAATTGAAATGGCTGATGCACAGGAACATTATCTGAACATACAAACATTGTCGACAAATGGAATACATAATACAAAAAAAGGATGGCATGATACAATTCACATATATGATTCTTGGGTAATCAGCATGGCATTGCATAATTCACATATATAATGCCTTGCAACAAGAGGGCATTGCATAATTCACATATATAATGTCCTGCAACAAGAGGGCATTGCATAATTCACATATATGGTAATTACACACTAAACAGGTGGCATACACACAAAGCATGTATAAACTAAGGAAATGACATAGCAATGCAAGACACCATATGCACGATATGAGCAATATAACCTCATGGGAGAAATAGGACTAGGCATCTGTCTCTAAATCCTCCTCTGAGGAGCTATTTGTAACCAACAAGACATGTGCTTCATTAGATAGCATTGTCTGCTCTGAAGACCTTGTTTTCACTGGAGAGTTTCCCTTACCGTGTGGACCGGCTGATGGACAGGATGAGTAATTCAATGTACAAACATCGTTGACAAATTTAATACGTAATAAAAAAGGATGGCATGATATAATTCACATATCAGATGACTGGCTAACCAGGGTGGCATTGCAAAATTCACATATATGATCCATGGCTAAACAAGATGGCATTGTATGATTCACATATATGATATAGAAACTAAACAGATGGCATTCACACAAAGAATGTCTAAACTAAGTAGATGACATATCTGATGTGTAAAGTAAGTAATGCAAGGCGCCATATGCATGATATGACGAACATCACCAGCCAAGTTAGAGAAAGACCTTAGGGGGTAAACAGGGGTGGTCTGCTCCCTTTGAACCCTCCTTTGAACAATTATCTTCCTCTTGATTACAATATGGAACAGTGGGACGGGGTCTGTGTTTGCGCCCACCATTGAGCGACATCTGCATGACAATTTATTATTACACAAGCCTCGTTTCTTTTGGTCTACATGTTCAGTACCATCGTGTACAATAACTGACATGCATAGGAATAAAACGTAGTGAGATTATGTAAGGAGAGCATGCAGAAATCCAGAGTGATGGTAGCTACTTATGGATAGACCCAAAACCAATGATAGCAGGTAGATAATAGCTTCTGTTAAAAAATACAGATAATGGCTCCTTTAATGTTTGTTTGCACCCAACATGAAACTCACAGTGGGCACCTGAGATTATTCAGATAGTAGACAGATATTATTGATTGCTGCCCCAATATGTACCCCACAACCATTTAAAAACTCAAGTTTGAGCATTAGTTTGGACCGGACTCGGAGTCTAATCGGTGAACATTACGATAAAGTAGCATGTCATCATGTTAAGCGATGCATAACATAAGCAGTCACGAAAGAGTGCGACCTGTCTTGCGGACCCGTGTAGTCCTCAAGGTCTTCTACTCAGTTCATGATGCTAATGCAGTTATCATGGTTGCTAGCGGCGTGGAAGAAGATCTGAGGCGGCGAAAGACAGTCTGGAGTACAGATCCCTACTGTGGTGACCCATTCCATCGTTGGACCAGTTGAGCTGGGGTGGACCACAGCGCAACAGGAGCAGGACAAACCACACAAGGTTTTCTTTGACACATATCTGTAACAGAAGTAATTCTGTAAGCGCTTTTTTGAATTGGAGGATTATAACAATGCAGGGATAGGGAATACATAATAATATGATAGGAATGCACGTGCAAAACAAAGAATTTAAAAACACATAATTTCTGTCAATCTGGATGTTCGGTTCACAATAATTGGAAGATCACACGAATGCAAAGAAGCATGGTGAAATTAAGTCAAACCACAAGAAAATGTATAGTTATAATGCTATTATGCTACTATCTCATAGTCTTGTGCTTCATGAATAGGAATTTGAAAAGGAGGCCAAGTGGATATTAAAATTCCTATGGTTTTTCTATCAAGGAGACACTAAAGGAACAAATCCTACAGTTTTCCTTTGCTCCATTCCTTTGAACCAAATGCATGAATAGTAGTACCATGGAAACTTTCCAATTCCTATATTTTTCCTTCATTTTTGTTTTCAAGCAGGGGAGATTCTAGTAGGTAGGCTTGAAAAGGGAAAAGCCTACACTCGAACTATGTTTTTGTTCTAGTTCTACTACTTTCGACCCAGGCCACTACCCTACTAGCTCAACTCCCAGGCCCATCTAGAAATGCATAGCTCAAACGCGCAGAAATAATGATGGCTTTCAAGAGAGTCCACCACGGATAGCTAGGTTGCCTGATACCTCACTGCTTGTAATATAGGAGAAACTAACTATATTTCACGTTACTACGTGTGCTCAGTGGACAATAAATTTAACATGTAGAGTAAAAATGCGATGCAGCAAGTGTACAACCTCTTTGGCGAAGCCATGTCGATCTCAGCATCATTGGGTTGGTTGCTGAGGATGCTGCAGCTGATGTGGCAGTCGGAGGAGGGGAAGAAGATCTTAGGTGCGTGGAGATTAAGCCAAGTGTACTGCTCGACTGTGATGGAGGGTTTCATCGTTGGAGCAGCTCCGGTGAGTTGTACGATGGCGAGGCTGAAGCAGGACAAGAGAGACAATGTTAACCTGAGTGGAATTCTAATAGGATCTCCAATAGATGATGTAAAATACATAACCACGGAGTGCTAGATGTAAAATAAATCACCCTCTCATCTCTGAACTTAAATGTCAAAATTGAATTTAACTGTCAAAACTAAACACACTACTAGCAGAAAAGCAGTAGCAGCAGCAGTGCCGGGAGCAGCAGCACATGCGAGAGCCAGGGTAGCTGGTCGTGTAGCAGCATATCGGGTAGCAGCTGCAGGGGCTCAAGCGAGAGCAGGATCTGCTGCTCGTGAAGCAGCAACACGAGGAAGACTAGAGCTGCAGCGCAAGAAAGAGCAAGAGTAAGAGCAACATCACAAGAAAGACCAAGAGTAGACCATGAATGGGACCGGAGAGCAAGAGCAGAGGAGCGGAGCGAGCGAGAGCTAATGTAGTAGCAGCTCCGACTGATGTGGACGTCGCCACCGAGGGAGCGACGCCGCCGTAGATGGAGATGCGCCATGGCGGCTCAGGACCGAGCGCTGGCAACACCATGAGATCGAAGCAAGAAGAAAAAGCACCGATTAATGTAGAACCTCTTCGGTGGCGCCGATTAGTCCTCAGCTTCATCCGAGGAATCGGTGATGATGTTGCTCTTCCGGTGGTGTGGGAATGGAGGTGGCACGAAAGACGAGGGGAACGTCGGGGCAGCTCCTTGGAGGTGGAGGATGGGGTGGATGTTGGGGAACGTAGTATTTCAAAATTTTCCTACGATCACGCAAGATCTATCTACCAGATGCACAACAACGAGAGGGGAGAGTGTGTCTACGTACCCTCGTAGACCGAAAGCGGAAGCATCTAGTGACGCGGTTGATGTAGCCAAACTTCTTCGCGATTCAACCGATCAAGCACCGAATGTACGGCACCACCGCGTTCAGCACACGTTCAGCTTGATGACGTCCCACAAGCTCTTTATCCAGTTGAGCTTCACGGGAGAGTTTCGTCAGCACGACGGCGTGGTGATGGATATGATGAAGCTACCGGCGCAGGGCTTTGCCTAAGCACTGCAATGGTATGACCGGGGTGTGTTTCTGTGGAGGGGGCACCGCACACGGCTAGAACAATGTTTCTTATGTGTCTTTGGGTGCCCCCTACCCCCGTATCTAAAGGAGCAAGGGGGGAGGTGCGGCCAGGCTAGGACGTGCCATGGGAGTAGGATTCCTACTCCTAGTAGGAATAGAAATCCCCTTTCCTATTCCTACTAGGAGTAGGAAAGGAAGAGGAAGAGAAGAGGGAACACTACTAGGAAAAGGGCTATAGATGATATGGCCACTAATGGCGCACCAGACATGTGGTGCGCCATTACTATATACTAATGGCGCACCATGTGTTAGTGCGCCATTAGTGTCCAAATACTAATGGCGCACCACATCCACGGTGCGCCATTAGTAACATTTTTTTTCATTTTTTTCAAAACTAGTAATGGCGCACCAGTGGATAGTGCGCCATTAGTAGTTAAACTAGTAATGGCGCACCACATCCACGGTGCGCCACTAGTAAAAAAAATTCAATTTTTTTATTTTTTTTTTATTTTTTTTCAAAACTAGTAATGGCACACCGTGTGTGTGGTCCGCCATTACTAGTTGAACTAGTAATGGCGCACCACTCCCACGGTGCGCCATTACTAAGTTGGCCCAAATATTCCACCGAATGCACCCCCCATGTGGACCGCCTTTTCAGTTTAAAGTAAAATAAAAGAAAATGATGAAAATGTCCAAAAATTAAAATAAAACAAGTTTCTCATGTGATATGGGGTCTACTTGTTGGAAAAAATTTGAAATATGAATTTCGACTTTATTTGCAAAATTTCTCTGGAATTTGTAAAATGGGCATAACTTTTGCATACGAACTCGGATTATAAAGTTTTTTATATGAAAAATTATCTACTCGAAAAGTTACATCTGAATTTAACTAGGGGAACCCCGTTAAACATTTTCAAAATCCCCAAAAACCTAACAGAACAAAAGTTATGGGGCTTTTAAGATCCAGAGGGAAAAATTGAAAAAAATTTCAAACTTACTAGTGGTGCACCGCCGTTTGCTAGGTGCGCCACTAGTAACAGAAAAAAAATTGGTTTCGAAAAAAAATATTCGAATTTTCTTTCAAATATGATACGTAATATGACCGGGAAGTTTGAAATATTTTTTCAAAATTTCATCATACTCATGAACATGAACAAAGTCCTAGACATCAAGAAGGTTTAATATAATTGATATGATAGATATATTAACAAGTGCGTGTGAAGTGAGCTGGTGTTGGGGTTGGATAGAACTATGAAGTTAAGCGTGCTCGGGCTGGAGTATTGTGAGGATGGATGACCTTCTGAGAAGTTTGATCATGGAGTGCGATTTGACTTGAGATTAAGCATATTGACCCGAGATTAAGCCGTAGTGACCTGAGATTAAGAAAAAAACAAAAAAACAAAATTTTGAAAAAAGAATAAAAAAATTCTGAAAAAAAATTTATAAAAAAAATGTTCCTAATGGCGCACTTCTATGTGGTGCGCCATTAGTATTCCAGATACTAATGGCGCACCAGTGGTGCGCCATTAGTAAATAAATCTAATATGGTGTGGTGCTAGTGGCGCACCACTAGTGCGCCATTAGTAGGCAAAAGTGGTGCGCCACTAGCATGCCTTTTTCTAGTAGTGGAAGAAGAGGGGCGCCTCCCCCTTTTCCTAGCCAACTAAGATCCCTAGGAGGAGGGTGCGGCCAGCACTATGGGCTGCCTCTCTCTTTCCCTCAATGGCCCACTATGGCCCATACCCCCTCGGGGGGTTCCGGTAACCCCCTCCGGCACTCCGGTTAAATATGAAACTTTTCCGGAACACTTCCGGTGTCCGAATATAGTCGTCCAATATATCAATCTTTACGTCTCAGACATTCCGAGACTCCTCGTCTTGTCCGTGATCTCATCTGGGGATCCAAACTACCTTCGGTACATCAAAACTCATAAACTCATAATACCGATCATCATCAAACGTTAAGCGTGCGGACCCTACGTGTTCGAGAACTATGTAGACATGACCGAGACTCATCTCCGGTCAATAACCAATAGCAGAACCTGGATGCTCATATTGGCAACTACATATTCTACGAAGATCTTTATCAGTCAAACCGCATAACAACACACTTTGTTCCCTTTGTCATCGGTATGTTACTTGCCCGAGATTCGATCATCGGTATCTCAATACCTAGTTCAATCTCGTTACTGGCTAGTCTCTTTACTCGTTCCATAATACATCATCTCGTGACTAACTCATTAGTCATTTGCTTGCAAGGCTTATTATGATGTGTATTACCGAGAGGGCCCAGAGATACCTCTCCGACACTCGGAGTGACAAATTCTATTGTTGATCTATGCCAGCACCACGAACACCTTCGTAGACACCTGTAGAGCATGTTTATAATCACTCAGTTACGTTGTGACGTTTGATAGCACACAAGGTGTTCCTCCGGTATACGGGAGTTGCATAATCTCATAGTCATAGGAACATGTATAAGTCATGAAGAAAGCAGTAGCAATAAAACTAAACGATCATAGTGCTAAGCTAACGGATGGGTCTTGTCCATCATATCATTCTCCTAATGATGTGATCTCGTGATCAAATGACAACTCATGTCTATGGCTAGGAAACATAACCATCTTTTATCAATAAGCTAGTCTAGTAGAGGCATACAAGGGACATACTGTTTTGTCTATGTATTCACACATGTACTAAGTTTCCGGTTAATACAATTCTAGCATGAATAAAAGACATTTATCATGATATAAGGAAATGCAAAAACATCTTTATTATTGCCTCTAGGGCATATTTCCTTCAGTCTCCCACTTGAACTAGAGTCAATAATCTAGATTACAAAGTAATCATCCTAACACCCATGGAGTCTTGGTGCTGATCATGTTTTGCCCGTGGAAGAGGCTTAGTCAACGGGTCTGCTACATTCATATCCGTATGTATCTTGCAAATCTGTATGTCTCCCTCCTTGACTAGATCGCGGATGGAATTGAAGCGTCTTTTGATGAACTTTGTTCTTTTGTGAAACCTGGATTCCTTCGCCAAGGCTATTGCTCCAGTGTTGTCACAAAAGATTTTCATTGGACCCGATGCACTAGGTATTACTCCAAGATTGGATATGAACTCCTTCATCCAGACTCCTTCATTTGTTGCTTCCGAAGCAGCTATGTATTCCGCTTCACACGTAGATCCCGCCACGACGCTCTGCTTGGAACTGCACCAACTGACAGCTCCACCGTTTAATAAAAATACATATCCACTGAGGTCTTGCCCACTCACAAACACATGAGGAAGGTTTTGAAAGGTTGGAAATGGCAAGAATTCTTAGAGTCATCCGGCAAACTCATGAGAAAATTGAAAAAATGATTGCCAGGAAGATACAACGGCACAAAAATTGATAACCCAATTTTGGGGCTGTTACAAACCTTCCCCCCTTAAAAAGAATCTTGTCCTCGAGATTCCTAGGGTTACAACAACAATGAAAAGACAACCACTCCGGGGAAAAACCTCGGGGTTAATTTTAACCCTTTGGTCAGATACAGACTAGTTGGGGTACCGATAATTGGTACACCCAGAGAGATATGGGTAAAACAGGGTTACCTCCATGGCTAGCGGCACTCGAGATCAGACTCCCGAAAAATGCAGGATGCACCCCAATGAATAGTGGTTTCACCTGCTGACACGTGGGTCCAGCTGCATGTGAGGTGGCTGCGTCAGCTCAGGATGCACACTGAGGTACGGGAAAAAATTTCATGGATGGCTCCACGAAAAGGTAGGTGTCAAGGTAGAATCGGAGTTGAAATTTGTATTATGATCGATGTACTGGATCGAATGCAATAAAGTTGGCAATGTTCCTCCGAAAATGAAATCGGGAACAAGAATTATAGATGAGGATTTGCCAGATGGAAATGCCTCTGCGAGGCTCTGGTTTTGGGAAAATCGGGCACACGAGGTGTGCACCGATAGGGAGGGATATGTGACTTTGCATTCCCACGAGTACTGCCCGAATGTACTCGTGGGTGGACCGGGTTTGCGTGTGATATCCAGTATAATCTAAACTAGCGAATAGATGTAATAAACATGGAATGAAAAACATACCAGACAAATCATTCTAAGGTGTTTTAATGCCAGTGGGTATATGTACTCTTGGCATACATATACCTACACCAGTGCACATTTTATTAAAGAGTCGGGATGAGCCAATGTTGTTTTTAATGTATGTGTCGTACTGATTAAAATCTTGTTAACACATAGTGTCAACCCTGTCAAACGTCTCTGCTTGACAGAGAGACAAACAAGAATAAGCACGAAAACAATAGCATGAAAACATACATAGAACACAACATACAGATTACATCATACAACAAAGCACGAACGCTCTACGCGCTAAACAAAACTAGGATTCATGGTTCTATCCTCATATTGAGGATGAACAGACTGGCTGGCCTACTCGCAGAATCATCTAACTGCGTGACTGAGGTCATTGTCGGTGTCAAAACCGACGGATCTCGGCTAGGGGACTGAACTATGCATCTGAGGATTGATGTTAACAGGAGGCAGGGGACACGATGTTTACCCAGGTTCAGGCCCTCTTGATCGAGATAAAACCCTACTTCCTGCTATATTAGTATGGATGAATATGTGTACATGAGTTGATCTACCTCGAGATCGTAAAGGCTAAAACCCTAAGTTTCAGCCTATGAGGATTGTATGATTCTCTAGCCTCTACGAACTAAACCCTCCGGTTTATATACACACCGGAGGGGCCTAGGGTTTGTACATACCATCTTGTAGAGGAAGGAAAATATACACCCGTGCCTAAACTAGCCATTACAAGAATCCAGGAGTCCCATCCGAATACGAGAGATGATCTTCTAAAGTAATCTTCATGGCCCATCAGTACGGCCCACCAGGAGTTTATCCGGCCACCTATGGACACCCCC
>LR738712.1:236722898-236795266 GCA_902687465.1 Secale cereale
GACCCCCCCCCCCCCCCGATCCAGGACTCCCTCAGTATCCCCTGAACCTGTCTTCGATGATGACGAGTTCGGCTTCCGTATTGTGTTCGGCATTGCAAGGCGGGTTCCTCCTCCGAATATATCTCCTGTAGATGGATCATGTTCGGCTCTACAAGATTAGTACAACCCTTAGCATCGAAGGTAAGGCTTTTAAAGAAATGAATAATGTGTCTTTACTGACAACTTTTGGGTGAAACATCACGTCCAACCCACTAACAAATCGACTCGTTCTATTTGGCCCTAGTTTCGCATTTCGAGGCATATCCTCATTGGCACGTCCCATTAGAATAGAGATCGTGCCCGCTTATTGTGGGATTCATCATCATGACATCAGCACCCATGTTGTGCATTACGCACGACCGCTTTGGGAACTGGCGAGTTTTATGGCTAAGGTGGGGGACGCTCTGTATTCGCAGCATTATAAAAGGACACCAATCCCTTTCATCAACCCCACGCCTTCCTCAAGCCCGAGCTCTCCAATCTCCCTTGCCCCCATACTATCGTCTCCTGCGCCCACAACTCCTCGTTCCTCAACCACCACTCCCCTTCCCAGCAATGGTTGGATCCGGTGCCATAGGCAAGTGGGAGGCTTCCACGATCACCGAAAAGATCGTGAAGGATCTACGAAGTGCGAGGTTTCTCGCCGACGACATCGCACACTGAGTTCCCCCTAGGGGGCAGGTGACTCCCACCCCTAAGGCAGGCGAGAGGGGAGTATTCACCTCTCATTTTGTTAGGGGGCTAGGGTTTCCACTCAACCTGGTCGTTCGGGATCTTTTGTTCTTCTATGGGATAGATTTCCATGATATATCTCTGAACTCAATCCTTCACATATCGGCATTCATAGTGATGTGTGGAGCCTTTCACCGTGTCCCCCACACTTCGGCCTGTGGCTTAAGACCTTCAACGTGAAGACGAAAGTGGTGCATGGTGAACACACAGAGTGCGGGGGCGCCATGATTAGTAAGCTCCCGAACGCAACATGGCCCAAGGGCTCATTCGTGGAGACCAACAAAGTCTGGCAGCAGGAGTGGTTCTATATCACCGAACCCCGCGACACCAACTGCGCGGCGGACCCTGCTTTCAGATCCGGACCACTAGAGAGGCTAACCTCTTGGACCAAAAAGGGTCTGAACTGGGGGTCGCACACTAAGGTGACGACTCTTGTGAGCCGTGTGTCCGGTGTGATCTCCAAGGGGCACCTGCTCTCCTCTGTGGTCCAGGTGATGCTGACCCGACTTGTTCTCCCTTGCCAGAGCCGGGAGTCCTCCCTATGGGAGTTCGATCCGGAAGGAGCCAAGCCGCTAAAGCATCTCTTCAGATCCATGCACAAAGAGATCTGGAAGAACCTCTTCAAGAGCCAGGAGGAATGGCCCGAAGAGAACCAGGATGCGGGCTTCAGCACTGAAGTTTCCGCCACATAGGTAATAATGATCTTTGCCGAACACATACCCTATCTCTTATTTAATTATAATAGGAGTTGGAATGTTTGCATGAAATACAGGCTTGGACAAAGAAGGCAACACGGATCAAGTGTCCGGCATCCCTGCCCGAAGACCCAGCATTGCCTCTATTGACGGCAATGCTGGTTCTGGCGCCGTACAAGGCGCCGATCAAGAAGCCCAAGAAGACAAAGGGCAAGGGGGCCGGAGACAGCCCCCGTCCTATGGGCAAGCAGCCCGAGGACCTCCACATTCTCTCCTCCGATGAGGCGGAGAAAGATGATGAGGAGGAAGAGGAGGAGGAAGACATACCTCTGGCCCAAGCTAGGGGGCGAAAGATGGGGGCCGTCGCTAACGCAGTTACGGCCATGCCCCGGAGGAGGAGGCAGCTGAAGCTCGGGGATAGTTTGGATTCATCCGAACATAGCTTCATGGTGAAGCCCAGGGAGAAGCCCCTGCCCGAATCATAAGTTTATCCAGATTGCCTATTTCACCTTTGTGTATTCAGTATTTATGATACCGACTGAACATTCTCCTGCTGACCTACAACCCTCCCAGTGCAAACCCCGATGGTACATCATCGGAGGGGAACTCTCTGGTGCCTGGGGAGATGGAGAGTGGCCCGCCAGTCCGGGCTTCATTGCCCGTAATCGGCGGGGACACCAAAGTGTCGTCCCAGCAGGTTCTCTCCGCCCAAGGATATGAGGGCAGGGCAGGAGACAGGGCGGCTGAGGGTAATACCTCGGCGGTCGCTGACCATGGGGAAAAGACCCCCATGGAGACCGAAGATGTGGGGCCCGAACAGTTTGGGGTCCCAGCGAACACCGTCCCGGAGCCTAGCGCAGCTCCGCGGGTTGAGGATCCCGCTCTTCAAGCGGAGGAGGATACAGCGGCGCTCCTCAAGTTGCTCTCGTCATTGAAGAACACCACACCGTGATGGGTGCGGTGATGAAGAAGATTCAGTCCGTCAAGGGCGGACTGAATGAAGCCTTCAACAGCCTTCTAACAGTCTTTGAGGTAAGCCATGTAATGCTTTTTAAGAAATTTTATTTGTTTCGAATGCGCATATATAACCAGTAGCCCCTGATGCTCTGTGTGATTCTGAAAAGAATCGGACGGAGTATCCATAGAGTAGCATATTTACAGAGTTGGACTGTCATGCAGGCTTCTTTAGTTACGGTGACTGCACGAGACGCACAGGTCACCGAACTAAATTGGAAGCTCGAGGTGGCCAATGCGGATCTCGACCGCATCAACCGGCGTTTTGATGAAATGCAAGGTATGTAGATTTTATTTAAATGTCAATAAGACTTAATTGATTGAGTATGAGTACAAATTCTAACACTGTATTCTGTGTTACACGGTTGGTGCCGCCGAGCTCGAGGCCCTCAAGGGAGAGATTGCCAAGGCCAAGGAGGAGGCCAAGGTCAACAAGGCGGCCGCTGATAAAGCGGCTGCCGATTTAGAGGCCAAAAAGGCGGAGTGCGAGAAGCACAAGTCTCAGGTGTCCGAAGTCGAGGTCGAGCTTCAAGATGCCATCCGTAAGTGTGAGGCATCAGACAAGACGGCTTCGGAATAGGCAACCGAGCTGTCTACGGTAGAAGTCTGCCCAGGACGCGCGAGGCGAGGCGCGCAGTAATCGTCAAGAGATCAAGCAGGCACGACAGATAGCATATGGTAAGATATTTCTCTTACAGAGCATCTTCGGAGGGCGGAAGTATGTTGGGCTGACATGATTGTGGAGTTCTCCAGGCGTGTTTGTTGATCTTCCAAGGAGCAGCGCAGAAGCTGCCCAGTATTTCCGTGCCCTGGAGGGGAACAACACAAAGAAGCTGTTTTGGTCGCAGTTCGAGGCACCAAAACATCCGATGCCCCTTAGCGACCATATGAAGCAGCTGGTCGAGCTGCACAACATAGCGAGTTCGCCATGAAGGACTTGATAGTCCGGCTATGGCCCCTGAGTCGATCCCAAGTAGTTACTTCGAATTGGTGAAGCGGCTCGTCGAGGCGAGTCCGCAGGTCGATGCACTAACACGTTCGGCTTGCATAGAAGGTGCTCGGATGGCCTTTGCTCGCGTCAAAGTGCACTGGGCGAAGATGAACACAATGCAAATAGCCACTGCTGGCCCGCCCGCGGGCAAGGAGCATCGGAAGCCGGAGAAGTACTTAGAGGACGTCGTCGAGGGCGCCCGCCTTATAGATGGTCAGTGTTCGAAATATGTTGTTTTGGATTAATTGTATCCGGATGAAAAGACTATTCTTATGAATCCAATGTATATTACTTTTGCGCTTTTTATAATATCCACGTCTTTTTTCCTCCTATGTGACTGTTTATCTTAAAACTGAAAGTTTCCAGTCAACTGCTTCAGCCCCCAGGTACATAGTACTGTGGTGTTCGATCATATGCAAATACACTCTTTATCCAACATCTTAGTCCATATAGGAGGTGTATGCGGAGCTAGCCAGGAAATCAGACTATGTGGCTTTATTTCTTTCACTTAGTCGTAGGAGTTTGACAAGTGGGGCTAGGTACTAGCCCCTGGTGCGGATGAAGTATCCAATTGCACTTGCCTGGGCAAAAAAAACCAACCCTTTGTATAACACGGGGTAGATCTCTATCGATCGTAGTATAAAACTAAGTCACCGGATTGCAGACCAGGTTCTCTCTTTTCATGACAGTCAGTTTTCGGCTTTCTCTACTGACATACCTGACCAGTCTAGCCAGAAGTACTATCGCAGTAGTTCTCCCTTTACACCCTAGCCGAACAATCGGGAATGTAGGGGTAAGCACAGGAGCCGGGCAACCCAACTATTGACCAAAAACATGATTCGAAACTGATGCATATAATGCAAACATCCAGGACGCCGAACACTCCCTATATGTGTTCGATCTTTTCAACATATACCATGGCTGAATGCAGCCCCTGGTAATAAACCTTTGTGGACAAGGCATATATGGCAATCTGATGCGAGAAAAGAACATCCATGGTGAGCGAATAAAACTCTGGATATGGTATGAATAAAATTGTTCTATTAATATCCCTCTATAGTATGGCGAGCCGAAAACTTTACACATACTGCCGATGACCTTTTTTGGACATTTTACATGCCAAAAAGGTATATAATAAGAAAGAGAAAAAAGGTTTACACATGATCTTAATCTAAAAAAAGAAACCTTAGTGCGGGTCCCTGTTGCACGTCTGCGCCGTTTTCTCCTCTGTAATGTGTCCTTGAAGGCATGAGTATGATGACCATCTGTAGAAAAAAGGAAATAAAACCTGGAAATGAAGAAGTTAATCCAGTGTGGCCAAAGTAAGTCTGGTTTGTTTTAATGAACGGAAAGAAGATAAATTTAAAGTCCGAATAGGGTCTAGCCAAACTACGGAGTGTGTGCAGGTGCCCCCGGTCGCCACCCAAGGAATTATTTAGGCATAATTATGTACTCGAGGCACATATGCTATCACCTTATGGGGCGGTCGACGGGGGCATAGCTGTCAATCTTGCTCAGATTCATCTGAGCTGCCGTGCTAAGGCGTGTGCCGGACACGTTTAGCCGTGTCTACTATTGATATATTATCTGGCTTAAATAGGCCACATTGTACTTCGGCTGCTAAGGCCGCAGTATCTTCCTCCGTACGGAGAGAGCACTCCATATTTCCATTGACCGTGATAACGCCATGTGGTCCAAGCATCTTGAGCTTTAAATAGGCATAATGCGGGACAACATTAAAGCGGGCGAAGGTCATTCTTCCGAGTAGGGCGTGATAGCCACTTCGGAATCGAGCTATGTCGAAGAGTAGTTCTTCGCTTCGAAAGTTGTCGGGAGAACCGAATACAACTTCCAATGTTAAAGAGCCTGTGAAGTGAGCTTCAACGCCCAGTATTACTCCTTTAAAGGTCATGCTGCTTGGCTTGATTCTTGATGGGTCGATCGCCATCTTGCGGACAGTGTCCTGATATATCAGATTGAGACTACTGCCGCCATCCATAAGGACTCGGGTTAGATGGTATCCATCGATTATTGGGTCGAGCACTAAGGCAGCCGAACCCCCATGCCGAATACTAGTCGGATAATCCCTGCGATCGAAAGTTATCGGACAAACTGACCATGGGTTGAATTTTGGGGCGACAGGCTGAACGGCATAGACGTCTTAGAGTGCGCACTTGCGCTCCTGGTTTGGGATATGAGTGGCATATATCATGTTCACTATTTTGACCTCCGGTGGAAATTTCTTCTGTCCACCTATATTCGACTAGCGAGGTTCATCCATGTCTTCGCTCTAAGGCTTCTTCCCCTTGTGTTCGGCGTTTAGTTTGCCGGCCTGCTTGAAAACCCAACAATTACGGTTGGTGTGATTGGCAGGTTTTTCTGGGGTGCGATTGATTTGGCAGGGCCTATCTAATATCCTGTCCGAACTTGATGGACCGTCTTTGTTTCCTTTGAATGGCGTCTTCCGTTGACCGGGTCTGGAGCCGCTAAATCCGGCATTTACCGTTGTATCATTTGGACTTCCAGGATTGTTTCTACGCTTGTTTTTATTGCGTCGTGGCTTTCCGTTGTCGTCCCTGACTTCAGATGTTCCAGGGTCGCTGGTGCTGCTACGAGCTAACCAGGTGTCCTCACCCGCGCAAAAGCGAGGCATGAGTGTAGTTAGGGCTGCCATTGTCCTCGGCTTTTCCTGTCCAAGGTGTCTGGCTAGCCACTCGTCCCGGATACTATGCTTGAATGCCGCTAAGCCTTCGGCGTCTGGACAATCGACGATCTGGTTCTTCTTAGTGAGAAACCGGTTCCAAAGCTTGCGGGCTAAGTCCCCGGGTTGTTGTATGAGGTGACTCAAATCGTCAGTGTCCGGGGGCCGGACATAAGTCCCTTGAAAATTGGCCCGAAAAGCGTCCTCAAGTTCTTCCCAACTCCCAATGGAGTTTTATGGGAGACTGTTTAGCCAGTGCCGAGCTGTTTCTTTCACCTTGAGGGGTAAATATTTGATGGCGTGGAGATCATCTCCTCGAGCCATGTGGATGTGAAGAATAAAATCTTCTATCCATATGGCAGGATCCGTCGTTCCATCGTACGGTTCGATGTTCATGGGTTTAAACCCTTCTGGGAAATCATGACCCAGTACCTCATCGGTAAAGCATAGAGGGAGTGAAGCTCCTCTGTATCTTGCTATATCGTGGCGTATGTCCGATGGTTGTGGTGTTCGGTATTGACCCTAAACTGGTATGTCACCAGCGCGATTGGCTTGATAGCCACCGTCCCGTGCGGGAGCTCGATCCCTGGGTCCGAATATAGACCTGGTCTTGCTAGGTTTTTTGTTTAGGTCCTCGCGGAGGTCATGCTTTCAGACTTGGGCTGCACCCTCCTTTGATTTATGGGGTGGGGTCTTGTTTATGCCATTGCTAGCGACTCTATCCCGTCCATGAGGTGGTCGGTCCGGCTTGTTGGCATTGTTGTCATTCGGTGGGACGGGCGCAACGGCCTCGTCATAGAATTCGGGCAGCAGCTTGCGCTTGGGATAGCCTTTGGTTTGGCCATTAAAGCCATGTTTCTATTCGGTGTCTAGCACCTCATTCAATCTATCGTTGAGCATGTCTTGTGCAGCTCGAAGCTATCTCTACTGCTTTTTTAAGCTCCGTGCGGTGGCTATAAGCCGCCGACGGAAGCGTTTTTGTTCGGAGGGTTCTTCTGGGACGGTGTATTCATCGTCATCAGGCTGGCCTCTTCTTCGGAGATCGGTTCATAGTCACGGTCTTCGGCATCGCTATCATCGGGTTGCGGCTTCGGACTATGTTCGCCGTCCTCTCGCTCCTCCTGCTCTAACGCTAGGTCTGTGGGGTCTTCGGCTTGTTCCAGAATATCACCGTCATTAGTCACGGTGTTGATGTCCTTTCCTTTACGAGATTTCGTTGGGCGTTTCGGACGCCGACTCTTGGGAGGTTCTTCGGCGGGTTTATCCTCTACGGGATTGTTTTAACCGTTGCCTTCAGCCTCTTTCGGTGTATCCATCATATACACGTCGTATGAAGATGTAGCTTTCCACCACCCTGTTATGGGCCTCCTTCGATCTGTGTTTGCTTCAGCTTCGAGGTCCATCCGATCGAAGTCTTCTTAAGCGTAGTCGAGTAGATCGGGTTGATCTTCAATCGTGGATACCAAGTGGGTGGTGGGTGGGGAATGAAATTCTTCATCCCCTTGGGTATAGTGCGGTTGTTCATCAGACTCCAGTTCATACTGGATATAGTGCGGCTGTGCATTCTTATCCAAGGAGAGAGATCTCAATGACCTTAACATGTCGCCAAGTAGTGAGTGCTAGAAAATATCTACAGCACAGAACTCGGCGATAGGCGCCAGATTAGATTTGAGGGGCGCAGTTGCGCACAGTTCGGAATCATATATCGGAGCTAACTCTGGGGTTCCGGTAACACAGACCCCATTAGTTGGGTCCGCGTGCGGCTCCATCGCCGTAGAGTATGCGGCTCCCATGGTGGGTTTGAACTTCCCATCTTCGGGTGGCACGATGCGTTCTGGATCTAGGGTCAAAACTGTTGTAGGTGCTATTTCCTGATCCGATGACAGAGTTAAGTCATGATCATCGTGGTGGCAGGGAGGGGTTGCCACTGGCTCGAATCCGGTGAAGATTAAGTATCCGCGGATATCAGCAACGTAGTTCAAGCTACCGGATCTGGCATTATGGCCAGGGGCGTAGCTCTCAATCTTCTCAAGGTGGGCTTTAGTGTTGGAATGAAGCGCGAAGCCACCAAACACGAACAATTGGCTGGGATGGAAAATTCCCTCGGCATCGCCGTTGCAGTTGATGACATGATCCATCGGTCCTTCCATCGACGACATAGTGGAACTCTAAAGGATAGCACCAATGTTGGTGTCAAAACCGGTGGATCTCGGGTAGGGGTCCCGAACTATGCGTCTGAGGATTGATGTTAACAGGAGGCAGGGGACACAATGTTTACCCAGGTTCAGGCCCTCTCGATCGAGGTAAACCCCTACTTCCTGCTGTATTAGTATGGATGAATATGTGTACAAGAGTTGAATGCTACTTCCAGAGCTTGCGTTGTATTACCTCGAAGAGGAAAGGGTGATGCAGCACAGTAGCGTAAGTATTTCCCTCAGTTTTTGAGAACCAAGGTATCATTCTAGTAGGAGACCACGCGCGAGTCCCTCGCACCTGCACAAACAAATAAGAACTTCGTAGCCAACGTGATATGGTGTTATCAATCCCTTTACGGTCACTTACGAAAGTGAGATCTGGTAGATAGGATAGTTTGATATTTTTGGTATTTTTGGATATAAGAACAGAAAGTAAATAACACAAAGTAAAGTAGATTGTAGATTAATATGTTGAGAATAGACCCGAGTGCCATAGGTTTCACTAGTGGCTTCTCTCATGATAGCAGAATTCTACGGTGGGTGAACAAATTACCGTCGAGCAATTGATAGAAAAGCGCATAGTTATGAGAACATCTAGGCATGATCATTATATATAGGCATCACGTCCATGACAAGTTGACCGAAAAGAGTATTAAGTTCACAAGATGACATGATGTAGAGGGATAAACTACTACTATTACTCCACACATCGACCGAAATGAGAATATCTAGGCATGATCATTATATATAGGCATCTACTACTATTACTCCACACATCGACCGCTATCCAGCATGCATCTAGAGTATTAAGTTCATAAGAACAGACTAATGCTTTAAGCAAGATGACATGATGTAGAGGGATAAACTCGAGCAATATGATATAAACCCCATCTTTTTATCATCGATGGCAACAATACAATACGTGCCTTGATGCCCCTGCTGTAACTGGGACAGGACACCGCAAGATTGAACCCAAAGCCAAGCACTCCTCCCATTGCAAGAACTATAGATCTAGTAGGCCAAACAAAACCAATAATTCAAAGAGACTTGCAAGGATATTATAATCATACATAAAAGAATTCAGCAAAGAACCAAATATTTCTCGTAGATAATCTTGACCGTAAACCCACAATTCATCGGATCTCGACAAACACACCACAAAAAGATTACATCAAATAGATCTCCTTGAAGACCGAGGAGAACTTGGTATTGAGATCCAAAAAGAGAGAAGAAGCCATCTAGCTACTAACTATGGACCCGAAGGTCTGTGGTAAACTACTCACAGCTCATGGTGAGGCAATGGTGTTGATGTAGAAGCACTCTGTGGAAGATCCCCCCTCTGGCGGAGCTCCAGAACAGGCCCCAAGATGGGATCTCACGGGAACAGAAGGTTGCGGCGGTGGAATTAGGGTTTTCTCTGTTGCCTCAATGTTTTCAGGGTACATGGATATATATAGGAGGAAGGAGGGCATCAGGGCAGCCAGAGGGGGCCCACGAGGGTGGGGGCGCGCCCTGTAGGAGGGGGCGCGCCCTGGACCCTCGTGGCCGCCTCCTTTGTTCCCTCGCGTGTACTCCAAGTCTTCTGTGTTGATATCGTTCCAAAAATAACTCCCGCGAAGGTTTCATTCCGTTTGGACTCTGTTTGATATTCCTTTTCTGCGAAACCCTGAAATAGGCAAACAACAGCAATCTGCACTGGGCCTCTGGGTTAATAGGTTAGTCCCAAAAATAATATAAAAGTGTATAATAAAGCCCATTAAACATCCAAAACATAATATATAAATTCATGGAACAATAAAAAATTATAGATACATTGGAGACGTATCAAGCATCCCCAAGCTTAATCCATGCTCGTCCTCGAGTAGGTAATTTATAAAAACAAATTTTTTGATGTGGAATGCTAGCCAACATAATTTTCAATGTAATTTCTTTATTGTGGCATGAATGTTCAGATCCGAAAGATTCAAGACAAAAATCTATATTGACACAAGAATAATAATACTTCAAGCATACTAACAAAGAAATCATGTCTCCTCAAAATAACATGGCCAAAGAAAGTTATCCCTACAAAATCATATAGTCTGGCTATGTTCCCTCTTCATCATACAAAATATTCATGTGATGCACAACCCCGGTTTCAGCCAAGCAATTGCTTTCATACTTAAAATTTGTCAAACCTTTCAACTTTCACACAATATATGAGCGTGAGCCATGGATATAGCACTGTAGGTGGAATAGAGTGGTGGTGGCGGAGAAGACAAAAAGGAGGAAGATAGTCTCATATCGACTAGGTGTATCAATGGGCTACGGAGATGCCCATCAATAGATATCAATGTGAGTGAGTAGGGATTGCCATGCAACGGATGCACTAGAGCTATAAATGTATGAAAGTTCATCAAAAGAAACTAAGTGGGTGTGCATCCAACTTGATTGCTCATGAAGACCTAGGGCATTTGAGGAAGCCGGTCGTTGGAATATACAAGCCAAGTTCTATAATGAAAATTCCCACTAGTATATGAAAGTGACTAAACATGAGACTCTCTGTCATGAAGATCATGGTGCTACTTTGAAGCGCAAGTGTAGAAAAAGATAGTAACATTGTCCCTTTTCTTTTCTATTCTTTTTTTTTGGGCCTTTCTTTTTTCTTTAGCCTTTCCTTTTTTTCTTTGGGACAATGCTATAATAATTATGATTATCACACTTATATTGATTTACAACACGATATTACAACTCGATACTAGAACAAACTATGACTGTATATGAATGCCTCCAGCGGTGTACCGGGATGTGCAATGAATCAAGAGTGACATGTATGAAAAGTTTATGCATGGTGGCCTAGCCACAAATACGATGTGAACTACATGATCATGCATGCCAATATGACAATATGAAGTGTGTCATATGAACAGAACGGTGGAAAGTTGCATGGCAATATTTCGGCGTCCCGGGAACCAGGGTACCCAGACTTTCCTGCCTGCGGGCCACGACGCGCTCCTACTATGGCCTGGTACGGCCCAGCTGATCGACCAGCTGCTCAAGACACTCGCGAGTGGGCTAGACCTCGCGATGAGGACAACGTCAAGACCCCCTCAGGAGCGGCCTCGGCTAGGTTGCTCCGAAGGGGCGGAGAATCCAAGGCCAAGCCTGCCTCAGGAGGAGGCAGTGACGCAAGAAGTGACGCACCGCGCCAGCGGGTGCCAGCGCGTGCCAGCGGTGCAGTTGCCATTTTGGTGCAAAGGAGAGAACACAGGCGCATGTTCCTGAGGAGCGGGACAAAGGTTTCCCCTTCAGTGCAACAAGACCGAAGACCGGAAGGACGACAGGGAGGATGTCACCACCGAGCCCACCACCACGTCACGGCCTGATCCCTTTGCAGGAGAAGACTGCTTTTGTCAGGATAGGAACGTCCTTGTGGTCCCGCTCAAAATGGCTGTTGTGGGATCCCTTCCCGCCTAAACATTTTGGGGGAAGAGGACCCTGGCCGCCTATATAAGTAGCTAGGATCTCCACTATGGAGGCATTCTGATCAGATCCAGAGACTCCGCCCTCGCACGAAGGAGCAAGAGCCCTTGCCTCCTGACCCTCCTGAGCTCAGGAACCACTGTAATTGTTTATACTCAAGCCCTCCTGAGGCTAATCCACCAAAGCAGGAAGTAGGGTTTTACACCACAAGGTGGCCTAAACCTGGGTAAATTCGTGTGTGCTTTACTTATTGTTCGCGTGAATCTCTTCATCAGACGAGGGCGAGACGCTAGGTAGATGTGAGTGGGAGAGATCTTCGTTCACGCCCCTGTGTTCAAACTTCTTGGGTTTGCTGAGCCTGTAATCCGACATTTGGCCCGCCAGGTAGGGGGCGTGTGGAAATATCGCCTCTCCGACGACCTCGTCCCACTCTCATCGTCGACCTCGCTTCGCTGCCATGGTGGACACACGCCGAGCGCGCGCCGCCCGTCACGCCGCCAACGTCGCTCAGACAGCGCCCGCGGGCAACGGTGCACCGCTCCACCCCGACTCACCGGCCGCCAACGCCGCCACTGACCCGGCCGTCCACGAGCAGCAGGACTCGTCGCTGCCGCTATCCGTGGGGCGCGATGGCCGCACGTCGACGTCGTCACCCTTGCCGGTCGCGGCGTCGTCCTCACTGATCCGCTGCGGGCCGGTCTACCAGCAGCCTGCACTACTGATGGCCTGGGAGCTCCTGCGCTACCGCCCGACGGACGACCTCTACGACGAGTGGCTCCATCACATCACCGAGCTCGTCAACGCCGCCGGGGAGGTACCTGCGCCGACTCACTCCTCCCGTCCTCCATCGCTCATGGCGTGAGACGAGGGCCACGGTGTCCCCGCTCCACCTCCGCTCTACAGCGCCGGCCAGGGGGTCACGCGCGAGGCTCCATGGAGTGAGCCGCCCTGCCGGGCCCCGGCGCACGACGAGGAGAGCTGCCAGGTGATTCCGCATCCCCAGGCAAAAGCTCGCGGGCCCCCCCGTCTGGCAGCACCAAGACCGCGCACCACAGGAGGTGGTGGCGCCTGCGCCCAAGAACCAGCACCGCAGGTGCAGGGGCACTTGCAATCATGAGCGTGGCTGGATGTCGCGCCTTAGCTCCAGAGCTGCGGTGCCTCATCTGGCCCGGCAAGTTCAAGCCGGATCTGCCTCCGCGCTACGACGGCACCACCGACCCCACAGAGTTCCAACAGCTCTACGATCTGAGCATCGAGGCGTCCAACGGCACCGAGCAGGTCATGGCAAACTAGTTCCCCATGGCCCTCAAGGATGGCGCCCGCTCCTGGCTCCTGAGCCTCCCCGTGGGATCCATCTCCTCTTGGGGGCAGCTTCGTGAGTGTTTCGTCGCCAACTTCCAGGGTACATGCGATCGAGCCCAGGTGGTCGCGGATCTGCGCTGCGTGAAGCACCAGCCTGGGGAGACCTTGCAGAAGTACATCCAGCGTTCAACACCATGCGCCTCACGATCCCCAGGGTCTCGGACGAGGCCATCATCTCGGCGTTCTCCGACGGTGTGCGTGATGTCACCTATCCACAGCCCTCGAGATGTTCAAGCTCGCGGCAAGGTGTGCCAGGGCGGAGGAAGGACGCCTCTCCCTCCAGGAGTTGCCTGAAGCGGAGGCTGACGACAAGAAGGCCAAGACCAAGGAAGCAAAGCGCAAGGGACCCACCGTGCTGGCTGCAGAGCCAGAAGTAAAGCGTGGCTGCGGCTACAACGACCCCCCCCCAGAGACAACCGTCTGTACTGCGTCTTCCATGATGTTCACAACCACAACACCAACGACTGTCAAGAGCTCATGGCGATGCGCGGCAGGCAGTGCCCTGAGCGCGACAACCGCGGCTACGGCCGCGGAGCGGGCCATGGTGGTGGACGCTGGGACGGCAGGAACTCGCGCCAAGGATGGCGTGGCCAACCTCGTGAAGACCGCTGGCAGGAGCAGCCTCGTGATGCCCCCTGGCGCAACCAGCCTCGTGAGGGTCGCCCTCAGGGCAACGCAGGTCTGCCTCCGCTACCACCACCGCCAAGAAGGAATGACGATGACCGCCAGTGAGATGGAGCAGGGGGCTTTCAGGAGCCACGTGCGGTTGCATGCATCATGGGAGGAGCCCATGCTCCGGCTTCCCACCGCATCTTCAAGCAGTTCGCTCACGAGGTGAACACGGCGCTTCCCAGGCCTAACGCCGCGCGCAACCTCGGGTGGACCAAGCAAGTCATCACCTTCGACCCCAAGGACCAGCTCAAGTGCACCGCAGCCCCAGGCGCTCTCCCAATGCTCCGCACCCCGACCATCAGCAACGTCCTCGTGACCAAGAACCTCATCGACGGTGGAGCAGGGCTCAACGTCCTCTCTGTATGGACCTTTGAGATGGTCCAGGTCCCCTATGATCAACTCCACCCGACCAAGCCATTCTATGGAGTCACAGATGGCTCCACACTCCCAATTGGGCAGGTCCGCCTCCCTGTCACCTTCGGTGACCGCGACGACTACCACACCGATCTCATCGACTTCGACGTCGCCAACATCCACCTCTCGTACAACGCCATCCTTGGGTATCCTGCCCTCGCCAAGTTCATGGCGGCGACTCATCACAACTACAATGTCCTCAAGATGCCCGGGAGTGGCGGAGTCATCACAATCACCTCCGACGAGAAGGAAGCAGTGCGTTCCCTGGAGCGCGCCTACCAGGACGCGGCGGCCGAGGGCCCCGACAAAGGAGGAGCTGTCTTCACCTTGCAGACCGCCCCCAAGAAGAAGAAGAACCTGCCCGCCGATGGATCTCAGGACACGGAGGCTCCTGACGGCCCCACCTCAGGACCCGCGCCTGCCGACGAGGCGCCCTCCACCCTCGCATAGGGGGCGTGCTCGACGCCCCTCTCAGGACGGGCTCGGGGGCTCTCCTTTGGAGTGCCTCTGGTCTGACCAGCGTCTCGAGAGAGGTGTTCGGGCACCACCTGCAGGCGTGTCTCGACGCGCATTTTTGTGAGCCTAGCATGGGCCGTACGGAGCTGGGGGCTCAGGACTTCATCGACCAGGTTACCGAGGAACTTCAGTATGCAAGGCTCATACGCAGTGGGCGCAACCGCACGATACCAAGCTCACCTACCCACAACCCAAGCAACCACTTCCGCGTCTGCATCGACGTCGCGGGCCTCAACCGTGCCACTTCTTTGGAGCCCTTCTGGCCGACGGTAGTTGGCTGGAGGAGGGCTCTCCCCTGCAGCTACATTCGCACGCTCTTCGGCTTCCGCAACGCAGCCACCACATTCCAGCGCCTCACGCTGCGGGCTTTGGGGGCTCCGGAGGCTCAGTGGCGGGCAGTCCAAATGGAGTGGGAGCCGGACCCTCGTGACCACTGAGGGCCTCCGGAGCCCCTAGGCCTCAGGAGCTCGACGATCCTCAGGGATGACCCGCACGGCTCGCCTCTTCAGCTACCCCAACTCTTCTTCAACAAGTGGCAGGTGATGTCTCATGTATTCAATCGAGGGCGCCCCCGAACTGCATCATCCTCGAGCTGCTGGGGGCTCACCCCCCTCCCCCTGCAACTGTCTCTTATGCGCATAAATCAAGGCTATTTGCTTCTTCCTATTTGCATTATCTATATGCCCGGCGTTCTCACCGCCACTAGGTTCATGAGCCCTTGTGAGCCCACTCGCGACCGCCCCATGATTATGGACTGGCATGGTGTATGTGCTCGGGTCCGTCCCTGCAGCGTCGCTAAATCCAAGGGTGAGCTCTGTCTCACGAGCCATTCCCGTGACATCACCTCCCGTGTTCCTTGATGCCTTGTTCTCGCATGGGCTAATCATGGATGGGTAAGTAGGGGCCCGTGGCAGGTGCCTCGCTCATGCGGGAACCGCGCGTCGGTTGTTTTTCTTTTGGACTGTTGCATGAGAAGACTAGGCACGGCGTCTGTGCTCAGGTCCGTCCCTACAGCGTCGATAAATCCAGCGGCTGAGCTCCGTCTTACGGGCCGGTCCTGCTAACGTCATCTCCTGGGGTCGTTGGTGTTGCGGCCTTCTTATGCGATGCCCTCTAGAGATGCACTCAGCGCAGGTCGACACAACGCCTCTCTTTTCACATTTTGCTAAAGAAGACTCAGGCGCAACCCGCCTCAAGGTAGGGTCTCATGAGTGATGCGTAAGCTCATGAGAACTTCCTCAGAGTCGTTCAGCTCGTCCTGAGGAGGGCACATATACACCTTGGCTGTCCTGCCGTGCAAGCCACGTGTCAGGACGGGCTGCACACGCCCCGGAGTCTCTCCCGATGGGAGGCTCCCTCCCATGATCCAGTGGAAGTGCCATGCTCCGCGCTGGCAGAACCAACCGAGGAGCGGTTTTGCCCATGAACCACTGGAAGCACCAAGCTCCGCGCTGGCCGCTCCGACCAAGGCGCGGTTATGCCCACACTCCGTGCAAGTGTGGTAGCTCTATGCTCTGCGCTTGTTATAAACAACCGAGGGCGGCCCCCAGCGGTCGCACCAATCTCAAGGAGCTTTTCAGCTCACGACGCTCACAGCTTCTCCTTGGATAGGTATCGTGAGGGGGGCTAGGCACTGGGGCTATGCTCAGGTCACGCCTGGCAGATGCCACCCTACCAGGTGCCTTGACACCTGGCTTTCTCGCGCCCCATCCTAGGCGAAGGCTCATGAGCAAGGTATGGTGCTCGTTCTCCCTCATGACAGTCGTTCGTACGTCAAGGGGGATCCCTGGGCATGGCGACCCAGGGGCCTCACTAGTCACGTAGCCCCTCACTCCTTGAGCCCGGTGCTCAACGGTGGTCGATGTATGCGCGGGGCTGGGCCTTGCCAACACAGAACGCAAACGGGATCGCTTGAACATCAAGGGGGACCCCTGGGCATCGCGACCCAGGGGCCTCACTAGCCACGTAGCCCCTCATCCCTTGAGTCTAGTTATTACGATAACACCGGTCACCTCGAGGGCTCAATGGCGATCGAGGTATGCGCGGGGTTGGGCCCTGCCGACGCAGAGCACCTAAGCAAACATGAAAGGAAGCAAGCGGAAATCATCAAGTTCAAGTCTAGTTATTACAATAATACCAGTTCTCCAAATTCAAGCGAGTTCTTATGCCTCCCCAAGGCACTTGCATTTCTTTCATCTGGACAGGAACAGGTCAGGCATCACCAAGTGTGTCATCACCAGCCCCTTGACCTTCGTCTCCAGGGCCTAGGCAGTCGCGCCCCCTATGTTCGGTGGTCTGGGAGCGGCTGCTGCCACCCCGTCGCGAAGATGACTCGGGTGCAGAAGGGGGAGCTCCCGAGCATCACGCCTTAGGACCCCAACGGCCTAGGCATCTCAGGGGGAGAGTTCCAAGAAGCACAGAGCCTTACCCTGCGCAAACTGTGGCAGAAGATCAAGTGCCACTGCCGCCTGACTGCAGGGGATCACTAAGATAAGCGTTCAAAGCCTACATCCACTAACGTACCTACACCTTCACCCACCACAGTTATGAATTCGCTAGAGCACGAAATCCCCTCTCGCCGCCCCTCGTGGTCGTTACCTGCACGCCAAGAGGGACCTCCCGAGCATCGCGCCTTAGGGGCTCTTACCAGACCCTGGGCCGCTCACCTCCTGGTCTTGACCACGGCATCACGACCTGGCATACCAGCGACGGCTGAAGCCTGTCTAGGGACTGGGTCTCGCAGGCGTAGGGCCCTAAACTACCGCAGGGACAAAAGGAATGGAAAGTCCCGCTCATGAGGAACATAAGTTCATAACATCAGGTAATAGCAAAAGTATCACAAAGGATTTACATGCCCTCATGGGGCCGCATGGCTGCCTCGCAGGAACCAAGCTAAAGAAGGCCGTTCTCGGAGGAGCGCGACCGGGGCTCCTTCAGCGACGGCGGCGGCTGGAGGACGCTATTTCCTTCTGGCAATAAGTGTCAGGACCCCGATCCTAAGTCACACGGATCTACCTATAACACGTCATATCACTTTGCGGCCTCACGCACGGTAACCCCACGGGTGCCACCTTACCTGGCCCGGGACCATTTGCGCATTTTGGCACACGTATATGACAGTGTCGCTAGCATCCATATGACAGAGAACCCGGGCCGACATGGCTAGTTATAAACCAAAAGTGGCACTAAATTACAGAGACAGGCATCCATGACCCAGCAACGAACGTGTCGGTCATCAACGTATGAACCCAAGTCGTAGCAAGCTACATGGACTTAAAGGAACAACGCGTGACATTTCCCCTAAGGGACAGACACAGGAACGAAGAAGGACACATGCCGGCCAGCCTACGTGTTCCGAGTAGTAGCAAGCTACCAAGGCTCATTGGAATCACTAGGAGGCATTTCCCTGTAAGGTAGGCTACCAAAGGAAAACAACTAGGTGTCGGATCCTACACATACCAAGCATTTCAATCATACACGCAATATGCTCAATATGTGCAAATACAACATTGCATCACAACAGAACTCTATGACTCAAAGTACTTTATTTAAAAGGCTCCAAGAGCCATACATAACATATCCATACAGGTAGGGGTCACATGACCCAAGACTCAAGTCATACAGTCATACAAGCACAAGTGGAAGCTACTTGTCTGAGTACAGACAACTTAGAAAATAAAACAGGCTTGGTGTAACCTGACTATCTACAAGGCCCTTCACAAGCTCCAGATCTCCGTCTGGGTGTCAAGCTACTCGTCGACGTCAACGTCTATGTAGAACCCATCAGCAGGGGCAGGGTTCTCCTCTGCAACAGTTATTAAGCAAACATGAGTACAAAGGTACTCAGCAAGTCTTACCACAGAACCTATCATACAGGCAACATTATCAAAGGGGGGTAGTGGAGTTTATAGCAGAATGCCAGCTTTGACCTTGGCTAACCTATACTACAACTCTCAACATATTGCAAGATGTTATTACGAACACGAGTCCTCTACTCACCACATCAATACACTACCGAGGATCCTCTTCCGTCATCCTACAGAAGGGCCATCCACGGCACTCACACTTATCTTGAGGCTTTTAGTAGTATCCATCAACTTTTCTATGAACTGTAAGGGTAACCAAGTAGTTCGTACCGCGAACAACGGCTATTCGAATAGTTTGATAACCCTGCAGGGGTGTACTTCTTCACACACGCTTTCACCACTTATCGCCGTTTACTCGGCGTGTACTCGGCAACCTTCAAGCGGAATCCTAGCGGGGGTGTCGGCCATGACCTGACTAACTACTCAAGTCTCTCGTCCAGGTTTATCGCCTCTTTGGAGATCCGGCCGGGGTGTCGCTCACGGCCCCAAACGATGTGTACAGGGTTCCCGAGTCACCAAACGGGCAACCGGTACACCGTGCCACGTACCTGTCCCATCACAACCCACCCCGAGGGTCAGCGTTGTGCACGACCTCCAGTAAGCTATAAACACCAGAAACTAGTTGCAACTCCTGGACAGAGATCGAGGGTAATTAATAAGCCGAGAGGGTCCATTGGTTTCGGGCCCAATGCATGGTAGTAACTGCAACTTGAACCACACATACAGATCTCAGGTCCTATGGACGATTCCAATGAAACAACCCACCATGTACTCCTACATGGCCTTTCATCGATACCTTTACCAAGCGTATTCCACACTTCCCTCTCTTTATCGGTATGATCATTTCACTCTGATCCATCAGCCAGATGAATCAGACCAGACACAACTCTAAGCATAGAAGGCAACATAAAAAAATAGCATGGTGGATCACACATCACATGGCTCAATCAACTCCTACACATGCTAGTGGGTTTCAACTATTTACTGTGGCAATGACAGGTCATGCAAGGGAGTAGGGTTCATCTACCGCAACAAGTAGTAGTTCACACGTTGTTGCCTTAATGCAGTAAAAGAGAGCAAGAGCGAGAAGATTGGGTTTGTATCGGAATGATCAATGATTGCTTGCCTGACAAGGTAGTTGTCGGGTACTGCTCTTCAGCTGGGTAAGCAGCAGTATCCTCGGGAGCAGGACCTAACACAGGGAATATCGATGATACAATCATTAACAAACAAATGCAACAATATGATGCATGTTCATGACATGGCAAGATGCATGTGTGTTGGCTAATGCAACTAAAACCAGAAGGGCTTGAACCTATTTGAATCAAAGATTCAAATTGAAGTTCAAACTATTATTTAAATAAGTGCATTATCATTTTTTTGATGCATACAGCAAGTTAACTTGTTCAAACATGCATGAAACCAGTGCCATTGGAAAGATTGGATTTTTCTGATCATTTTTCATATATAAATCTTTTCCATCTGAGCTATGGTTGATTTTATATGATTTTTAGAAGTTTTGGGTATTTTCTGGAATTTCTTGAATTATTTTAAATCTAAAAATCCCAGAAAAACCTTTAGTGTGTCAGCATGACATCATGCTGACATCAGGCAGTCAACAGGGCCAGTCCAAGTCAAACCTGACCAGTGGGACCCACTGGTCAGTGTCACAGTTAACTAATTAACTAATTAGAATAAAATTAACACCTAAACTAGGTTTGACTTGCGGGCAGGGCCCACATGTTAGTGACCCAGGGGGGTCAAACCCGTGGTCAAACAGGTCCAACTCACCGGCGTTTAGCCGCCGGCGAGGCCAAACACGGCGGCGTGCTTCGGAAAACGCCTACGGTGCACGGCTGGAGCTGCGGTTAGGTGCGTTGGAAAGCCCTTGCTGTTGCGCGTCGGATGGTGGTGGTCGCCGGACCTGGGGTGGCCGGAGACGACGGCAATGAGCTCGGCGGCGGCGACCAGCGTCGGGCGTGTGTGGAGATGCGGCTGCAGGGGCCTTGGCGATGCGTGCGTAGCACCTTTCGCATCTACGTGCTGCGGTGAGTGTGTTGGACGGGTGCCAGTGACCAAATGGTCACCGGAGCATCACCGGCGGTGAGCACCGTGGCGGTGCGTGCGGTTGAGCTTTGTGCAGTGCGTTCCAGGGCAAAAGAGAGCCAACGGAGAGGGGGAGGAGGAAGCTAGGCTCACAGGGGTTGCAGCAAGCGCTGGAGTGAGCTCGGAGGTGGTCGGAGCTGAGCGGAACGGCGAGAGGGATCTCCGCGGCCAGAGTTGGGGAAGAAGAGGTCGGGGGTGTCTCCAGGGCGGGCGAGCGCTCGGGGATCGGCCTATTCGAAGCAGTCGAGGACGGCGGAGACGATGGACACCAAGGAGGGGCTCAGGGACGGCGGTGGACGCGGCTTCTACGACGGTGCGAACAGGGCGGCGTCGGCCATGGCGCGGGGAGAGCGAGGGAGAGGAACTGGGGGGAGGTGGAGGTGTCTGCGAGGTCGGGGAGGACGTGGACGACCGAACCATCCCTCGAGGACGGCGAGAGGATGAAGCAGGGCGGCGGGCAGCTGCGTGGCGTGCGGCGCGGTCGCCGTCGAGCACCTGCCTGCCTGCCTGGCCGAGCCAAGCAGCTCGCTGGAGCGGCAGCTGGGCTGGGCCGGCAGGTGGGCCGGGTGGGGCGCCAGGTAAGTTTTTCTTTCTCCCTTTTTTTTCTATTTTCTTTTCTGTTTCATTTCTTTTGCAGCTTTGTTCATTTAAATAAAATGCCAGAGCATTTTTGTAACTCATAACACTTGTCATACCTACTGTATATATTATGAACAGTAGGAAACATTATAGTTTATGATTATTTGAGCATTTAAAATATTTTATAGCATTTAAATGCCCAAATTCAAATACCATATGATTTAATCCAAAGCCCTAGATTGTCCTAGAAAATTGTGCACCATTTTTGGCAAAGGTTTAAGACCAAGGCAGAAATGATGAACATTTTTGAAGGGCATTTTGGGTACATTGGAAAATATTTTAGCAAACCCTAGTTGTTAGGAGAGGGGTGCGGGGGTTTCTGTTAATCCCATTTCAAGTTTCTTTGAAAGTAGACATGATGCACACTCTAGTTAGGTCCTAATGCAAGTGCTAGCTAGGGATGTGACAACTCACCCCCACTTAAAAGAATCGCGTCCCGAGATTCGGGTTCCTCCGGAAAGAGGGTGGGGTACTCAAGTCGAAGACGATCCTCCCTTTCCCAAGTAGCTTCACTCTCGGAATGATGTGACCATTGAACCTTGAGAAACTTGATATTGTGGCGTCGAGTGGTGCGCTCAGTTTGACCAAGAATACGAACGGGGTATTCTCGATATGTGAGATTGTCTTGGAGATCAAGCGTTTCGTGGTCCACTCCGCGGATAGGATCCGAGAAGCAACGCCTGAGTTGAGAAACGTGGAAAACATCATGAACTCTGGAGAGGTGCGGAGGTAGTTCCAGTTGGTAGGCAACTTCTCCTCGTTTGGCAAGAATGCGAAAAGGACCGATGAAACGAGGGGCCAATTTGCCTTCGATACCGAAGCGATGGGTTCCCTTAAGTGGAGTAACCCGAAGGTAAGCCTTATCGCCGACTTCAAAAGTCACAGCCTTATGATGACTATCATATTGTCTCTTTTGGCGAGACTGGGCTGTTTTCAATCTCTCACGAACGATGCGAACTTGTTCCTCAGCTTCCTGGATCATATCCGGGCCAAAGAATTGTCTTTCACCGGTTTCTGACCAGTTAAGAGGTGTTCGACACCTTCGTCCATATAGAACTTCGAATGGGGCTTTGCCCAAGCTGGCTTGATAACTATTGTTATAAGCGAATTCGGCAAATGGAAGACATTTTTCCCATTCCATACCAAAAGAAATGACAGAGGCTCGAAGCATGTCTTCCAGAATTTGATTGACTCGTTCCACCTGACCACTTGACTGCGGATGGAAGGCGGTACTGAAGGAGAGATGAGTTCCCATAGCATTCTGGAAACTTTCCCAAAATCAGGAAGTGAAAAGACTTCCACGGTCCGAGTTAATCTCCAACGGCACACCATGAAGTGATACTATTCGAGAGACATATAAGTCTGCTAGCTGGCTAGCGGTAATACTCTCCCGAACAGGCAGGAAATGAGCTACTTTAGAGAGGCGGTCGATAACGACGAAGATAGCATTATTCCCTTTCCAGGACCTGGGAAACCCGGTAATGAAGTTCATACCGACTTTATCCCATTTCCATTCAGGAATAGCTAAGGGTTGAAGGGTGCCAGCAGGCCGTTGATGCTCTTCTTTGACTCGACGACAAACGTCGCAGTTAGCAATGCATTGAGCAATTTCTCTCTTCATCCTAGTCCACCAGAATCTCTGACGTAAGTCCTGATACATTTTGGTACTACCGGGATGAATCGTGAGAGGAGATTCATGAGCCTCCTTAAGGATCA
The DNA here is from genome assembly GCA_902687465.1 of Secale cereale. Taxonomy (NCBI): domain Eukaryota; kingdom Viridiplantae; phylum Streptophyta; class Magnoliopsida; order Poales; family Poaceae; genus Secale; species Secale cereale. Next base: position 236,746,019 of record LR738712.1, read on the forward strand.
AACGTCTTAGGTTTCGTACTTTAGGAACCACTAAACGGTTGCTAAAGAATACGACTCCTTGATCATTAATTGAGAAACATCATGCAACTCCTTTCTTGATGTTCCTCTTAATACGGGAAATTCCGGGATCAACCTTCTGTGCTTTGATGACCTGATCCATAAGGGTAGGTTTCACCACCAAGGTGGAAAGGAATCCTCGAGGAACAATGTGAAGGTTAAGCTTGCGAAATTCCTCGTGGAGAAGTGGTTGACTTTGTTGTAACATTAAATTGTTACAATATGACTTACGACTTAGTGCATCGGCCATGACATTGGCCTTCCCAGGAGTGTAAGTGATTCCTAAGTCGTAGTCCGTAAGCAACTCAACCCAACGTCTTTGCCTGAGATTCAAATCCGGTTGGGTGAAGATATACTTCAAACTTTGGTGATCAGTGAAGATTTCACAGCGATTACCAAGAAGGTAATGTCGCCATGTTTTGAGTGCATGGACTACAGCTGCAAGCTCTAGATCATGAGTAGGATAGTTATCCTCATGTGGACGCAACTGTCGAGATGCGTATGCAATCACTTGACGATCTTGCATGAGAATGCAACCTAGTCCTTGTCGCGAGGCGTCGCAAAAGATTATAAAATCCTTGGAAAAGTCTGGTGGTACCAGTACAGGTGCAGATGTCAGGCGTCTTTTCAGTTCCTGAAAACTAGACTCGCATTGTGGGGTCCACTCAAACTTTTTATCTTTCTTGAGGAGTTCGGTTAGAGGTTTAGCAACCTTGGAGAAATTCTCGACGAAACGTCGGCAATAGCTCGCTAAGCCAAGAAAACTCCTAACTTGCTTGACCGATTCAGGGGGAGTCCAATCAAGTACGGCTTGAACTCGCTCGGGATTGACAGCAATACCCTTGCCAGAGATCACATGACCTAGATAGGTTACTTCTGGCAACCAGAATTCACATTTAGAGAATTTGGCATAAAGGCGGTGCTCTCGAAGTTTCGTCAATACCAGCCTTAAATGCTCGGCATGATCTTCCTTGTTCTTGGAGAAAATGAGTATATCATCGAGGCATACCACGACGAATTTATCCAAATACTCCATGAATATAGAATTCATTAACCGAGAAAAGGTAACTGGGGCATTGGTTAATCCGAAGGACATAACGGTGTACTCATATTGGCCATAACGAGTAACGAAAGCCGTTTTAGGAATGTCCCCGTTCTTGATTTTGATTTGATGGTAGCCCAACCTCAAATCCATCTTAGAGAAGACTGAGGATCCAGCGAGCTGGTCATGCAGGTCGTTGATCCTGGGAAGCAGATACTTGTTCTTTATGGTGACCAGATTGACAGGTCGGTAATCTACAACCATCCGCTCCGTTCCATCCTTCTTCTTGACGAAGAGGACGGGGCAAGCCCAAGGGGAAGAACTAGGACGGATGAAACCTTTTTGCAAGGACTCATCGAGTTGTTTCTTTAGCTCAGCTAATTCTAGTGGTGCCATCTTATAAGGTCTCCTAGAGATTGGGACAGTTCCAGGGATAAGATCTATCACGAACTCGACATCTCTGTCAGGTGGAACTCCTGGCAGTTCTTCTGGAAAAATATCCGGGAAGTCACGGACTACAGGGATATCTTCGAGTTCTGGTAGAGGGCTGGCATTAAGAGAATAGAGCTGACGTTCAGCCATTCGGGCCAAGACATTGACTATCTTGCCGGATGGATGTGTAAGTTGAACGGTCCTAGTAAAGCAATCAATCTTGGCATAATGAGTTGTCATCCAATCCATACCCAAGATGATGTTTATGTCCGAGGACTTGAGAGCGATTAAAGATGCAAGGAAAACAAGTCTATCGACAAGGATTTCATTTCCATGGCTTACCCTAGAGGTTTGCCACTTTGAACCAGGAGTTTGAATAACCATGGAAGTAGGCATGTCACAAAAAGTCATGTTGTGCAATCGAGCATAGCTCTCAGATATGAACATATGGGATGCTCTAGTATCGAAAAGAACAGATGCCGGATGGCAGTTTACGAGAAGTGTACCAAGGACGACGTTAGGATCCTCATAAGCTTCTTCGGCAGAAACATAGTTGACATGACCACGTGCAGTGGGGATTGGCTTGACATAGTTCACCTTGCCGGTTGGCTTACCACGGCCAACGGGTTTTCCTGGCTGGTTCTGGGGACAATCACGCATGTAGTGTCCCGGTTCTCCACACTTAAAACATGTCACAGTGGTGGTGCGTGGAGCAAAGTTAGAAGGTGGTCCTCCATAGGTCTTAGCAGGTGCAAACTGCTGAGTTGGGCGAGGCGCCTCATAGGATGGCCTCGGTGTATACTTGGGTGGCAGAGCAGTGTTAGGGACCCACACACGGCGCTTGTGAGAGCCAGAGCCGGATGAGGAACCAAAGTCTCGAGTGTGCTTGCGGGTGGCCTCGAAGTCGGTCTGGCCTGTTTCAGCACTGATAGCCTTGTTTACCAACTTCTGGAAGGAAGTGCACTCGTGCAGACGTAGATCTCGACGGAGTTCAGGGCTGAGTCCCTTGCGGAACCTCGCCTGCTTCTTGGCATCGGTGGATACTTCCTCAGGTGCATAGCGTGCCAGATTACCAAACTCACGACTATAGCCATCCACACTTAAACGGCCCTGGGTGAAATTGCAGAATTCCTCCCGCTTGCGATCCATGAGACCTTCCGGAATGTGATGTTCACGGAATGCCTCACTGAACTCAACCCAGGTAGTGACTTGGCCAGCAGGACGCATAGCTTCAAAGTTTTCCCACCAAAGACTGGCAGGGCCCTCAAGATGGTAGGCGGCATAGATAACCTTGTCAGCTTCGGCCACACGGGCAGAGTGTAGCTTGTGGGTGATACTACGTAGCCAGTCATCCGCATCCAGAGGTTCAGTGGAGTGATGGAACTTTGGTGGACACATCTTGATAAAATCGTGGATTGACACCACGTCATTCCTCTGACGGAACCCAGTGTTCTGCTCTATGCGTTCCAGCAGACGGTTGGTCTCTCTCTTGTTCCGTTCTGCTTCAAGCATAACTTCTGCCAAAGAGGGTGGCTGGGGCAGATTCCCATCTCTAGCCCCACTAGCCTCACCCTGCTCCTGAGCAGCAGGAGTGTTGCGAGTGTTGACCATCCTAGGAAAACAAGACAACGGTTTAGACAAGGATGGCAAAAATTTGACATAGAAGTGCAGAATGTAATGGATGACACAGAATGCAGAGATGTTCATCCGTACGACATGGTAATATAGGAACTGCTATATATACACCAGTGGTCATACACACCATACAAAGTTTAGTACAAGCCAAGGCTAAAGTACAACTGCGGTGAAAGACGATACATCCCATCAGAGGCATTCCAAGCTCCTATACATTATTTAACTACACCTTCGGAACTCAGTACACACTAAGTCATATTCCACAAGACACGCAGGACTGTGGAAATACAACTACTACAATACTACTACTACCACGGACTAGCTTAGACATTCGTGTAGTAATCCTCGTAGAGATTACCACCGTAGCCTGGAAGTGGTACAGACGGATCTTGGAACTCGCGAGCACTCGAAGGCTGTGGACCATAGGGGCATGGGTGTGGTCTCGGTCCTGATGCTGGTGGTAACCGACGCCCACGTGGAGGTGTAATACCCCCAACGTCACGCCAATCCATGCGATCAGGCAGACGAGTCCGCACAGGGTACAAATCTCGCATGTCCAGATATCCGGCGTGCACAGCAGGTGCAAGCCGTGTCAAAGTAGTCCAATGAGCGGCTCGGGTGTTATACAGCTCCATTCGGAGGGCACGGACCTCACGATCCCTATCCTCCAACATCTGAACAGTGGTCTGAAGCAGTGGCTCTTCATGAGCAGCATCAGTATACAGACCAGTGTAGTAGCCTTCCTCTCCGGGAAGTGAGGCTGGCATGTAACAGAACTCAGTGTTCAGCAACAGGGCATGCCTAGAACGAAGAATGGTCATCATCGAATAAGCGGCATCCTGCACTGCCATCTCGATGGTAATCCCGAGTCCATAAGATCAATGGATGGGATCATTAGCTCCGGGATATGAGGGGTATATCCGAACTGTGCAGAAATATTGACTTTGATTGAAATCCCGGTACTGTTCCTCCACAGTGTATTCAGGATACCAGCGATAACCGGTCTCAGTCATCACACGAACTAGCATGGCCGTGTGACCGAGCACATTAATGCACCGAGTCAAACGAACCACTTCGTGAGGGATGCGGCCAGACATCTGAAACACGAAGTAATGCAAAGGCATTAGTGTTTCTGGAAGAAATCGGGCAGCATAACAACTGTAAATGCTCAAACAAAGATTTGAGACATCATACAAATGATAGCATAGCCACTCAACAATTCCATATCAAGGTTCCGGTTCAACAATCATCATACTAAAAGGATAGAAACTGAACTGAGGCTTGAAACCAACAATCCTAAGAGTCTACGGATTAGTAACACGTGAACCTAGTAAGGATAAGAGGCCTAGTCCTAAACGCCTGTAGAAAGAATAGACTGACTCAGATCAGAAGGGCATAAGGTAAAGGAGTAAAAAGAGCCTTACGTTCCCTTCCACAATCAATTCCCCTACATATAACTAAGAATTTTTCTAGACTCAACATCGACCAGTTTGGATTGAGAAACCTACAGGCAGTCCAGCTCTGATGCCAACGCTGTCAGGACCCCGATCCTAAGTCACACCGATCTAGCTGTAACACGTCATATCACTTTGCGGCCTCACGCACGGTAACCCCATGGGTGCCACCTTACCTGGCCCGGGACCGTTTGCGCATTTTGGCACACGTATATGACAGTGTCGCTAGCATCCATATGACAGAGAACCCGGGCCGACATGGCTAGTTATAAACCAAAAGTGGCACTAAATTACAGAGACAGGCATCCATGACCCAGCAACGAACGTGTCGGTCATCAACGTATGAACCCAAGTCGTAGCAAGCTACATGGACTTAAAGGAACAAGGCGTGACATTTCCCCTAAGGGACAGACACAGGAACGAAGAAGGACACATGCCGGCCAGCCTACGTGTTCCGAGCAGTTGCAAGCTACCAAGGCTCATTGGAATCACTAGGAGGCATTTCCCTGTAAGGTAGGCTACCAAAGGAAAACAACTAGGTGTCGGATCCTACACACACCAAGCATTTCAATCATACACGCAATATGCTCAATATGTGCAAATACAACATTGCATCACAGCAGAACTCTATGACTCAAAGTACTTTATTTAAAAGGCTCCAAGAGCCATACATAACATATCCATACAGGTAGGGGTCACATGACCCAAGACTCAAGTCATACAGTCATACAAGCACAAGCGGAAGCTACATGTCTGAGTACAGACAACTTAGAAAATAAAACAGGCTTGGTGTAGCCTGACTATCTACAAGGCCCTTCACAAGCTCCAGATCTCCGTCTGGGTGTCAAGCTACTCGTCGACGTCAACGTCTATGTAGAACCCATCAGCAGGGGCAGGGTTCTCCTCTGCAACAGTTATTAAGCAAACATGAGTACAAAGGTACTCAGCAAGTCTTACCACAGAACCTATCATACATGCAACATTATCAAAGGGGGGGTAGTGGAGTTTATAGCAGAATGCCAGCTTTGACCTTGGCTAACCTATACTACAACTCTCAACAGATTGCAAGATGTTATTACGAACACGAGTCCTCTACTCACCACATCAATACACTACCGAGGATCCTCTTCCGTCATCCTACGGAAGGGCCATCCACGGCACTCACACTTATCTTGAGGCTTTTAGTAGTATCCATCAACTTGTCTATGAACTGTAAGAGTAACCAAGTAGTTCGTACCCTGAACAACGGCTATTCGAATAGTTTGATAACCCTGCAGGGGTGTACTTCTTCACACACGCTTTCACCACTTATCGCCGTTTACTCGGCGTGTACTCGGCAACCTTCAAGCGGAAGCCCAGCGGGGGTGTCGGCCACGACCTGACTAACTACTCAAGTCTCTCGTCCAGGTTTATCGCCTATTAGGGTTCCATCCGTGGGGAGATCCGGCCGGGGTGTCGCTCACGGCCCCAAACGATGTGTACAGGGTTCCCGAGTCACCAAGCGGGCAACCAGTACACCGTGCCACGTACCTGTCGCATCACAACCCACCCCGAGGGTCAGCGTTGTGCACGACCTCCAGTAAGCTATAAACACCAGAAACTAGTTGCAACTCCTGGACAGAGATCGAGGGTAATTAATAAGCCGAGAGGGTCCATTGGTTTCGGGCCCAATGCATGGTAGTAACTGCAACTTGAACCACACATACAGATCTCAGGTCCTATGGACGATTCCAATGAAACAACCCACCATGTACTCCTACATGGCCTTTCATCGATACCTTTACCAAGCGTATTCCGCACTTCCCTCTCTTTATCGGTATGATCATTTCACTCTGATCCATCACCCAGATGAATCAGACCAGACACAACTCTAAGCATAGCAGGCAACATAAACAAATAGCATGGTGGATCACACATCACATGGCTCAATCAACTCCTACACATACTAGTGGGTTTCAACTATTTACTGTGGCAATGACAGGTCATGCAAGGGAGTAGGGTTCATCTACCGCAGCAAGTAGCAGTTCACACGTTGTTGCCTTAATGCAGTAAAAGAGAGCAGGAGCGAGAAGATTGGGTTTGTATCCGAATGATCAATGATTGCTTGCCTGACAAGGTAGTTGTCGGGTACTGCTCTTCAGCTGGGTAAGCAGCAGTATCCTCGGGAGCAGGACCTAACACAGGGAATATCAACGATACAGTCATTAACAAACAAATGCAACAATATGATGCATGTTCATGACATGGCAAGATGCATGTGTGTTGGCTAATGCAACTAAAACCAGAAGGGCTTGAACCTATTTGAATCAAAGATTCAAATTGAAGTTCAAACTATTATTTAAATAAGTGCATTATCATGTTTTTGATGCATACAGCAAGTTAACTTGTTCAAACATGCATGAAACCAGTGCCATTGGAAAGATTGGATTTTCTGATCATTTTTCATATATAAATCTTTTCCATCTGAGCTATGGTTGATTTTATATGATTTTTAGAAGTTTTGGGTATTTTCTGGAATTTCTTGAATTATTTTAAATCTAAAAATCCCAGAAAAACCTTTACTGTGTCAGCATGACATCATGCTGACGTCAGGCAGTCAACAGGGCCAGTCCAAGTCAAACCTGACCAGTAGGACCCACTGGTCAGTGTCACAGTTAACTAATTAACTAATTAGAATTAAATTAACACTTAAACTAGGTTTGACTTGCGGGCAGGGCCCACATGTCAGTGACCCAGGGGGGTCAAACCCGTGGTCAAACAGGTCCAACTCGCCGGTGTTTAGCCGCCGGCGAGGCCAAACACGGCGGCGTGCTTCGGAAAACGCCTACGGTGCACGGCTCGAGCTGCGGTTAGGTGTGTTGGAAAGCCCTCGCTGTTGCGCGTCGGATGGTGGTGGTCGCCGGACCTGGGGTGGCCGGAGACGACGGCAACGAGCTCGACGGCGGCGACCGGCGTCGGGCGTGTGTGGAGATGCGGCTGCAGGGGCCTAGGCGATGTGTGCGTAGCACCTTTCGCATCTACGTGCTGCGGTGAGTGTGTTGGACGGGTGCCAGTGACCAAATGGTCACCAGAGCATCACCGGCGGCGAGCACCGCGGCGGTGCGTGCGGTTGAGCTTTGTGCAGTGCGTTCCAGGGCAAAAGAGAGCCAACGGAGAGGGGGAGGAGGAAGCTAGGCTCACAGGGGTTGCAGCAAGCGCCGGAGCGAGCTCGGAGGTGGTCGGAGATGAGCGGAACGGCGAGAGGAATCTCCGCGGCCGGAGTTGGGGAAGAAGAGGTCGGGGGTGTCTCCAGGGCGGGCGAGCGCTCGGGGCTCGGCCTGTTCGAAGCAGTCGAGGACGGCGGAGACGATGGACACCAAGGCGGGGCTCAGGGACGGCGGTGGACGCGGCTTCTACGACGGTGCGAACACGGCGGCATCGGCCATGGCGCGGGGAGAGCGAGGGAGAGGAACTGGGGGGAGGTGGAGGTGCCTGCGAAGTTGGGGAGGACGTGGACGACCGAACCATCCCTCCAGGACGGCGAGAGGATGAAGCAGGGCGGCGGGCAGCTGCGTGGCGCGCGGCGCGGTCGCCGTCGAGCACCTGCCTGCCTGCCTGGCCGAGCCAAGCAGCTCGCTGGAGCGGCAGCTGGGCTGGGCCGGCAGGTGGGCCGGGTGGGGCGCCAGGTAAGTTTTTCTTTCTCCCTTTTTTTCTATTTTCTTTTCTATTTCATTTCTTTTGCAGCTTTGTTCATTTAAATAAAATGCCAGAGCATTTTTGTAACTCATAACACTTGTCATACCTACTGTATATATTATGAACAGTAGGAAACATTATAGTTTATGATTATTTGAGCATTTAAAATATTTTATAGCATTTAAATGCCCAAATTCAAATACCATATGATTTAATCCAAAGCCCTAGATTGTCCTAGAAAATTGTGCGCCATTTTTGGCAGAGGTTTAAGACCAAGGCAAAAATGATGAACATTTTTGAAGGGCATTTTGGGTACATTGGAAAATATTTTAGCAAACCCTAGTTGTTAGGAGATGGGTGCCGGGGTTTCTGTTAATCCCATTTCAAGTTTTTTTGAAAGTATACATGATGCACACTCTAGTTAGGTCCTAATGCAAGTGCTAGCTACGGATGTGACAATAAGAGCGGCGACTCGGCAGCTCGTAGCTCTCGTCGGAGCTCGAGGCCGTCTCAGGAGAAGCATAACTGCTGCCGGAGGAGTCGGAGGCACAACCGATGGCAAGCGCCTCACCCCTGGCCTTGTTTCCCTAGCAGCATGGGAGATGGTCGCCAGCCGGCCCATCCTCCGCGTGGCACGCCAGCCGATGGTCGTCCGCCCCGAAGACCTTGAAGGTCAACGTAGCCATCCCTTCCAACGCGAAATGAAGAATGTGCCTCCCGGCGGGGGCACAGACGCGGCGCACCACACCCCAACCCCAGGTCATGAAGACCTGGCCGGAGGAGATCACCTCCACGTCAGCGTATGAAGGGGGAAGGTGAAACCCTTCATGCCGCAGCTGTATCGTCACCCAGCCGCGAGCCGGGAGCACCTTCTTCAGGAATGGAGGAAGGAGGATCCAAGAATGCGGATGGGCTTCCGCCCACGCGATAAACTCGCGGACGTTGTCTTCAGTATGAGACGGCGGCGGGACGCGGGAAATCACTCGCCTTTCTGGGCGGCTGACCGCATCGCCCCCGTCGCCGCCCTCGCTTCGTTCGCCTGTCGCTGGAGCACCCAAGTGAAGCGGGAATCATGGTGGCGCCCGTGTGCACCACGTACGGGCGTCCGCCAGCCTCAGGGGCACCCTTGGAGAGTCACGGTGCCTCTTCTTCGCTTGGAGATGCTCGGGCTCCACCATCGGGGTCTTCCCCTTCTACGCTGCCGAGAACCTACATATCAGCGCCATGAAAAGCCCTCGGGGAAGTGAGAAGAGCTGGGGTTGATCTGAAACAGTCAAGTGAAGGGCGTGGCGCCTCACCCCCTGTTTATAAGCCAAGAAGATCAATCGCCGGCCACTCGCGCGCGGCCATAATGACCCTGCCACCCGCGCCAAGGAGTTGTCAAGTCACACGGTTGCCGAGACTGAGTGGGAAGCGGAGTCTCCCACGTCCCATCCAACCATCACGCGCCAGCCTGGCCCGCAACCTTTTTGGGGCCCGCGGCGCTTCGTCCTCGACTAAGGCTTCACCCTGAATCCAACTCCACATGCGCCTTGGGCCCGGGGGCTATTGTCGGCGTCCTGGGAACCAGGGTACCCAGACTTGCCTGTTTGCGGGCCGCGACGCGCTCCTACTACAGCCTGGTACGGCCCAGCTGATCGACCAGCTGCTAGACCTCGCGAGGAGGACGATGTCAAGACCCCCTCAGGAGCGGCCTCGGCTAGGTTGCTCCGGAGGGGCGGAGAATCCAAGGCCAAGCCTGCCTCAGGAGGAAGCAGTGACGCACCACACCAGCGCGTGCCAGCGTCGTAGTTGCCATTTTGGTGCAAAGGAGACATCACAGGCGCAGGTTCCCGAGGAGCGGGACAAAGGTTTCCATTTCGGTGCAACAAGACCAGAGACCGCAAGGATGACAGGGAGGATGTCACCACCGTGTCACCTCCTGATCCCTTTGCAGGCGAAGACCGCTTTTGTTAGGACAGGAACATCCTTGTGTTCCCGCTCAAAATGGCCGTTGTGGGATCCCTTCCCGCCTAAACATTTCAGGGGAAGAGGACCCTGGCCGCCTATATAAGTAGCTAGGATCTCCACTATGTGGGCATTCTGATCAGATCCAGAGACTCCGCCCTCGCATAATGGAGCAAGAGCCCTTGCCTCCTGAACCTCCTGAGCTCTCCTCCTGAGCTCAGGAGCCACTGTACTCGTTCATACTCAAGCCCTCCCGAGGCTAATCCACCAAAGCAGGAAGTAGGGTTTTACACCGCAAGCTGAACTGAACCTGGGTAAATTCGTGTGTGCTTTACTTATTGTTCGCGTGAATATCTTCATCAGACGAGGGCGAGATGCTAGGTAGACGTGATTGGGAGAGATCTTCGTTCACGCCCCTGTGTTCGAACTTCTTGGCTTTGCGGAGCCCGTAATCCGACAAATATATCTCCGAATGGCTATGGAAATGCCATGATAGGTAGGTATGGTGGATGTTTTGACGAAGGTATATGGTGGGTGTAAGGTACTGGCGAGAGTTGTGCGGCACAAGAGAGGCTAGCAATGGTGGAAGGGTGAGAGTGCGTATAATCCATGGACTCAACATTAGTCATAAAGAACTCATATACTTATTGCAAAAATTTACGAGTCATCAAAACAAAGTAATCAACGCATACTCCTAGGGGGGAGGTTGGTAGGAGTTAACCATCGTGCGCCCGCGACCTCCACACAAAGGTTGACACTCAATAAATACCTCATGCTCTAACTTCGTCACATAGCGGTTCACCATACGTGCATGCTACGGGAATCACAAACTTTAACACAAGTATTTCTCAAATATCACCACTAGCATGACTCTAATATCACCATCCTCATATCTCAAAACAATCTTCAAGTATCAAACTTCTCATCATATTCAATGCACTTTGTATGAAAGTTTTAACTACATTCATCTTGGATGCCTATCATATTAGGACTAGTTTTATAACCAAAGCACATTACCTTGCCATTCTAAAAGACTCTCAAAAGGATATAAGTGAAGTATGAGAGACCAACAATTTCTACAAAATAAAATCACCACCGTGCTCTAAAAGATATAAGTGAAGCACTAGAGCAAAACTATCTAGCTCAATGGATATAAGTGAAGCGCATAGAGTATTCTAACAAATTCTAGACCATATTTATCTCTCTCAAAAAGGTGTGTCCAGCAAGGATGATTGTGGAAAACTAAAAAGCAAAGACTCAAATCATACATGACGCTCCAAGCAAAACACATATCATGTGTTGAATAAAAATATAGTCCCGAGTATAGTTACCGATAGATGAAGACGAAAGAGGAGATGCCTTCTCGGGGCATCCCCAAGCTTAGGGTTTTGGTTGTCCTTGAATTTTACCTTGTGGTGCCTTGGGCATCCCCAAGCTTAGGATCTTGCCACTCGTTGTTCTATAGTCCATCAAAGCCATACTCAAAACTTGAAAACTTCACAACACAAAACTTAGCCAAAAATCTCGTGAGCTCCGTTAGTATAAGAAAACAAACCACCACTCAAAGGTACTGTAATGAACTCATTCTTTGTTTATATTGGTGTTAAACCTACTGTATTCCAACTTATCTATGATTCATACTCCCCAATACTACTCATAGATTTATCAAAATAAGCAAACAACACACGAAAAATAGAATATGTCAAAAACAGAACAATCTGTGGTAATCTGTAACTTTCGAAATTGAATATGTCAAAAACAGAACTTTTGTAACTCCAACAAAATTAAAATAAACTGGTAAACGTGAGGAATTTGTCTATTAATCATCTGCAAAAAGAATCAACTAAATAGCACTCTCCAGTAAAATCTGGTGACTATTCTCGGGAGCGCTAAAGTTTCTGTTTTTATAACATGATCATATAAACTTCACACAAGTCTTCCCAAAGGTTCTACTTGGCACAAATACTAATTAAAACAAAAAACCACATCTAAATAGAAGCTAGATGCAATATTTATTCCTAAACAGAAGAAAATACAAAGAAAATAAAATTGGGTTGCCTCCCAACAAGCGCTATCATTTAACGCCCCTAGCTAGGCACGATACAAGGATAGATCTATGTATTGCCATCTTTGGAAGGCAATCCATAAGTGGATCTCATAATAGATTCTTAAGGTAATTTGATTTTCTTCCTAGGAAAGTGTTCCATGCCTTTCCTTAAGGGAAATTGGAATCTAATATTTCCTTCCTTCATGTCAATAATTGCACCAATCGTTCTAAGGAAAGGTCTACCAAGAAAAACAGGACATGAAGGATTGCAATCTATATCAAGAACAATGAAATCTACGGGCACATAATTCCTATTGGCAACAATAAGAACATCATTAATCCTTCCCATATGTTTCTTAATGGTAGAATCCGCAAGATGCAAATTTAAAGAACAATCATCAAGCTCATGAAAACCTAACAAATCACACAAAGTTTTTTGGATAGTAGAAACACTTGCACCCAAATCACACAAGGCAAAGCATTCATGATCTTTAATTTAATTTTAATAGTAGGTTTCCACTCATCATAAAGCTTTCTAGGGATAGAAACTTCTAATTCAAGTTTTTCTTCATGAGATTGCATCAAAGCATCAACTATGTGTTTGGTAAAAGCCCTATTTTGACTACAAGCATGCAGAGAATTTAGTACGGATTCCAACAAGGAAATACAATCAATCAAAGAGCAATTATCATAATTGAATCCCTTGAAATCCAAAATAGTGGGTTCATCACTATGCAAAGTTTTAATCTCTTCAATCCCATTTTAAACAATTTTAGCATCAAGATCTACAAACTCCGAATCATTGGGACGCATTTTGCCTAAAGTAGACTAATATCCAGTCCCATCTTTATCAAGATTCATACTAGAAAACAAGGATCTAATTGGAGACACATCAATAACTTTCAGATCTTCATCTTTATTTTTATGATAACTAGAAGAACACGCTTTCATAAAGCACTCTTTTTTAGCACGCATCCTAGCAGTTCTTTATTTGCATTCATCAATGGAAATTCTCATGGCTTTGAGAGACTCATTGATATCATGCTTAGGTGGAATAGATCTAAGTTTCAAGGAATCAACATCAAGGGTAATTCTATCCAAGCTTCTAGCCAATTCATCAATCTTAAGCAATTTTTGTTCAAGCAAAGCATTGAAATTCTTTTACGAAATCATAAACTCCTTAACACTAGTTTCAAATTCAGAGGGCATCTTACCAAAATTTCCATAAGATTTATTGTAGGAATTACCATAATTATTAGAGGAATTACTAGGAAAAGGCCTAGGATTAAAGTTTCCTCTATAAGCATTGTTACCAAAATTATTCCTACCAACAAAATTCACATCCAAAGATTCATTACTATTCTCAATCAACATGGTTAAAGGCATATCATTAGGAACAGAAGAAGCACTCTTAGTAGCAAATAATTTCATAAGTTCATCCATATTTCCACTCAAAACACTAATCTCTTCAATAGCATGCACTTTTTTACTATTAGATCTTTCGGTGTGCCATTGAGAGGAGTTAACCATAATATTATCTAGGAGTTTGCTAGCTTCTCCTAAGGTAGTTTTCATGAAAGTGCCTCCTGCGGCCAAATCTAAAAGATTTCTAGAAGCAAAATTCAAGCCAACATGAAAGTTTCATATAATCATCCATAAGTTCAAACCATGTGTAGGGCAATTACATATAATTAATTTCATTCTCTCCCAAGCTTGTGCAACATCCTCATGATCTAGTTGCTTAAAATTCATAATATCGTTTCTAAGAGAGATAATCTTAGCAAGAGGAAAATACTTAGAGATAAAAGCATATTTGCACTATTTCCATGAATCAATACTATTTCTAGGCAAAGAGGAAAACCAAGTTTTAGCACGATCTCTAAGTGAAAACGGAAATAGCTTCAATTTAACAATATCATTATCTGTATCCCTCTTCTTTTCAAATCACACAAATCAACAAAGTTGTTTAGATGGGTAGCGAAATCTTCACTAGGAAGGCCGGAAAATTGATCTTTCATGACAAGATTCAACGGAGCAGCATTGATCTCGCAAGATTCAGTATAAGTAATAGGAGCAATCGGAGTGCTAATAAAATCATTATTGTTGGTATTGGAGAAGTCACACAATTTGGTATTGTTCTGAGCCATAGTGACAAGCAAGCAATCCAACACACAAGCAAACAAGAAGCAAGCGAACGGTAAACACACAGCAAAAAGAAGGGCAAACAAAACGGCAAGGGTGAAGTGGGGGAGAGGAAAACGATAGGCAAATAAATGTAATGCGAAGGATAAGGGTTTGTGATAGGTACTTGGTATATGACTTTTGCGTAAGCCTCCCCGGCAACGGCGCCAGAAATTCTTCTTGCTACTTCTCGTGCTTGTGTTGTATTCCCTCAAAGAGGAAAGGGTGATGCAACACAGTAGCGTAAGTATTTCCCTCAGTTTTTGAGAACCAAGGTACCAATCCAGTAGGAGACCACGCGCGAGTCCCTTGCACCTACACAAACAAATAAGAACTTCGCAGCCAACGTGATAAGGGGTTGTCAATCCCTTTACGATCATTTACGAAAGTGAGATTTGATAGATAGGATAGTTTGATATTTTTGGTATTTTTGGATATAAGAATAGAAAGTAAATAACACAAAGTAAAGTAGATTGTAGATTAATATGTTGAGAGTAGACCCGGGGGCCATAGGTTCCACTAGTGGCTTCTCTCGGGATAGCAGAATTCTACGGTGGGTGAACTAATTACTGTCGAGCAATTGATAGAAAAGCGCATAGTTATGAGAATATCTAGGCATGATCATTATATATAGGCATCACGTCCGTGACAAGTAGACCGAAACGATTCTGCATCTACTACTATTAGTCCACACATCGACCGCTATCCAGCATGCATCTAGAGTATTAAGTTCATAAGAACAGAGTAATGCTTTAAGCAAGATGACATGATGTAGAGGGATAAACTCAAGCAATATGATATAAACCCCATCTTTTTATCCTCGATGGCAACAATACAATATGTGCCTTGCTGCCCCTACTGTCACTCGGAAAGAACACCGCAAGATTGAACCCAAAGCCAAGCACTTCTCCCATTACAAGAACTATAGATCTAGTAGGCCAAACCAAACCAATGATTCAAAGAGACTTGCAAGGATATTATAATCATACATAAAAGAATTCAGAAAATAACAAAATATTTCTCGTAGATAATCTCTATCATAAACCCCCAATTCATCGGATCTCGACAAACACACCGCAAAAAGATTACATCGAATAGATCTCCTCGAAGACCAAGGAGAACTTGGTATTGAGATCCAAACAGAGAGAAGAAGCCATCTAGCTACTAACTATGGACCCGATGGTCTGTGGTAAACTACTCACAACTCATGGTGAGGCAATGGTGTTGATGTAGAAGCAATCCGTGGAAGATCCCACCTCCGGCGGAGCTTCGGAACAGGCCCCAAGATGGGATCTCATGGGAACAGAGGGTTGCGGCTGTGGAATTAGGGTTTTCTCTATTGCCTCGATGTTTTCAGGATACATGGATATATATATATATATATAGGAGGAAGGAGGGCATCGGGGGAGCCAGAGGGGGCCCACGAGGGTGGGGGTGCGCCCTATAGGAGGGGGCGCACCCTGGACCCTCGTGGCCGCCTCCTTCGTTCCCTCGCGTGTACTCCAAGTCTTCTGTGTTGATATCGTTCCAAAAATAACTCTCACGAAGGTTTCATTCCGTTTGGACTCCGTTTGATATTCCTTTTGTGCGAAACCCTGAAATAGGCAAAAAACAGCAATCTGCACTAGGCCTTTGGTTTAATAGGTTAGTCCTAAAAATAATATAAAAGTGTATAATAAAGCCCATTAAACATCCAAAACATATTGTATATATATATAATAGCATGGAACAATAAAAAATTATAGATACGTTGGAGACGTGTCATTGATCTACCTCGAGATAATAAATGCTAAAACCCTAAGTTTCAGCCTATGAGGATTGTATGATTCTCTAGCCTCTACGGACTAAACCCTCCAGTTTATATACACACCGGAGGGGCCTTGGGTTTGTACATACCATCTTGCAGAGGAAGGAAAATCTACACACGTGCCTAAACTAGCCATTACAAGAATCCAGGAGTCCCATTAGGATACGAGAGATGATCTTCTAAAGTAGTCTTCATGGCCCTTCAGTCCGGCCCACTAGGAGTTTATCCGGCCACCTGTGGACCCCCCGATCCAGGACTCCCTCTGTCATGCAGAGGACTGGCCTTGCTAGGACTCTCTGGGAGGACGAAGACTGAGCCAATCTCCATCTTCATCGTCCGACAACACTATGGGTTGGGATTCGACTACTCGGGGTGTGGCTGAAATTGATCCAAACAAATGATGCTGGTGGATTCGGTAAAGCGCCTGGTCGAGGGTGATGGGGGTTGGTCTAGGACACAACACAGGTCGAGAGGGTAGCACTGGTTCGGATGGCATAGGGTGAAGAACTTGAGATGCGAATTTACGAGCCTCACGATTAGCTTCCTTGACAACTCGTACCGCATCGTTGTCCAGGGTTCTAAATTCGGCAAGCATCTTACAAATCATCATCCCCTGGGCAGTGATATATTGCACCAGGCGAGCGATTGCGGGGTCATCTCCTTGGATAGTGGGAGAAGGTTGAATTCCTGCTTCCGCCACAATGGGGAAAAGCAGAACTCTCGCTTCTCTGTCACTTGCGGGAACTTGGTTCAGAGGTGTAGGATGGCCTCCACAGCAGCGACTTGGATAGCCAATTCAGTAGTTGGCATGGCTCTACCCTGAAAAACCAAGGGCTGACCATCTGCTGCAGGACCTGGGTAGATGTGCACCCTTGCATCATAGCGATGAAGGTGAGGGACGGGTGTCGATTGAAACACCAGGTAATCGGGGCTAGCATTACAGCTAAAGGCTTTGGTGGGCATCTCAGTAAGAAGAGGTGGAAAGCCAGGGTGGTTGACGGCAAAGGTGCGGGTGTAAACTTGGGTGCTTTTAGGGTGCTAGCCATGGCTAGAGTGTTACTAGCTAGGCTTCTTTGCAGGGACATGGCTCACTGAGGAGTGAGCGGTCCGCTAGCGGAAAGGTGATTTTATAGGCAGCTATGCGGTGCATGCCCGCACGGTGTGGCCCCTTACCCTGAATGGCGAGGAGTAAGCGGTGCGGCCGACCAGAAAGGATAGGGTTGCTATTCGTTCCACGGATAACTAGGCGGGGACAACGAGGTGAGGACGTGTCGGTCCCGACTACGCAACCTGTTGATTAACAGTGGCCATGCCGGATGCCAGGGATGGGTCAAATCCCTTAGGGTCATTATGGGTTGATGGTAGCGGTGATCTAATGCTAGGATAATCTATGCCAGCCTGGCTGCTCTGATACCATCTCCTGTGGCACCCCGATCCGCATGGAGCAGGGGGCTTTCGCACGTCAGCCCAGGATTACACCTGACGCAAGATAGGCCCATGATACAGCATTCCAGGTACAACAATATTCATTGAATACATGTGCATAATATTACATCATTGATGAATACAATTACCTGGCATAGCCCTAAGGCTATTTATATGACAGCGGAAGTCTAATTAAATGGCGGCGGAAGTCTTGGTTTAGCAGCGTCTCACTCTGGCTAGACTCCATAAGTCACAGGACTGGCAAGATTATGGCCTAGCACGACGGAACAAGCGAATAACCTGGGCATGACCTACAAAACTGGAATGACACGCAAGGTGAGTACATTGAATGTACTTGCAAGACAACCAAATACATAGCAACCAAACAAACAGATGACAAAGCAAGAACCAAGCATCTGCAATAACCTACCTCATTGCTGAAACTAAGCATGGCAAGATATTAACTAGAGGCATGGATCAAAACAAACATGAACAACATCATGGCATATACTAGCATGGTAATGATAGATCAAATTTACTACTAACATGGCAATGGCAAAACAAAGCATAGCATCTCAAAACATGGCATAAGTTCAATCAAGACATGGCATGATATGGCATCATAAAATTATACTGAAAGTAACCTACCAGTCATATCCAATGCAAACATAACATGCTAACTTTATGCAATCATCTACTATTCTACCATGGTTCTTCAAATGCGAATAATAACATATTACTCATGCAACGCAGAAAAACTTGTACATTGAGTCCCACGGACTTTCTTACCAACGGGTTGCCTCGCAACCAAGCGATGATCATTTGCGGATCGCGATCGGAACCATACTTGGTTCAGCATCCATCGAGACCTCGTCTCGTGATCATACCAACTCATCATCATGATTACTCACAACTGTCTCATAGTAAAAGCCATCACCATATTCCTTACACATTATTTATCAACTTAGTTATTTTAGGTTTTTCCTCCACTGTGACACCCCGAGACCGATGCGCCAGGTGTCAGCCAGTTATTCTTCGCCGTTGCCATCTCATCTGCTTGCGGGTTGCACTTTGCCTTGTCATTGTGTTCATTGCATCATCATGTTTTCAAAACTTGCATCCGTCCAAGTCTGCCCGTCCTTTTCTGTTGTCCGTTCTGAGCCCAGACACTCTCGCACGCGCCCGCGGCACCTCCGACTATTTATTTTGAGTGACAGGAAAATGTTCTCGGAATGGGATGAAACTTGGCGTGTGGTCTTATTATAGTGTAGACAGTCTGCCTGCCAAATTTCGTCGCATTCAGAGTCCGTTTGATAGCCCAACGGATAACTATAGTGGCACTATAGCCGGTTAAACGTCCGACGTTTTCGGTCTTCGAAAACCCCGCCGGACCGCACTCTCTCTCTCTCTCCTCTCAGCCCTTCTACACAGCCCACTAGTCACCTATGCCACCCCCTTGCGCCGGAGCCGTCCGATCGGGATCGAACGGCTCAAAACGGCCTCAAACCCACCAAACCCTAGCCCCTGCCTATTTAAACACCACCCCCATGCCAATTTTGGCCTAAACCTACCCCTAGACACCTTCCCCTACCTCCCAGCCACCTCCCTCGCCTCAAATTCCATGCCAGGCCACCCAGCCGCCTCCACTTGTCACCGCCAAGTCAGCAGCGCTGCCACCTCGTCGTAGCCAATCGGCTCCCGCCACCTCACCCGCCGGCATGCCCTCCTCCAACCAAACTGCGCCATGTCGCCCCCGGCTCCGCACCGCGCGAGGCCCGCCCATCTCGAGCGCAGCTGCCGCTGATCCACGCATGCCTCCCGCTCCGCGTGCCACCCCGCTGCGATCCCCATCGCCGCTTCATCCCCGCCGTCGGTCAACCGCGTCGCCGCCTTGCCCCGCTCCCGCAGGAGCTTCTACCCCGAATGGCGCCGCCACCGCCAGCCTCGCGGGCGCGCGCCGCCACCCGTAGCGACCTCTGCCGCCGCACTGCAGACCATCGTCGGGCCTCCTCCTCCGCCACCGCGGGATCCCACGCACCAGCCGCAGGTGCAGATACTCACCGTCGGCCTCCCTGCTCCCGGCTCCGCCCAAATCCGGCGGGATCCGGTCGCCCCGCCGCCGATCCGGCCATCCACGGCCCACTTCCCCGCTGGTGGCTGGCAACCGCCGCGCGCCGCCGTCCTGCAGGCCACTGCCGCTGCTGGTGCCCTCGCCCTTCTCCCTGACCCGTGGGCCCGAGCGCCCAGCCGCCCGGACGTTTCCGTCTCGGGCACGGACATGTCCGCCCTTCGCCTCGCCGTGTCACTGCCAGGTGGGCCCACCAGCCCGCACCGACGGACATGTCCGCTCTGGACTGGACAATGTCCACCCGAACCCCGAGGTTTTTTTTTTCTAAGTCCCTGAAAAAGCATATTATGATCCATACTTTGTGGTGATGTATCTTTTTGTGTGGTGACCCAAATGAAGCATGTAATATGTCCAGATGTTCGTTGTGATGTGCTCTACATGTTAGTTGCAATTACTTGCATGTTACTGTTCATCTTCATGCCTTAGACTTCGTTGCAAAACTGCTATGTGATGTTAGTGTCATGTCCTTGCTGTCTGTCAACAATATGTTAGCATCTTGTGAGGGTGATAACTTTGTGCATGTTGGTCCAAATGTAGTGTATGATATGTCAAAATATTCATTGTGAAGTGCTCTACATGATGGTTGCTGTTGCATGCTTGTTTGAGTTCATATTGCCATGTTTATCTCTGTCATAAAAGTGCATGTGGCTGTTAAGTGCTGAAACTTGTTATGAGATGTTGATTTGTCTTTTTCTTATCTTTATGTGTGATTTTTGTATGAGCTACATGTCAATATGTTTTAGAAGCACAATCATGTCATCTTTGCTATGGTATAATCCACTTTTCATGGTATGCCTTGTGGTGTTTGCAACAAGCTTGCAAAGTGGTCTACTTGCTATTGTTATTTTCTAAGTCTTATTGAAAACTGCTAAGTTTAAAACTGTTATAACCTGATGCCATGTTTGCTTGATGCCCCACTGTAATCCATGAATATTTTGGGTTGTCCAGTGATCATGTCTTATTGTCCATGTTATGCTCTATCCAGTGATCATGAATATTTTGAGGAGGATTCGGCTTTTTAGAACTCCTCACGACTCTCTTGGAGCTCCTCGTTAGCTGAAGAACACCAACGTATAATCCACCAAAGCAGGAGTAGGGTTTTACGCATCTTTGCGGCCCGAACCTGGGTAAAGGAACCGTGTCTTGACCGTTAGATCCGCTCTTCTCTCAACTCCGCGCCCCGCAACCGTAGTAGGGATTCTTGTGATCCCATAGGTGTCGATCCAAATACCCCAACA
Organism: Secale cereale; assembly: GCA_902687465.1. Taxonomy (NCBI): domain Eukaryota; kingdom Viridiplantae; phylum Streptophyta; class Magnoliopsida; order Poales; family Poaceae; genus Secale; species Secale cereale. Next base: position 236,767,087 of record LR738712.1, read on the forward strand.
CACATTATCAGAACTTTGTATTCAGCTGTGATGTAAATATGATATGCGAATCATCGAGATGCATTAGAATGCATGTTAGTTACCTTTGTATTTGATGGAACGTTGTAACGTGACAACTTTGGAGGCAACATGACACATGTAACCAAGTACAAAGCTTCATAGCATTACAACAAAATTTCGTTATGCTGGAAAATTAAAAAAAAAAAAGACTAACCCAAGGCCTAACCCTCGTTGGCTTTTTTTATAGCAGAAACATCGCGAGCACACGCGTCAAAGCCGGGACATATCCCGGAAGGTTGATAGGAATGCCACAAATCTTTCAAACATCATTTCTCCCACATGCGGGACATCTAGAATCCGGGTCCACGTGACCGCTGGCGAGATTCACCCCACTCGTTGCGCCGTAGTAATAATGCCTAATGAGCAGTCAAATCACATATCCCCACCTTTCCCGCAGTATACTACACCCTCCGTCTAGGTGAATAAGTCATTGTGCACCGCAACCAAGGCAGAGGGGAAAACGAGAGAATTTAATGTTTATTTGCTAATTAATAGAATTGCATGCAATGAACTAACCACTACATGTTGAGTTTGGTAGTCTCATTTCATTGAAAGCACACTCGCCTCACATCTCTTATTGGTTGATTGCTTTACTCATGTCAAAAAACAATAAATGAGGTGAGAGTTAATGCATCATGCCTAAGTGTTTTGGGAATATTTAGTTTTCGTAAGGTGACTTACACACCTAGACGGAGGGAGTAGTAAAAGTTGCTAGAGCGAAACAACCATCTTCTCATGCTTCTTCGAATGGCGGCTTTGTGCGTTAATTATGCCATGGCGGTTCCTCTTGGTCAATGTGATATGTATATAATTTCACGGGCGGAGGGAGTAGTGCATATGCCAAGTTCACTGGGCTGCCGTGTTTGACACTCCTCCATCGTAAGAGTGGAGACAATTGCTTTCGTAAAAAAAAGAACTGTGGCACTATCCTGCCCGGCTTCCTTGCTCGTCCTCAATATCTGAAAGAATACTTTCATTCACCGACATGTGGGACATCGACCATCCTGGTCCACTTGCCATGACACCAGAATTAGGGTGCATCACACGGAACTGCAGGGGAGACTCACCCCGGTCGTAGCGCCACAATAATAATCAGTAATGAGCCATCAAATCGCAGGCCCAATCTTTCCCTCTGTAAGTTGCTCGGACAAAGGAACCATCGTGACTTCGTTCAATCCTCTCCTTCAAGAAAATTATTGTACCCAGAATACTGCTACCACACGCGAAGACCGCATGGCACTGTAGCACGTCATATCACTCAGACCCACTAGGCCAAACAAGCCCTCCTAACGTGCGGGAAAGCCCCACCCTTGTCATTTTGTTCTGGATTTGTATCGATGGATCACACGAACAAGGGAAAGAACAGAGTACTTTCTCCGTCCAGGTACATAGGGCACCTAAAGGAATTTAGATTTTCCAAGAATATTAGTCATGTATACTTCATGTGTCTAAGTGTATTAACTCAATAGACGGCAAAATTGCTAACATGTGGGAGCGAGTGTGAGTGAGTTAACCGACCTCAATAGATGGCAAAATCGCCAGGACACCTCACTTTGAGAGAGACAAGGAGCGAGAAGCGATACGGGCTGGTGGATTACTAGCGCTAGGTGTCACATGGAGGCCAGGAAGTATGGTGATAGCGTGAGGTGGGCCATGTATGATGTAACTACACTGACCTGCCGTGTTTCGGACTCTTCGGGTCTAGTACTCCTACTAAGATGTGGAGAAGATTGCGTTGATTTTATATTGTTGAATATAAAATATTACAATAGTCCAGACGCTCCACCGCGAGGTTCCTTGCTCCTTCTCGGTCGTCAGAAAGCATTCTTCTTCATTTTACCGACACGTGGGACATCCAGCATCTTGGTCCACGTGTCATGCAACAAAATGGAGGTAAGTAGTAAAAAGTATGAGAGACCCATCCAGGTAAACTGTGAGCTCATTTCTGTATGAAGAGGCAGCTCATGTGGTAATTTGGTGAGTGTGGTAGTTGTTCGGGAGCCACGCGTGAACGAATCAAAGTTCGACCATGACGCAGTGGCGCGTTATTTATAAATTAAGTTATCCTATTTGATGGCACGTACGCAACATTATTTTCTCAATGGAACGTGAATCGTGCACACACTGAATTATGGAGCACGGGATGGTAGCCATGGACATGGTCGACCCTTTTTGGAGACTACACTACTTTGATGTGTCCTGCCAACTCGTAAATGAGGAGAAGCTTTGCTTACTAACCTCTCTCTCACTCACGCGTGCGTGGTGGCTCGTAGGACGAGGAGAAGCATTTGTTGTTTGCTTTATTATAATGCCCTTATACAAGCGGTGGACATGCAACACTTAATTCGGTGTCAGATTATTTCCACGAGTATATATACTGTAGTACCCGGCTGCAAAAGAATAATTTATACTGTAGTAGTACCATCATCGTTGTTCGACTTCTGGAAGAGGCGAAGAGGCAAGCGCAAAGTCACCTACTCACAACATAACCGATCGTGTTTGCACGAAGTTGTGTTGCACGTCCACCGCATGTTCATCCTTTTTCCAACACGCGGGACATCTAGCATCAAGGTGAACATGTCATGCAAGAAAATGGAGATAAGCAATGCATAAGTGAGTCATGCACTTCGATGGCAACTATGCAATTTTTTCTCCTTGATGGCACGTGACGGAGCACGGGATGGTAGCCATGGACATGGTCGCCCTTTTTGAACAGAGTACTAAATAACTTTGACGTGTCCCGTCAACTCGCAGAACGAGGAGGAGCTTATTTACTATGGCCTCTCCCTTGCCCACGCTCGCGCGGTGGCTCGTAGCACGAGGAGAAGCCTTTGCTTACAATAGTGGGCTATATTGTTTTAAAGGAAATAGTGGGCTATACAAGTGTTATCATCATCATTGTTCGACTTCCGGAAGAGGCAAAGAGCCAAGCGCAAGGTCACCTACTAACCTTTACTACAGTACTATAGCCAAAGTTGTGCTACCATTTTAGACTACCCATAGTGGGTGTATGAAAGCACATTTGCTCTCCGGGTGGTTTTGGTAATTAATGACAACATACTCTGTGGTTGGACTAATGCTTTTATCAAGTATGTTTCAGGAAATCCAATCACATTGGTATGGCAAGATGACTGAAGAAGTGGACCCCTCAAAATGCTAAGGCAAGCATTGGCAAAAGCTCAAGACTCCATTTTTGGTTTAGTGATCAAAGATCACATTGAGTCCATAGGAAAAGCCAATACTATTAAAAGGGGATGAGGTTGTGTTGATGATCTGGTTGCTCAAGTGCTTAGTGATATGTCTCCTTCAACTATCAGCACCTTTCACTTCTATACACACTCATAAGTAATCTCGGACAAACCGATTCTTCCAACTCAGTTCCACCGAGATGAACCACTTCAGCCATATTCCAAACCCTAGAAAAATCGGTCATTCCGAGTTTGAGATCGGTCTCACCGAAACTGGACTGCCAACCTTCTGTAACCGTTTGACATCATTTCGGAATAACCGAGTTTGCATTATCGGTCTTACCGAGATTGACAAGCTTCTGTCTTGGCTCAAATCGGTCTCACCGATAATTCATTTTCGGTCACACCGATTCTGGCATGTTCCTGTCTTTTCTCAAATCGGTCTAACCGAGTTTTCTTTCTCGGTCCCACCGAAAACTCCAACGTTCACATCAGATACACTTTCGGTTTCACCGAGATGGTATTTTCGGTCCCACCGAAAACCCCAACGTTCACTATATTTGATCTTTCGGTCTGACCGAGTTTTCACTTCGGTCTCACCGAGATTGCTCAATTATGTGTGTAACGGTTGGATTTTGTGTGGAGGCTATTTATACCCCTCCACCCCCTCTTCATTCGTGGAGAGAGCCATCAGAAAGTCTACCACTCCTACCATACACTTTCTGAGAAGAGAACTACCTACCCTTGTGTTGAGATCAAGCCATTCCATTCCTACCATATGAAACTTGATTTCTAGCCTTCCCAAGTTGCTTTCCACTCAATCCTTTCTTCCACCACAGCCATATCAGTGAGCAGAGTTGAGTGTTGGGGAGATTATCATTTGAAGCACAAGAGCAAGGAGTTCATCATCATCAACAACATCTATTACCTTTTGGAGGGTGGTGCCTCCTAGATTGGTTAGGTGTCGCTTGGGAGCCTCCATCTTTGAGATGTGGAGTTGAACCAAGAAGTTTGTAAGGGCAAGGAGATCGCCTACTTCGTGAAGATCTACCCCGAGTAAGGCTAGTCCTCCGTGGGCGTAGGCCATGATGGAATAGACAAGGTTGCTTCTTCGTGGACCCTTCGTGGGTGGAGCCCTCCGTGGACTCGCGCAGCCGTTACCCTCCGTGGGTTGAAGTCTCCATCAACGTGGATGTACGATAGCACCACCTATCGGAACCACGACAAAAATCTCCGTGTCTCCAAACTGCGTTTGATCTTCTCCACCTCTCTTTACTACTTGTGCAATTTACTTTCCGCTGCCCATACTCTAGAATTGCATGTGTAGTATGCTACTTGACTTGTGTGTTATGCAAAAACTGCCAAAATCTGTTCTTGTTAAAAGGCAGAATTTTTATCTTGTCGAGTAGTCTAATCACCCCCCCCCCTCTAGACACTCTCACCTTCTTCGATCCTACAATTGGTATCAGAGCTTTGGTCTCCATTGCTTTGGTTTACACACCATTGGAGGAAGATGGACGTGTCTACGTTTGGGAGTGTTAGCCATAGAGTGCCTGTTCTTAGTGGAAGGTTCTATAACTCATGGAGGTTTGAAATGCTTAATATCTTTAAGAAGTACAATTTGTGCAAATATGTTGAGACCCCCTATGTGCCTCCTTTTGATCCCTTGCACCCCACCATGGATGAAGAGCTTGATTTGCTTTGTAACCTTAGAACTGTAAATCTTATCATTAGAGGGTTACCCGGTGAATTGCTTAAGCTTGTTACAAACTTTGAGTGTGCCTATGCTATATGGAAGTTCTTGGAAGAACTTTATCCGGACTACTCTTTGAGAAGTCTTGATGAAATTCTACACAAGACTATTGAATTCGATAAGTTGCACCCCAATGATCCCAACTTTGATAAATGCTTTTTTGAGCTTCGTGATCTTATGAAAAAGAAGGGTGATCCCGGTCTTATCAATATTATCATTAGAAATGCTCTTGCATTGCATTCCGAAGATTATTGTTCCATTGACCAAACTAATGCAAGTCCTTATCAAATTGACCTAGGTGTTGATGATGAACAATCTATGGGTCAATATGATGATGAGCATGAGAAAGACGATGATTACTCCGATTCGGACACCGAGCTAGACAAAGTCATGAAGAGTCTCAATCTTATGGCAAATCTAAGAGACTACATGTCCGGCGGAAAAGAGTGGATTCTTGATAGTGGATGCACCGACCACATGACCGGAGACAAAGACATGTTTCGAGAGCTCGCAAAGAACGATGGTCCACGCAAGTATGTGACTTTTGGAGACAACTCCAAGGGTAAGGTACTTGGCCTTGGTAAGGTGGCCATATCTCATGATAGCTCTATTCAAAATGTCATGCTTGTAGAATCTCTTGGATACAATTTACTTTCCGTGTCTAGATTAGCTGACTTTGGATTCAATGTGCTATTCACCAAAGTAGATTGCCAAGTCTTTCGTCGTGATAATCAAAACATGGCTTTTACTGGTATCCGTAGAGGTGATCTATATATTGTTGATTTCACTAAGAAAGCCCAACCTAGAGCTTGTTTCATTGCTAAATCCTCTAAAGGTTGGTTGTGGCATAGAAGGCTAGGACATGTTGGTATGCGTAACCTAGACAAGCTAATCAAAGGTGATCATATTCTTGTTGTTAAAGATGTTTTCTTTGACAAAGGTAGACTTTGTAGTGCTTGTCAAGCAGGAAAACAAGTTGGTGGAAGTCATCCCGTGAAAAACATCATGACCACAAGGAGACCGCTTGAGCTTCTTCATATGGATCTCTTCGGTCCCAATGCTTACAAAAGCCTTGGTGGTAACTCCTTTGGTCTAGTTATAGTTGATGATTATTCCAGATTTACGTGGGTATTTTTCCTTGATGATAAATCGCAGGTTCAGAGGATCTTCAAGACCTTTTCCAAAAAGGCCCAAAATCAATTTGAGGTGAAGATCAAGAAAGTTCGGAGTGACAATGGAACGGAGTTCAAGAACGCCAATGTAGACTCTTTTCTCGATGAGGAAGGAATTCTACATGAGTTCTCGGCTACGTACACTCCTCAACAAAATGGAGTTGTTGAGAGGAAGAACCAAACGCTCATAGAGATGGCAAGAACGATGCTTGATGAATACAATACACCGAAGCATTTTTGGGGAGAAGCGGTCGAGACAGCTTGTCATGCTATCAACAGACTTTATCTTCATAAGCTCCTCGGCAAGACATCATACGAGCTCCTCACCGGTAACAAACCCCAAGTGGGATACTTTCGTGTCTTTGGTTCAAAATGCTATATCCTTGATAAGCATCGTCGGTCTAAATTTGCTCCTAAATCTTATGAAGGCTTTCTTCTTGGTTATGGATCAAACTCTCACACCTACTGTGTCTACAATAATTTCACCCGAAAGGTTGAAGAGACGGTAGACGTGAAGTTTGATGAATCTAATGGCTCGCAAGTAGAGCAAATGCCTATTGATGTAGGAGACAAGGACCCATCGGAAGCTATCCAAGACTTATCTATTGGAAAGATCCGTCCCATGGAAGTGAAGGAGAGTACCTCATCTACATATGTGGAGCCACCTACCTCATGGCAAGATGAACCTCAAGGCAATAAGGAGGCCTCCACAAGTGGAACTCACCAAGATGAGGAAGTGCAACAAGAAGATCCACCACAACCTCCTTCTCCACCGCCTCAAGACAACACCAACAACAATGAAGAAGAAGAAGAGGAAGATGAAGATGATGAGGAAGCTGAGCCACAACATCAACAAAGGCTATCCCGAGTTCGAGCAAGAGTCAAGAAGAATCATCCCGTGGAACAAATGATGAACGACATCAACTCCGGGTGAATTACTCGCTCTAAAACTCGCTTAGCTAACTTTTGTGAGCATTACTCATTTATCTCTAGTATTGAACCTATGAAGGTAGAAGAAGCACTTGAAGACCCGGATTGGGTGAACGCTATGCACGAAGAACTACACAACTTCGAGAGGAACAAGGTGTGGACTTTGGTAGACAAGCCCAAGGATGATCAAAACATCATTGGAACCAAATGGGTGTTTCGGAACAAGCAAGATGAAGATGGACAAGTCATCCGCAACAAGGCTCGTCTCGTAGCTCAAGGTTACACACAAGTCGAAGGTATGGACTATGGTGAGACCTATGCCCCCGTTGCTAGACTTGAATCCATTCGCATTCTTGTTGCTTATGCCAACCACCATGATATTACTCTCTATCAAATGGACATCAAAAGTGCTTTCCTAAATGGTGAAATTGAGGAGGAAGTATTTGTGAAACAGCCTCCCAGATTTGTGAATCCCAAAAAGCCTAATCATGTTTACAAGTTGCACAAAGCTCTTTATGGTCTTAAACAAGCACCTAGAGCTTGGTACAAATGCTTAACTAGCTTTCTTCTTGAAAAAGGCTTTGAGATTGGAAAGATAGACTCAACGCTGTTCACAAAAAGGGTTAATGGTGAACTATTTGTGTGCCAAATATATGTTGATGATATTATCTTTGGTTCAACTAACCCCCATTTTAGCAAGAAGTTTGGACAGCTCATGTCGGAGAAGTATGAGATGTCCATGATGTGTGAACTCAAATTCTTCCTTGGGTTGCAAATCAAGCAATCTAAGGAGGGTACCTTTGTCTCACAAACAAAGTACACCAAGGATCTCTTCAAGAAGTTCAACATGCAAGAAAGCAAAGGTATGAGTACCCCCATGCCTACTAGTGGACATAATGACTTGACAAAAGATGGAGAACCCGTTGATCAAAGGGTTTACCGTTCTATGATTGGTTCTCTACTATATCTTTGTGCTTCTCGTCCTGACATAATGTTGAGTGTATGCATGTGTGCACGATATCAAGCAGCCCCTAAAGAATGTCATCTTAAAGCTGTTAAAAGGATAGTGAGATACCTGATACACACACCAAACTTTGGCATTTGGTATCCTAAGAGAGCCTCTTTCGATCTTGTTGGCTATTCCGACTCGGACTATGCTGGTGACAAGGTTGATAGAAAGTCAACTTCGGGTACATGTCAATTCCTTGGTCGATCCCTTATATCTTGGTCCTCCAAGAAACAAAATTCGGTATCATTATCCACTGCCGAAGCGGAATATATTGCTGCTGGTTCGTGTTGTGCTCAATTGCTATGGATGACACAAACGCTTAAAGATTATGGGATACATGTGAGACGTGTTCCCTTGCTTTGCGACAATGAGAGTGCAATTAAAATTGGACACAATCCAGTGCAACACTCTCGAACAAAGCATATTGAAGTTCGTCACCATTTTATTCGTGATCATATTGCCAAGGGTGATATTAATCTTAAGCATGTTCGTACTGACAAACAACTTGCTGATATCTTTACAAAACCTCTTGATGAGAAAGTGTTTTGTCGCTTAAGGAGTGAGTTGAACATCATTGATGCTTCAAACTTGGAGTGATAACTCCATTGATGCATGCAAGGCATGAGCCTACTTGACTAATCCTTGATATTTCTCTTATGATGATGATCATATGTCTTGGACACATTTGCCTCCTTGTATTGCATCTAACTCTTTGCAGGTACTTGGATGATCTACATTCCACAAGATTACCACACACTCAAATCATGAGTAATCTTGTCATTGACCAAGTATCTAGCCCTTTGGGATGTTGAGTTCAAGGAACAAAATTCCACATATCCTTTTTGACATCTTATACATCTAGTATTTCACTCTTGTCATCTTGGATATTCTTGAGTATTTCCTTGCTTGCCTAACCCATGTAGGAAGATGAACTACACGAGTAGAAATGGCGCTCCAACCTCACATTCAATGAGCACCTACATCAAGCTTACCTACATGAGTAAAGCAACAACAAGCCCAAGGTATGTTCTTCACATCTTTAAGGAGCTTTACTCAAAGTCATGAGTACAAGCAGCTTCATAAGATGTGATCACATCAAATGCTTAATCGAAAAATGGCAACCCCATTTTGAGCTTAAATGATGAGTATGACCTATGATCAAATGTCCTCATTTGACTCCTAAGTCAATATACTCAAACATAGGTGACTTTGTCGCCGACCTTTATCTAGATGAAGTACATATGCTTTTGGAATTTTTTCTGTTTTCTCTTATGTTCTCTCATTGAGTTTTGTTTTTAAAAAAAAAACTTCATCTAGGAATCTTTTTCATTTCTTATGTCTTTGTGAATATCCTTTTGGCTCTGATCAATTCCCCGAAAATCTTTTACAAATTCATTGCAAATCTTTTGAAACATTCCTCGCAGAGTGAGCTGAATTATCTCTGTATTTCCTTGGAATTAAACTCGGCGTCACCGATTTATTTATTTCGGTCTAACCAAAAAGGGTCTACCCTAATTCAATTTGGTGTCACTGATTTATCTTCCAGGATATCATCTTCTGCAGCTCCACTCAAATTTAATCTTAAAGGGGAGAAGACTCAAATTTAAATTCAGATTGTTTCTCCTTGAATGTTCTTATTTGCTCTGTTGTGGTTCTTAAGGATCCCACTTCTTTCTTTCTTTCCTTCTTTCTTTCCATCTTTCCTGCCCTACCTAGTTTGCTGTCCTTTTCGGCACTTGATGTCAAAGGGGGAGAAGACTTAGGGGGGGTAGGGGGAGTAGGGGGAGAAGAGAAAACTTAGGGGAAGAAGAAAAGCAATCTTATCTTAAGGGGGAGAGAATCACATCAAAGCTTTGCCGTATTTTTTTTACATTTGGACATCATTCTCTTTTGGCATCATTCTTTTGATTTTTGCTCTTTCCTTCAAAACCCCTTGTTCTGATATCTTATGGAATCTTTTAATTTAGGGGGAGAAGACTTAGAGGAATCTTCACAATTAATATATTATGGAAAGCAAAATCTCTCAGAGTTCATTGAAAATCTTTTAGTTTCGGAGACATGTTTGCTGATTCAAGCTTGTGCTCAATATGAGACACTCTTTATACATGTCCTCCCTGGCTTGGTACTCTTGATGTTCTTGCAGTTGGTTGAAGGAATACTCTTGTGTTATCTAACCTTGTTTTCCCAAGTTTATCCCTTCAGGTACAATGCCAAGGAACCTCAAGGTAAGTATATGCATCTTGCAGAATGTGCATGATGGTGACTTGCTTGTAAATACTTGTTTGCAAGAAATCACCATGCACATATGCATTATCACTCACTTCCTTTTTTTTGCTCTGATGCATATAGCCAAGCTGCATGTAGCACATCTTGCTTATCTCTCTTCTATGCTTGTGGTAGTCCAAAACCATAATTTATGAAAATCTTGCACACTCGTAGGGGGAGCCTATGTACTACATGCTTGTCAAAGCTTTCATGATAATTCTGTCTTTCTTTCAATAAGCTTTGATGTCTTCTTTAGTGTGATTCTAGTGTGTTGCCATCAATTACCAAAAAGGGGGAGATTGAAAGCACATTTGCTCTCCGGGTGGTTTTGGTAATTAATGACAACATACTCTGTGGTTGGACTAATGCTTTTATCAAGTATGTTTCAGGAAATCCAATCACATTGGTATGGCAAGATGACTGAAGAAGTGGACCCCTCAAAATGCTAAGGCAAGCATTGGCAAAATCTCAAGACTCCATTTTTGGTTTAGTGATCAAAGATCACATTGAGTCTATAGGAAAAGCCAATACTATTAAAAGGGGATGAGGTTGTGTTGATGATCTGGTTGCTCAAGTGCTTAGTGATATGTCTCCTTCAACTATCAGCACCTTTCACTTCTATACACACTCATAAGTAATCTCGGACAAACCGATTCTTCCAACTCAGTTCCACCGAGATGAACCACTTCAGCCATATTCCAAACCCTAGAAAAATCGGTCATTCCGAGTTTGAGATCGGTCTCACCGAAACTGGACTGCCAACCTTCTGTAACCGTTTGACATCATTTCGGAATAACCGAGTTTGCATTATCGGTCTTACCGAGATTGACAAGCTTCTGTCTTGGCTCAAATCGGTCTCACCGATAATTCATTTTCGGTCACACGGATTCTGGCATGTTCTTGTCTTTTCTCAAATCGGTCTAACCGAGTTTTCTTTCTCGGTCCCACCGAAAACTCCAACGTTCACATCAGATACACTTTCGGTTTCACCGAGATGGTATTTTCGGTCCCACCGAAAACCCCAACGTTCACTATGTTTGAACTTTCGGTCTGACCGATTTTTCACTTCGGTCTCACCGAGATTGCTCAATTATGTGTGTAACGGTTGGATTTTGTGTGGAGGCTATTTATACCCCTCCACCCCCTCTTCATTCGTGGAGAGAGCCATCAGAAAGTCTACCACTCCTACCATACACTTTCTGAGAAGAGAACTACCTACCCTTGTGTTGAGATCAAGCCATTCCATTCCTACCATATGAAACTTGATTTCTAGCCTTCCCAAGTTGCTTTCCACTCAATCCTTTCTTCCAGCATAGCCATATCAGTGAGCAGAGTTGAGTGTTGGGGAGATTATCATTTGAAGCACAAGAGCAAGGAGTTCATCATCATCAACAACATCTATTACCTTTTGGAGGGTGGTGCCTCCTAGATTGGTTAGGTGTCGCTTGGGAGCCTCCGTCTTTGAGATGTGGAGTTGAACCAAGAAGTTTGTAAGGGCAAGGAGATCGCCTACTTCGTGAAGATCTACCCCGAGTAAGGCTAGTCCTCCGTGGGCGTAGGCCATGATGGAATAGACAAGGTTGCTTCTTCGTGGACCCTTCGTGGGTGGAGCCCTCCGTGGACTCGCGCAGCCGTTACCCTCCGTGGGTTGAAGTCTCCATCAACGTGGATGTATGATAGCACCACCTATCGGAACCACGACAAAAATCTCCGTGTCTCCAAACTGCGTTTGATCTTCTCCACCTCTCTTTACTACTTGTGCAATTTACTTTCCGCTGCCCATACTCTAGAATTGCATGTGTAGTATGCTACTTGACTTGTGTGTTATGCAAAAACTGCCAAAATCTGTTCTTGTTAAAAGGCAGAATTTTTATCTTGTCGAGTAGTCTAATCACCCCCCCCTCTAGACACTCTCACCTTCTTCGATCCTACAGTGTAACATAGATAGTAACATCACACATATCTATATAAAATAGATGATGTGGCAAGCAATAAATGAAGAAAGAGAGGCATGTGGTAACATAGCTAGTAGTTACTAGTAGGATGAGTGTATAGCCTAATAAATGAAGTGTTGCATGTTACCACACATATGTTACTCCCCACTATAGAGGTACTCCGGCATGTTACTACTCTATTCTTACTACCCATTGTGGCTAGTCTTAGAGCAAGTATAATAAGCCTAGTCAGTTGGCTATAACACATGCGAGGTCATTGAAATCCTAGCTGGAAGGGTGAGTTCTCCAGCACAAAAGTTGTCTGGGTGGCCCACCGAGCCCGGAAGTTACGAGCGAGGTAGCTCGCTGCTCCACCTACCTTGCCTAGCCTGATGGAGCCAGTTGCCGCCCTAAGCCAGCATGTGGTTCCGCATCTGGCCGCACCAGTCCAGCTCGAGGAAGAGTGCCGAGTTGCTCCACGCCGGCTTGTTGGGGAGCACTACGGCAAGGGCATCGTCGCTGCCCTCGACGCTGCCGCGGCATACATCGCCTCCAGTGCATGCGACTGTGCCATACGCCGTCGACGCGCGCGTAGCCGCGCCATGCAGGCAGAGAAAGAAGCCATCGCGGATGTCGACGAGGTGACGCGGCTACGCGGATGTCGAAGAGGTGACGGCCAGGACGTCCCCGCCCTCCACCATCATCGAGGAGAAGTAGAACACGGGAGGCCGCCGCCTGCCTCGCCACATCCCGCTGACCAGAGGTATAACTTATTTTAGAACTAACCATGTTCTAATGGCCCAGTTCCCCACGTCGTTGGAGCCCTTTTTTCATCAAGTTAGGATTTCTCCCCACGTCACTGCATACTGCATGTGGATATTCTTCTAGTATTACAAAGCTCCACATGTAGCTAGCTCCATTGGCTTCTTGAACACTCGAACACCACCTAAATTTTTAATATTATAGGAAAAAAGGTACTAGCTAACGAACTGATCTCTTGGTTGGAAAGGGAAATAAAGATGCTGGCCTGACCGGTCTCTTCGTCGAAAAGGATGGAAAGTGGGGGGTGTTGGGTCGACAATGCAACCAAGAGTGAGCACGTCTAGATTTCTTGTGGTCACATAGGAAAGGTCACTGACGAGAACAAAAATGCACAAATCTAGACAAGCTTTGCATGTTTGTCGTCGTTAATGTAAGCTGACCTCACGGTGTCTTGGTCTAAGAGAAGTTGTATTTAGGTCGAATAAACCTGGACGAAGAGAGTAGGTAGAATGACCAGCGCAAGATGAAATATGCTTATTCGTATGTTGACTTGCTATTTGTAGTGTGGAACGAGGCTGTCATGTGTGGAGGAGCAAACAAGCACTGCAGCCGCGCCGTCAACGCAATCTAAAAGAGACCGAGTTATTGATGGCCTCAGCGGCGAGTAGGGTCTTGCAAACAGCGGTGCATTATTTTAGTGGAACTGCACAAAAAAGATATTGGGGTTAGTCGGACAAATTTTCTACAGCCACACGGAAGGAATTGCGCTCATTGATTGCATAGAATTTCCTCCGTGCCATCTTAGGAGATCCCAAGGTGGAAATCAACTAACCACCTATAAAATTATGCATAATCTTCCTCCCGCAGGTCAGTATCCCCTTTGTCCAGATGATCGTGTTTTGTCATGTCGAGCTATTGATATGTGCTATTGTTTTGCGACGCCGTTTAAGTACAACACTTTCCTATCTTTTCACATTTAGGACAATGAAAATGATTTCAGTGGAACTGCACAAAATGGTCTGATGTTGAGTGGTCTGTATTGCCTCCTCTGTTTGCTGCAATGTGTCAGCGTAAATTGCAAGATGAGCCATCAAGCTAGCTCTGGAGTTGCCAACATGCTCAAAGTGCACGCAACATTGAGGAGAAAGAAGCATGCCCAGGAAATTAATGCATGCGTAGGGAGGCCCTTTTCTCAGAGAAGCATCGATCGTTTTTTCTTTATTTCTACACCTTCTCACAGCTATGTCTTGGTTATAGTCGTGTGAATCATTTAGATGCGTAAACATGCTGAACTTAAGTGCTTGTGAAAGTTAGCTAGTATGCATACCGTATCTTGTGAAGCTTAGTTTAGTGTGAATGTTGACTAGCGCATCAATCTATGTATAGTGTGGGCATGTAATTTGACCCCTAATATTGGACTCTCCTGCTTCCGTCGCCCCCCAATTCCCCCCTAACCCCATCTTCCTCACTCTTACAGAAAACTCCCGTTGACCATATTCCTCACTCGTACAGAAAACGCATGCTCCTCTTCTTCCACTCCTAACGGAAAAACCCAGCACTCCTTCTTCCCCACTCGCACTACCACTAGGCTCGTCTCTGGCTACTCCACTCAAACTCGTGAGCTCGGCGCGACGCCCACAAGGAAAGTGGAGTCGGCAGGCCCCAGTACCAAGAAGATGAGCCTCTCACCAGCGGCGATGCCGGTTGTAGACCCCGCATCCGGCAGCACGGGTAGAAGCGGGCGAGCCCCCCCCCCCCACACCAAGATCTAGGAACCTGTAGAATCTCTAGTGGACCGCATTAGTGATTGCTACTTCTTAAGCTTGCGTTGTATACCCTCAAAGAGGAAAGGGAGATGCAGCACAGTAGCGTAAGTATTTCCCTCAGTTTTTGAGAACCAAGGTATCAATCCAGTAGGAGACCACGCGTGAGTCCCTCGCACCTGCACAAACAAATAAGAACTTCGTAGCCAACGCGATAAGGGGTTGTCAATCCCTTTACGGTCACTTACGAAAGTGAGATCTGATAGAGTTAATAGTTTATATTTTTGTTTTATAAGAACAGCAAATGAAAGCAATAAAAGTAAAGTAGATGTAGATTGATATGTTGAGAATAGACCCAGGGGCCATAGTTTTATGTAGTGGCTTCTCTCATGATAGCGATATTCTACGGCGGGTAGACAAATTACTGTCGAGCAATTGATAGAAAAGCCAATAATTATGAGACTATCTATGCATGATCATTGTATATAGGCATCACGTCCGAGACAAGTAGACCGAATCCTACCTGCATCTACTACTATTACTCCACACATCGACCGCTATCCAACATGCATCTAGGGTATTGAGTTCATAAGAACAGAGTAACGCCTTAAGCAAGATGACATGATGTAGAGGGATAAACTCAAGCAATATGATATAAATCCCATCTTTTTATCCTCGATGGCAACAATAAAATACGTGCCTTGCTGCCCCTACTGTCACTGGGAAAGGACACCGCAAGATTGAACCCAAAGCCAAGCACTTCTCCTATTGCAAGAACTATAGATCTAGTAGGCCAAACCAAACCAATAATTCAAAGAGACTTGCAAGGATATTATGAGCACACATAAAAAGTTCAGAGAAGAACCAAATATCTTTCATAGATAACCTTGATCATAAACTCACAATTCATCGGATCTCGACAAACACACCGCAAAAAGAGATTACATCGAATAGATCTCCTCGAAGACCGAGGAGAACTTTGTATTGAGATCCAGAGAGAGAGAGAGAGTAGAAGCCATCTAGATACTAGCTATGGACCCGAAGGTCTTTGGTAAACTACTGACAACTCATGGTGAGGGCGATGATGATGATGAAGAAGAACTCCGTGATAGATCGCCCTTCGGTGGAGCTTCGAAACAGGCTCCAAGATGGGATCTTCACGGGAACAGAAGTTACAGCGGTGGAATTAGGGTTTTCTCTCTGTTCACGAATGTTTTGGGGTACGTAGACTTATATAGGAATAAGGAGGGCAACGAGGGATGCTCGAGGGGGCCACGAGGCAGGGGGCGCGCCCTGGGAAGGGGAGCGCGCCCCAACCCTCATGGGCCACCCTTTGGTCTCCTGACATGGTTCTCAAGTTCCGCGTGCGTGATTTTCTCCAAAAATATCTCTTGTGAAGGTTTCATTCCGTTTGGACTCCGTTTGATATTCTTTTTCTGCAAAACCCTGAAATAGGCAAAAAACAGCAATCTAGACTGGGCCTTTGGGTTAGTAGGTTAGTCCCAAAAATTATTTAAAAGTGTATGATAAGGCCCATTAAACATCCAAGACTCCATAAATAATAGCATGGAACAATAAAAAATTATAGATACGTTGGAGACGTATCAGTGATCTCCCGGACGACATCCTTGGGGAGATCATCTCCCTTATCCCCAACAAGTGTGGTTGCTGCACACAAGTCCTTACATCTCGGTGGTGCCCTCTATGGCGCACCACACCCCTCAATCTCGACTGTCATCAGATATATGTCCTTCCTGAATCCTTCCTGAATTTGATCTCCTCAAAGCCATCGTTTCCTCTCACCAGCAGGGACCCGTTCAATGCCTCCACATCCTGACACGATACCTGCTATTCATACCCTGCATGGTGGACGCTTGGCTGACATCCCCTGAATTCGAAAAACTCCAGCAGCTTGAGTTCTACCATTACTACGAAAATTATGTGTCGCGAACCAAACTCTTTATAATTGTGAGTGTACCACTGTTGTCCATCTCGTCGTTTTCCTCCTCTCTCCACACCCTCACCATAACCCAATGCCATCTACCAGACAATCTGGTACTAATGATTCGTTTCTCACTGCAAAAAAGACTTTTGCTTGTGGTGGTTGATATGTCAGAGGCCTCACTACACAACATTATCCAATCCGGTTGGCCTGTCGTGGAGCGCTTGCTGCTTTTTTCGGACTAGAAATCCGTATTCATTGTCTCGGAATAAAGTCGCCTCATCTTAAAAGCTTTGGAATTTATTTTGAAGGAGAGAAGCTCATCATCGAATATGTCCCTTCACTTGAAAGGCTGCTCCTTGATTATTGTTATCAACCTTCACAAATAACTGTCGTCTATGCGCCTAAACTTGAGGCCTTTGGTGTAATTCATGATTTGTTTGTACATCACAACATGGTGTTTGGCTCCACACTTATTTGGGTACGGTATATTATCATCTATACTTTTGTAATCACAAGCTGCATTTTTCATTTGTGCGCATAAGTTTTATATCATCTTGGAGTACACTTTGGATACTAATATTATGTTATATACTCAATGAAGAGTTCGTCCATCGATAGCCTACCAATGGTGTCGGATTCTCTCAAGATCTTATATATCGGAATGTTTAATATTGATCTGAACACAATTATTGGCTTGCTGTGATGCTTTCCATGTCAGGAGAATTTGTATATAAAGGTGATTATCTCAAGCACATTGAAAGCCCATATACAGTGTGTACTAGAATTACCATTCGGCTGTCGCTCTATCGACATACTCTTTTTTTATACCTGAAATGTTTTCAGTCTCCATGTCTACGTAGGCAACAACACATGGAGAAAAACATATAACCAATCGGTGGCGTAATAAGCACTGAGATTTTCTCAGGTCTCATAACATTCGCTTGAGGACAATAATGATGGAATGTTATGCATCCAATCAGGAAAACAGAAACTTCATCACATTCTTCCTGTTGAATGCGAGGTTACTATTGTCCATGAGGCTTAAGTTTTTCAACAAGAAATTTCTCACGGATGGATATGTTGAACAAAAAAAAGAAGTTTCAGGTCGACAAATGGGCTTCTAAACGTGCTCGGCTTCTATTTACAACAACTTGTCGTCAGATGCAAATTAACTTTTTGGCACGAGATGTTGATTTTATGGATCAGACCGACCCATTTGTTTATGACTCCCAAAAATAGTGGTTGGGCTAGATGTTATTGCCATGCATGTTCAGTCTGGGTTTTGTCTAAACCTGATGAACAATTAAGCATGGGCTATAAATTTTCATAAGAAAGGCTGCATGACCATGAATGTTTACCTTTTCTATTGTACTTGTGTGTGAACTTGTTAGAATGTATAATGTGGGATTGTTAGAATGTATACTTTCGGATTTTGATGTGCGCAAACCAGCAGCACGATCGGACTGCCAGCTGCCGCTCAGGGGCCGGTGGCGCTGCACGCCCCCTATTAAATCCAGTTCGCTCTGTTCCCGAACCGCCAGCACGGGATGGAATTTTAATCTTCTTCCCCCTAGCGCTGCCGGGGGATTGAAGAAGGGCGACAAAGAATCCACCACCGGCGATGGTTGCCTGTCAAAGATTTTTTCAGAGAAAAAACTGTAAATTTTAGTTTTCAGCTAAGAAAGTGCATGTTTCAGAGGCAGAGCATTTAAATCAGCATGCACTTTTCAAACATTGATAACAGAATGTTGGAAATTTTAGTCATGGTCGAAAATGGAACTAACAACAAGTTAACATCACGTTGATCAACATTCATGTATAGCACATCTTCATATGATGCACAGTAAAAAAACTATTTTCAAAATGCCAAGACTATGTTGAGTGTGCGAAAAACTGGGTAAACTAGGGACGAAATTTGGCAAGTGATGGAGGTGGTGTGTGCAGATGACATGGCGGGACTCACATGTCAGTAATAGCTGAGGCAAAAAATTATATAATTTTCAACTGCACCATTTGGAATAGAATCCGGACAATACTGCTTTTGGGTGATACGGCTGTAGCACGCGGGCTACTGCAAGTATGATCGAAATAATGAAGGCATTCTTTTTCACTTCTCTAAGGCATCTTCCCCGACTTCGGTTCATTCCCGTCGATGTCCACGACATCCTTCTTCGGCTTTGTGCACTCGCCGCGGCGCCGCCGTCTTCCGTTATCAACATGCTCAACAAACGAGAAGAATCTGGACCGGACTGTACGTTTAGAGGCTGACAGTCAGGACCCACCAGGTCCATGCCCATATGCAAGCAAGTGACTCATTTGAAAATATGCTTCTTCCTAATTGTATACCGCGCTTTGGGCCCACGGGTTTCTCATGCTAGTATAGTCAATAAACAAAATAAATTTACAACGAAGACCGTATCAGCGAGCTTTTTAGGGGTACCGGGGATCTAGCAGGTATATTTTTCAGAGCGCTCAGCCACGACATGCGCAACCCATGACATACCGACACAGTGGTTTCAACTTGTTTTATGAGGCCCATCATGTATGTACCCGCGCATGGGCCTCACAGCCTTGGTTTTATTATTTCTTAAACATCGGCAGCCCAATTCATCTTTTTTTAATATAACGCAGATCGCTGTTATTTTTTTCTATATATAAGAAGAAGAATACGAGTCCAATTTATGTTTTCCATTCTAACCACATTATATATTATTATTATTATTATTATTATTATTATTATTATTATTATTATTATTATTATTATTATTATTATTATTGTATATTTAATACAAACATATAAATGTTTAACAGAAGTTGGCTAGGGAAATCCTGATTGTTTTTTACTCTAAGTTAACGAAAATCCTGGTGATTGCGCACAAAAGCTTGCGACGATTTAAGGACCAATCTCTATCTAATATTAAAGAACGGATTGTTTTTCCACTTTTTTGGTCAGCAGTACTTTTCCGTCCGTCGCTAGCGAAGGCTGACTTACGCGTGCGGATGCGTCTCTTCGATCTCTTCGTGTACGTTGCTTCTCTCCTCAGGTGTAGATTCTAAGCCCGTTCTGTGGCCCAATGCTAGCTGACCTCAATTATGGGCCAAGCGATGCGTGTGGGCTTGCTGGTCCTTCGGCTGGGAAAAAACAAAATGCCACTTAAAATAAATAAAAGTGCGCCCGATGGAGTTGCACCCCCGACCGCACACTGTATGGCAGCGTTGCCAGCCACATGAACTAGCAACTTAGTACAGCTATTTAGTAAAAAAAAATAGCGTTAGAATTAAAGTAGTATGTATAGCCGCAGATTTTTTTTTAATTTATTTGCCATATTTTTTGAAAAAATGTGAATTTTTTTCCTTATATATTTGCATAATTTTTTAAAATCGTGAATAAATTTCGAAATTAAAACAAAGTTTTAAAACCTGAACAATTTTTGGACTACGTGAACAATTATTGAAAAGATTGTTTTTAAAAAATTATAAATAGGTATTGAATTTTTTATATATGATAAACAATTTTAAATTTACATTGAATATTTTTTTGACATACTCTCAACTATTTTAATATGCATTTTGACCATTTTTGTGATATAGTCTGTACAATATTTAAATACACATTGAACAATGTTTAAATATAGATTGATTTTTTTGTATTATACACTGAACAATTTTAAATACACTTTGAACATATATACGTTGAACAAATATTTAAATTTAAATTGAAAATTTTGTGATATACGCTGAACAAATTTTGAATTCTAAACAAATATAAAGTGTACATTTTTTTAACACAGAACAATTTTCTCAAATATGTAAACATTTTTTTTAATACTAACAATTTGGAAAATGTGAACAAATTTTGAAAATGAGGACATTTATGGCATTCCTAACTATATTTTAAATGTTAGAACAACTATTTGAACACAGAAAAAAGGAAAAGAAAAAGAATAAAGAAACGTAAAAGGAAACAAAAATAAACAAAAAAGAAAGGGAAAAAACAGCGACACCTATGTTGGCCGGTCCAACTGGGAGCGCCTTTAGTGAAGCCCCGATGCTTTGATGCTCATGAGCGTCAAACACGATCCACCATTATTTAGGAACCGAGTCAGCTCACTCCTGTTGATTTTTTAGATACATTTTGCATTGGTTGTTGGTTGATCCGGAATGGGCGTGAGTTGGACTTTTTTATTATTTACCTTGATTCAAACTCACACAAGTACATAAGAGATGTGGTATAGCCTAACTCTTGCAGACACTGAGGTGAAGATAAATCTCACGCTCACAACTATCCAAAGAGCCCCAACTAAGAGTCTACCGCGTACGGCCGCAAACTGACGAAGAACCTATTCATTCTAGATCTCCAATCAATTGAGCCCCACGAATCTGTAGAGGGAAACATTCCTATCCACCTCGATTTAACGAGGGCGAGTTGAATCTTTTTCCCGTGAAGATACACGTGACAATAATTGGCGGTTGCTTGATGTTCACAATGCAATTTGTTGAGAACTTCAATGAGCTATGATGCTACCCTAGATATACCAGCCAATATAAGCTAAATTATACATACCCGATGTTCGTACATACACGAGGATGGATTATACACACATAAACCATGGTTGCCGCTCACTATGTCATTGTTAATGTGGCACTACACATCCTCTCCTACAAAAGGGAAGCAGGAACACCGGCATCATATCTCGCCATGTGACGTCCGACATCTACATCCTTCGCTCTTACTTCGTCATCGACGAGCCTTTTCACCTTCGGTGATGTGCCGCGACCCACCTCCTCCACCGGGGCAACCCTGGTTCAAGGAAATCATTGTTTGGTCTTGAAAAAGTGAGTAGAAGTATGAGGGGAGGTGTATGGACCAGGTGCAAGGAGTAGCTCGAGAAGGGCAGCCCGCATGTCTAGCTCACCGAGATTAATTGTTGAAGATTTGAACATTTTCTTGCGTTGACACAATGATTGGTGTGACATGCAGTGGTGAACCCATCGCCTTAGGATTGACCACATTTAACACGTTGTGATCAGGTGGGCATCATGGTCACCGTCCGCGAGGATGAAAAAAGAAGGAGAAGTCATGACACAATCAGACGCCGTGTCGAAATAGAGTACGCGGATCTGTTAGGAGTCTTGAGCCAGGTTTATTGGAATATAAGCCATGATTTTTTTTTTCCGTTGCAACGCATGGGCCTATTTGTTAGTGTAATAATAACACACTCATTTTTATTTTGAGCAATAACTGCTAATTTTCTATTTTTCTATATAATATAATGTCCAGCTCCGGTTTAATTTTTGATACTAATTGCTCCGTCTAACCTAATATTATCTTTACTACAAAGCCCATCAAATTTGTGTATTTTAAGAAAGTACAAATGGGCTGTAATTTCTTTGAACAAGTGAAATGGTCCGAATTTACGCTACGCTATTTGTTCACCCAGCCCAGCAAATTGACTGTAAATTCTCGAAAACATGGGTAAAATATGAGCCACATATTTGCAGGGTCACATGTAGGCCAATAGGTCGAAGCCTACGGAAGGCGTTGTCAACTTAGTCAACAAATCATTCTGACATCCACACCCATTAGATATATATATCCAACGGTCGTCATGCATCTTCAATCTCGTCTTCTTCCTCCAACTGACAGCCAGGACCCACCAGCAAGAAGCCTGACATGTGGGCCATTAGGTCGCCTATGGAATGCTTTGTAAAATTAGTCAACAAAATGATTCTGACATCTGTAGTCATTGGACGTACATCTAAAGGCCGACATGCATCTTCAATCTCTTGTCTTCTTCCTCCAGCGCCGGCGGGACTTCCCGCTCCCGCCTCCGGCGGCCAGGAGCGCTGCTTCGCACACCTCACTGCGAAGAACTACTCCACCACCGGCCAGGCCACCACTCCACCCCTCCTGTTATTCTCTACCGACTGTAGCCCAGGCCGCACCGAACCAGTCAACCCTCGTACGTCGTACTCCTCTCTGACTGCGACTCAACTGCCGCATCTCCCCTGGCTCCGGGTTAATCCCTTCCTATGCCTCACCTTCGTCCACCGCGTTGGTGCTCTTGGCACGGCGTGGTTAACATGGTCAAGGAACGACTTCCATCGGAAGAGGACGGTACGTGGAGAGGGTGACAGCTGGGTCCACAGCCGCACGCAAGGAAGTGCCTCCTTATTACGGGTAAAAAAATGATTCACCACTGATAGCTGTGACCCACTGGCTATATCTTTGCACGCAAGGAAGTACCTCCTTGTCCTCCCTGACAGCTGGGACCCACCCGATGGAATCGTACATAGGGTTGTCTGTCTGGTCGTGAGTATGTACATACATAGCGGTCGATCGGCCTCTCTACAGCGATGAACCGTGGCCGAGTAAGGAGCGACACATGTCATACGTACAGTCCCTTCAAAACCGTGTACACGTATGTACAACCACAGGGCAAAAAACATGGCTACGTACGTACATACAGGCGGAGTCTCGATGTGTACTCGCACATATATACGGCCAGGGCTGGTGTACATGGAGAGGCAGCGGACGGCAGCAACAACGTCGTGGTCAACAGCAGCCAACCGGCGGGGTCGGAATGGAGAAACAACGTCATGTTCATCGGGAGGCAACCGGCTTGGACGAAACAACCAAAACATGGTGTGGCGTACTGCAAAACGGAGGGAAATGGCCTTCTACTGGAGCCCGTACGGTCAAAACGGGGTCATGTTCATCGGGAAGGGTCTGGCATACCGCAAAATGGATGAAATGGCCTTCTGCTCGACCGGCTACGGTCGAAACGGGATCTTGTTCATCGGGAGGGGTCTGGCGTACCGCAAAACAGAGGAAACAGACTTGTGTTGGAGCGCTACGGTCGTAATGAGGGTCCTGTTCATCGGGAGGGGAATGGCGTACTGCGAAACGGGACTCCACGGGCTACTATTCACCCACCGTCGACTTCCTCCAGCCTCCACCCGCACTGTTCATCCTACGTGTCTTCCTCTGCCTCCACCCGCTATGTTCATACAGCCCTCCACGGGGTCATGTTCATCCACGGTTGACTTCCTCCAGCCTCCACCTGCACTGTTCATCTACCGCGTCTTCCTCTGACTCCACCGGCTACTGTTCATACAGCCCTCCACGGGGTTTTGTTCATCCTACCAGCCCTCCATTAGCTACTATTCAACCACCCCTCCACAGGATTCTGTTTATCCACCCCCAACGCCTCGGCTGTGGCGGCCTCGTCTCGGGGTCCCGTTCATCCAGCGGCAACCGCAACGTCCAACCCCCACGGGGTCTTGTTCATCTAACCCCCACGGTGTATTTTTCATCCAACTCCAACCACGTACGTCTCGACTCATTCAACCAACCTCACGTTCACTGTTCATCAAGAGGCAGCATGTTCGATCGGCTTCAGTAAGCAGAAGCAGCGATCGATCGGGTTCAGTTAGCAGCGGTAGCAAAGCAATCGCTTGGGTTCATTTAGCAGCCAAGGGATTGATCGCTCGGGTTTAGTAACGTAGCTAGTGCAATCGCTCGGGTTAACTAAGCGAACGCCTCGCTCAGGTTCAGTTAGAGCCCAACTCCTCACACATACACGCGATGTGTATGAGAGAAACGCGCAAACCTCCGTGCATCACTCCACCACGACCACCCATCGTAACCGGGAAATCCCTGAAATTTTCCTTGCCCTCACTTCTACCATGGTTTTTTCCGTCATGAACGGCCAAAAAATGTCATGCAGCTGCGTCTCCGGCCCGCCCAAGATGAAAAGCCCATTTTCTATCATGATTTTTTGTCATAGAAGTAGGAGCCCACCACATCTATGATGATACGGGTTTTTGGCAATTATCGTCATCGAAGTGTCATAAGCATGACAGAAAAAAAATTCGTTCAACCCAAAATGTCACGGATGTGATTTTTTTTGTAGTATGGTGGGCCGTGAAGTTTATCCCCCATGTCCGGATAGGACTCCTATGCGCGTAGAATGGCAAGTTTGAGCCGGGTGTAATGTTTTCTTCCTTTGCAAGATGATTCTATACAACCCTAGGTCCCTCCAGTGTGTATATAAACCAGAGGGTTTAGTCCGTAGAGGCAGTTGCAGGTGCAGGTTTCCGATGTCTTGACGTGAGAGCGATGTTACCTTTTGCTGGAGTTCTTTCTTCTTCTTCTCCTTTAGTCTTGGGTTAGGTTCCTAGTCGGCAGCCCAGGATAGAAGATGGATGTTGTTGTGCTTATCATGTTTGCATCCGTAGTCGGATGTCTTGTATTGATGATGTTGTATTCATGTGACTTGTATGTATTGTTGTATCCCCCATGTATGTATATAATGGTACGATGTAATGATATCCATCTTGCTAAGCGCCCGAAATGCGGTTGTGCCCCAATCACGTAAGTGTCACATAATCGGGATAGAATCGCATCTTGGGCCTGACAAGTTGGTATCGGAGCCTCGACCGACCATAGGAGCCCCCTTGATTGATCGTAGCTTGGCCATTGTCGAGTCTAGCAGAAAACTATTTTTGGAGTCTAGTTATATCGGAGAGTAGGAATTCTTTTTACTCCTCGGTCCCTTCGTTGCTTTGGTGAGGAATCTTGACGTAGGTGTTTTGAATTACCCCTCTTCCCTTCAATTTTTTTTAGGATCACGCGGTTAGTTTCGTTCGTTGCGTTGTCAGTTCTTTCATCTAGTGCATCTCTCATCAAGTGGGTTCAATCCTCTTCTTCTTTGCAAGTTCAATCCTCGGTTATTTCCAACCGATGTTGTTTCCCCGTCCGAAGTGTTTTTTCTTTTCCCACCCACCCACCCTTTTCTTCTCGGAGCCGGAGTCTGTAATCGAGTATCCATCCTACTCGAGTGGAGTTTTGTATTCTTTCCTCGATTGTTTCAACTGGTGAATTCTCGTCTAGCTCGTCGTCATTCTTCCATTTTCTTCTCTGATAAATTCTCCTCTCGTTTGATATTCTTCATCTGTTTCTTTTTCGGTGGATTCAATTCCATTATCTCGGTGTTGTTCTTATTCTTTTCCTTAGTTCAAATGTTTTCCAATTGCTCGTTCACATCTCGCCATTTAATTATTCCGGAGTTCCGAAGTCATATCAAGAGATTCGTCTGTGCTCGAATTAATTCGAGGTTGTCACCTCATTCGAGTCTTTTAATCGTTCCGGTGCATTATCTCCTTTTCGATCCTTTCCAATGGTGTTTTCTTTTCGGTGGGCTCATAACCCACAGGTCTTTCCCAGGATCTTACCTGACTCTTCTAATTTCCCGGAGTGTTCCGAAATTCTTTTAAAGTATGACATAAATATGGATGCATCAGTCATATGCCTTCTCCAAGATCGCTTTCTATTCTTTTCGTCATTGATTCAACCTTTCTTATTTTCATTCTTCCGGAGTATTTCATGAATTCTTTGCATTGTGTTCCTCCGAAGGCCATCATTTCAGAAAATTTCTTTGTTCATAGTTTTCAACTTCGTCCTTCAAATATTCTTCATTGATGCCTCTTCGTTCGTCTCACATTGTTCTGGTGCTTCGTTCAAGTATTCTTTAATCAGTTCGCGATTTCTTCATTATCTTGTACTAATTTCCCCAAATGCGTTATTCTTCCCGGTGATTCATCGTATTCACTCAATTTCAATTCCTTACGGTGGTTGTTCTCTTTCATCATTCGCTTTTAATTCTTCCCGGTGGTTTGTTATTTTCTTCACTCGGATTCATTTTTTTACAGTGGTTCATTCATAATTCCTTTTCCGGTGCTATCATATCAATTGTTCATTTTTATTCCAATCCTACCGGTGTTTCATGAAGATTGTCGCAAGTCGCGATATATCCTTCTTTAATCAATTTCATCGAGAATAAGTGATATGTGAATCCATTGTTTCTCATCAATTTAATTGGTGGAGGATAAGCTTAACATAATTCTTATTCATTCTCGTCAAGTCGATTTATTCCTTCCTTCGGAGTTTATTCTTGATGAATAAATTCTAGTTCCAAGTGCTTAAATCTTTTCTTCCCCGGAGTTCAAAGTTTTTCTCGATATCTCGTCGGTACCTTCGTCTAAATCATCGCAAGGCTTTAATCTTAGTCCTTTCATTCGTCATTTCTATATCATCATCCTTTTCGTTACCGGAGTTCCTCATGGTGGTTCGTCATGAGATAATGCACTCTTCAAGTGTTCGTCAATAATTCTTGTCGAGCAGCTCAAGCATTATTCTGTTGTGTCCCGAGATGCAAATAATTCTCCGTATTCTTTTGAAGTGGAGTTTTGCATTTCTTCCTTCATGTCATCTATTCAATCTTGTGGTTGCGGCATAATTCACCTCAAGTCTTGAGATGTTTAAATAAGCCCACATCAAGCTTATTCTTTGGTTGTTGATTTTCTCAACAGTTCCGTTCAAGCCTTTCTTTTGAAGATCCTCTTTCGAATTAATTCGTGATGGAAGTTATCATCTTCTTCTCCGTTCTTTTCTCTCCATTATTCCAATTCTTCCGGAGGCATTGTGTTGTTGCTCTCGTCGAGTGTCATTTCATCTTTTCAAGTTCTTGTTCCATTCCGTTCATGTTCAATCGGTGTGCTATTTTTTTCAGTTTCAGCCGGAGTGCTGCCCGAATTACTTTATTCAAATTCCTTTCTATCTCTTATTAAACGGAGTGGTTTCAATGTCTCCATTGTCATGTAAACTCTTGGTTCTCGCCATTGCCTTGTTACCTCATTTTACTGGAGCTTCTCAATTATGTTCATCTCCGTTGTATCCTTTCTTTCAATTGTTAAAACTCTCAAGGTTGTTTGGCTTCACTCTTTTGTTCTAGAGAACTTTGTTCTTCCTTTTTCATCTTCCATCTCGTTCCTAAGATCTCGGGACGAGATCTCTTGTTAGTAGGGGAGTGTTGTGACACCCCGAGACCGGTGCGCCAGGTGTCAGCCAGTTATTCATCGTCGTTGCCATGTCATCTGCTTGCGTGTTGCATCTTGCCATGTCATCATGTGTGTTCCATCAGCGTGTTTTCAAAACTTGCATCCGTCCGAGTCCGCCTGTCCTTTCCGTTGTTCGTTCTGAGCCCAGACACACTTGCACGCGCCCGCGGCGTCTCCTAATATTTATTTTATGAGTGGCCGAAAAATGTTCTCGGAATGGGATGAAGCTTGGCGTGTGGTCTTATTATAGTGTAGACAGGCTGCCTACCAAATTTCAACGCATTCGAAGTCCGTTCGATAGCCCAACGGATATATATAGCACCACTAGTCACCGGTTAAAACGTCGAACATTTTCGGTCTCCGAAAACCCCGCGGGCCTCTTTTCCCTTCTCTCCTCGCAGCCCGAGACCCCATCTACACAGCCCACTAGGCCTGCCTAACTCCCCCTCCGCTCGAAGCTGCACGATCGAGATCGTACGGTCCGAAACAGACTAAAC